>CM019824.1:100662314-101262314 GCA_009763385.1 Coix lacryma-jobi var. lacryma-jobi | reverse complement strand
TGAATTGACAAAAACTAGGCACAAGAGATGGTTTGAGATACCAAAACAGAAAACTTGGTCCCCAAAGATATGGGCAACAGCTCAATGCAACCAAGCAAGGGATCGGAGCAACAACTCATCAAAGAGCAAAACTCGATCACATAGTGAAAGACTTGGTTCCCAAAGACATGGGCAACGGCTCGACGCAACCAAGTCAAAAATGAGCTAACCCTCAAGAAAAGGCAGAAAAATGGCTCAACACCACTAGCTCAAGGCTCAATACCAATTGCGGCTGAAACAACGCATTAGAATGCAAAACTGCTAGTCCCTCAAGATAGAGGCACAGAGGCTCAACACAACTAGCAGACTCGATACCAATCACAAACAGCCAAAAATTGGTGAAAAACAGCTAGTTCCTCAAGACAGAGGCACATAGGCTCGACGCAACTAGCTGAAGGCTTCATATCAATCGAAAATACCAAGCAAAAACTGCTAGTCTCTCAAGAGAGAGGCAACAAAGGCCCAACACGACTAGCAGGCTCGATACAGATTGAGAAAAACACAAAGAGAAGCTCAACACTAAATGGAGCACAAACACTCGGAGCACGCGGAGAAGCAGCAAGATAAAAGCGACTCCCCCTGAAATCAAGCCTACACACAAAGGATATGCAACAAAGCTCATGACACCAATTACACTCCATACCAAAAGATGGATACCAATTGAAACACATAAAAGAGCTATACCAATTGAAAAAGAACATAAAAGAGCTAAACTCCCCCTAGCTCAAAGCTCTCCCAAAAATGCATGACTCTCCCCTTTGTGCCAACACTCAAGCTCCCCCTTGCAAACAACTTCTCCCCCTTGACAAAAGGGAACATGCTGAGGGGTATTGACATTTTTCACAAAGTTGACACAAACACAAGACAAGCCATCAATCAAAAGCATATGGGGGCTATGAAAAGCATTGAAAGTGACCACAAAGTGTATCGGAGCTGGGGGAATGTACACTAAGCTAAAAATGCATGATATGCTCAATGCAATAGCTTGAAGTGTATAGCAATCAGAATGAAAAGATGCTCAAGAGGGGTGCTGCCCTGAAAGTGTAGCAACCAATACAAATGCTAGCAAAGGCTCAAACTGATCAAATGAATATGAAATATGATCAATTAAGCATATGAGCAATTTAAAGCCATTTGAAAAGGAGTCCACCACTAAAATAGCACTAAGCATGAATAGACAGGAAATCAACCAAGTGCTAACTCAAGTATAAAAGGTGAACTACCCCTAGCAAAGTTCAATCATCATGCCATAAAATGAAGCATAGACTTGTGTTATTTTCATATTTTATCGGAATTTGCAGCGGTATTAACACAAGTTCAAAATCAAAGCATGTGATTGCGAGAAGTTGAAAGCATGGTCATTGCCTAACTTTTCAACTGGGCTAAGTCTATGCAAGAAAAGCAATAAGAAGCTTAAAGCACTGGTTTCGATCTTACACTACACGGCTCAAGTTTAACTCAATAGTGCAATGAGAAACAGTCTCGATACCGTGAGGTGCTGACACATGCAATCCCATCTCGATCTTTTCATTTTACTTAGACTTGGATCAAATTTTAAGCACAAGGTAAATATGAGCAATCCAAGCAAGTGAATGACTCAGTGCAAGAGATATAGCAACCGAGCATACAAAAGATAGCACAAGTGATCTCAACACATCCTACCCATGCTAGTTGCCAATCTCAATGGTGAACAAAATAAAGGTTTCATAGTCGATTAGTCAAGTTCACCATTTGCAAATATAGCTTAACTCATAACATGTATCAAGTGATCAAAAAGAGCCTAAGCTTCAAGCATCGTCATGAATAAACAAGGCATACCAAAAAGAGCATAATCTCATTCTCATTGCTCTAAACATGAAGCTCTAAGATGCACTAGTATACATGATGAAATGCATGCAAAAGCTAGTCTATCAAAAGACAAAGCAAAACTAGCATAAAAAGGAAAACCCAAAACAAAAGGGTATCGGAGAAGTCAAACTAAGATACAACAGGCAAAATGCTTCCCCAACTAAAAGGGAAACACACATCAAACTCACAAGCGAAGAGCCAGGAAACGCTCAAGCGACAACCAGCAAAATCCACATCAAAAAGACCACACAGCAAAAAGAGGTGCAAGGAAGAAGAGTACCAAAACCCGAACTCAGAAGTATGTCGGAGGTACCTCATGAAGCGCATGACCGCCTGCTGGTGTGATACCCGAGCGGACGCCTGAATCCGCTGAACTCCGGGGCACCTGCCTCGCCGAAGTCGTCTCCCCCTCGCCTGATGTTGTCGCTCCCACAGGTGCAGCTAGTGCTCGCTGGAGAGCTGCTCGAACGGAACCCCAAGTTATGGAAAAAGTGGGATCGGGTCCGTGAGCCGAAATGCTCTCTCCAGGCTCCTGTTCTCCTGCACACTCAAAAGCAGAAGAAAACACAAGGCATTGTCTCTTCCAGTGTGACCTCAAGGTCTCCACAAAAATGGTTAGTCACATAATAAGCATAAGGTGTGCTCTCAACAAAAAGAGATCTACCTATGAAAGATACCGCAAGGAGATCTGAACTCAAACTAGTCAAAACTACCATGCAAGAGGATAAAGCACTGTATAGCAAAATGCAGCCTAAAGATATGATCAACCCAAACATAGCCTAAGCCTCAACACATGCTACAATGCAAGATAATGATAGCAATAGATCCAAAAGCATGTATCATGATAAAATTGTGGAAAGACTAGTGCTCAAACTAATCATATCAACAGGATACATGTAGCTAACCAAAACTAGCACCTGAAAAGTGACACCTAATGAACATCATACCTCTACAAGTAAGGCTCATAGAGAAGTATGGTAAAGCATGGCACAAAGTTCATGAGGATCACAGACTAGCATGAAAAGTGACTAATCCACCAAGCTATACACAAATCTAGCATGACATATGATACAGAAGATAGCACATGCTAGACTAAACAAAACATGATACAAAAGAAAATGTACATGCAAGAACTATACAAGTGAGCACATGAAGAATCATCTCATACCACAAGACATAGATCATGGATGTACAAGGTATGAGTGTATATGAAAGCTCACCGGATAGCAAAAGCCTCTTTGGAGGCAAATCTAAGCGGGGTGTAGAGAACCATCAACTCTTGATCACATCTAAAAGATCAAGCTCCATCAGGCGCATGTTCTCCACCCCGCGTCCTCATATCTACACACAAGAGGACAAAGCAGCCCGAGTCTTGGATCCCGAAGGGTTAGCAAGTATGTACTTGGGAACCCAAGACTTGGTCACAAAACTCAACTTATCTTGTGGGTTAGCATGATACAAAAGTTGGTTCAAATGCAATTGTGAAACACCCTTGGAAGCATTCCTCAAAATGACAACTCGAGGAGAAGAACGAGTCGTACCACGGGAAAAGAGGCAAACATCTTCCAAGGTTTTTGTAGAAGAACCAATAGAAGCATCATGAAAAGCATGACGTGGACCAAGAGAGGAAGCACTAGAAGCATGTCCACGACCATGACCTATCCCACTAGAAAAGGAGTCATAAAACCCATCATCAAAGAGGGGCTTCTTACTAGGAGCACAAGCGTTCATGCCATGAGAAGGGATATGAACCACCATCTTCCTAGAAGAGCGAGCTTGGCGCAAACGTTTGGCACGCCAATAGCAAAAGCTTTCTTGATGCCCATCTTTCTCATAAAAAGAGCAATGGTACAAAGGCCTATTGCTAGGCACACCATTCTCCGACAAGTGAGAAGTCCCTTGGGACTTAGAACAAGAAGCATCAACATTCAACTTGGTGCCAACGCTAGGAGCACACGTGCCATGGGAAAGGCTACGCGGCTTCCTAAAAGCCTTAGCTCGAATACGCCGCTCGTGCTTGACATGGCGAAAACAAAAATCGAATGAATGTCCATCCTTCTTGCAAAAGGTGCAATGGAATATCGGATTGGGAGCACGAGTCCCAAAAATATGAGAAGCACCCTTATCAAGAGAAGTCCCTTGGACATCACTCGAAGAAACAACAAGGTTAGGAATAGCTATGAAAGAGCTATCCGAAACCTTGACACTAGTGCTAACGTCAAAAGACTCACGCGCAACACAAGAACTCAACTCCGGTTGCAAAGATGCAGACTTGGAAACATCAACATCGGAGTTGGATGAAATGTGTGACTCAAACGACTTAGCACAAAGGCTCTTGCATCCTTTGGCCAAAACCTCATTTTCAAACATGAGGCGGTCACAAGTACCACAAGGAGTGTTTCTCAAGTTCTCCATCTCCTTTTCAATGCACTCGGCATATATGGTACGCAAGAGCTCAATCTCCTTCTCAAGGTTGGCACTCATATCATTGTGCTCAACCAACTTAGCGCTCATATCATCGCGCAAAACCTTCAAAGCCAAAACTTCTTTTTCTAAATCAATGCAAGATGTGCAAATGAAATCGGTGGAAGAAACATCACCATTCACATCAAGCAAAGAATCATGAATAGCATATGAAGTAAGGCAAGCATTCTTATTCACAGAGCATGAGCTACAAGGCTTAGAATTTAATTCAACAATTTCAGCCCTAGCATGCTCAAGTTCATCTACACATGTGATGTGAGTCAATTTTAGTTCATCGATTTCAGTACACAAAGACTCACAATAAACACATGGTAACAACACATTTGACTTAAGCAAGGCTAATTCAGTTTTAGCACAATCGAGGTCCTTGCGCAAGTCAATGCAAACTAAACATGGTTTGGAAGCATTTGATTTCGACAATTCATTCTTAGATTTTAAGCTAGCAAGAGAAAAGCCTGGCTCATCATTCTTCCTAACCATGTCACTACAAGAGGTGCAAGGCAAAGAGGGTCTAGACTTCAACCTAGCAATGGAGCATTTCAACTTCTCATTCTTTCTAAGCAAGATAGCACAAAGCTCATCATTCCTAGTGCAAGCCTCATATAGGTTGTGCAAGGTCACCAGACCACAAGCAAGTGTACCTCTCTTGGCCTTGCCAAGTTGATGTAGAAGATCCTCTGGTGAAAGTTCATCATCACGTAGAAGATTCAACAGCTCATTCACCTCGCGATCCCTCTCATCATCTACACTCCTCCTTCTTCCCAAGATGTCGTCCTTGGAAACATTCAAACCAAAAGACAAAGACATACTTGAAGAAGAACTTGGTGCTATTTCCAAAAGCACCATTAGTATTAGCCAAACAAAAGCTCAACACCTCGACAAGCAAAGTCGAAAACAAAACCGCTCTCAAAAGGTCACCTTCGTGGATCCGAAACCGGTTATGGTAGAGAGATCCTTAACTGGCTCCAATACCAATTGAAGGACTGAATTGGCGACCAGAGGGGGGGTGAATGGGAGCCTCAAATTTCTTCTCGAGAAACGATGGCTCTTGTCCCAGAAAATCACCCCAAAAGCGAAGACTCAAACAACCGGTGAGTTCACGACCTATGAATAGGTGGATACCCTAGGAGATGTCCTAGAGGTACAACGGAACTACCGAAGAACCCCCAAAACCAAGCGCCAAAGCAACGGGGCAATAACTGCACAAGCAAGCTCCTAAAACAATCGAACCTCTGATAACGGAACACCCCACTCCTATGGAGAAGAGGAAAGTGTTCGACCAAAACTACTTAGGCCAACTGGTGGCAAAAGCACCTTGGAAAGATCCTTATGAAGTTAGGAAACTAACGCAATAGATGGATCTCAAATCGGAGTTCGAACACAAAAGATACAGCCGCTAGAACCAACGAAACTCCGAAAGCGGAACACTTAACTCCTATGGAGAAGAAGGAAGTGTCCGACCAAAAATACTTTGACCAATGGTGGCCAAAGTACATTGGAATAATCCTTAAGAAGTTAGGAAACCAACGCAACAAAGGGATCACAAATCGGAGCTCGTACGCAAAAGATACGGACGAAATCAGCAAAACTGTGCAGTCGCGGACTGTCCGCTAGTGAACCGCGAACTGTCCGCTATTGAACCCCGAACAGTCTGAGAATGAGTCCCGGACAGTCCGCCGTTCAAAAAAGAAAACAGCGACCTCACTGCCCGTGAACAGCCCCGACCCCCGGACAGTCCGGGGATGAGTCCCGGACAGTCTGCCACTGTCCAGAAAGCCCAAAAACAGCTCGGAACAAAACCAAAATCGATTGGATCTTCACCAAATCGAACGGGGCTTCAACCAAACTTCTCCCAAGTGTTCTTCTACGTGTTGGGAAGCTAATCCTAGGATATCATCGCTCCAAACCAACTAATCCAAGAGAAATCAGAAGAACACTAGAAAGGGGGAAGGATGAAGAACAAAAACGATTTCAACCCGATCTACTTGTTCGTGAGGGTAGAGATGAATTCCTTCGGTGGAAATGTTCTCCTCACTTCAAAGAACAAGTTGATTCAAACGGAATCGCAAAAGATGCAGCGTAGAGGGAGATCGAGTGAAGGGAAAATCGTGGAGAAAAGAAGAACGCGAAGAACAAATTCAAAATGCGAATTCAACCACGAATTTGATCCTTGGATTCAGAGGACTGGATGATTGATTAAGCACTCGGTGTCGGGCTACAAGCCACTCCTAGCAACTCAAAGCTTGGATGGCAAAAAGCTCAAGAACAAGAGCCAACTCTCCTCTAACCCTAGCCTTCTCTCACAAGCACAAAATGAGAGAGACACCGTCCAAGGATGGCTGTCCATAGCCCCTTCATCTATATATAGGCGCACGTCCAAATGACACAAATGCCCTAACATGAAGTACTAGCCTAAATACCCCCTAGGGGTAAAATTGTAAAACTCTGGCAGTTTCCATCCGACGGCCACGCGCCTTCTCATCCTTCGCTTCGCCTCGGCGCAAGCTCCAGGATGCCGCCACGTGCCGTCACCATCGACCGCCGTGCCTTCTCACCGATAGCTTCGCCACAACGCAAGCCTCTCGGTGCTGCCACGCGTCGACCGTCCTTTTGGACCTTCCCCCAGTTTTGAGGCCCAAACCGGGAAACCTGCCAGCCCAGGTTTTGAGGCCTAAACCTGGAAACCGTCCACCCCGAGTTTTGAGGCCCAAACTCGGAAACCCGCGGGCCCAGGTTTTGAGGCCCAAACTTGGAAACCGTCCATCCCGAGTTTTGAGGCCCAAACTCGGAAACCGGCCACCCGAGTTTTGAGGCCCAAACTCGAAAACCATCGAGGATAGCTTTTTGAGGCTCAGCTAACGAACCCGCACCATAGACGGGATGTGGTTCGCACACCCCGACCACCGGCACCGATGCCGATGCATGTCCAGCCTCCACGCCGGGCACAACGCCTTCGCCTTCCTTCTTGACTTGGCCGACGGCACTTGCGCCGCACGCAAGCCCGTGTCCGACCTCCCGCCAAGTGCCACGACGACATCGTCTTCATCCCGACTCGGCCGATGCACCGCACATCCCCATGTGCTCTCGCTCGCCGATGCCACGTGCCAGCTACCACAGCTGGTCCTCTGGCCTCTCGGTCCGTCAGTCCAAGCTTCACGTCCGCCCTTCACCGCTCTGGGTAGATCGGCATGGCACGTCCGCCGCACGGCACGCCCATCCTTCACCGCTCCCGGTTCGTCGGCACGACACGTCTCTACTTGACCTTCACCTCGCCATCGACCACTGTATCCGAGCTCAACACCTGCACATCAACACAACCAAGAGACACATGTTGCACATGCACACCAACACAAAAACACCACAACTCAACGCCACCGGTTAGTCGTAAGCATTAAGCACATAGCAAGATAATGACTCAACCGGGAAAAGCCTTAAACCTTCATCATCAAAGTCAATCATTCATCATATATGTTCTCAATTGTTCACGTGCTGGCAGATGTGCTTGAGCCTCTCATGCCTTGAATTTGGCTTTGACCTTGGAAAACCTTGAGCAACAGAAGACAAGATCTCTTTCAAATCTCTAGGTATGCTATCTTTAATCAGATCAAAGATGTCCCTGACTCCTTTTGCATCATGCATCAAGTCGGCTGTGTTAACCTCCAGTAGGGGGATTAATGTTTGAAGCCGAGTCTTGATTTCTTCAGGAAGATCTCTTGAGGATCTAGCTCCAGAAACTTCCTCTTCATCCATATAGTCATTCAAGTTGAAAGGGATGACAGGCGAAGAAGGCTCTCCTTGCTCCTACAAAGATAAGTAGATGAGTAATCACGAATGGGAAGCTATTGGAAGGAAAAGGTGATGTTGATTAGAGTACCTGGCCAGAGGAGATGATTTGGAGCTCAGGAAGTATATCTGAAAGAAATTTTTCATCAGCTCTCAAGAACATCCACCGTAAAAATCAAGCTATTAGCTAAAGGTGTACCTGGTTGGGGTAATTCTTAATCAGTGTCAGGAAGAGGAGGTACTTCAGGATGTACATTTTGAGCATCCACCTGCTCCTGAGGCGACTCAACATTATGAGAATCAGCCTGTTCCCAGAAATTAGAGGATAAAAGATTACAGGCTTGTTGATGGGAATAGGGAAAAGCAGATTTTTACCTCTATATCGACACTCTTGATCAAGGATTGGCTGCTACTAGAGAGATGAACAAGTGGTGAAGATGTAAGATGTGGAGGCGAATGGAATTGTACCTCATCAGTTGCCTGAAAGTCTGAATCCAATTTCAGACAGTAAGTAGCTATAGCTTCACTGAAAAGATGGATGCTCCATTGCTGCCACCAGTTCTGGAAGGAGATTGAAGAAAAAGGTCTGCAATCCCATTCTTTGACCATGTTCAGGGAAACAGATTTTTCCAGTTGGAATATTTTGTCATACTCTAAGGCAGAGTCTACTGCTTCCCTTGGCTTGAGTTTATCAGCAAAATACAGGGATGGGGGTACTTGACCAAAACCAATTTGTCTGGCTGCCATGACAGGATGATAAAATTCATAGGACATAGGAGGCTTTTCTCTACCATGTCTAATCTCAGTGGGCAGGAGACACGGTTTCATAATTTGACACAAGATCTTCAGGCTCTCATTATCACATTCCCTTTGGAATCTAAACGTATACAGATTCTCGAAATCTGTGATGTTTGAATATTGAAACCAGTTGGAGGTAGCAGTGGGGAATCCCTTGTAGAAAATCTTGAAGAAGAAGCTGGCTGATTATCGACAGACATCATAGCAGCAGCTTCTCCAAATGAAGTACACCTTCTCACTTTGGCATCATCAGCCAATGATTCGTCTTGGTTGTCTGAGTATAATTCTGGGAAAGATAGGGTTTTTAAGTCTGGGGTTACCAACCTGTGGAGATGAAGGTTAAGCCAGAGCTGAAGCAGCCACAAAGGACCTGTTATTGATGGAATGTCTTCATTTTTCATCAAACTCTGGGCTACTTTATTCAACATACTGTACAGAGCTCCCAGAAGGTACTTTCCCAGAGGTATATCTGAGGTCACGGGCAATTTTTCTGCCAGAGCCAAAAAAATTGGAAGTTGGACCACAGCTCTGACCACAGAACAGGTACTTCTCCAGCCACATATTCAGGAAGATAATGTGTTCTCGTTCTGAGACACTGGATTGAGGAGTGTTGAAGGTGGCAATATAGTTGGCCTAGCCACCAGGTTTTCCAAGCTTGATAGAGGGCTTGGTTTGGAGACTGTAAGGGTTAATCGATCCAATGATATTTAGGCCGGTTAGCATGTGCACATCGGCCAAAGTTGGGGTCATGGGGCCTTTCTTGAACATAAAGGTATTGAAGGTGCCAGACCAAAAATAGCAAGCAACCTTCAGCATTTGCTCGTTCTTCTTCATATCAGCCAAAGATACGGTGATGCACTGATCTAGACCACGAAGAACCCAATCTGACTTCTTCTTGGCTCCCACCTTAATCAGCCAGTCCCTCCAGCCTTGAACAATCGATGGCTAGTTCCTGAAAGGAGTCTTTCCCCAGTGCTTTGAAGCAAAATCCGAATTCTTGAAGGGAATTCTTTGGGTTTCGGCGGTGATGACTACAGCAGGATCAAGATTGCCCACTGGACCGAGAAAGAAATTATCCGGGTTATCCTGAAGCGGGATGAGGATCTGGTCATGGAGCGCCTGAAAATTCAAAATTTGGGAGAGGATATAAAGGTGAAGATTCATTGGAGAAGAGGTATGATAAAGGACCCGAAATTTACCTCAAGGATGGAATCTTGGGTCGCCATTTGATCTGCGGAAGCACCAAACTCAAGCTCTCAAAAGAATTTTTGCTTGGAATCAAGTGGCGGCGGACTTCTTTGAAAGTTAGGGTTTGAAGGTAGCCTTGGGAAGAAGCAGTAACGGTTGAGAAGGACTCGGCTAATCGGCTAAGAAATGGAGATAGTCGATCGGAACCTAAAAGAAGGGAAATAACATTTTTAGAATAAAATAAATTTCATCCCAAAATTGGGGGGCATATGTTTACACCAGATTTTGGACCGAGAAGTTTGATATTTTGTAAACATAAATGGCCAGTTTATTAAGGAAAAAGATCGGCCTGGAAAAATAAAAAAAGGGTCGTATGAGTCGAAGGTGACCCGGAAGCTTCAGGTGGACCAGCATGGTAGGCTTCAAAGACGTGTCAGACTCGACCAAGGAGTTCAAGTTCGGGTCGTCTTTATTTTTTTACTTTTTTGTAATATACTCATGTTAAAGCAGGAGTCAACCGGGTTATAAATAGCTAGAAACCCAGATTTTGTAGAGATCCCCAATCAATCAAACACAACCGACCCTCGGCCAAAACCCTAGGAGTAGGAGTAAAGTAGATCTCGGCGAGACCTTCAATTAGGCAGGGCTGCATCGGCATCGACCGACCTCCGGTTTGCTTGTAAGTTTCACCAATGGCTTGTGTCATCGTGTAATAAGGCTGCATTGGCATCGACCAACCTCTTGTTAAGCTATGGCATGGCTAGTTATCGATTTAAGCTCATCTTTTGTAAGACTGTCTTGACTCTGATCAATCTCTTACCTTAGTCGATCTTGACTAGTTATCAACTCTATTGGTTTGGCAAGCTAATAGATTCATTAAGTTATCGATGTTGTTTCATGTTTTAATCTGTTTATTTACTTTTCAACAACATCTTGCCCAGTCAAGATTGACAAAGTAGCCTACGCCTAAAGAATGCTTAGTATTGACTGTTCTGATGTCTACCCGTTCATAATAGAGGAAATAGCCGATATAAGCCTCTCATCGGCTATTTTACCAATCTTGATTGTTACATGTTGTGCGTTCGAGATATTCGATAAAACCGTGATCTGGTTCAAGAGTAGATAGATTTGATCTAGCATGTCTATTACGGCTGTATTTCCGAACCCCACTAATATATATGATAGATTAAGTCTGTTTATCTTAGATTAAATCATGTTTTTTTATCGAGTAGTTCTTGTTCGTGCCTCATGGACCCTGTATCGGCTGAAATAGCCGATCCAGTTATGCTGCCTCCATAATATGTTCCTTTAAGTGGTTTGGAATCAATGGATCTACTTTATGTACGAGACGTGATCTAGCTTGACCATCATCAAGGCTGCATGCAGACACCCCACTGTTGATGTTTAAGTTATTTTATCGATTTATTTGTTATTACGGCTGCATGGAGACACCCCACTGTTAACGAATAGAATTGCTCGTGCATTTAGTCGATACGTTGGCTTCATACCGTTTTGAATGTACATATAGATTCTTATCTACCAATGTCCTTTAAGCTTATCGGCTGTCTGTTTATTATAAATATTCATCTCATACATGTTATAGCCGTTATGCTTCGTATCTTTTTCATCATTTTACATATAATCTCATGGGAGTTGACTTTGTAGTCAATATCCTAAAGACAAATGGCTATATCAGAGCCGCATAACTTGGAACTGTCTGGCACCAAACCGGTAGGTTCCATGATTTGATGATCTTTTTCTTCTCCTTGTCAATTACAGGTCAAATTGACTGGCACGCCCGAAGTCGATTCTGAAGAGAATCGGCACCACCGCTTGCTGAAGGTCCAGGAGGTCAGGATTCACTCCGTACCCATCTGAGGGCCGTGTTCCGAGTGTGTTGGCGCACCCGACCAAGACTTTGCGTCAACAACACCAAATTGTCCTCGTCCCATGGGTGGATAGGGTGGTCCGCTATGGAACGAAAAACCTCCAAACTCACCAACATGTCCCATTTGAGCAAAGCGGTCACCACCATGCTGAAAAGGTTGTCCGCTATGGGACTGTGCAGCAAATCCTCTTACACTTAGCTCACTATCGTATTGAGGACGACCGGAACCGCGACGGGCACGACCACCACCCCGTGGTCTAGCTGCCTGGGGCCTAGCCACCTGAGGGCGTGCACCTCCAGGTCTAGCACCCTGCCTCTGAACTCCCCGACCTTGCACACCATGGAGAGGGTGGTGCCTGGCCTGGATGTTCAGCTCCAACTCCTTCCTAGCGTCTCTCTTCCTCCGAAAGCAAAACTCAGCTAGGTGACCCTCACGGTGACAGTACTCGCACTCGAACCTCACCACTCTCTTGGGTTGTTGGTTCCTATGGTTGCGAGGGTTGTGCACTGTAGCCGGCTACTTGCCTCTCGGAAGGGGATCACTAGAGATGTCAGGAAGGGTGTCAAGTGTGTTCCTAAGATGGTTAGGTTTGGGAAACCACACTTGCTTGCGAGGTGGAGCCTTGGGAGGTTCATCAAGGATTCCATCCTTGGTGATAGGCTTGGGAGGCTTAGGTGAAGTGATCTTGGTGAGCTTAGTGACAACGGATGGCTTCTCACTCGGGTTCACTCCGCTAAACTCACCGATCTTGCCAAAGATACTAGCGCCCTTCCCACCTGAAGCAAAGCCTACTCCCGAGAAATCAGTTCCCCTCTTGAACTGACTGATCATCATGCCCAACTGAGGCTCACTGCATGACACCCAACTCAGGATGGACCGAAGGTATGTGTTTTCCTCCTCGGTCCGCATCCTGTCATGCCGACAGTTGGCAATCTCAAGCTCCATCCCCACACATCGCACAAATGGAGCGAAAAAGGTGCTAACTAAGCTGGCCTTCAAGGCTTCAGCAAGCTTGGCATTAACTCTTGCCAACTCAGTTCGCAAGCTAGGACAAAGCTTGCACGCACCCAACAAAGAAGGCCTCACTTCCTCCAGCTCCTTCTTCAGGGAGGGACACTCTTTGCAATCACCCACCAAGTCTAGCCTACTCTTCAGCTCATCATACACCTCAATCAAAGAGGCATACTTGGTTTGCAGGGTGGCAGAGTTTGTCAAATGCATCGTGCACTCCTCACACTCCTCCTCATCGGTCACCTTCACCTCGGACCTAGCGAACTCAAGCTCCTTAAGCGCCTCATTCATCTTAGCCTTAAACTCGTTGCGCTCTCGGATAGCTCGCTTGAGTTGCTTGTCCTGACCGAGAACTATGTCGACAAGAGAATCGTGCTCACCGGTAAGACGATCGACAAGAGAAGAGGTTGATACCTCGGAAGCGTCATCGTCGTCGTCATCATCGTCATCCTTTGCCTGACACTTGTCGTCCTCTTCGTCCAAGGCCATGGTGCAGAATCCCTTGGAGGAGTTGCCGAAGAAGCAGAGTCCGTTGAAGCATTCTTCCATCTTGTGCTCGGACCCGTCGTCACTAGAGTCACCATCGGAAGTCTTCTCTCCATCGCTGATGGTGGCGAGGAAGGCACGCTGCCCGACGTCGAAAACCTTCTCCACGTCCTCCCGGCGGCAGCTGCCCTTCTTCTTCTTCCCGACCTTGTTCTCTGGCTTGGCCTTGCGCCTGGAGTTGCGGTTCTTGCCGGGGAAGTTCTTGTCACGCTTGGGGCAGTTCGCGACAAAGTGATCCAGATCTCCACATCCGTAGCAGCCCTCACGTGCGCCACCACGCCGGCGATTCAAGCGGTTGTTGTGAAACCGTGAGAACCGGGTGATGATGAGGGCAAGCTCGTCATCGTCCAACGCCTGAACCTGCTCCTCTGTCACTGAAAGCAAAGAAGACAAAGCAAAGAGAGGTGGTGAAGTGTCAGCGGAAAGAGTCGATCCACCCTTGCCTGAGACCAAAGCCATAGAATGAGGAGCTGGGTTCTTCAGCTTGGCCTGAGTCAAGTGATCGATCTCGGTGGACTTGAGCTTGATGAATAGCTCGTCCACGGTGAGGGTGTCGTAAGCAGGAGACTCAATGATGGTCGACACCTTCACCTCCCATACCTTCCGATCCAGGGCATATAGAAGCTTGAGTGCCCTCTCATGATCATCATAAGGTAGGTTAGCCCGATTGGCACGCATCTTGTTCACAATCGTTTGGAAACGAGCGAACATAGCATCAATCGTCTCTCCCTCCAACTGAACAAAGTTCTCGTATTCCCGCTTGTATGTCTCAAAGAGTCTGGTCTTGACCTGAACGGTCCCCTCGTGATAGCTCTGAAGCTTCACCCAGATCTCTCGAGTAGTCTGTAGCTCGAAAACACGCTCGAACTCAGGAAGGGAGATGTTGGCCAAGAGAGCATTACGAGCCTTTGAGTTGGCCTCGTGTTGGTCAACCTGCACCTGACCCACATGAGCCGCAAGGACCTCGTACTCAGCGTTCTCACATATCTCCCAGACAGAAGAACTGATATTGCTTAGATAGGCACGCATCCGAATCTTCCAATAGGGGTAGTTTGTCCCATCAAAGTAGGGAGCCTTGCCGTTCCCTTGATCCATGTCGCCCTTAGGATCTGAAACCAATTAAGGTACAGAAGATCCTTAACCGGCTCCAATACCAATTGAAGGACCGAATTGGTGACCAGAGGGGGGTGAATGGGAGCCTCAAATTTCTTCTCGAGAAATAGATAGCCCTTGTCCCAGATTGTCACCCCAAAAGCAAGACACAGGCTTGCAAGTGTCCACAACCCTAGATGTAGGGTGGACGCTTCCTAGAAGCACAGCGGGTCACTACACAACCCAAGAAGTCCAACGCAACAGCCGAAATCCAAATCCGAAGCTGGACAGACGAACCGGGGATGAAACAGTAAAGAATTCACTGCATCGGATGCTGGCAGCGTCCGATGCCAACCCAACGGACGCGTCCGATGCAAACAGGTTCTTTCTAGAACCTTACTGCATGACCATCGGACGCTGCTACAGTAACAGGTCAGCGTCCGATGCTCAGGCTCCGGCGCGTCCGATGACCAACGAACGCGTCCGATGCCCAGCGTCCGATGTCCACTCAAAAACACCAGAACTGACACGTGTCACCGGAGCGTCCGATGCTATGAACAGCAGCGTCCGATGCTCCCATCACCAGCGTTCGATGCCCCCGAAAAGTGCACAGTTCTTCGGCGATTCAACCCGATCTCCTCCGAATCAAGAGCTCTAATGCTAGGACTCGATCTGAGAGGTCACAAGGATGTTAGTGAGCTACTCCTAAGAGATCATGGCTCGAACCTAACTCCAAATTGGTGAATCGAAGAGATTTGGGGGAAACAGAGAGAAAACTGATCCAACACAAAAATGGGTCGATCTACTAGCTCGTGAGGTTTGAGAAGAATTCCTTCGGTGAAAAGATGCGCCTCATGATCTAAAAGAAGTGTGTTCAAGTGAAATCGAAAACCGTTCCTCGGAGAGGAAGAACCAAGCAAATCTTTGGGAAGGCAAAACCGAGAACGCGAAGAACACAAACTCAAAACGTGAATTGATTCGGGATTTCAATCGTGTGTCTACCACACGAGACAATCGTGAGATTACGGTCTCACTTCCTGGAAATCCCAAAGCACAGAGGTTTGATTGGAGTTTCTCTTTGGATCACTAGCAGCAAGGTGTGATTAGAACCTAAGCGGGGGCTAGTGAGAGAGAGAGAGTTAGGAACAAATGGCTGTCAGGATAGAGAGAGAGGAGGGGCGCCTCTCTTATTTATAGCCTAATAACAATAGTCCCCTTCTACTCCTAGATACAAAAGCGAAGCGGCCAACCCTAGGGGTATCCCAGTCCAACTCTGCTGGTTGACGATCCGACGGCCACGCGCCTTCCTCATCCTTAGCTTCGCCTCGACGCAAGCCTCAGGATGCCGCCACGTGTCGCCCTGTCAACCGTCATGCCTTCCTCGCGGATAGCTGCGCCGCCGCGCCAGCCTCTCCACGCCGGCACGCGTTGACCATCCTTTTTGCAGACCTCCCCCCGGTTTTGAGGCCGAAACCGGGAAACCTGGGCCTTCCCCCGGTTTTGAGGCTGAAACCAGGAAACCTGTCCTTCGACTGAGTTTTGTGGCCCAAACTCAGAAACCCGCGAGCCCAGGTTTTGAAGCCCAAACCTGGAAACCGTCCACGCCGAGTTTTGAGGCCCAAACTCAGAAACCGGCCACCCTGAGTTTTGAGGCCCAAACTCGGAAACCATCGAGGGTAGCTTTTTGAGGCTCAGCTACCAAACCCACGCCGTAGACGTGATGTGGTTCACACACCCCGACTTCCACCACCGATGCCGGAACATGTCCAGCCTCCACGTCGGGCACAGTGCATTCGCCATCCTTCTCGGCCTCCCACCAAGTGTCACCACGCCATCACCTTCATCCTGACTCAGCCTGATGAGGACATCACCACGCTGGACACACTGACGCCATGGTCTTCCCCAAGTTGCAATCCGTCTCCAACTCAGCTACCTCGTCACCCTTGGAATTCAGGAGCAGTCCCGGGTAAAATCAACGCCCCAGATGCATACGGTCTCCGTTTCGACGAACCAGATATGCTTGGAAAGATAATTTGACAAGCTAATCAATGGCTTTGGAATCACGTCAAAATACGTCCGGAGTCAACGGGAATCGTCGAAACAAGTTAGTGTCCAGAATCTGCCAAGGTGCTGCGACACCGTCTTTTGGTCCGATGGGCCGTGTATCATCTTAGAGCCCATTAGGGGGCGCGTCTAGCAGGGGCGATGACCTAAACCGTATAATTAGCCGCCGTCGTCATCGTTAGGTCTTGGGTTTTGTTCAGAGTTTAGTTTTCCATCGAGGAACTGAATCGTTCATTGTAACTGTGGTGTTGAATCCTTTTATAGTGATCCAGGGCCCCCGTTCTTGATCTCCTCCACTGTGTCGATTAGTCCGTTGGAACTGAGTTCTTGAACCCTCTATTGATATTCGCATAATTCATATTTGCAATTTCAGATTGCGTATTTTTACCTTCTAACTTGTGTTCTTTGATTCGCTTGTAGGATTAGCCTTCTTAGCGAGGTCAATCAAGTTGTGCTTGGTTGATAACCAATGGAGCAGTGGTGTAACGGTTGCAGGGTTCGAATCGTGTCTAATTTGAAGCCGGATCGCCAACGTCGAGTTCTCCACCAATTGAACCTATCGCTACCTCTCGGAAGATCGGGCTGTCCCTCATCAATTGGTATGCACCGCACATCCCCATGTGCTCTTTCTTGCCGATGCCACGTGCCAGCTACCACAGCTGGTCCTCAGGTCTCCCGGTCCGTCAGTCCAAGCCTCACGTCCGCCCTTCACTGCTCCCAGTCCGTCGACATGGCACGTCTCTACTTGACCTTCACCTCACCTTCGACCACTGTCTCCGAGCTCCACACCTGCACATCAACACAGCCAAGAGACATGTTGCCCGTTGACCGATCACTCATCACTCAGGAAGGGAACCACAAGGGCACATATCAACCTTGTGTTCGCACTATCAACAATGCTACTACACTTATTGAGAAGATGGCCTCTAACCAAGGATGGAACGAGGAACGCTCTCAACCATGCAAGAGGGGAGGAATACATCAACTAAAGGAAGTAGACATGTTGTGTGCCAAACTTGACCTACTCATGAAGAAGTTAGATGAACACGCTCCCAAGAAAGACGACGTCATGCACATCTACGAATCTCGTATGACATGTGAAGAGTGTGGAGGCACTAGTCATTCAGGGAGCAACTGCCCAGAGATTCAAGAGGATGCAAAGTACATCAACAACAACACCAACTATCGTCCTCAACAAGCTCAAGGATGGAACCAACAATCAAGGCCTAAATACTCAGGTAACTACTTAGGTAACTACCAAGGTAATACATTCAACCAACCACCTTTGAGAGAGATGATATCTAATCAAAACAAGATCATTGATAATATTCTAAGAAGATAACTTCTAATGATAAACTGCTTGAAAACATTAATACTAGAATGGATAGCTTTACTTCTGCCATAAAGAATCAACATAGCTTTAATAAGATGATAGAATCTCAGTTATCTCAGTTAGCAGCTTCAGACCCTATGGCTGAAAAAGGTAAGATTCCCGGAAGTTCGGAAGAGCTAGAGACTGCAAATCTTGTAGATATTTATAATGCAGAGCAGCTCACAGCTAGACCATCGAGGGAGTGGAAGGATGACTCCATTGCCCCGAAGAAAGGAGATCCAGGAAGACCTGTCATTCTAATCCACATTGGACCTGACAGTTTTAAAGAAGCAGTCTGTGACCTTGGAGCAAGCTTCAACATTATGCCAAGGGTAATTTACGAACAAATTCATGGTGCACCTCTGTTATATACAAATATGTGTTTGCAGCTTGCAGATCAGACACTGTGCTACCCATTGGGAATTCTAGAAGATGTCTGTATTCGAGTGGGATACTCGTATGTGTGTGTAGACTTTGTGATCATTGAAACAGGTGGAGACGATAGAGCACCCATCATTCTTGGGCGCCTTTTCCTAACCTCAACCAAAGCCATCATCTACACGGATAGCGCCAAGATCTGTTTCACAATCACAGGCAACAAAGAAAGATTCAGCTTCAAGAGACGCACACTCACTACTCGAGTCCACCATCAGAAGTCTTACGAGGATGCAAACGCTATAACATCAAAGAAGAAGAATAGGAACAGAAGGAGGAAGAACAAGGCTACACAACCGCATCAAGACACAGTGTGGACGGTCAACTCTGTTCGAACAGAGAGTGACCACCTTCTTCCATCACCATACCTCGCCAAGAGAGACGACCCAGGTGTACCCACCATCAATTGAAAGATCGAGGGAAGTACATTCCACAAGACGTTTTGTGACATCGGATCAAGTGTTAACATAATATCTAAGGTAGCGTATGAGTACTTATATAAAAATAGACCTATGTGTCAAACACATGTGCAACTGCAGCTGGCGGACCAAACATATCGATTCCCAGAGGGAGTAGTAAAGGACGTGATGATCCAAATTGAAGACTACTACGTTCCCACTGACTTCATGGTACTAGACATGGGAAGAGAAGACAATATCCACATCATCCTAGGCAGACCCTTCCTCAACACCATTGGCGCCATCATCTACATAAGATCCGAAGAGATCCACTTCCAGCTCCCAAGGGAGAAGGTATGCTGTTACTTTAATAGCTATGCCACTAATGAACAGGAAAAGAAGAACCACTCAAGGAGGAGGCGCCGCACATCCCAACGCAACAAGAACCAATCAATCAAGGATGGATGGGCTGACTATGAAGGAGAAGTCACTAGGAGTGAAGACATCCCATTAAAGGAAATGAAGGACAATAAAGTAAAGGAGACAAGTCCACCAGTCAAACAAGTGTGGAAGAAGAAAGAGAGTTCTACAGACGTGCAATCATCAAGGTCCTCCTCAGGATCTGCTGATGCACCCAAGGAAGAATGAGAGCGTACAAGGAGTCTTGTTCGATGGACTATAAACATTGAATCCTCGTCGGTAGTTATCCATATTCATTATCATTAAATTCATCATTACATAATTATTACATATATAATAATTATTTTACTATTAGTATCATATTTACTTCTTAGCAATCAAATTTGCATTGAAAAAAATATAATAAAAATATGAAAAACTCTAAGCCCTATGAGAGTATTATATTTTCTGTGGAGGCATAAAAATACATTTGCATATTTACCTCTACATTGCATTCATCCATAAAAATAAAAATCCAAAAAGAGACACTATGAAACACTGCTGAAACTCTGCTTAGTGGAAAGGAAAAACATAAATGATCTTAAGAGCTTTCAGACAACTAGACAAATGGGAGGAATATTTATCACTAACGCTTAATCAAGTTCCACTAGTTGTGTTGTCTATCTTTGAATTCAGCAGGAAGAGAAGAAGAGAAGGACTCAAGAAACCGCTAACGGTCTACTCATCTTCTAGGGAAAAGACCACGTCAAGATCCAGCTTGGGGGAAATCACCCTCAGTTATCACGATAAGTATCGTACTATGGCTATTTTTATTTACTATTATTAGTTCGGTTTAGCTAGATCAGGTCAATAAACATAAAAAAACCCATAAAAAGATGAATAACTATTACAAAACCAAATAAAGATATTATATAATAAATAAATGTCTAGGTGGATATAAACTTAATGTCGCTCATGATGAAAATGATGAACAATTGCTCTGCCGTAATTCCTTTTAAGTACCTAGTGTTCAGTCTTAATTTTTCTCGAGTTTTAGACAAAGCTGTTTTGAATAAACTCTGAACCTGAAACTTGTGGATTGCAAATGCTTGATCTAAAGTCTAGATAATTGTGGGATATGATATAAAAAGGTTTGAGCTGCTGTTTATTTAATTCCTAGAGATACTAGAGTTCTGGAGATTTACACTTTGAAAAAAAAATTAAAAATGCTTGATGAGATCATGTATGACATAATATGAATTCCTACCCAGAGCCATTAATATGATCTTAAGATGAGGCTACTTGCTTTGTTCTAAGTTTTTAGTTATGGTTGAGAAATTTATCAAGCTCTAGAGATCAAGAATGTTTTATTAAAAGATTCACTCTTCCGAAGTAGTATTGTGTGCGGATACATGGGTGTATGCCGAGTCTCTGAGTGATGAGTGATTGTCAACTGGGATAATGCACATGTTCTTTGGCTTGTGTTATGCAGGTGTCGAGCACGGATACAGTGATCAAAGGCAAGGTGAAGGTCAAGTAGAGACGTGCCGTGCCGATGGACCGAGAGTGACGAAGGGCGGACGTGAGGCTTGGACTGAGGGACCGGTGGCCTGAGGATCAGCTGTGGTGGCTGACAGCCTGGGACATCGACGAGCGAAGACTTGCGGGTGGACGGGGTGCACGGGTGTTGCATCCCTTCTACGGCTCGGTTTGGTGGCTGAGCCATAGAAAAACCACCAAGTGGACGGTTTCCAGGTTTGGGCCTCAAAACCTGGGCGCTGACGGTTTCCGAGTTTGGCCACAAAACTCGGGCTGAGGACGGTTTCCAGGTTTGGGCCTCAAAACCTGGGCGCTGGCGGTTTCTGAGTTTGGCCACAAAACTCAGGCTGAGGACGGTTTCCGAGTTTGGCCACAAAACTCGGGCTGAGGACGGTTTCTAGGTTTGGGCCTCAAAACCTGGGTGCTGCGGGTTTCTGAGTTTGGGCCACAAAACTCAGGCGATGGTCGGCTGGTTTCCCGGTTTGGGCCTCAAAACCGGGGGTTGGCTGTGAAGGCAGGTTTCCCAGTTTGGGCCTCAAAACCGGGGGCAACGTCCGGGAAAAGGACAAGCAGAGCGGTGGTGGCACGTGGCGGCAATCGGTGAGGTTGCGTCGAGGCAACGCTACCAGTTGTGCGGGCATGGCCGTCGGATCACCACCTACCTTGAGTTGGTCCAGAATAACCCTAGGGTTTAGCTGGTTCGCTCTGTAAGTAGTTAGGGGTAGAGTGGGAATTAGAATTAGGATAAGTAGAGGGAGACACCCACCTCCCATCTGATCTCAATCATTTGCTCTTTGCCTTCTAGGTTTTCCTGCTCTCCCAATCCCCTGCTATAGTAACTGAGATCCGCAGAGAACCATACCTCTGTGTACTAGAGATTTTGAGGAAGTGAGACCGTAATCTCACTGTTGTAGCGTGTGGTAGCCACACGGTTGCAAATTTGTGGTTGTGATTCGTGTTTTGTTCTTGTTCTTCACGAATTGCTTTTCTCCACGTTTTTCTCGTCGATCGATCTCTTTGTTCGTTGCATCTTTTGCGATTCCGTTTGAATAGAGATGTTCTAGATCGTGAGGCACTTCTTTCCACCGAAGGAATTCTCCTCTAACCTCACGAGCTAGTAGATCGGTTGATTTTAGTTTCGGGTCAAGTTTTTCTCCCTTCCCCCGAATTTCTTCGATTCATCGATTTGGAGATAGGTTCGAGCCATGATCTCTTAGAGATAGCTCACTATCCTCCTTGTGATTCATCTCTCCAAGTTTGAACCCTAGAGGTTTCGTTTTGGGAGAGTTTGTGTCAAATCGGTGGACGAACAGCTGTTTTCGAGGTGACCGGACTCTGGCGTCGGGCAGACCGGACGCTAGGGTTGAGAGTCCGGTCATTGAACACACTCTGGGTTTTATTCGCGACTTGACCGGACGCTCTGTTCGTTACTGACCGGACGCACTCAACACACTGTTCATCCGCTTGTATTCTTGCGACCGGACGCTTGAGACTTGACCGGACGCACAGGGACAGTGAGTCCGGTCACAAACAGTAAGGGTCCAGAAGTGATTTTCTTTGACCGGACGCGTCCGGTGGTCTGTGACCGGACGCAGGCAGACTCCGATCGAGTCTGTCCTGCGCATTTTCGTCTGCAGTTTGTTTGTCTGACTTACGATTTGACATCCACTTGTTGCATTGGATTCCTGACTTCGTGCTCTATAGAAATCGGGCTTCTCACTTTACAAAATAGCCTGAATCCCCCTCGCATTGCTCGGGGGAGGTTGAGGTTACCCAAAGTTCATCCTGTCACTAGTTGACGTGCGTGAACTTGAGCGAGGGAATTTTGTGGTGTCCTGCTGTGTTCCTAGGGAACATCCACCCATTCCCTTGGGTCGTGGACATCACGTGCATCGGTTTTGCTCTTGGGGTTGATTTTCAGGACAGAGGTTTAAAGTTTCTGAAATGAAATTTAAAGCTCCCATTCACAACCCCCTTTGGTCGCTTTCTGGTAACACTTTCGGTCCTTCATTGTGTTAGAGGCATGGGACTATGCAAAAGTGTAAAAGGAGGAAATAAAAAGGGACAAGTGTCCAACTACCTCAAAAGAAAAAGAATTATGATAAAAATATAAAAGAAAAAAATGAATGATAGCCCATGGTCCCTCTAATTACAATATGCCAATAAGAGATGACAAATTTCAAAGATTCTAAGTTCTTGATCCATGAGTATGACATCTTTCTCCCTAACTTTGAACTTTGACTTGGTAAGATATGCTATTCACTTCTTAAAAAGCTCCAGATATATATTCATAGGAAAGAAGGAAAATGCATCAGTGAGGAATCATAAAAAAATATAAAAGAGCGATTTAAGAGTGTCATACAGTAAAATCTCTAAATTTTATTTTGAAAATATATAAAAACTCCAGAATGAAGGTTGATCAAAGAGTCAGAGATACAGTGCTCAACTTGATTGTTCTATCTTTCATTTGTTTAAAGACCCAGGTGAAGGCAAAAGCTCCATAGTTAAAGGTAATATGAGTAAGTCAGAATAGTTAACTCTAAAAGAAGATTTTTGTTTGAACATATGTACCTTTGAGGTGTGAAAGCATAGTAGCAGTTCCTGATTCATCATGACTATTTGCTAAGGGACTAGCAAAAGGTAAGCTTTAGGGAGTTGTTGACACTAGTTATCTATCACAATTAAAGGATAAATAAATATGAAAAGGGCATGAATTCAATCACCAACAAAGGTTTAGGGTTTTAATTGACAATATTCCACGAGTTTTGGTGAATTGTGATTCTGCAGGGAATAAACCAGAAAACCAGCACAGATTACTTCTCCTGGAAGGAACCCGATGGGAGATAGCCGAACCGACGCATCAGGAATATTCTAGAAGGATCAAGAGGACACCAGAAGACACCAGGAGGTTGGGCATCCCGAGAGGCAGCCAGGTGGGACCGACCGGTCCCACCCTTGGACCGGTCGGTCTGCACCTGGGCCCGCTGGACTCCGCCTTCTAGAACCTTCATCCACCGCCTACGAGGATGCATCTCAACCGTACCTAAGGTCAGTTTGATCCAACGGCCACGGTTCCTCGCCCAGGGCTATATAAGCAGCCCCAGACCCCCCTCTCCCGAGGCATCAAGGCATCATTCATCACAATCAGATCAGGCCATCACCAGAGAAGGAGATCAATCAGAAGCCCTAGAACTACATCCACCTAGAATAGTTAGATAGAATAGGATTAGAGGAGGCAAGCTTTGCTTGGATTCCAGATCTAGTCACGAGAAGGCTCGGTAAACCCAAGATCTTCTCTCTTGTATTAACATTATGGATCTAATTCATAAGTGCTCTTCTAGTTCATCATTGTTCATCATTTTTATGTTCTAGTTTGTCGTCTAGTTCTAGTTCATCGTCTAGTTCATCTTCTAGTTCATCTTCTAGTTCATAATCCAGTTATAGTTCATGTTCTAGTTCATACTATAGTTCTTCTCGATGATCTAATTTATCTTATTGTTCTTCCCTGTGTTCTAGATAGCAATACAATTGATTCGACTAAAACATCAACAATTATATTCTTAATTATATTGCTTATAGTGTGCTTTGATTATATATTTGGCATAGGTAGATCACCATTATGTTTATATTCATGTTCATATAGCGCTCATCTAAATGATCATTGGGTGGGTGATAGATACTGTGTAGGCGTGGTGCCTATACACTATTTATCTGCGAATGCGTCCTATGTTTCGGATAGAGTGGTACATCGCGGGTGTGACACTCCTATTGAGTCCTTTGTATTCCACCTCCCGAATGGAGTGTTCAGTATGGCTCAGTTAACTCATGGTTTAAGGGTTACTCTGTTTGGCACCTTTACTATGGAGTTGCCTCTTGATTATAAATATGATATGACCTAGCCTATGATTGCCAAATATGTCTGCACTAATCAATTTATACTATGACTTGTAATTAGAATAACTTAGAAATATTTCTTATTAATCCATGTTCTAATCATAACTTGTTAGGTAGTACTGTTCTAGGATTATCTTTGATTGATCTGCTCTCTATCAACATTTATCATTATCATTTATTATTACTTTTACTATCTGATCTCTGTTTAGAGTAATCAGTGTGTTATCAGTCTTTATCATAAGTGTGTGCCACATTAATTGATGTTAAGTCCTCATTAGTATAGTACCATCATACTTTGAATTGATTAGTCTCTAGGCTAAATATAAATAACGATACCTGAGACTAGCTTGGGTGAAATTCTTCTACAACGGGTGTATTTATCTGTGCGCTTGCGGGTAAATATTTATCTTTAGATCCAGTGTTCTGATATAATCACATTGCTAGCTTCATGTTGGGGATGACAACTTGACGTTAAGTGATGCTAGTAGTGTCCCGTACACTCTTTAGTGCCTTCACTAGGTTATTGTTTATGAGGTTCATTCAACGTGAAAGCGAAGATTTTTGTGCTTAATCTGGTGTAAATTGGTCGGTTCTGCCACACGGGAGGCGGGAGGACCAGCTGTGGTAGCTGGCACTTGGCTTCAACAAGCAAGAGCACATGGGGATGTGTGATACATCGGCCGAGTCGGGAGGAAGACGATGGTGTCATGGCACTTGGCAGGAGGTCGGACATGGGCTTGGGTGCGGCACAAGTGCTGTCAGCCAAGTCAAGGAGGAAGGCGAAGGCGTTGTGCCCGGCGTGGAGGCTGGACATGCATCGGCATCGGTGCCGATGATCGGGGTGTGAGAACCACACTCTGTCTACGGTGCGGGATCAGTAGTTGAGTCTCAGAAAGCAACCATCGACGGTTTCCGAGTTTGGGCCTCAACTCGGGGTGATGGTTTCTGAGTTTGGGCCTCAAAACTCGGGGTGGCGGGTTTCCGAGTTTTGGCCTCAAAACTCGGGGTGGACGGTTTCCAGGATTGAGCCTCAAAACCTAGGCTGGCGGGTTTACCGGTTTGGGCCTCAAAACCGAGCGGAGGTTCCTATGCGGAACGGTCGACGCGTGGTGGCATCGAGAGGCTTGCGTTGCGGCGAAGCTATCGGTGAGGAAGGCGAGGCGGTCGATGGGACGACACATGGCGGCATCCTGGAGCTTGCGTCGAGGCAAAGCGAAGGATGTGAAGGCGCGTGGCCGTCAGATGAAGACCTGACGGAGTTGGACCAGAATACCCCTAGGGTTAGCCTGTTCGCTCTATGTTTCTAGGGGTGGAAGGGAAATAATGTATTAGGACTATATATAGAGATGGCAGCCCCTCCATCCATTCCATCCTTGCGACATTTCATTCTCGCAGACTCTATTTGGTTTTCCTCCCTCTAGCTTCTTGCGATCCGCAGAGAGCAATAATACCTCTGTGTACTTGGTGATTTTGAGGAAAAGGGACCGTAATCCCGTTGTCTCCTCGTGGGGACGAGTTCCGGCTGAAATCGAGATCGAATTCACATTTTGTGTTGTGTTCTTCGCGTTTCATTCTTTGCCTCCTCGGAGATTTGCCTTGTTCTCCCATTTCGAGGGATGGTTTTCGATTTTGTTTGAAACACTTTGTGCTAGGACGTGAGTGTCATCTTTTCACCGAAGGATTTCTTCCCAAACCTCACGAGCACGTTGATTGGGCTGAAATCGCGTTCGTTCTTCGTTCTTCCCCCTTTTCTAGTGTTCTTCGGATTTCACATAATTGAGTTGGTTTGGAGCGATGATTTCATAGGATTAGCTCCCCAACACATAGAGGAACACTTGGGAGAAGTTTGGTTGCAGTACCATTCAATTTGGCTAAGATCAAATCAATTTTGCTTTTGAGTCGTGCAGTTTTTGCACTCTCTGGTCAGTGGCGGACTGTCCGGCCCCCAGTGGCGAACTGTCCGACCATCGGGGCTCAGCCAGAACAGAACAGCACAGCGAGCACTATGCTCGGTCAGGTGACCGGTGGACAGTCCAGGACTAGGTCGCAGACAATCCAGGACCTAACCAGGACTGTTGCAGAACAACTCGATTTCGGGATTTTTGCCGGCGGACAGTCTGGCCCTCCAGGCGCGGACAGTCCGGGATCCTGCTGAAAGGCAATTTCAGCTTTGGTTGTTTGGTGCTTGGTTTTCGGCCTTCTCCGGTAGTTCCGCTATACCTCTAGGACATCTCCAGAGGTATCCACCTATTGGTAGGTCGTGAACTAGCCGGTTGTTCGAGTCCTTGTTTTTGGGGTGATTTTCTAGGACAAGGGTTGTCTATTTCTTGAGAAGAAATTTGAGGCTCCCATTCACCCCCCTCTGGTCGCCAATTCGGTCCTTCAATTGGTATTAGAGCCGGTTAAGGATCTTCCTTACCTTAATTGGTTTCGGATCCTAAGGGCAACATGGATCGAGGGAACGGCAAGGCTCCATTTTTCGATGGCACCAACTACCCCTATTGGAAGATTTAGATGCGTGCTTATCTCAACAGCATCGATTTTTCTGTGTGGGAGATTTGTGAGGATGAGCACTATGAGGTCTTGGCAGCCCATGTTGGTCAGCTCCAAATTGACCAACACACTGCGAACAATAAGGCTCGCAATGCTCTTTTGGCCAACATCTCCCTTCCTGAGTTCGAGCGTGTTTCCAAGCTTCAGACTGCTCAAGAGATATGGGTGAAGCATCAGAGCTATCACGAGGGGACCACTCAGGTCAAGACTAGACTCTTTGAGACTTACAAGCTGGAATACGAGAACTTCACTCAGTTGGAGGAAGAGACGATTGACGCTATGTTCGCTCGTTTTTCAGATGATTGTGAACAAGATGGGTGCCAATTGGGCCCACCTACCTTATGATGATCATGAGAGGGCTCTCAAGTTGCTATATGCCCTAGATCAGAGGGTACAGGAGGTGAAGGTGTTGACTATCATTGAGTCGCCAAGATATGACACCCTCACCGTGGATGAGCTATTCAGCAAGCTCAAGTCCACCGAGATCGATCACTTGACTCGGGCCAAGCTGAAGAATCCATCTTCACATACCATGGTTTTGGTCGCAGGCAAGGATGGATCGACTCTTTCCGCTGATACTTCACCACCCTTCTTTGCTTTGTCTTCTTTGCTTTCAGTGACGGAGGAGTAGGTGGAGGTGTTAGGCGATGATGAGCTCGCCCTCATCATCAGCCGGTTCTCGCGGTTTCACAACCATCGCTTGAATCGCCGGCTTGGTAGCGCAGGTGAGGGCTGCTACGGGTGTGGCGACCCCGATCACTTTGTCGCTAGCTTCCGCAGGCGCGACAAAGGCTTCCCCGACAAGAACCACAACTCCAGGCACAAGGACAAGCCCGAGTACGAGGCTAGGAAGAAGAAGACCAAGGGCGACTACCACAAGAAGGATCTCAAGAAGGCGTTTGACGCGAGCAAACGTGCCTTCTTCGCCTCCTTTAGTGACATTGAGAGAAGCTCTGACGGCAACTCTAGTGACAACGAGTCCGAGCACAAGACGAAGGAATGCTTCAATGGACTTTGCTTCTTCAGCAACTCCACCGACGGCTTCTGCACCATGGCCCTGGATGAGGAGGACCGCAAGTGCCAGGACAAGCACGCCGACGCCACCGACGACGACAACACATCTTCTGAGGTATCGACTTCTTCCACTGTCGATCGTCTTTCTATCGAGCTAGATTCCATGGCCGCGATAGTTCTCGCTTAGGACAAGCAGATTAAGCGTGCCGCTAGAGAGCGCAATGAGTTTAAGGCCAAGCTAGGTGAGGCGCTTAAGGAGCTTGAGTTCGCTAGGTTCGAGGTGAAGGTGACCGATGAGGAGGAGTGTGAGGAGTGCACTATGCACTTGAAAAACTATGCCACCCTGCAAACCAAGTATGCCTCTTTATCGAGGTGTATGATGAGCTGAAGAGTAGGCTGGACTTGGTGGGTGATTGCAAAGAATGTCCCTCCCTGAAGGAGCTAGAGGCGGTGAAGGCAAGGCCTTCTTTGTTGGGTGCGTGCAAGTCTTGCCCAGGCTTGCGAACTGAGTTGGCAGAAGTTAGTGCCAAGCTTGTTGAAGCCATGAAGGCCAGCTCAGTTAGCATCGTTTCCACTAAGTGTGAGCGATGCGTGGGGATGGAGCTTGAGATTGCCAACTATCGGCATGACAGGATGCAAACCGAGGAGGAAAACACATACCTTCGGTCCATCCTGAGTTGGGTGTCATGCAGTGAGCCGCAGTTGGGCATGATGATCAGAAAGCTCAAGAGGGGAACTGGCGGTCCGAGAGTAGGTTTTGCTTCAGGTGGGAAGGGCGCTAGTGCTTTCGGCAAGATCGGTGAGTTTAGCGGAGTGAACCTGAGTGAGAAGCCATCCGCTACCCCTAAGCTTACCAAGATCACCCCACCTGAGCCTCCCAGGCCTATCACCAAGGATGGCATCCTTGATGAACCTCCCAAGGCTCCACCTCGCAAGCAAGTGTGGGTTCCCAAACCGAACCATCTTAGGAACACACTTGACACCCTTCCTGACGTCTCTAGTGATCCCCTTCCGAGACCCAATAGCAGCCGGCTAGAGTGCGCAACCCCCGGAACCAAACAAACCAACAACCTAAGAGAGTGGTGAGGATTGAGTGCGAGTACTGCCACCGTGAGGGTCACCTAGCCGAGTTTTGTTTTCGAAGGAAGAGAAACGCTAGGAGGGAGTTGGAGCTGAACGACCAGGCTAGGCACCACCCTCTCCATGGTGTGCAAGGTCAGGGAGTTCAGAGGCAGAGGGCTAGGCCTGGAGGTGCACCCCCTCAGGTTCCTAGGCCCCAGGCAGCTAGACCACGGGGTGGTGATCGCACCCGTCGTGGTTTCGGTCGTCCTCAATACAATCGTGAGCCAGGTGTAAGAGCCTTTGCTGCTCCGTCCCATAGCGGACCACCTTTTCAGCATGGTGGTGAACACTATCCTCAAATGGGACGTGGAGGTGAGTTTGGAGGTTTTGCGTTCCACAGCGGACCACCCTTTCAGTTTGGCGGAGATCACTATCCATCCATGGGACGAGGACAGTTTGGTGTGCCTTCTAACACCTTTTCTGGGCCTATGACACAGCACTGGTATCCTCAGTATACTAACCCCAGTGTTGTGCCATACGCTCATTTCCTGCCTTTATATTGATGTAAGAACTTCGGTTGGAGAACATGTGGCTCATGGATTCTGGGTGTTCGCGCCACATGACCGGAAGCAAAGAATGGTTCTCTAGCCTAGACCCCGTGCTTCATAAGGAGTACATCACATTTGGAGATAGTGGTAGAGGTAAGGTTGTTGCTCGTGGGTCAATTCGACTTAACGAGAACTTTGTTCTCAAGGATGTTGCTTTGGTTTTGAATTTGCAATTCAATTTTCTTTCTATTTCACAACTTCTTGAGGACGATTTCGAAGTGCGCTTTAAGACCGGCATGTGCAGAGTTTTGAATTCTCGGGGCGATTGTTGATGGACCTTATAGTCAATATTATACCATCAACTATTGCATGAATTAACATGAAATGAAATATAAAGCATAGTTGTAGGGTTTGATTCTAACAAGTTCCACGAGTTGTGTTGTTCTCACTTGTTTTGCAGGGTTATCAATATTTCACCATATAAAAGTATCACAAGTGATGAAACAGAGCATACCATTGCGAAGAGCTCGTCGAGACGATCGAAATGGACATATGATTTTCTACATTTGGAGTCTCGATGTGAGAGTCCTTGTTGGATACGACTTGGAAGCTTCTAGAACAATCTGGAGTGATCACCAAGCAACATAATCCAGGGGTTAAACTGACAGATTTGACAGCGTTGGTGAATTACTGTTTTCCAAGGAGTTTTCCAGCAGATGGAAAGAGGTAGAGTCCTACTCCAATACGACGAATTGCACAAACGGACGGAAAGTCACATTAGGGAAATAAGGAAGGTTCCAGAAGACACCACGACAAAGGCGGAGGCCGATGGCTGACAAGAGGGGTCGGCCGGCCCCACCCCCAGGCCGGCCGACCTGGGCCCACCTGGAAGGCTCTCCTCCTTCGCGTGACGCACTCTAACCGACCTCTTCAACGCGTTTTGACCCATTAAGGCCCATGTGCACATAACGGGGGATTTAGTACCACATCGCTTGCTCAAGGTGGAGGGGAGGCCAGGAGCCTATATATAATAAACCCAAACCCCCCTGAGGCAAACACATCGTTAGGGAGTTATAGAGGTGTCCCTCAAAGGACAACCTCTCCTCTCTAGAGAATTAGGACTAGACTTTCCAATGTAATAGATTAGCTCTAGTCGGGAGTTAGGGAGAGCGGAGTTGCGCTTCGGTTCTGGAGGGGTTTTCAGAGTTTTGGTATGTCTTTGTATCTTTTCTTTGTAAGACTTATGCTTTAATATATTTATCTTCTCTATTTACTTTATGCTTTATTATATGATTAGTATAGTTGTTATATCTTGGCATGGGATCTTTATTCGTATTGAGTGCTCTAGTTATCCTAGGTAATTAGAGTAGTAATCGATAGATTAGACATGGTGTTTAGTCTATAGGTTACCTGAGGTTGCGCTCATTCCCACGGTTAGTTGTGGTAGCCCTAGGGGTGACAGCTCTGTTAGGCCTTCTTAGTCCACCATATTCGGATTGATGTTTCGTAGAGCTTTTGGTAGCCTTCTCCCAACTACCTTTGTTCCCAGTCTTCTTCGAGAGTTGGAAAGGACGTGTTGCTCCAAAGTGCCAATGTTTATGACTGCTATATCTTTTCATCTGTGTTACCTTAGAACCCAAGTAATAGAGAAGTACGTAGGAAACTTGATCTCTCCCGTTGTCCTCCCACTATAGTTATCTATACATTTATCATTGAATTCTCTTGATGTGCTTTCATTATCATATATCAATTACTCCTGCTTTAGTCTATTTAGTACTCTGAGTTAGTAGATGCATGATAGTAAGTTATCAGATTCTTGACCCTAGCTTCCCAGTGGTAAAATATAAATAACGATCCTAGAATACTCCCGGTAAAATGCTACGATGATGTTCTGTGTGCTTGCGGAATGTTTCATATTCTATTTGAATTAACGAACGTCAACGAGCATTTTTGGCGTCGTTGCTGGGGAAGCAATTGGTGTAAAGATTTTGATAATGATCTTGATGTCTGCTAATTTAGTGTACCACTAGCTTTAGTAGGATTACCCCTTGTTCTGTTGAGTGTGGAATAGACAGGACATCAGATGTCGTTTCGACCTTATGACAAGCTTCCACAAGAATGAAGAATCCAGGGTGCCTCAACATTCAAGATCCATCATTAATTCTGGAGCCCTGCCATCTCACAGGTTTGTGTACACATATATATTATTTATTGTAACCGTGTGTAGATTGGAGAAAAGGTCGCCGTCACAACAAATCAACTCTCATCTCATGTGACAGATATTTACGCTGCACCACTCACAAATCCCAGTTGTGATTCATGGTAAGTATGATCAAGGTGAGACAGTCTTGCTCATGGACTTTAAATTATATGAGTAGTTATCTTTTTAATTTCTTGCATTCCACTGTATGTTTACTTTGAATCATCCTTGCATCCATTCAATTTAGTTTAGGTTTTCCTTTATCAAATCCACATCATGTTTAATTCCTTATATGCATTCATGTCATCCACATCTAAAAAAGGAAAAAAAAATATTCCTCACTGTGATCATACTCTATCATCTCTTTTTGAATAAATCTCTGTTATGCTCTCATGCTACCTTTGTTTATCATAGTATGTTTTGATTTGGAAGTACTAGCTATACTTCTAAAGGTTTTTAAATTAAGCGTGGTGCTTAGGTTAAAATGTCTTCCTTAATCCAATTAGACATGGAGTCTAGTTTGATTATTGATCTGAAATTAGCTTGTGTAGACATTGGATATTTTGTTGGACTAACCCCTGTAGAAAACTCTCAAATACAATTTGGGAAAGTCCTGAGATGAATTCACATCAGAGATGAAGCAAGGCATATGATGAACTACACAAAGAAGACTCAGCTCATTCATCATGGATGAAAGAACTGTGAGTATTAAAGTTTATTTATGTTTATCTTCTAATGCAAGTTATCATTTGCCTTGAACCATGTTAAAATACAGCCAACACATAAAAGGCTAGTCTATGCTAAAATAATCTTAAAATCATCTTTTCATTAGCATGGACGAATAACACATAAGTTGTGGATAACAACACATGTTTTAAATTCAGTGCAATCCTTCGGGTAGATTGTTGACACTTACTACCATCGCTACCAAAGTCGCCCTTGGCAATAGCACTAGTAATGCTAGGGTATGTTATCAGAACACAAGAGATAAATCCGCAAGCGCACAGATTAGATTCTCGTACTTCACCGGATGTGTAGACCCAGTTTTATATCGAACCCAAAGGAACAGATGATTGTCTTAAGTCTATTGCTTAAACCCTGAGCACTATCAAAGATGAGAACACAAAAGATAAATGGGATAACTAAGGTAACCAGCTCTAACCTCAGGAAGCTATGCGATTATTATTCTACTGTGGATTACGTTGGGAGATCACATCTAGAGTATGGTTGTTCTCAAGTAATATACTCCTGGTAGTCCTATACACGAGAGGTGGACTATGGAAGATTCAACAGGCCTATAAGAGTCACACCCGCGAGCTACCACCGGTCCGAAATATAGAGTACACTATGCAAGTAACCGAGTCTAAGCACCATGCTTACACGACGACTACTCCTCTAGTCCCTAGCTACTTGAATTAGAATACTCTAATTAGAGTTAGTACTCTGATTAGAGTTGCAAGCTAGAAGAATAATAAGAACAAGAACGCTTACTGATAATTAGAAGATGATGACCGAAGAATATCCTGATGCAAGCTCTTGACGATCTTGAATCCGCAGGTACAACTTGAAGAAGTAGATCCGACAGGCCGGAGCTCCTTCTAATCCTCCTCTAGTACCTTTCTCTCTCTCTCTCTCTCTCTCTCTCTCTCTCTCTCTCTCTCTCTTCTAATTCTAATCTTTGGATACTCTCTACAACTAAATGAACTAGAACTAGAACAACTAGAACTAGAAGAAGAGCTAGAACTAGAACTAGATCTAAATCAACTAGAGGGATCTCTACTTCTACTTGAAGACCTAAAGTTGGATATGTAAATGAACAATGAAGATGAAGATGGAAATGCCTCCCCAGCGGGGTCTGGGTCTGGTTTTATAGCCCCTGAGGAGGATGAACCGCAACCCTCCGATCAAACCGACCTTGAACAAGGGTTGAGATGCGTCGAGGAGGTCGATTAGGGCACGCTCCACGAAGATGGGCCGAGGACTTTCCTGGCCTAGGCCAGTCGGCCTAGGGGTGGGGCCGGCCGGCCCCACCTGTCAGCCATCTTGCCTCTCCTTCGACGTGGTGTCTTCTTGATCCTCCCTTGTTGCCCTAACGCGACTTGTCATATGTTTGCGCAATTCGTCGTGTTGGAATAGGACTCTACCTCTTTCCATCTGCTAAAAAACTCCCTGGAAGACAGTAATTCACCAAAGCTATTGAATCTGTCAGTTTAGCCCCTGAATTATGTTGCTTGGTGATCGCTCCAGGTTGTTCTAGAAGCTTCCAAGTCGTATCCAACAAGGACTCTCTCGTCAGGACTCGAAATGTAGCAAACCATATGTCTATTTCGATCGTCTCGACAAGCTCTTCGTAATAGTGTGCTCTGTTTCATCACTTGAGATACTTTTATATAGTGAAATATTGATGACCCTGCAAAATAAGTGAGAACAACACAACTCATGGAACTTGTTAGAATCAAACCCTACAACTATGCTTTATGGTTTATTTCATATCATTCTATGCATTAGTTGATGGTATAATGTTGGCTGTAAGGACCGTCAACAAGTTCCCCCAAGCTTACCCTTTGCTAGTCCCTTAGCAAACCAAAACTTAACAATGGATCAGGAGTTGCTACAATATCTTCACTTCCAACAAGTATACCCGCTGTTAAACAAAAGTTCTCTGAAATATATCATGTTATTCTTCATGGGGCTTATTACTTTTACCTTAGATCTTGAGTAATTGAGAGATTGAACGATCAAATCAAGCACTATATCTCTAGCTCTTTCACTTCACCTTTATCCCGGAGTTTTAATAAATTTTCAAAAGCTTTAATACATGTGTTGTAAGATTAAACAATGGATCCAAAGAGAAATTCAACCAACCGTTGAATGAAGAAGTGCATGTGTATGGAAAATGAAGTCAGGTGCTCTTTTGAATATATCACTCTCTTCTGTTTATCAGAGACATATGGCTATTAGGCTAATTCTACTATCGGGCATGTGCCCATTTTTTCTGATTTTTTTTTGAGGTTCCGGACACTTGTCCCTTTTTATTTCCTCGGGATCTATCTTTTTGAGGTTTCGGACACTTGTCCCTTTTTATTTCCGTAGATCTCTTTTTTTTCTTTTTTTAATAGCCACATGCTTCCAACAAACTTCTGAGAGGATAGCAACAGATAATTATGAGCATTTATGCGAAAGATGGATGAAATATGTAAGTGATCTTGATTCAAAAGCATAACATCTCATAGGGTCACAAAGCTTAATTTAACTCAATGCAATTATTAGTCATATTCATATTTAGAAATCTTCGAAACTCTAGTATTGTTTAGAACAAGATAATAGCAGCTTAGATTATTACATGTCATATCCCTATTACCTAGACCTTAGATCAAGTATTGGCCAACCATGCATTTAATTTTATTTTAAGGCATCATTATTAATTAGGAGAACTCATGCTTTGAAGACTAGATAGGTACTTGAAAGAAATTAGATAGAGCAACTATTCATCATTTCCATGCAAAAGATTAGAGATCAACTTCTTAAAACAAACTAGACACACTATTTTATTTATTTAATCTAACACACTTTAAGATAAAGGATATAATATAAAAACTAATAATAATAATAATAATAATAATTATTATAATTATTATTATAATAACATACCTGAATCACGAAGATAACGGGGGTGCGTCTCCCCAAAGCTGGTTCCCTTAATAGCGTTGAGCCTTCATGTGCCCATATTTTTTTTGTCTCTCTTTTTTTAATTAATGGTGAGCCTTCATGTGCCCACTTTTTTTTCCTTTTCTTTTTAAGGGTGAGCCTTCAAGTGCTCACATTTTTTTATTATTATTTTGAATTTGTTTATAGAATAAAAACTTAAGAGGATAAAGATACTTACGTGGATACACGGGGGTGCCTTCCCCCAAGCTGAATGTTGACGTAGTCGTTCGATCTTGCAATGTAGCAGACTGGCAGTGGATATGTCCTTCCTCTATCAGAGCTTTGATTTATGTTGATGGTTATTGAAACAGTGCTCCAGTAGTGGATGGAATATTCACTTGCTCGTCCGCTTTTCTTGGCCATTCAAATCCTGTGAAACTTAAATAGACAACAAAACTTGTGAAGCAGATTAAGCGTTAGTGGTTGGCCATTCAAGCTTTAGTTGTCCAGAATTTCAGTAAGATCTCCTTCTCCATATTTTTGTATTTTAATATTTTTACGATGCAAGAGAACAGGATGAATGCGTGCATATTTATTATATATATATATATTTATATTTTATTTTATTTTATTTTATTTTTATATGCCACCACGGTGAACATTCCTGTGGGTTTTTACACACCATAGAATTATTCACATGGGGCTTCATAGTTTATGATGCAGTAAAATATTATTATTTTGTTTTCTAATGCAATGCAGAAATTAAAATATTTGTGAATTAAATATGATGATGCAAGACATGATTATGGATTAAATATGAGAAATATGCACGAAAATAAATATGAGGATTATTACCGATTTTTACCTTTTGGCAAAGATTCAGATATTTAGGTCCGATGAACCGGACCTTCCCTTGGTTCAGACCTCCCAAGGTATGTCAGACGTTTGGAAAGTTGTTATTGATTGTACCTCTTAGGTGTGGACTTTTTCTTCCATACTTTCTTGGTCTGAGTCTTCACTTCCTGTGGTTCACTATCTTGAGGTTTCTCTTCTTCTTTCTTTTCTAGGACAGTGTTGATAGCTTCTTCTTCATGATTGGCCTCTCTATTCTTGATGGCTTGTCTTTCCTCCAGAAAAGTAAAAATGGATTTCATCTTGCTTCATGTAAATGATTGCACTTGTAGTGTGGGGAATGGTCTTCCTAGGATGAGGTGTACATCATCGTCTTCTCCCATGTCGAGGATCAAGAAGTCTATGGGGACTTCATGACCTCTAATTGTGACTACGACGTCTCCCACCATTCCTTCTTGTTTATGACTCTTGATATGGTGTCACTCATGTTCTTCGTTCGTCCAGTAGTTTGAAGTGAAGCGTTAATTGTGGAAGCTGGCAGCATCTTGCTCAGTGTGCATGTTCTTGTAGATCTAGGACCTTCACTTTGTAGAATTTGAGAGTGATAAACTTCTCCATGTTTTGCTCAAGAGTGTGTCCTACTCATAAAGACAATGTAGAGATCAAGTGTATGGGTTCTGTTGGTGGAAAAACACCAACAGAACCAAAAGTTTTCTTTATTCCTCTCTAACCTTAGGCACATTGCACAAGATAAACTTGTTGTTTATGTGTTCTATTCAATATTAATATGAGTGATAGGATCAGAAGATGAGCATGAAAGTAGCATCTTAAAATATTTAACAGATCAGATTACTTAACCCAAGGAAGGATAATCTATGCATAAAGTGTTGATCTTTTCATGATTGTAATATATCATTTTCCAAAGGTTAGATGCACAACATTTTAGCTCATTTAGTTAAGACAGTGATATTCAAGAGAGTAAAGCTAGGAACAAAGATCAAAGGACTGAACATGTTGAGTTGATTAGATTGGATCATGTGGGGTGCAACTTAAACATGTTTAGTTCTTTATTTATGTTCATAATAGAATCAAGGAGAAGCTTTTAAAGTGATGGTCACTTACCTTGAAATGTTACTTTATCATTGAAGAGTGATGTGTCGAACCACCTTGTGGAAGCTTCTCTTATCTTGCTGGTTATTGTTCATGAATGGCTTGTCTTCTCTTGCTTGTCTCACAGTGTCTTTGAGAGGAGGAAGATCATAGTGGAATCATCTTAAAGGTATCGACCTTCCTTCTCTATGTGTTGACTTATCAGTGAAGGCGCATTGTTCCTAGAGTCTGTTGACTAGGATCCTCTCTCTTTCTTATATTAATTCTGTACTATGAGGATGTAGGGACAGTTCCACATTCTTCTCTTTTCATCCTTTCTTGATCGATTTCCCTTTAATTGTTGGGTTGACAAGAAACTTGAATTCAGAGCCTCTACTCGAGTGCCTCCATGAGACTCTTTGTTTTGTAGTGTCACGACTGAGACTTGTTCTCTCAACAGTGTCTAGATGATGGAGATCTTGTCAGCTGTTCTTCTTGATTTGCTAGCTCAGGTATTATCTCTCCATCTTCTAATTCTTGTGGTGCAGAGGCTTTATCATAGGCAGTTGGTTCTTCCTTCATCATCTTCTCTTGGTTCTCTTTGGCTGCTCATAAGTGGTGTGAATGTTAAAGATGCAGCGAAATATCTAAAAGTTGACTTCTCCCGGTCCGAAAAAGATGATAGCATTGATGGTGTTCAAGAACGATCTTCCAAGAATGAGTGATGGATCAAATTCTTCTTCTCAACTGGGGCAGCATCTAGTGGTTTGTACTAATCAAAGTGGTGAGTAGGAGATCAATATGTCTTCAAGCTGGATTTCTCCTTCCTCTATTTGATTGTGAAACACATCTAGACAATGGAATTGTCTCTCCCAGGCTGGCTTGTGAGGTAGATGGACTCCCAAACAACATGTTTATGTGTTGGACTTGTAGATCTTGCTATTTTTGTAGTCGTACCGTCTTGTATCCCAAGCTAGCTCTTGATTAGAAGAGAGGATAACTTCCCACTTCCTATCTTGATGTCTTGGACAATGATGGTTACAGGCATAGGTTGTCTCATATGAGGTAAGTTGCATTTTGTTTGTCATCAGCGCCCAAGCAAGACTCAAAGCTAGGCTATTGCCAGCACAATTCGTGATCTGAGAGTAGGTTTGTGTGTCTATGGTTTGAGTTTTGGATCTTCAATGTTTAGACCAAACCATGGATGAACAAAATCTCTCTCCTACATAATGTTAGTGGACATATACCCGAAGGATTGCAAGAATTTGAAGCATGGGTGGTTGTCCACAACTTATGTATTTTGCATCTATGCTAATAAAAACATGTTTTTAGGATTACTTTAGCATAGACTAGTATTTTATGTGTTGGTTGCATTTTAACATGATTCAAGGCAAAAGATAACTTGCAGTAGAAGACAAACTAAATAAACTTTGATACTCACAGTTCTTTCATCCATGATGAATGAGCTGAGTCTTCTTTGTGCAAGTAGTTGAAACCCGCCATCTATTGCCTGAGTTTTGTGGCCCAAACTCAGAAACCCGCCAGCGCCTAGGTTTTGAGGCCCAAACCTGGAAACTGTCCTCAGCCCGAGTTTTGTGGCCCAAACTCGGCAAACCCGCAGCACCTACGTTTTGTGGCCCAAACCTGGAAACCGTCCACCGGTGGTTTTTCTGTGGCTCAACCACCAAACCGACGCTGAAGAGAGGATGCACCGCCCGTGCACCCCGTCCACCGACACATGTCCCCAGGTCCTCGACCCGAGCAACACTGTGCCCCGCAAGTCTCCGCTCGTCGCTGTCCCAGGCTGTCAGCCACCACAGCTGATCCTTAGGCCACCGGTCCCTCAGTCCAAGCCTCGCGTCCGCCCTTCACCGCTCCCAGTCCAGAGGCACGGCACATCTCTACTTGACCTTCACCTTGCTTTGATCACTGTCTCTGTGCTCGACACCTGCACAACACAAGCCAAAGAACATGCGCATCAAACCAGTTAACAATCACTCATCACTCAAGATCCGGCATACACCCATGTATCCGCAACCTCCCCCTTGATGAGTGCATTGTCAACTACCAACACAAATCATAATGAAGGACAAGAAGGAAGAAGGAGAAGTAGAGAACTCGTTCAAATTACCCAAAAGCGTAGCAAAGCCAGAAGAAGGTCAAGTGAAAGAGTAAAACAACTTGGTCCCCAAAGACATGGGCAACGGCTCGACGCAACCAAGCAAAACAAAGCTAGCCCTCAAGAAGAGGTAGAACAGGCTCAACACCGCTAGCAGCAAAACTTGATACCAACTGAAATACCAATTGAAATTTAAGCAAAATAGAGCTAGCCCTCAAGAAGAGGCAGAACGGGCTCAACACCACTAGCGAGAAAGCTCGATACCAACTGAAAAGCAACAGAGCTCAATACCAAGTGAAAAAGCATATAGGCAAAGTCGCTAGTCCCTCAAGAAAGAGGCAAAGGCTCAACACAACTAGCTACCAAAAATGCTCCGAACCAATTGGAAAAATGCTCCAAACCAAACGACGAACAAACTCCCCCTCCAATAGTGCGCACAACTAGGACATGCATGATTTGTCAAATTTCTCCCCTTAGTTGATAATGCACTATCAAGCAAATTTCTCCCTTCAAATGCATATGAGTCAAAAATGCAAGTTAGTAGCTTCAGGAATATACTCGATAGAATGAAAAGATGCTCTACAAAGTGTTGATCTGATGACTCAACAAGAAGCATACAGGTCAGCAAAGGCTCAAACTGATCACCAAATATGAAATATGAAATATGAACATATGAGCAAAGTGAGCAATTTGAAGTCATTCAGAAAAGATGTCCACCATAAAAATTAGCACTGAACATGTATAGACAGGAAGTCAAACAAGTGCTAACCATGTATACAAGGTGAACTACCCCTAGCAACGTTCAATTATCATGCTCAAGAGTGAATCATAGACTTGTGTTTTCAAATTTTATCGGAGTTGCAGCGGTGAAATTACACAAGTTCAAATTTCAGCATGTGATTGCGAGAGGTTGAGCGCTTGTCATTGCCTAACTTTCCAACCGAGCTAAGCCTATGCATATGCAATCAGAAGCTTAAAGCACCGGTTTCGGTCATACACTACACGGCTCAAGTTTAACTCAATGTGCAATGAGAAACAGTCTCGACACCGTGATGTGCTGACAAGCAATCCCATCTCGATCTTTTCAATTCACTTAAAACTTGGTTCAATTTTTATGACAGAATATGAACATACCAAGCAAGTGAATGACTTAGAACTAGAGACATAGCAACCTAGCATATATGAAAAGCACAAGTGATTTCAACACATTCTACACATGCTAGTTGCCAATCTCAATGGTGAACAATTTCAAATTTTAAGTTCATTAAGCATATTCACCATATACAAAATAGCTCAGCTCACAACATGTATCAGTGATCAGAAAGAGCATAAGCTACAAGCATCATCATATAGCATCGGAGCATACTAGACAGAGCATAGATTCATTCTAAGGACTATAGTCATGAAGCTCAGAAAGTAAGGATGCATGATGAAATGCAAAGACTAACCTACCAAAAACGTAAACAAAATGAAAGAAAAAGAGTCAGTCTATGATACAATAGACAAAATGTTTCCCTATCTAAAAGGGAAACACACACCAAGCTCACCTCTCAACCTAGCAAAGGTTGATTGGTCCAAAGGCTTGGTAAAAGTATCTGCCAACTGATGATGAGTATCGGCATGGCGAAGGTCGATATCACCCTTCTCATAGTGGTCTCACAGAAAATGAAAGCGCACATCAATGTGTTTGGTCTTAGAATGCAGCACAGGGTTCTTAGCAACGCTAATACCACTCGTGCTGTCACAAAGCAAAGGAACACGAGAAAAGCTCAGACCAAAATCACGCAAAGTGGCCATCATCCAAAGCAATTGAGAACAGTAGCTAGCCACAGCAACATACTCAGCCTCTGTGGTAGACTGGGCGACACTAGACTGCTTGTGAGAAGATCAAGATACAAGAGAAGAACCAATAAACTGACAAGTCCTAGAAGTGGACTTGCGATCAAGTCGACAACCAGCAAAATTAGCATCAGAATAACCACAAAGAGAGAGGGTGGAGGAAGCAGAATATCAAATCCCAAACTCTGGAGTGAAACGAAGGTACCTCATAATGTGCTTGACCGCCTGACGGTGAGAGGTGTGCGGCGACGCCTGAAAGCGCGCGCAAAGACATACCGCGAACTGAATGTCTGGGCGTGTCGCCGTCAGGTACAGCAGCGACCCGATCATGCTACGGTACTCCTTCTGGTCCACAGCTTCTCCATCCACGTCCGCATCCAGGGCCGTCGTGGTCGACATGGGTCTTGGAAAAGGTTTGGCCTCACCCATATCGAACTTCTTCAGGATGTCCTTGGTGTACTTACCCTGGTGCACAAACGTCCCCTCTCGGGATTTCTTAATTTGCAACCCGAGAAAGAATGTCAACTCGCCCATCATGCTCATCTCAAACTCCCTGCTCATAAGATCTGCAAACTTGGCAACCAAAGCATGAGAAGAACCACCGAAAATGATATCATCCACGTAAATCTGGACCAAGAGAGTGTCATTGCCTTGCTTGAGGAGAAAGAGCGTTTTATCCACATATCCCATTTTAAACCCCTTAGCAAGCAAAAAGGTTTTCAACCTATCATACCAGGCTCTAGGGGCTTGTTTTAAACCATATAAAGCTTTGTGAAGTTTAAAAACATGGTTTGGAAACTTGGGATTTTCAAAACCGGGGGGTCGTTTCACATACACCTTTTCTTCTATGTAGCCGTTTAAGAAGGCACTCCTGACATCCATTTGAAAAAGTTTAAACCCTTTGGATGCAGCAAAAGCCAAGAGTATCCTAATTGCCTCCAAACGAGCTACAGGAGCAAAAGTCTTCTCATAGTCTATCCCCTCCTTCTGACTATACCCCTGGGCAACAAGTCTGGCCTTGTTTCTCACAATGTGGCCATCCTCTCCTTCTTTGTTTTTGAAAACCCATTTTGTACCAATAGGGTGACACTCAGGAGGAGGTGGAACCAAAACCCAAACCCGATTCCTCTCAAAATTTTCTAACTCCTCATGCATGGCATTGACCCAATCCGGATCAGATAAAGTGTGTCCAACATCTCGGGGTTCAAAATCGGCAACAAATGCAGAATGAGCAAAGTGAGAGATTTGTTGTGACCTTGACGGAGTGACACATTCGTCGATGTTGCCGATCATCTATTAAGGCGAGTGTTGGCGCTGAATGTGTCGTGGCCCCTCCCGAGCTAAAGAAACCTCCCCCTCAACAGCAGCTGGTGCCTCCTTGGGTACAAAAGGTACAGCTCGAGGTGGCGGATCCCACGGCCCACAAGTAGTCGACGAAGAGGGGTTGAGGCCGTGAGTCATCCTAGTAAAAGCCGATGCTTGCGGCACAGCAGGTGGAGGTGGTGCTGGATCATCCATCCCTTCAGCACCATCGTCCTCGTCATCAAAAAGAGGTTCACCAACCTCATGATCACCTGCACGCTCAAATCTAGAAGAAGACAAACCACGGTATCGTCGAAGGTGACATCAGATGTCTCCATGACTCAGTTAGTATCAAGGTTAAGTACACGATATGCACGAGTGTGAGTACCATAACCCAAAAATACACCGTCAGAAGAACGAGACTCAAACTTGTCCAAGTTGCCTTTCTTGAGTATAAAACAATGGCAACCAAAAACTCTAAAATAACTCACTTTGGGTTGTTTTCCAAAACGCAACTCATAAGAAGTCTTTTTCAAGAAAGCTCGGAGAAAAATGCGATTGGAAATATAGCATGCAGTGTTCATAGTCTCGGCCCAATACCGCCTAGGAGTCCTATGCTCATCGAGCATCGTCCTGGCCATCTCTACAAGGGTCCGATTCTTCCTTTCTACAACACCATTCTGTGGCGGTGTGTAGGGGGGAGAAAACTGATGCTCTAAACCCAAAGAATCACAAAACTTCTCAAAATCCGAGTTCTTAAACTCGGAACCATTATCACTTCTAATAGCTCGCATTGAGTTCTTAGGGAACTCATTCTGAAGACGCAAAATCAGATTGCAAGCAAAAGAGAAAGTCTCAGTTTTCTCAGCTAAAAAGAAAACCCACGAATATCTCGAAAAGTCATCAACAACAACAAGCACATACCACTTCCCACTAACCGTGCTCACCCGAGCCGGACCAACAAGGTCCATATGCAAAAGCTCTCCAGGGCGTTTGGTCATAACTTGATTCACAGGATGGTGTGGAGCAGCAACCATTTTCCCATGTCTACAAGAATGGCAAACAAGATCCTTCTCCATGCACAACTTGGGCAATCCTCGGATTAGGCCAAGTGAACTAAGCCTTGCAAGCAAGTCAAAGCTCAGGTGACCTAGTCTCCTATGCCACTTCCAAAGATCAGAGGAGGAAGGTCCAGCCAAAAGGCAACGAGAAATTCCAAACGACTCCGAGAAATTCGCACGAAAAACATTCCCAAAGGGCGAAATCAAACATACAAGATTGCCTTGAGGATCTAAAATACGACTGAGATTCAGCTTAAAATGAATCTCATAGTCATCATCGAAAAGTTGCAAAACAGAAAGAAGGTTAAAATGCAAGTTAGAAACAAGAGCAACATCACGCAACACAAAGTGCTCATTAACTCCCACCGACCCACGAGACAACACTTTACCTTTGCTATTGTCGTCGAAGGTGATAAACTCCTTTTTGGCAACTGGACTAAGACTGGAGAACCACTTGGCATTTCCGGACATGTGCCTCGAACACCCGGAATCCACCAACCAAATGTCCTCCAATCGTTTTACCTACATCAATAAAAAGACATAGGGTGAACAAACGGTCCAACACTGGGGTGAGTAAAATGGGAAGAGTACTAGTGTTGGGCCGGTTGCTCAAAAGAACGGTTAGAAGAAAAACCATTCCTAGCACGCCTACGGGGAAAGCGATCACCACGCACAGGAAAACGTGGTCCGCTAAGGGAAGAGCGTCCATCGCGATACTCAAAACGCGGTGGAGGGTAACGCTCAACAAAGCCACCGCCACGGGGTCCATATCCTGCGAAGCTAGGATCCCGCTGGGCAAAACCTCCCTGAGGCCTAGGACCTTGAGGTACTGTACCTCTAGGCCTAGCAGCTCTCATCTAAACATTCGGCACATGTACATCATGGAAAGTATGGTACATGTCCTCATTGTTCATCTCCCTTGCATGGCGCTCCTCTCTCTTACGCCGAAAGCAAAACTCCCTCAAGTGTCCATCTGTCCCACAGTGCTCACAATGGTACCTCACCGCTCTTATAGGGGGTTGTTGGTACTCACGGTAGTGGGTATGGATCACTTTGCCCTTCTATGGCATGAGCTCCTCTTGGATAGGTGGCATGGTATCTAGCTTGTTCTTGAGGTGGTTTGGTTTTGGAGCCCATGTCTGTTTCTTGGGTGGAGCTCATGAAGGTTCCTCATACACTCCATCTTTGGTGTTAGGCTTGAGAGGCTCTTTGGGTGGAATCTTGGTCAGTTTGGGAGTAGTGGTGGAGTTGGGCTTCTCACTCGGGTTAAGACCACTCGACTCTCCAATCTTACCAAAAGATGTAGCACACTCAACACCCTGAGCAAAACCGACACCTGGGCCTCCAGCAGCACGCTTGAATTGAGCAATCATCATCCCAAGCTACGGCTCACCACAAGACACCCATGACAAGATGGTCCGAAGGTATGTGTTTTCTTCCTCGGTTTGCATCTTGTCATGCTTCACATTTGCAATCTCCATCTGGACCCTCACACAAAGTGCACCTAGACACACAAGTGCTACCCGAGCTGGCCTTCTCAAGAGACACAATCTTGGCATTCTTCTCTGCCAACTCGGATTGCAAGCCTGCACAAGACTTGCACGCACCAAGCACTGAGGATCTAGCTCTAAGCTCATCCACCTCTCCAACCAAAGCAACATACTTCCCCCTCAAAGTGAGGAGGTCAGTCATGTGCTTGGAGCACATCTCACACTCATCCTCCTTAGTTACAACAACGGTGGACTTGGCCAGCTCAAGTTCCTTCACCGTATCCTCCCACTTCTGCCTAAACTCCTTCCGCTCTCTAGCAGCACACCTAAGCAGCTTATCTTGACTAAGAAGAGCGGCAGTAAGCTTATCAACCTCAGCAGCAAGTTCATCAGGGGTCTGAGATACCTGGGAAGTGTCATCGTCGTCGTCGTCGTTCTGAGGGGTCTCCTCCAGCTGTCTGTCGACCTCCTTGCCGAGGGCCATGGTGCAAAAGCCCTCGTTGTCGGCGAAGAAGCAGAGGCCGTTCAACTTGTCCTCGATCTTCTTCTTCTTCTCGGACTCGTCGTCGCTTGAAGCAACGAAGTCATCATCCGAGTCGTCGACGTCGCTGAGCGTGGCGAAGAAGGCACGCTGCTCGGCCTGAGCTTTCTCCAAGTACTTCTTCTTGATGTACTCCTTGTTGAAGCCGCCCTTCCGCTTGTGCTTGGGAGGAGCGTGCTTCTCCTTGTGCCAGCCGAAGTCGTACTTGTGGCCATGATCGCCCTTGCCCGCCGCTTGCTTGTTCTTCTTTGGCAGTTGGCGATGAAGTGGTCCGGATCGCCACACTCGAAACACCCAGCACATCCTCCTCCACGACATCGGCTCATGCGGTTGTTGTGAAACCGTGAGAACCGGTTGGCAAGCAAAGCCAACTCGTTGTCTCCCATGAACTCCAGCTGCTCCTCTGTGACAGAAAGAAGAGAAGAAAGTGCAAATCCTCCAGAGGGGTTAGCAGAGGAGCCAAAAAGCAAAGCCATCAACGGGACAGAAGGATTTTCATAAGAAGCCCTCGCCATGGCATCAATCTCATTAGACTTGAGCTTACTAAAGAGCTCATCGCATGTGAGGGTCTCATAGTTAGGTGATTCGATGATCGCCTGAACCTTCGAGTCCCACACCGACCGACCGAGAGTATGCAAAAGCTTGAGAGCCCTCTCATGATCGTCGAAAGGCAATAGCTCATTGTTAGCCCTCATCTTGTTGACAATCACCTGAAAGCGAGCGAATAAACTTTCTATGCCCTCGCCAGGAATGTGTTGAAAGTTCTCATACTCCCTCTTGTGCGACTCGTAGAGACGGGATTTGACTTGAGTGGTTCCCTCATGAAAGCGCATGAGGGTCGCCCAAATCTCATGAGCCGTGGGGAGATGAGAAACGCGATCAAACTCAGACATGCTCAAACAGGAGAAAAGAGCATTACGAGCTCGACTATTGGCATCGTGCTCATCGATCTGCAACTGAGTCACACGAGCAGCCAAGACCACGTAATCTTCCTTGTTGCAAATCTCCCAAACAGAAGCACCCATGCTCTGAAGATAGGCCAACATGCGTATCTTCCAATACGCATAGTTCGTCCCATCAAAAAACGGTGGTTTGCCCACGCCGTGATCCATGTCGCCTTCTGTGGATCTGAAACCGGCTAATGTGGAAGATTCTTAACCTGCTCTGATACCAATTGAAGGACCGAGAATGCTAAAGCAAGGCGACCAGAGGGGGGTGAATGGGAGCTTCAAATTTCTTTTGAAATTCTGAGGCCTCTGTCCCAAACGAAACAACCCCAAGAGCAAAATCAATCCGTGTGATGTCCACGACCCAAGAGAATGGGTGGATGTTCCCTAGGAACACAGCGGGACAACACAAAAACCTCCTCACTCAAGTTCACGCGTCAACTAGTGACAGGCTATTTCGCAAAGCGGGAAGCCCGATTTCAGTAGATCACGAAGTTGGAAATCCAACGCAAAAACCCAAAAACAAATCCAAAGTCATATGAGCAAAATGCGGATGAAACAGTGCAAAACTCAATGCATCGGACGCTGGCCTGCGTCCGATGTCCAAGCACCGGACGCGTCTGATGCAAAATGAAAAAATCTGGGACCTTACTGCATGGTCATCGGACGCTGGCTACAGTGAAGCCCTAGCGTCCGATGCTCACCCCTCGGACGTGTCTGATGGCAATGGAGAGTCCGATGGTCAGCATCCGATGCTGCTTCAAAAACGCTGTCAAGTGACATGTGGCGTCTGAGCGTCCGATGTGCTTAACTCAGCGTCTGATGCCCCCGACCCGAGCATCTGATGCCCCCGAAACTGCACTGTTCTTCCGTGGATTCAACCCGATCTCCTCTGAATCAAAAGCTCTATGGCATAGACTTGCTATGAGGAGTTCCAAGGAGGTTAGTGAGCTACCCCTAAGATATCATGGCTCGAACATAACTCCAAATCGGTGAATCGGAAGAATTCGGGGCAAGGGAGAAAAAAACCGATTCGAAACAAAAATCAATCGATCTACTAGCTCGTGAGGTTAGGGGTAAATTCCTTCGGTGGAAAGATGCGCCTCACGATCGAGAGCAACTCAGTTCCAATGAAATCTAAAATCATTCCTCAAATTAGGAGAACGAAGCAAAACACCGAGAGAACGAAAAGCAAAACGCGAAGAACACAGCTCAAAACGCGAATCGATCTCGATTTCCAGCTGAAACTTCTCCACACGAGGAGACAACGAGATTACGGTCTCGTTTCCTCAAAAAGCAAATACACAGAGGTATGATTCACCGTCTCTGCGAATCTCAGTAGCTACAGCAGGGATGTGGGAGAGCAGGAAACCCTAAGTGAAAGTAGCAAATGGCTGAGATAGTTTGGGAGGTGGGTGTCTCCCCCTACTTATCCTAATTCTAGTTCCCACTCTACCCCTACTAATTACAGAGCGAACCAGCTAAACTCTAAGGTTATTCTGGACCAACTCAAAGAAGATGCTGATTCGATGGCCACGCCCGAACAATAGGTAGTTTCGCCTCGACGCGACCTCACCGATTGCCGCCACGTGCCACCACCGCTCTGCTCGTCCTTTTCATGGACCTCGCCCCCGGTTTTCAGGCCGAAAATGGGAAACCTGTCTTCACGACCAACCCCCGATTTTGAGGCCCAAACCGGGAAACCCGTCATCCATCGCCTGAGTTTTGTGGCCCAAACTCAGAAACCCGCCAGCGCCCAGGTTTTGAGGCCCAAACCTGGAAACCGTCCTCAGCCCGAGTTTTGTGGCCCAAACTCGGCAAACCCACAGCACCCAGGTTTTGTAGCCCAAACCTAGAAACCGTCCACCGGTGGTTTTTCTGTGGCTCAACCACCAAACCGACGCTGAAGAGAGGATGCACCGCCCGTGCACCCCGTCCACCGACACATGTCCCTAGGTCCTCGACCCGAGCAACACTGTGCCCCGCAAGTCTCCGCTCATCGCTATCCCAGGCTGTCAGCCACCACAGCTAATCCTCAGGCCACCGGTCCCTCAGTCCAAGCCTCACGTCCGCCCTTCACCGCTCCCGGTCCATCGGCACGACACGTCTCTACTTGACCTTCACCTTGCCTTCGATCACTGTCTCCGTGCTCGACACATGCACAACACAAGCCAAAGAACATGCACATCAAATCAGTTGACAATCACTCATCACTCAAGATCCGGCATACACCCATATATCCGCAAAATCAACAATAACTAACAATTACCTGATATCAGTTAACTGATAGGTTGACAAGTAATGAACTAATCAGCATCATCACAATAATCCCAACAATTTTAGAGAAGGACTCAGCCTGAAACACATAGCAGCATCAGATACATGTTCATACTGGATTGAAAAACACAAGTCTAACAAAAGTCTGATTGCCTACCTATTCCCTACCTATCACATTCCCTAGCAATGCTAAAAAAAAGTATACAATATTTTGACTCAATATTACAAATATCAGTATGAAGACAAGCCTAACAAATCATAAAGATCTACAGTACTGTTCAGTTTATCAGAATCTAAAATTATTAGCATCTATTTCATATGACTACAAGGAACTTTACAAATAAGGCAAAATACTACTCAAGGCAAGAAAAAACAATTGAAGTACAAGATAAGCTAGCCACTGGATCCAACAAGACAGACTCTAAATATATAACTAAACAAGATAACTGACCAACCCATTCTCTGCATTCAGTATAGAAAAGAGAAGATAACAACTCATGCTAGTGCAAAATAGATGATGTCAGAATGCCAACCAGAACAAAAAAGGGATAAAACAACTGAATGTGCATGCAAACTGAATGGTCATGGCTTCATCGACATATCAGTGTGAACAACATTCAGATTTTTTCTACTCATGCACTGCACAACAAATTCTTTTGCTATCTATTACTATCAGTGGCACTGCACAACAAATTCAGAAATCCACAATACCTGACCTAAATCAAATCAAAACATAACTTAAATCCCCAATACCACCCTATTTACATCACATGCTTTGCATAAACTACTCATGCTCTGCATTCATATTTTTAACTAATTGTAGTATGGCTTCATATGAGGCCTAGAGCCTCAACCTCAGTAACTGAACAACTCATGCTCTGCATTCAGTATAGAACAAGTGGATGCAAACAAGAACCACTCCCCTCCCCCTTCCACTCATGATCTCATGACCTACCCCCTTCACTTCCTTGCAGGGTTCATCGAGGGCGACGTGTCCGTCTCCGGGTCCGGGGCGGCGTGTAGAACTCCTGTCCGCACGGCTCAACCGACCTCTACTTCCAGCACTAACACTACAATATCGAAATAAAGCGCAAGACTCGCGACCGGAATGACAGATCCAACCGAACACCAGTGCAAATCAACCGAGGAGGATCAAAGATCTACACTACAACAACTAAAATACAATAGAGAAAGCGTTGAATCCATATACCTGCACAGCAATGGAAGATGCAGAGACTGGGAGGAGACACAAACAGAGATGACGAACACCACGCCAAGCATCAACACACCCCAACTGCCAACTAGACAGGCCCCAACTAAACACAAGGAAATGCAAGTTCCCCATAAATCCCAAAAATCATGACAAACCCATAAATCCAACGAATGAGCAGAGCAAGGTCAGTAACAACAATTCATGACAAACCCCAGAACCAACCCACACAATCCATGATAGATGACAACCCACACCCCAAACCCTAGATCCAACCAACACATGAAAAACCCTAGAACCCTACACAGCAACAATCACCGAAATCAATGGACACCCAAATCAGATCACAACACGCACACGAAGGTGCCAAACCCTAGAACCTACACATAACGCAGCTACAAATGGGAGAGAAATGAAGAGGAACGCGCCTGAATCCAGAGACAACGCCGAATCCCGCTGCGCGAAACTAGCCACCGCAGGGACAGAGAATCGCCGTTGTAGATGATAAGGAAGCAGACACGACGCCGGGACGGAGAGCGTCACCGCCATAGCCGATGAAGGAGGCGCGACGCTGGGACGGAGACAATCCCCTTCGTCGTCGCCTTCGTCGTCCAAATCACCCGTCGTCGCCACCCAAATCGCCCGGCAGGAGAAGCAACACCGGCATGGAGATCCTCACAGCGGTCGCCGATGAAGCAGCCACGACGCCGGGACGAAGAGCATCGCCTTCGTCGTCGCCTTCACTGTCCAAATTGCCGGCGTCGTCGCCCTCGCCGCCCAAATCACCCGGGATGAGAGAGGAGAGAAGGGGAACAGACGAGAAATGGAAATGAATGTGACTCAGAGAAGACAAACGGGTGGGACTCCCGATAATTTCGAACATTACTCGCCAGAAGTGGGACCCACACGTCAGCCGAACAAAGAACACCAAACGGTGCGGGACGAGGACAGACGCGCGATGCAGATCGCACGGACGCAAAATTCGTGTGTTCACGGACGCAAAAACACTCACTTATACTTTCTGTAAAAAAAGGTATCAATAAAAAACAATCGACTCTTTAAAGCCGGCCTCAGATCTTCGTCCACCGGTCATAAAACAAAGATTGAGGATCAGTAATAGAACGGAATAGACCCGAAAGAGAGAGTAAAGGTATTGTAGATTAGGTATTTTCTTTTTTTTTGTCAGGCAATATGAATCAGCGAACGAAGTGGTGTATTCCGCGAATTGAATGCATGAACTGGCAGGTACTTCTCAAATTTACAAGTTCCTCTATAAGGCTCAACTGTAGTTGCATTCTTCCATTAAAGACGTATGAAGACCTACAAAATCCTAGAAAGAGCTAAACCAATACTCCTTCCGTCTCAAAATAGATGTCACTAGAAAACCGTATTTCTCTCACAAACACGTTTCCCTAGTGACATCTAAAAAGAGACCGAGGGAGTACATGCTATCAGAAAAAGAGCAACAGAAAAGAACATCAACAAGCAAACAAGATGGACCCGATCGGAATTTATCTCAGGGACATTTCACGTTCCTCCCTGGCCCTCCGTAGTAGAAGTAGCTGCCCCAGTAGCTGTTAGAGCCTCCCTGGATATCATAGCATCCGGGGTGATCGGCGAGGAGTTTCAGGTTGGCCGCCGGGATGAGGTTGTTGTCCCAGTCCACCACCTGCAGGTTCCGGAAGTAGGCGGCGCGGTCGAAGCCCTCTCGGGGAAAGTGGCCGCTGCCCATCTGGGTCGCCGTATGCGACCCCGACGGCTGGGTGTTGACGACCTCACCGCCGAACTGCACCATGTTGGCGTGGCGAGCCAGGTGGGTGAAGAGGTACGACGGCCAGTACCCGACTACGAGGCCCGGGCCCAGCTCCAGCCACCAGTGCCCATGCTTTGGATCCTGGACAGCATGCATGTATGGACCACTGGTGTCAGAAAGACTTTACGGCAGGCTCCGCATTATGGTCTTTTTGATACACGGACTGAATTTAGTCGGTAGGCATCTAAATAGCTTTCATAAAATTTAGTTAGGTTTTTTTTTTATTTCAACTCAGCTAAAGACATTTAAAATTTAGCTGAGTCTATTAGCTTGCATCCAAACATCTCAATTAAAATTTAACTGAGAAATTTTTAGCTGGCTAAAATTTTACATTGAAATTTTAGTCAGCTAAATTTTAGTTTGGTACATATAAACATGATCTTACTTTACTTCGAAATGAGAATCGGTTAATTTAATTATTTACCTTCCATAACATGAGAGTAATGTCAAACTGCCTGCCATTGTACGCAGATTCCGGGGTGATAGCCGCCCCAACCGCAATCTTGTTCGTCGTCTGCACGAATCCGCGGCAATTGTGGTTGTAGCATCCGGTTTCTTGGTACGCGTCAGTCTACAGAAATTAAGTTTGATTAGGATCCTATATATTACGGTAAAAGAACATGATGTCGCAGTGCTTATCCGGTAAACACACTTACCGTCCAGTAGGTGAAGAATCTTGGGTTACTGTCTCCGTATAGCTCAAGGCTTACCTACAAAAGCATAATACACATTATTAGTTCCATAGTATCTGGTTGTATATAGTGATGCAGGGATCTTTGTTTTGCATGCATATAGTAGAATCATGACTAGTTATTTTTCTGATCTGCTCAAACTTCAAATGTACCTGCCATCCAGCTTCGATGGTGTTGAGATCATTGCCGAAAGAGCCAGAGATGACCCAGATCTGTGACAGACTGAACTCAGATGGGTCACCTATCCTTGGTGACCACACATTAACGCTGGCCTTGGCCCCATAGTAATGTTCAGAATTTACATACCCAACTGCATGCTGTAACCAAGTGAAAACCGATATCAGCAACATACAGTCCCAACAAGGGTTCCAGTTAGTTTATTTGGCAGTACAGTACTAACACGGCCATATTTACTTTAATGGCCAGGTCAAATGAGCTCATGATTCAAGAAGCTCTGGTTTGCTTATCTGGATTAGCTTAATGCAGCTTCTGTGCAGATGTTGAAAACGATTTTTTCTCTTGCCATGTCTTAGCCGGAGATTAGGCTTCTCGATGAATTCAATCGAGGTACATATATTGAATCTGATGTCTAAAATGAGAATTTTTACAGCTCTGAGATTCCATTTTTTCAGCTTTACTTATCTGATTTTTACACGTCGAGGTCTTCAGTTATAGTGTAAAGATTAGGTTATAGGACAATAATAAAGCAAAAACGCAATTGGCAACTACGAGAGAGTGACGTAGACAGATGACCCTGAAATATTTTTCATTTAACTAGTTTGTCCACTACAAAATCGCATAATAGGATGCTCCCTAACTTGTGACCCAAAAAAAACAATACCAGGGGAAACAATCTTGACACTGGTCGGTGTTCACGATCTTAGCAATAGAAAGCAAAAAAAAGGTCAACTACTATGCAATTAGTGAAGCTAAAATTGAATAATAGGTTTGTTTTCTAAAACGAGCTAAGGGAAAGAAGAGCAAATCAAAGTTCAAGATGTACAGATATCAACAATATGTCTGAATATTTAATGAAGTCAAATAGGCCTAAAGAGACCAATCGAAGCTTCATAACTGGCTGCATAGAGAAGTGAATTTTTAATGTTATACGAGTACTATGTAAACGCATGGTTCTTTGGAACCATTTGGCCTATCTGATTAATTATCACTACATGTTTGAACTAATCCTTGAAATTTGAGGGCTTTGTCACTGACCTACCAGCAAGCATCGGAACCTAACAAAGTAACAAGCTGAGAGATCTTACTAAATTGCTGCTATCAATATAAAATATGTGTTCAAATTCAGCAAATACTAAACAACATCAAAACCAAGACAGGATTACACATGCTACTAATAAAATCTGCACTATAGATAAGTAGACAGGAGTCTAACAACTGTCCTGTCCACTGACTGAAATAGAGTATATATTTCAGTGGCCAGGTTGTGCAGTCAAGCACGCAGAGGGACATGTAAAAATATAAGATGACAGTGGTCTACAGAAGAGGACAAAGCTAGGCATCGATCTTAGCAGCAAAATAAACTTTCTCCTATGGATTTTTTCCCAAGTGAAGCTTCTTTAGATTCATGCAAGCAGTAATTGTTGTTGTGCTATCTTATTCCAAGTGCCTCGCTTCGCTTTTGTATTTTTTCTGCTTTGGGGCTTCTCAGGTTACTAATTTAGTTATCGCTGCAGTAGAAACATCTGTGTTTTCTTTCTTTCCATGTGCACCATATAGGGTGTTGGATCAATTTTAGATACTATGCTACTGAATAAGAATAAAACAATTAAAATGTTTTGTTTTCTGGGGTACTTAAAATTATGGCACTGCCAAAGTTATGTGCATGGCACTGCAATGCAAACTGCAAAGCAACAAAAAATACGTTGCCTTTCTTAGTGCCATCTACCATGTCAGGAAAGCAGTAAACAATTTTTTGTTTTTGTTTTGAAAGATCGATAAGCTTGTGCATAAACCTGTCTTCTGCCAAGATTGAGCGGCAGAACTCCTACGTTTTTCTTAAAAAAAAAAAGAAAGAAAGATGGAGCAGTAAACAATTGATTGCATTGCTACGGAGTATGGAATATGTATCCTCTCTAAAGAAAACTCCGGAGTGTAGAGAGTGACTTTTTTCATCACTTTTATATCATTTAATATAATGGAGAATTTGGATGGCTCGTAATATGACCAACCTCATGGCCGCTGCTTGTGGAATCACGGCGCACAGGCTTCCTGCCATACCTCCTGAGGGAGCTGGCCCTGAGCAGATCCTTCTCCGTCGTCCGCCGTATCGGCACCGTCCCCTTGGGACACGCCTCGCTAGTGGCATGCCACGCCTGCACCACCACCTCGTCGACGACTCTGCTGCTGCCGCTGCCGCCAAGGGTGAAGCTGCAGTTCTTGGGCCTCTCCGGTGGATCCTAATTAATTAATGAGCAATAAGAGTTGTTTAATGTATAACATGTGTACAGCTTTTACTAAGCAAGGGCCTAAAGAACGAATCTGTGTGTTGGTGTTGGTGTTGGTGTTACCATAATCTTTTGGCCCCTGAGCTTCGGGTGGTCAAATGCAGGCTGGAGGTTAGAGGGAACACAGTCTATGATATCTCCATCCGGGCTCTGCATGCAAAAAGAAAGAAACAAACAAACAGGCTACAGAATCACGAACCACAAATGGAGATCCGAAAGAGCTTGCTCATGAAAAAAAAAATGGATCGAAATTAAGTTTCAGGTTATGAGCAGTGACCTGGATGGTCTTGAGAGCAGGCTTGTTAAGCTTGGTGAGCAAAGCCCTGATCCTCTTCTGCCTGAGCATCTCCTTCCCCGGCCTCAGCCTTGCAGCAGTGGAATTGCCGCGAGGCTCGGCGGATGCCAGTGCAGCACTGGTGGGAGGAGATGCGAGCAACAACATCAACAGGTGGAGCAAGGGAACAAAGTAGAAGCTACTGCAAGAAGCCATGCTCCCTTTTGCTCCCGCAGCTGTTTGTCTGCTTCTAGCCGCGAGCACAGACTGGGAAAGCACAAGCAATAGCAATAGTAGTGGTGGCCTAGTGGGTGGCTGTCTTGTTCCTCCCTAGCGCCTTGCGACCAAGCTTCTTGGTCCCATGTGATTGTCAAGCCTCCTCACTGTCCTTTGAAGTGAGAGTCTCACACTTGTTTTACCTCTCTCTCACTGCTTCTGACTGCCTGATGCGGGGTTTGCCGTTTGCCTTTTTAAAACCAACCAGTTGTTTTACCTCTCTCTCACTGCCACACTGCCACTTCAAATCAAGAGAAAATATATAGACAATGAAGTGCAGGCGAATTGCGACTTGCGGGTTGGGGGAGGGGGGAGACTGCCGAGACCGAACAGTTGGAGTTCCTTCCCATACAAAGCGTCAGACTACCCGCAGCGGCTACCCTATCCTTATACGCTATGCGCGGATAGAGGAGAAATCAGTTGCAGCGGCTACGCTATCCTTAGACTATCCGCACTCACATTCCTCTATTTTCATCCTCTATACTGCCTAGTCATCAAGATTCTCTCATCTATACTCATTTCTCCCGCATCCATCCATCCTCTATCCACTGTGGACCCACTTATCACTTTATCTAAATATATGCATGAGAGATCTAGTTTTGAACAATTAATTGCAACGAGTTCAATAGTGCAATCGAAATTTAATTTAAGTTTTCAGTTTGTGAGATATAACATTTTTTCTAACATAAACAATGTGGGACCCACCTGGCACATCCACCGCTCCCTCTCTGTGCACGCAGCGCGCGCGCCTGTGGCAGGCTGCGCAGGCACCGCTAAAAGTTTTCCTTTACGTTGAAATTGCAGGACGCAAATCTATAGTGTACGCTGTAGCGTTTTCCAGTGCACCAATTTTTTACGGTGAACATACATAGCGGAAGGGATAGAGGAGCCCGGTGCGGCTCGTCTTATACGCTATGCGCGGATAGAGGAGAAATCAGCTGCAGCGGCGTCCTCTATGCGATACGCTACGGGCGCGCGTCCGCCAAATCTGGGGGAGTAGCGGAGGCATGCTATGCGCGCTTGGCTGGCCCACCTGCTCGCCTACGTGCCGGTCGCCCGCCGTGCTCGTCCACGCTGTCGGTCGTCCGCTGTGCTCGCCCACGCCTCCGCCGCCGATTCGAGTCGTCACGCGAAGCAGAGCGCGAGGAGGACGACTGCCATGGCCGGGAGCTCGACGGAGGAGAGGACGAGGGGCGCCGGGAGCTTCGGCCGGCGTGCTGCTCGTCGTTGCGAAGCCCGTCGTGCCCGCGCTCGCGCTCGCGCTCGCGAAGACAGAGAGAGGGCAGGGGAGCAGAGGAGACCGTCGACCTCGCCGGGCCTCCTGCCCCGCCGCCGGGGCTGCGCGCGCGGGCTTCCTCCGCCGCTGTCGGGGCCGGAACGCCTCCGCCGCCGGTCCACATTCCCGAGCTCCGCCGCCAGCCGCGCGGGCGGGCTCCGCCGCCGGCATGCGCGGGCGAGCTCCGCCAGGGCTGCGAGTGGAGAAGGAGAGCGCTGGCGGCGCGTGCGAATGGATAAGGAGGAGAAGGGAAAAAGAAAAAGGAAAAAAGAAAAAAAAATCCTGACACATGGCCCTGTGGTGGATAGAGGATGATATAGAGGATGAATGAGTGCGGAAGAATTGGATATAGAGGAGAGAATTTTGATGACTAGGCAGTATAGAGGATGAAAATGGAGGAACGTGAGTGCGGATAGTCTTAGGTGCTATAGACTAATGTGTCCCAATAAAACAATGCAGTGCCAACCAAGCGTGCAGCTAAATCAAGGGGACCCTGCCTGCCCTTGCCTGCTGGGCTGCCTGCTTGACCCCGGGAGTCTTAGGCAGCGGGCGCGCGCTAGCCACGATAGCGACGCATGCGCGTTCGGAGCGATGGCGGCGTGCGTGCGCTGTGACGAGTTATCCGCGCACGAGCCAGCACATTGTACTAGAGTCCTGATCTATGAGCTTTTGGAGTCATGTTCTCATGTCATGTCTAGCTTATGGGTCTAGTTCTACGTATGTAACCACTTTTTTTTTATAGCTTATTTGTTTTTCTCGTTCGGGATAGCGGGTGTGTGGGTAGTAAATGGGCGGGGGATGTTTTACTTTTATATATAACTAGAAGCAATAAACTAAAATATAAAATGCAGAAATCAACTGAGAAAAAATAGTAGATATAAATTGTTTAATACATAACCATTGATTGACATAAAATATTTTTCTATCAAATGAATAAATTTTCAACTAGGATACTAAAAACTTTGTATTCCCAGTACAAAAATTGTTGCACTTCAAACCTAAAAACTTTGTAATTTTTACACTTCAAACCTAAAAACTTAGTAATTTAAAAACTTTCAACGTCATTTTTTTTTCTATGAAACAGATAAAAAATAATTTAAGAACACTAATGATAAATAGGGTTTTCACCCATCATATGTAAAATATTTATTTGATATTTAGTAGCATTTTGCTAAAGTTTTCCTATCACTTTTTTCTCGATCAAGAAGTCTATCATTTTCGTGCTTCAAATTGACCTGTAACCTGTAACCTGTAAAAAAAATAATAATATTAATGAAAATAAAGAATCTAAGAACTTTATAGCAGCACATTTAAAACTTTGTATTTTAAGATTTAAATCATTGCAATTTAAACTTTACAACTTTAAAGCAAGAACTTTATACTAGCAAATCTAAAACTTTATATTTCAGACTTTAAACTTTGTAATTTCAAACTTTATATTTAAGTTATATTTGAAACTTCCTATTTTAAGATTTAAAACTTTATCATCTTAAATTTATTTTTAAGTTTAGGAACTTTATACTAGCACATTTAAAACTTTGTATTTAAAGCTTTAAAAACTCTATAAGTTAAAACTTTACATTTTAAATTCATAAACTTTACACTAGCACATTTGAAACTTTACACTTATAAAAAATTAAAACATTAAAATTTTAAAATTTGATTTTCAAATTCATAAACATTATACTAGTATATTTAAAACTTTGTATTTCAAACTTTTGAAACTTTGTAATTTCAAACTTTATACTTTAAATTTTGGAACTTTATAGAAGCGCATTCAAAACTTTACACTTAGAATTTATAAACTTTAAATTATCATAATATAAACTTTGTGCTACTATATTAAAATCTTTACACTTAGAATTTATAAAACATTGAACTATCACATTACGAAATTATACTTTTAGGTTCGAAACTTTGAACTATCATGTTATGAACTTTGTAATGCCAGATTCAAAACTTTACGCTCAAAATTTATAAACTTTAAAATATAAAATTAGAGTCCTTGTACTCCTAGATTCAAAAACTTTAAATTATCACATTATAAATTTTTGTATTGCTAGGTTCAAACTTTTATACTTAGATTTATAAACTTTGATCGATCACATTACAAACTTTATACTGTTAGGTTCAAAACTTTAAACTATCACGTTATAAACTTTGGAGTAGTGCTAGGTTCAAACTTTTATACTTAGATTTATAAACTTTGATCTATCACATTACAAACTTTATACTGCTAGGTTCAAAACTTTAAACTATCATGTTATAAACTTTGTAGTAGTGCTAGGTTCAAAGTTTTATATTTAGATTTATAAACTTTGATCTATTACATTACAAACTTTATACTGCTAGGTTTAAAACTTTAAACTATCATGTTATAAACTTTGTACGTCCAATTTTAAAACTATACACTTCGAATTTATAAATATTTAAACTATAACCTTACAAATTTTATATTGTTAGATTTAAAACTTTGAACTATCACATTATAAACTTTGTATGTCTAAGGTTTAAACCCTTTACACCCGGAGTTTATAAACTTTAAACTATCACATTATAAAATTTCTAATGCTAGGTTCAAAATTTTAAACTATCACATTATAAACTTTGTATCATTAGGTTTAAAACTTTACACTCCAAATTTATAAAATGTAAACTATCACATTTTAATCATTATATAATTATAAGTTCAAACCTTTATACTCATAATTTATAAATTTGAACTATTACATTACAGATTTTGTACTTGTAGATTAAAAACCTTGAACTATCACATTATAAACTTTGTATTGTTAGGATTAAACCTTTACACATGGAATTTATAAACTTTGTACTCCGAGGGTTTAAAATCTATAATTTCAAAACTTTGTAATTAAATTATGAAACTTTGCACCAACTTATTTGAAAATATTATACTCCATGATTGAAAACTTCGCATTGCATTTGAAATATAGGACACTTGAACTAGAGTACACTAAGTCTGTCTATCAGCTATTATGTTTATGATTCAAAATTTAGAATTGCATTTGAAATATAGGACACTTGAACTTAGTTCATAGAAGTTTGAAAACTTTGGACTCTAAATTCAGAAACTTTACTCTATTGCACTCATTCCTCTTGTTTTGAAGCCTAATATTAAAGATAGTCCGCCCAAGCAGCAAATAAAAGACCTGTTACCACTCAAGTAAAATCTGTCTAAGTAGTGAGACAGATCCTATGGTTCCCCTTTTGGATAGATGGATGACTTCCATAGCCACTCTGGCTTTGAGAGCGTCATTCAACACACCAGAGGCAAAGTCACTTAAAGATCAAAATTTTCATATACAATCAATATAATAATATATACCTTTCAGTTCGGATCAGCTATGTTGTTGATAAAAAAATATCCTAATGTGTTAGCCATTTAATTCTAAAAAATTAAAATGATGAAATTATTTCCACCAAAATTTAAACTATTTTTTGTGCCACGAGCAAGGGCTAAAAAATGAGAGTTGTTATTTCAATGCTTTAACAGAACACACAACTTTGAATGATTTTGTCCCTTGGTCGGTAGTCAGATATAAAGGTATATGTGCTGGGAGAATGGTAGACTAACAATAATTAGTATTTGAAAGATTGATCATGAATTCACAAAGCCAAATGATCCAAAAATTAGCGATGCCAAAACTAAAAGAGAAAATATTTCTCAAATGACAGAAAGACTACTAGAGGATCCATAACAATAAAACAGGGTTCTAAGCATCTGATTTCTATGTCCATCAGGTACAGCTGACAATTATCAGATTCATGTGAATGGTAGAAATATCATGACAAATGAAACATACATATTTTTGTGTTATTATACTAGATTAGAAGATACAGTAATTACAGGTTCAGTCCATTACGCCCCGATAGAATTAGCATGGACTGGCAAATAATATTTTTTGTAGTTAAGCCTAACAGTTAGCAGAAAGGCTCAGGTCTGCTTGCATCCTACTAATCCTTATCTCAATAGAATAATAAATGTAGTTTTCAGAACATTTGAAGAGAAAGAAATTTGCCCACTTAAAAATATCAGTAACACACAAAAATTATGTTTCCCAAAAAATGAGATAGTGTCTGATGCTTATACTAAAATAACAAACAAGGTAGCAATAAGACAGTCAAAGGATTCAAAAAATCTATATTATTCTTACATGCATTTAGTATATTCTAATCTCAAAACCATACAAAATACATATCCAAATGATATCTAGGGGTTCTTACCGAACTGTCCAGTAGTTGAAACAACAATTGTTTGATATGTATTCTCTCCCATAGTTCCTCCTTTGATTTTAGTTTTATGCTCCCTTCGTCTCGCATAAAACCAAAAAAACAATAATCATGTTATGTTATATGCAAATTTGTTACAATCTTATCCAAGGTCTAGCAAGTAAACCATCCAAGGGGAATTGAATTTCAAGATATCCGAATCATTATTGCAGTTCCCTCACATAAAAAACATGCACTATTACATGCAAATCGGTTGCATCTAAACAAGTACAGTTGAAAATTACAACATTTGGCACCGCTGCCTACTTCATCCGTATTGGATTAAATCTAGTTCATAAGGTGTTGAAACAACAAACAGATGAAGAAAAACACAAATCGACCTCATACTAGTACTAGTATCTGCACTCGGTGATGAGACAACAATCTGTGCGATGATTCATCCAGAACTTCCCCTCTGCTTTGAAGCAGACAAGCAGGACGCATCGTAGATCCCCTCATATGCTCCCTAGAATGTGTCGACATTGATTTCTGGATGCCTTACTTCTCCACCTCAGAGAGGATGAACACATGGGCGAATGAATGATTCAGATGACACATCGACCTCTTGAGCCAAATCAGATGCTTACGGATGCAACATAGATGGTGCGCTTACCACTGGAGAAACCAGAACGTGGGTAGTGGCGAGAAGACCACTGAGACGACGAAACCCTGACCGAATAGGCGAATCTGCACGGGCGGCGAACTCGCAGGGGCCCTCGCTCCTCAACCCTTGGCCTGCTTGAATCCGGCGAGGCGACGAACCCTTGGACTAGAGCAGGCGAATCTGGGCAGACGACGTACTTGCAGGACGACGTGGAGACGAACCCATGACGAGAAAAACTAGTTGGTGTCGCTCCAAATCGAGGCCACGCCGAGGACGATGGAGCTTCCGCCTCCATGTCGACGGGGCCGCACCGGCATCAATGAAGCTTCTGCCTCCATGTCGACATGGGAGACAACTGATGCCGCCTCAAAATTGAGGTTGCGCCTCCGTCGCCTGAGCTTCCACCTCCGTCTCGAATCAAAGAGATGAAACTAGCGTAGAGTACAGAAAAAGGGGAAAAATAGACCGTAGTATTTTGAATTTTTAAATGGTCGAGACGGAATACAAATAAGAGGACAAACAAATGTGGTCGGATAGAAGAGAACAAAACTAATGTAAAACAAAACCGTGCGTTGCTAGGAAGTGTCGCGCACGCGCGCTATATAATAATTTGGGCGATCCCGGTCGCTGGGCCTTACAATGTTATCTAGTATTCGCTCCGTTCTAAATTCTAAGAGCATCTTCAAGAGGAACTCAACTTATTAAAAAAACAAGTTCTAGCAGGACCCCAACTAGAGTTTTGAAATTTAGATGCGCACCTAAATTGTCTTCTCAGACTCTATTTCTATTGGCCGAAACACCCCAAACCCCATCCTCTCATTTCTATCCTCCCCATGTTGTACGGAACAGCGAGCGTGAGCCTAGTCGTCTCCACCGCGCCCCCTCCCCTCTCGTACCACGCTGCTCGTGTTTGGTAGCTGGCCTCTGACGAGCAGGCACGGACCCGGTTGCCCGTTGCACGAGAGCAGCCTGCAAGGAGCGGTCCTGCTGATCGCGCCTCCTGCGCTGCACCGGAGAAGCCCGGATGCGTCTCCCTCCATCACGCAGGTGCGCTGCCCCGGCCGTGCGGGCTCCTCCCTGTGTCGCGCCGATGGGTTGCGCCCACAGGATCGATTTGCGTGTGAAGGATGGAGAGCAAATGTATGACTCAATGACACGTGGGTCCCACTTATCATTGTGTATTAATATGGAGTTAGGGGTCACTAGTACATAGGCAGTTGGTAAGCTATTTCTACTTGCGTTTTTCCGAACCGTCTGCGTTGGGGTCAGTAGAAATAGAAGCACAGCACAGATAATTGTGTGTGAACCGTGAATTTCCACAGACAGTCGACTTAGCGAACCGTCTGTGTAAAAGATTTTCGGAAAAACACAAAATAAATAGAAAAAAAATTTAATTATGGGGAGGACCCCACCGCCCAGCGCCCCGCCCGTCTCCATTGAAGTCGTAAGTCGTGGTATTTTTCGCGCAAAATTTACGGCTAACGTGGCCGATGGGATTCGAACCCACGAGACTTCAGCCTCGCGCAGAAGCTCCTCTACCATTGCACCACACACTCACATGTTTCCTATACCCTTTCGGTTCCCCACGTATTATACAAATCGGAGTGTAATTTGCTTATTTGAGGTACTAAATGATTTTAAATTAAAAAGTTATCAACTACAAAGTTTCATAATTTTTCGAGACGAACAACTTTTGTATTGGTCATTTCTCCAGCCGAAGTCGTTTACAAAATTTAAATTTCAAATTTGAGACCATTCAAATATATTTTTCGTTGACGAGATGACTTCAAATTAAAAAGTTGTAATTTACAAAGTTTCATAACTTTTTGAGACGGACAACTTTTATTTTGGGTGTTTTCACATCCGAGATCGTTTAAAAAAATCAAATTTTAAAAAACTCATGTATTTCTACAGGCGATTGTCTTAACGAACCGCCTGCAGAAATGAATTTTTACAGGCGGTTTGTTATGAGAACCGCTTTTAGAAATAAGACATTTCTACAGATGGTTGTCTTAACAAACAGACGATTCTAGACTTGAGGCTCACCGTTTCATTTCTATAGACGCGTGCTAACTAAAACTGTCATTAAAAAAGGAGATGCTAGGAAAAATCATCTTTCTACTAGTGGGTCTAACTTTGGGTGCTACTATTGGAGTGAAAGAAATTTATTGGGCCAACAAAAATGGAGCTGGATACCTAAATGGAAAAATGTGGGCCTAAATTTGGGGGCTACCCCTAGAGATGCTCCAAGGAAGACCGAAGTTGGGTAGCGGAAGGAGAAGAAGAAAAGAAAAATTTTATTACAAATCATTTTATGCAGCTTTCACTACGGGAGGTGCGAACGTTTCAGAGCAGGAGGAAAATGGCATTGTTGATTCTATCAGAGATTTGAAGGCACCTGGACCAGACAATATGCCTTTGGACCACGTCCAGATTCTAAAATTTTCCAAAATTTTTCAAGATTTCTCGTCACATCGAATCTTTAGATGTATGCATGGAGCATTAAATGTAGGTAAAAAATAACTAATTATACTTTTAGTATGTAAATATCGAGATGATCTTAGTTAGTCTATGTTTGGACAAAGTTTGCTAAATAACAACGAAAGTGCTACAGTAGTAGAACCTAAATTTTTTTACAAACTGAACAAGGCCTTGGTTTTCTTAAAAAAAAAAGATGTGGTTCATAGCAAATTGAGGAGTGAGGTGATGGCGGTCCTCATTAGCGCCAAGATACTCGATGGCTAGAATGAGACGGTCATCGCTTTGATTCCAAAGGCAGAAAAAGTGGAGAAGGTAATTGAGTTGCGTCCAATATTATGCAACATCGTCTACAAAGTTTTGTCAAAAAAGTCTTGTCGAAGCGTCTTCGGGGTATGCTGCATGATATTAGCCATGTTCAATTTCCAAAATTTTTCTAGATTATTCGTCACATCAAATCTTTAGACGCATACATGCAATATTAAATATAGGTAAAAAGTAACTAATTATACTTTTAATCTATAGATGTCGAGATGAATCTTTTGAGTCTAATTAGTCCGATAAAGTTTACCAAATAATAACGAAAGTGCTACACGAATAAAAGACAAATTTTTGGCCTACTGAAAAAGGCTTACTTCTACGAATAAAAGACAAAAATTTTGGCCAACTGAAAAAGGCTTACTTCTTTCCAAGTGCCTTTGTCCCGAGCCATTTGATCTCCTTAGGCCAATCTCAATGGTGATTTTTATTTTGTTGTTTCATTCTAAAGTTTCATAAGCATTAAATTCCATGACTCATAAAGAGTTGGTATTCGTGTCAAGAGAGTTTCATCACTCATTTCTTCTCTCTCTTCTCGAATACAATGTCATGTCATCAAAAGTGCTTATGTGACAGCATATTTAATGCAAATGAAACTCCCATTGAGATTGGCCTTATAATATTCTTTCTGCATGAGTTCACTCATTATTTGATGAATAAAAGGGAAGGAGATGTTGGCTACGCTGCTATTAAATTACATATGAGTAAAGTCAACGACAGAGTGCAATGACACTTTTTTGAAAGATATGCCGGAGAGGTTGGGCTAATCAGGGTGGATAGCACTGATCATGGAATGACATTGTTTCGTTTTTTTCCTTTCTTCTATTGTTCTCTCCATTCTAAATTCAAAATGTTTTAGTTTTTTATATATAACTTTTGCTACTGTTGACACCAGAAGTGATCCAAATTACACACCAGCAGGGTTAGAACGCCCGAAGATGTTGCAGATCAATCTGAGACAGCAGAAAACCTGACTAAACCAACGAAAACCAATCTAAAGACCGGTTTAGGCCGATTTAGGGTTTTGGATCCCTGTGTTGATAATTCTAGAACTTCTCCCGGGAAGACCCGTCAGGGAGAAGCACATAGAGGTTGCCTTAGGACCAGCAAGACCGTCTAGGACGCTGTCGAGTCTCGCCAGGAGACGCGCCGAACAACAAGGTAGAGAGAAAAAAGGGTAAAGGGATAGTAGATTAATTTTGATCGATTAGGGTTGGATGCCTCAATCAGCCATGATCCTCTCATATATATAGAGGGGGCTGATCTTATCCCAATAGGAAACATCTTCAGATACGGTCTCCAAGTTTCCTATCCAGACTCTATCAAAATATAGAATCCAGGAGTCCAATCCGGACTAGATAAAGCAAACCTGATCTCGTCGATCCTTGAATCGACTAAACCGGTCTGATGGGCTTTATAGACATCAGCCCAAACCGATTGTACTGATTAACAAACCAGTATTTAAATCATCATTCATCTTCACTTTAGGGTTTCCGACCAGCATCACCTGGTCGGCAGTAGTACAACTGGTCCGAAGACTTCAAGCGATCAGATTTATTTTACTTAGAACATCCGACCATTCAACTATCAAGCATTAGAAAAAATATTATGATTCAAATACATCTTCTAATCTCATTATTTACCTATGACACTTTTGAGTGTCGACATATGCCCCCTGTTTTTAGGTGATCTTTAATAGAACCTAAAAACAACCCGAATAACAATCAATGTCCAACTCATCGGTCATTCAGTAACCAAGGATAGATATTTTTATTATTTTATTCTAAGGGCGATACATGTATCGGCCACTGCTTGGAAGGCACTCAGGCTTCTTGCCAAACACTTGGAAAGTATTTTTTTTAAGTACCTCCCATTTATCGGTCTTGGGAGACTTTCACCTTGCAACGTCTCCAACATATATGCATTCTCAAATATCACTTTGATCACTTTATAAGAACCTTCCCAGTTCGGCGACCACTTGCCAAATTTATTGCTTCTCAATCCAAGTGGCAATATAGTCTTGCATACTAACTCTCCCACTTGGAATGACTTGTTTTTTACCTTCTTGTAAGCTCTGGCAACTCGGGCTTTGTCTCTCTCTATCTCCTTAAGAGCCCTTAATCTCTTATCAATTACTTCATCAATGTTGTCCATCATGATATCATGATACATAACAGCAGATAAATCATTTTGTTTAGCAAGCCTATATGCATTCAGATTTACCTCAATAGGCAACACCGCTTCTTGACCGTATACCAGCTCGAAAGGAGTAACTTTTGTAGCGCCATGTCTTGATATACGATGAGCCCACAGAGCCTCAGACAAAACCTCATGCCACCTCCTTGGGTTATCCTCAATCTTCTTTTTGATAAGTTTGATCAAAGTCTTGTTACTAGACTCAGCTTGACCATTGGCTTGAGCATAGTATGGAGATGAATTTAGCATCTTTATTATATATAACTCGGCAAAATCTTGTACCTCTTTAGAGATAAATGATGTTCCTTGATCCGTAGTTAATGTCTGAGGTATGCCGAATCTATGTATAATATGCTCAGTAATAAACTCAATTACCTCCTTATGCGTCATATTTTTCAAAGGCATCGCCTCAGTCCACTTAGTGAAGTAATCTGTAGCGACCAGAACAAAATGATGTCCCTTTGAAGATGGGGGATGAATTTGGCCAATAAAGTCTAGCCCCCAACCACGAAAAGGCCAGGGTTTGATGATAGGATGAAGTACAGCAGCAGGTGCAAGCTGTATATTTCCAAACCGCTGACACTCTTCACATCCTTTGTAGTAACGAAAACAATCAGCCATCATCGTGGGCCAATAAAATCTAGCTCTGTGTAACAGCCACTTCATTTTTTGGGCCGATTGATGCGTACCACAAATACCTTCATGAACTTCCCCCATAGCAACTTTTGCTTGATCAGATCCCAAGCACTTAAGCAACAAGTCTTCGGCGGTTCTTCGGTAAAGTTCACCATTGTGCAACACATATTTGAATGCACTCCGCCGAACACTTTGATCAACCCTAGTATTCGGATCACTAAGATATTTTAGCAGGGGAATCCTCCAATGTTCTAAATCGGGTCCACTCTCATTAGAGTTTGACTTGGGCCGATTTAAAAGTTCCACAAATAAACTAAATGAATCAGACGTTCCAAGATCGACCAGGTCGATCGGACGAATTAATTGATCTGACTTGCTACCAACCTGGTCGACCAAAGTGTCCACCAAAGTATGCTTAATATTTACCTGGTCTCTGAGGCAGGTTGGTTGAACTGGTTCGAAAACAGTCTGGTCGGCCATATGAGCCGACAAAACTTCTGCATGCTGATGCATCGGCTTTATATGAAAATTACGTCTACTAATACTATAGCCAGATGCTTGTTGAGCTAGCATGTTAGCTTTATGATTTTTGTGCCTCGGTATATGTCGAATTTGGAATTCGGTAAAATGAGCAATAATATCGAGGCACATATCAAGATAAACATTTAGCGATCCTTCCAAACATTGAAATTCACCAGTGACTTGTTGCACTATTAGCAAAGAATCAGCATAAGCCTCAACATGCTTAACTCCCATGGACCACAATATCTCTAAACCGAATAACAAAGCTTCATAATCGGCTTGATTATTAGTACAAAGGTAATCTAATCGGCTTAACATTTCAAATTTAGCATCATTAGGAGATATAATGACCACGCCAACACCTTGGCCCTCCTTACAAACCGATCCATCGAAATAAAGTTTCCATGGTGTAAAAGTAAGAAAACTAATATCATCTTCTAAGTTAATACTATGCTCCACAATGAAATCAGCAAGAACTTTACAACTTAATGTTTTCAATGGTTCTTAAGTCAAGTCGTACTCAATCAATGCATATGCCCATTTGCCAATCCTTCCTCTAAGGATTGGCCGATATAGCATGTGTTTAATTACATCGGCCTAGCATGCGACAACACATGTACTAGACAACAAATAATGTCTCATTTTAGCACAAGCAAAGTACAAGGATAGGCATAATTTCTCAATATGGACGTACCTTGTCTCGGGATCAAGAAGACGACGACCAATATAAGCAATCACATATTCCTTGCCCTCGTCTTCTAGTGTTAAAACAGCTCCAATGACCTTTTCTTCGGCGGCAACATATAATCTGAAAGGACTTCCTCTCTTGGGCGCTCGAAGAACTGGTGGAGATGATAAATATTCCTTCATCTTTTCAAACGCTTCTTGCTGCTCTGCCCCCCAAACGAAATCAGATTCATTCTTAAATTTTAATATGGGATTAGAAGGAATAATTTTCCCGGACAAATTTGCAATAAATCTCCTCAAGTAGTTCACTTTCTCCAAGAACTTTTGCAAGTCCTTTTTACATGTAGGTGCTTAAACTTTCTTGATCTTCCCTATCCTTTTAGGATCGATTTCTATGCCCTTGTCATGAATAATAAACCCTAAGAACTTTCCAGCCGATACACCAAAAGCACATTTCAGTGGGTTCATCTTCAAACCATAGCGGCGCATCCTCTCAAATGCCAAATGCAAATCGGCTAAATGAGACACATGAGCATCCGATTTGATTACAATATCATCCATATATACTTCCATGATTATACCAATTAAATCATGAAAGATCAGATTCATAGCACGTTGATAAGTAGCGCCTGCATTCTTCAAACCAAATGTCATTACAACCCACTCAAAGAGACCAACAAATCCAGGATAAATGAAGGCCGTTTTAGACATATCCTCTTCGGCCATGAATATCTGATTGTAACCAACGTTGCCGTCAAGAAAACTGACAACCTGGTGTCCTAAAGCATCGTTGATCAACATATCGACTATAGGCATAGGATACTTATCTTTGGGAGTAGCTCTGTTTAAATCTCTAACATCAATGCATACCCTGATCTTTCCAGTATCTTTCTTCTCGACAGGCACAATATTAGAGACCCACTCCGCATATCTACATGGCTGGATAAACCCCGCTTATAATAACTGATTAATTTCTTCTTTAATCCGGTCACATATTGTAGAATTAAAACAGCGAGGTTGCTGCTTGAAAGGCCTGAACCCGGGTTTAATAGGAAGCCGATGTTCGACAAGCCCTCGGCTTAATCCAGGCATCTCTGTATAATTCCATGCAAAACAATCTACATATTCCTTCAAGAGCGCGATTAATTCTAGTTTATAATCGGCTTCAAGGATCTGATTTACAAAGGTCGGTCTAGGCACAGAACCATCCGCAATATCAACTTGTTCTAAAGGGTCGGCCGACGAGAAACCTTGGCCCAACTTATTGAGCTTGCCAAAGTCATCAATAGCTTCACAAGCATCGGCCTTTAAAGTCCAATATTGTTCAACATGATGTCTTAGCCAATCAACATTAGCATCCATTAAATTACATAATAATGTTGAACCAATTGTCAATCGACTTTAAGGACACTGGCACAAAACCTTCCCTAGTGACGCTAACAAACTGGAAATCAAAAAGGTCCCGACCAGATAAACAAGCAATAGTATCATGCCCCCCGAGCAAAGGAGCATCGGCTGCAGCTACAGAAGCCGATGAATCTGAGTGCACAACCTCTACATCGTCGCCCACCCACTGAATGAGGAATTGATGTAGACTAGAAGGGATGCACCGATTAGCATGAATCCAATCACGTTCGAGTATGAGGTTGTAACTACCTTGTATATCGACGACTAAGAAAGTAGTAGCCAAAGTCTTGCTCCCAATAGTAAGTTCCATGGACGCAACTCCTTTGGCCGGAATGGGATCTCCTCCTCTGACTCCAGTAATAGCCATGTTGGTCTTGATCAGCTCTTCATCAGTGCCACCAAGCTTCTAATAAAGCGAGTACGACATCAGATTCACAATCGCCCCGTTGTCTACCAACATCCTGTGAACCGGCGTGCCATTGATATGGCCCTTCACATGTAACGGCTTGAGATAATTGACAGAATCCTCTAGTTTCTGGAATATAGCAGTCTGCGTAGCGAAGTTGAACTCTGTCGCTATCGAATCATCTCCGACCACATAGTAGTCGGCCGATAAGTAAACCACGTTAATCTCTGCCCTTTCTGGGGAAGGCTCGTAATCCACCATTTCTTCATCTTGTTCTTTAGGTAATTCTTCACTGGTCGCGACAACACCAGCGGAGGAAACAGGATCACTAGGACCTGCATCAGATCCCATCGGAGCATTAGGAACCGATTCGGTCTTAGAATCTGGTCGGGTCGGCTCAACTCTTGACTCAGCAGAAGCCGACTTAGCCTGCTCAAGTCCTAAACTGGTCGGTGCCCGATCTGAGGCAGTTGGATTGAGATCCGACCTGATCAAGTCCGAAGCTACCTTAGTAGATTCGTTATCTAGACTGGTCGGCTTAGGATCCGACCTGTTCGCTTCAACAATTCCCGAAGTCGGTTTCTTATTAATAAAAGCCGACTCTTCACCTCCTCGCTTACCTTGAGGGAAGATGGGGTGTGTCGAGTTAAATATGTCTTCCCTCATTTTCTCAAGCTGCTCCCGCCTCTGTTTGTTGCAGCGAGCTCTCTACAGTTTTCTCCGTTGAGTTTTACTCAAACCAGGAGGACACCACCTGGGCTGAGTGTATCTGGGATCGCGTTCGACAGGCTTCTTTTCCTTTGAACCAGCTGAAGCATCTTGAGCCTCTTGAGCTTCTGCTGGAGTGGTTTCCTCAATTATCATCAGCTCGGGTTCATTGGCAATAGGGACCTCCATAGAACCAATCATAATCGAAGGCGCAGGATCAGATTTGGTCGGTGATACAGTGGGAGCACTTTGCACCTTCTTAGGCACATAGATTTGTCGTACTTGTGCCTTTCCTATTTCTTGAACGGTTAATGTTCTTGACGTGATCAGCCGATTCTGTCTTTCGCTGCTGGAGCTTGGCCGATCACCTAATCGATCAAACACCGAGACCCTCGGAGGTTGACCAACAGGTGCCCCCCATCCTCGCTGATAGCACATAGGCGCCGACATAGGGTAAGGTACCCAGACCCCTTGAGGACCCCATTGTGGAGGTGGTGAAATAGGAGGAGCCCACTGAGATCTGTAAGGGACGACTCTCGGTGCTGGGGTTGCCGCTTGGGCTACTACCAGCTGCTTAGACTTCTCATCCTTGCGCCTCGGAGGAGTATACTCTCTTTTTTTAATGGCCGATTCTGAGAACCGACCTTTTGCTGTTTGTATTTAGCCATGAGCTTATCAAAAGTTCATGGCTCTCTGACAACCTTTCCTTTGCTCTTTTCCACATTAGTCTTCCAAGTGCCAACTTCAGGCTTTTGTGGGACGAATGTGCGTAAAATGCGCACTCCAGAAGGCGCAGAACCGCTAGAACTAGCTAAACCGACTACGACAGTCGGCTTGTCTGTCTTATCCGGACTAGAAGAAGTCGGCCTGACCTGGTCGATCTTTCGATCCGGCTGCTCTGAGGAAGAACCAGGCTGGTCGGCTTGAGAACCCGACCTGGTCGGCCTTTGCTGTGCTGCCCTGGCCTCAAACCACCTTTGTTTATTTAGCCGTCGCACAGACCCGACAGTGATCGTAAGCTTGTTCTTGCCATCATCACCCTTCTCGAGTACCACTTTGCGCCCTGAATCTTTCTCAGTATTCGGTGCGACCCGTGGTTCGCTGATGACAACGTTCTTGCCTCTGGTCGTATCAGCTTGATCTGGATGAATCAAAACAGCAGGGTTTCCTGCTTCCACCATATGAACTGGAAAAGAGGCGGTACTGATCTGCATCTCAGTAAGACTCAATCGTCCTTCATTAAGGGCCGATTGGACCTGTCGACGAAAAACATTACAGTCATTAGTGGCACGAGAAAAAGAATTATGATATTTGCAATAAGCCCTTCTTTTCAATTTGTCGGGTGATGACAAAGTATAATTAATTTTGAGATAACCAAATTTAAGCAATTCATCAAATATTCGGTCACATTTGGAGAAATCAAAAGTAAACTTCACTTCCTCACCACGATTCTTTTGAATTGGTTTGAGGGAAGGACAGGTGACTAATTTATTCTGTGCTGGCCATTAAAACTCAGCAGCGTAACAATATTTAGACTCATTGTTTGAACTATCAGAATTTATCTCAACAATATGTATTCCTGATCGATGAGTTTTATGGGGATCGTAAGGTTCTTTAAGGCACGATTCTATTGAAACGACCTTTTGCAAAAGTTGATTTACATTAAAGAAATCATGATGTTCAAGTTTCTCTTTGATCTTCCGATGTAAACCGGCGAGACATAGATCTGTTAGGTCTCTATCGGAGATCATCAAATTAAAACATTGGTTCTTAATTTCTTTAAAGCGTTTGAAGAAGTCGACTACAGGCTCTCTACGTCCTTGTCGAACCGAAGTGAGATGTGATAACCTAGTTACTTGGACCCCATCATAAAAGTGATTATGAAATTTTTCTTCTAATTCAGCCCAAGAACCTATGGTACATTCCGGTAGCTGAAGAACCGAGAATGCAAAAGCAAGGCGACCAGAGGGGGGGTGAATGGGAGCCTAAAAATTTCTCTCGAAACTTTGGCCTTTGTCCCAAATATCAACCCCCAAAAACTTCGACCGAAACGTGATGCACACGACCCTTGGAAGAGGGTGGATGATCCCTAGGATCACAGCGAGGCACCACAAAGCACGAACAAACTAAACGCCAAAAGCTTCGGCTCAAGTTCGACCCTAAAAATCGACTCCTGAACGTAGATGGAAAGCTACGTCGAGAAATCTCCAAATACCTATGCTAACAAGTAGCAAAGATACTTAGAGAGGTTTCTTGGTTAACTCTAGGGCCAAACGAGAAGTCCGAAAACCAAGAGGAAAAGCTGGGAGAGCAAAAACACTAAACTGCAAGCTTCAGCCAAATCCCGAACTATCTGGAGTCCTGTCCGCGGACTGTCTGCCCAACGGCGGACTGTCCGGGCTCAGGTGGCGGACTGTCCGCCGGCCAAAAGAGCGAAACAACAACGCTGCTGAATAGCTCCTGGGCAGTCCCGGACTGTCCGCACTTTCCTACGGCGGACTGTCCGCAGTTGTTCTGACCTACTGAACGCAGGAGCGAGTAGCCACTGGTCTGGCTCACGCCCGATGCGCCGTGAGTCATGCCGCGGACTGTCCGCCAACGTCCAGTGAAGGCGATTTCAATCGCCTCTTCACCAAATCTCCACAAAATCGATTCAAATCAAAATCCCTTGATCCCAAAATTGAAGAGGATGATCACAAGGTAGTTAGGAGACTATCCCCAAGAAATCATCCGCTCAAATCAACTCAATCAACGGGAAATCGAAGGGGAAGGTGTATGAACCGAAAAAGCACCACGAAACTAGAATCAACCCGATCTACTTGTTCGTGAGGAGTTAGATGAATTCCTTCGGTGGAAATGATCTCCTCACATCAAAGAACAAGTTGGTTCAAGTGGATTCAAAAAAGACGTAACGTAGAGGGAGATCGAGTGACGGGAAAAACGTGGAGAAATGAAGAACGCGGAGAACAAATTCAAAACGCGAATCAAACCACGAATTTGCAACCGTGTGGCTACCACATGCTACAACAGTGAGATTACAGTCTCACTTCCTCAAAATCTCATGAACACAGAGGTATGGTTCTCTGCGGATCTCAGTAGCTACACCAGGGATGTGGGAGAGCAGGAAACCCTAAGTGGAGAATAGCAAATGACTGAGATAAGTTTGGGAGGTGGGTGTCTCCCCCTACTTATCCTAATTCTAATTCCCACTCTACCCCTACTAATTACAGAGCGAACCAGCTAAACCCTAAGGTTATTCTGGACCAACTCAAAGTAGATGCTGATCCGACGGCCACGCCCGCACAATAGGTAGCTTCGCCTCAACGCGACCTCACCGATTGCCGCCACATGCCGCCACCGCCCTGCTCGTCCCTTTCACGGACCTCGCCCCCGGTTTTGAGGCCGAAACCGGGAAACGTGTCTTCACGACCAACCCCCAGTTTTGAGGCCCAAACCAGGAAACCCGTCGTCCATTGCCTGAGTTTTGTGGCCCAAACTCAGAAACCCACCAGCGCCCAGGTTTTGAGGCCCAAACTTGGAAACCGTCCTCAGCCCAAGTTTTGTGGCCCAAACTCGGCAAACCCGCAACACCCCGGTTTTGTGGCCCAAACCTGGAAACCGTCCACCGGTGGTTTTTCTATGGCTCAACCACCAAACCGACGCCATAGAGGGGATGCACCGCCCGTGCACCCCATCCACCGGCACATGTCCCCAGGTCCTCGACCCGAGCAACACTATGCCCCGCAAGTCTCCGCTCGTCGCTGTCCCCGGCTGTCAGTCACCACAGCTGATCCTCAGGCCACCGGTCCCTTAGTCCAAGCCTCACGTCCGCCCTTCACCGCTCCCGGTCCATCGGCACGGCACGTCTCTACTTGACCTTCACCTTGCCTTCGATCACTATCTCCGTGCTCGACACCTGCACAACACAAGCCAAAGAACATGCACATCAAACCAGTTGATAATCACTCGTCACTCAAGATCCGACATACACCCATGTATCTGCAATCTCCCCATTGATGAGTGCATTGTCAACTACCAACACAAATCATATGAAAGAGGAAGAAGAAGGAAGAAGGAAGAGAGAGAACTCGACCAAATGACCCAAAAGCATAGCAAAGCCGAAGAAGGTCAAGTGGAATGAGCAAAACAACTTGGTCCCCAAAGACATGGGCAACGGCTCGACGCAACCAAGCAAAGCAAAACTAGCCCTCAAGAAGAGGTAGAACAGGCTCAACACCGCTAGCAGGAAAGCTCGATACCAATTGAAATACCAATTGAAATTGAAGCAAGATATAGCTAGCCCTCAAGAAGAGGCAGAACGGGCTGAACACCACTAGCGAGAAAGCTCGATACCAAGTGAAGAGTGTAGAAGCAAAGTCGCTAGTCCCTCAAGAAAGAGGCAAAGGCTCAACACAACTAGCTACCAAAAATGCTCCGAACCAATTGGAAAAAATGCTCCAAACCAAACGAGCAAACTCCCCCTTCAACAATGCAACAACTAAGATATGATTTGACAAATTTCTCCCCCTTAGTTGATAATGCACTATCAAGCAGATTTCTCCCTTCCAAATGCATATGAGTCAAAAATGCACGTGAGCTGCTTCAAGAATATAGTCGATATAATGAAAAGATGCTCTACAAAGTGCTGATCCGATGACTTAATAATACGCACAAAATGCTAGCAAAGGCTCAAGCTGATCACCAAATACTAAATATGAACATATGAGCAATGTGAGCAGTTTTAGCCAAAAAGATATTCACCATCAAAATAGCACTGAACATGTATAGACAGGAAGTCAAACAAGTGCTAAACATGTATACAAGGTGAACTACCCCTAGCAAAGTCCAGTCATCATGCTATAGAATGAAACATAGACTTGTGTATTCAAATTTTATCGGAGTTGCAGCGGTTAAATTACAAAAGTTCAAATTTCAGCATGTGATTGTGAGAGGTTGAGAGCTTGTCATTGCCTAACTTTTCAACCGAGCTAAGCCTATGCAAAAGCAATCAGAAGCTTAAAGCAACGGTTTCGGTCTTACACTACACGGCTCAAGTTTAACTCAAAGTGCAGTGAGAAACAGTCTTGATACCATGATATGTTGACAAGCAATGCCATCTCGATCTTTCCAATTCACTTATCTTGGTTCAATTTTATCACAGAGTATGAACATACCAAGCAAGTGAATGACTCAGAACTAGAGACATAGCAACCTAGCATATATGAAAAGCACAAGTGATTTCAACACATCCTACACATGCTTGTTGCCAATCTCAATGGTGAACAAGTTTCAAATTTTATGTTTGTTAAGCATATTCACCATTCATAAAATAGCTCAGCTCACAACATGTATCAGTGATCAGAAAGAGCATAAGCTACAAGCATCATCATATAGCATCAGAGCATACTAGATAGAGCATAGTTACATTCTAAGGAATATAGTCATGAAGCTCAGAAAGTAAAGATGCATGCTAAAATGCAAAGACTATTCTACTCAAAAACGAAAACAAAATGAAGCAAAAAGAGTCAGTCTATGATACACGAGACAAAATGTTCCCCCATCTAAAAGGGGAAACACACACCAAGCTCACCTCTCAACCTAGCAAAGGTTGATTGGTCCAAAGTCTTGGTAAAAATATCTGACAACTGATGATGAGTATCGACATGGCGAAGGTCGATATCACCCTTCTCATAATGGTCTCGCAGAAAATGGAAGCACACATCAATGTGTTTGGTCTTAGAATGCAGCATGGGGTTCTTAGCAACGCTAATAGCACTCGTGTTGTCACAAAGCAAAGGAACACGAGAAAAGCTCAGACCAAAATCACGCAAAGTGGCCATCATCCAAAGCAACTGAGAACAGCAGCTAGCCGCAGCAACATACTTAGCCTCTGTGGTAGATTGGGCGACACTAGACTGCTTGCGAGAGGACCAAGATACAAGAGAAGAACCAATAAACTGACAAGTCCCAGAAGTGGACTTGCGATCAAGTCCGCAACCAACAAAATCGGCATCAGAATAACCGCAAAGGGAGAGGGTGGAGGAAGCAGAATACCAAATCCCAAACTCTGGAGTGAAACGAAGGTACCTCATAATGCGCTTGACCACCTGACGGTGAGAGGTACGCGGCGACGCCTGAAAGCGCGCGCAAAGACACACCGCGAACTGAATGTCCGGGCGTGTCACCGTCAGGTACAACAGCGACCCGATCATGCTTTGGTACTCCTTCTGGTCCACAACTTCTCCATCCTCGTCCGCATCCAGGGTCGTCGTGGTCGACATGGGTGTTGGAAGAGGCTTGGCCTCACCCATATCGAACTTCTTAAGGATGTCCTTGGTGTACTTGCCCTGGTGCACAAATGTTCCTTCTCGGGATTGCTTGATTTGCAACCCGAGGAAGAATGGCAACTCGCCCATCATGCTCATCTCAAACTCCCTGCTCATAAGATCTACAAACTTGGCAACCAAAGCGTGAGAAGAACCACCAAAAATGATATCATCCACGTAAATCTGGACCAAGAGAGTGTCATTGCCTTGCTTGAGGAGAAAAAGCGTTTTATCCACACATCCCATTTTAAAACCCTTAGCAAGCAAAAAGGTTTTCAACCTATCATACCAGGCTCTAGGGGTTTGTTTCAAACCATACAAAGCTTTGTGAAGTTTAAAAACATGGTTTGGAAACTTGGGATTTTCAAAACCGAGGGGTTGTTTCACATACACCTCTTCTTTTATGTAGCCGTTTAGGAAGGCACTCTTGACATCCATTTGAAAAAGTTTAAACCCTTTGGATGCAGCAAAGGCCAAGAGTATCCTAATTGACTCCAAATGAGCTACAGGAGCAAAAGTCTCCTCATAGTCTATCCCCTCCTTCTGACTATAACCTTGGGCTACAAGTCTGGCCTTGTTTCTCACAATGTGGCCATCCTCTCCTTGTTTGTTTTTGAGAACCCATTTTGTACAATTAGGGTGACACTCAGGAGGAGATGGAACCAAAGCCCAAACCCGATTTCTCTCAAAATTTTCTAACTCCTCATGCATGGCATTTACCCTATCTAGATCAGATAAAGCATGTCCAACATCTCAGGGTTCAAAATCAGCAACAAATGCAGAATGAGCAAAGTGAGATATTTGTTGTGACCTTGACCGAGTGACACGTTTGTCGATGCTGTTGATCATCTGTTGAGGCGGGTGTTGGCACTGAATGTGTCGTGGAGCCTCCCGAGCTGAAGAAACCTCCCCCTCAACAGCAGCTGGCGCCTCCTCGGGTACAAATGGTACAGCCCGAGGTGGCGGATCCTGTGACACCTCTGGTGTTAAGCTAGCCTAACATAATCATCTCATCATGCATAATCATGTCATGAGCATGGAGCATTCATATGTTGCTTTCTTTCTCACTTAAAATGTCATTTCATGTGTTGGTATGCATATAAACCTACAAAAAGTGTTGTTGTTTGGCTTGTTTTGGAGTGGTTTGGGTTTTCGTAACAATCTAACTCTGTTGAGGAGTCAAAATGAGGCCATGTTTATACTGGTCATTTTGGCTAATCAAGTTGCTAAACCCTAGTCAACCCTATAGAACCTAAAGAATCCTTTTGTTTGACTAACTAAAACCTCCTTGATAGAAGCTTTGCATGGCTGAGTGCTCTTAAGCAAAAGTGTGTAGGTTTTAGAATAGAATAAAAGTTGTTTTAGAGCCAACTCATGAAAATGGGTTTAACAATGTGTTTTGGGGCCCACAAGGCAGAATTGGATGGGTTTTTGACTTGGAAATTTTCCTAAGTCCTAAAACCAGAATTCAGTTCGGCCTAACCCTGTTTAGCAGCTTCCCGAGCCTAATCCAAGCCAAACCGATGTTTGATCTTGTAACCAAAGTTGTAGATGGAGTGTAGCTCTAACCATAGAAGCAGTTGGTTTAGCGTTTCATGGAGTAATTAGGAAGTTAATCACGTTAGAAAATGGGCCGTCAGTTGCCATTAGCTAACTGAATCGACCGATTCAGTTTGAATCGGCCGGCTTTAGTGCCCGACCGCGCCAGAGCTCGCACGCCATGTTGATGGTGCTTAAAGCATCATTTCACTATCAACATTTCACCCAAAACCAAGGTAAAATAACATAAAAAGTAGAAGATTTGGTTTATAACTAACCTATTTTCACATGTGCATAGTTTCTTATCTTAATGCAGGAAATGATGGAATTTGGGTCAAACAAGTGTACCAGGAGCAAGGCCAAGCCACTCTGGCCCATTTGGGCCTGAGTAGGGTGGCGGCCGCCACCTATTACTGGCGGCCGCCAGGGCCATCTTGCCCAAAGTGGCCCAGGCCACGTCATTGATCCGTGGGAGTCACCTCAAGCTCAAATCCTGGCCATTGCACACTAAGACAGTTTGATCCAAAGGCTAAGAGGAGTATCACCTAGATAGTGGGCTTTGGACACGTGGAAATCCCTGTCTAAAACCCTAACCGACCCTCAAACCGACTTAGGGGAGCAAGTGAAGACCGTTGGATGAATGGCGGTTGCAATGGACGGCAGAGGAGTGGCGGGCACCAGGGTTTAGTGGCGGGCGCCACCCCCTAAACCCTAACCGACCTCCCCTTCACTCTATAAGTACCCCCTAGCTTCCTAGCACTATAAATAGGCCCCTAGAGTTCTCATTCGGAGAGCCTCACATCAGTCTTCACCATTTGGTTAGATTAGCATACTTGCTATGCTAGAGAGATTAGAGAGAGTGTGAGTGCCTCACTAGAAGAGGAGCTGGAGAGGAGAAGAGTAGAAGTCTGGAGAGTTCCGGAGTTGTCGGAGACCTCTGCTTCTCTCTGCTCTGCGCTTCAACTTTGGTAACTTAGTATTTATTTTATCTTCAAGTATTTATTTTCAGTACTTGTGTACTCGTTTCATTGCTTGATATTAGTTTCAAGTGCTCTAGTTCTAGTACAGGGCTAGTAGTAGTAATATATAGATTAAGTGTGGTACTTAGGCTATATATTGCCAGTGAATACGGCTAGGCCCCCAGATAGCTGTGGTAGCAAGCAGGTGGTGACAGCCCTGTGCGCCTTGAATTCCACCATGTAGTTGGTCTAGTTTAACAGTAGGGCTCGTTGTGCTAGCATTCAACCTAAGTCAGTGGTAAAGGCTAGTATGCCCACAGTACACTAGTAAAGAACTTGAATCACTAGAAGTCTAATAGAACTAGGATCTACCCTAGTAGGTAGTGCCCGTTCCCCTTCGTCTACCCTAGATATCCTTATCCCCCTAGTTTTCTCAAAATCACTTCGTGTTCCACGTGGATTCGATACCCCAGAATACTCTGAGGTGAAAAGCTACAACTGACAGCCGTGCGCTTGCAGTTTCTTCTCCGTGCCACCCGAGGTGTCAACAAGCTTTTCTGGCGCCGTTGCCGGGGAATGGTAGCTGATTTTTGAGACTAGAGTTAGGATAATCTTTACCCTCTTCGTATGGAGAACCAATCTATCTTCCAATTCGCAGCTCCTAAGAGTTCGCGATTAGAGCCACATTCATCATCACAACCTATATATGCCGATAGTTACGAATTGCGCCCTGACTTTATTAACAAAGTTCAGGAGAGCATATTTACGGGATCAGAAAATCCCTACACACATCTAGGTGAGTTTGAGCAAGTCTGTGCATGTTTGAACATTTTGGGCATTTTACCTGACATTGTCAAGTGGAAGCTATTTCCGTTCACTTTGATGGGAGCAGCTAAAACATGGCATGCTCGAACCATGGAAAGTGCCAGAGGAGACTGGGGAACTTTACGGACCAAGTTTATCTTAACGTATTTCCCTGTCCACCGAGTGGTACAACTACGAGTAGAAGTGTTGACCTTTAGACAAAATGATAAGGAGACATTAGGGGAGGCTTGGGCCCGTTTTATTGATTTAATCAATTCAGGACCCGATTTAGCCATACCCGATCCAATGCTCCTTCAGCATTTTTATGTCGGTTTAGAGAAAGAGAGCGCCCTTCACCTTGATCATTCGTCAGGTGGAGCGTTTCTTCATCTTTCTCCACGAGGTGGAAAGGAGGTTCTTGATAGAATTCTTGAGAATACTCCTTATACTGGAGTTTCCGATGAAATCCCTGATGAAGAAGTCATAGAAACTCAAGTTTCGATCGTAGAACAACAAGAAGAGCCCGAGTCTAGCTTGCTGGACTTAGCAGAGCCTATTCTGTCCACATCTGGGGAAGAAATTCTTCCGGAATTTTTGGGCGAGATAGAGGATGATGTGTTTGAGGATTACGGAAATGCTATGAACTACTCCGTTCAAGCTCTCCCATCTGACAAACCACTTCCTGAGTCTTCTGATGGAATCTATAGCCGAGAGCGTCTTTTGGAACTTTCAGCTGTCATGAGTCATGAATGGACAATGGAAGCCGAAGTAACAGAAAACATGCCTCGCATAGATAATGTACCTAGCATGATAAATTGTCGAATTAGGGGAGAAAGAGCCTTTGCCTTTTATGACCCTATCGTGGGAATTAATGTTCTTGCTAGTAATTATGTATCCAGAACATTCCCCGACCTTCAACGACAACCAACTAAACGGTGTTTAAGAGATCCAAATGGTGACATCTTGGAAAGTGAAGGAATCCTAAAGATGGTCCCCATCCAAGTAGATGGAGCGGACATGGTCTTAGATTTCTACATTTTCAATGTAGTCCTTTTTGACGTCTTCTTAGGACAACCTTGGTCCATACTTGCCTTGCAAGGACCATGTCAAGAGCACTTTAATGCTCAAATCGGTGGAAAAGAGTACTCAGTACCTTTCGTTCGTGCATTAAATTCTATTGCCGAACAACCACCAGAACCAGATCTTCTCGATCAAGCTAGAACCTCTACCCTTTATGAGTTGGCTCAGCCTGATTTTGAAAAAGATTCTGAGTTCTTTGTCGAAGAAGAAGCCGAGACAGATGAACCGTTTCGCTTAGATGAATCGGAAAAGCCATCTCGACCTTCCGTAGAGCTAAAACCTCTGCCTGAAGGCCTGAGACACATTTTTCTAAACAATGACCCCGAGACTCCCGTAATCATTAGCAGTAAGCTATCTGAAGAGGAAGTCCGTAGGTTGACCCTTGTCTTAGAAAAACACCGATCTGTCTTTGGCTATTCACTTCAAGATTTGAAGGGAATTAGTCCAAATCTCTGCACCCATCGTATCCCTCTCGATCCTGAGATACCCCCTTCAAGAGAGCCCCAAAGACGACTTAATAAAGCTATGCGTGAAGTCATGAAAAAGGAGGTTCTGAAACTCTTGCACGCGGGAATTATTTATCCAGTTCCTTATAGTGAATGGGTAAGTCCCGTGCAAGTAGTTCCAAAGAAAGGAGGCATGACAGTCGTTAAGAATGAGAAAAATGAGTTAATCCCTCAACGCACTGTCACTGGATGGTGGATGTGTATAGACTATAGGAAGCTGAATAAAGCCACAAAGAAAGATCATTTCCCACTCCCTTTTGTAGATGAGATGCTAGAGAGATTGGCAAACCATTCCTTCTTTTGCTTCCTGGACGGATATTCTGGTTATCACCAAATTCCAATCCATCCAGATGACCAAAGTAAGACCACTTTCACATGCCCGTATGGAACTTATGCCTATAGACGCATGTCCTTTGGACTTTGCAATGCGCCGGCATCTTTCCAACGGTGTATGATGTCCATCTTTTCCGACATGATTGAACAAATCATGGAGGTATTCATGGACGACTTTTCAGTCTATGGGAAAACCTTTGACGATTGCCTAGCCAATTTACACTACTACAGAAAAGCTCTGTAGGGGCGACTGGTGAGCCTCTGTAGAGGCGGCTCGGCCAGCCGCCTCTACCATACCATCTCTACAAATTAGGTATTTGTAGGGGCGGTTCCCAAGCCGCCCCTAGAAATGGCATTTGTAGGGGCGGCTAGTAACAATAGCTGCCCCTACAAAGTTTTATTCAGGGGCGGTTGGGCTTTGCAGCCTCCCCTACAAATATCATTTCTAGGGGCGGCTTGTAACCATAGCTGCCTTTAGAAATGGTATTTGTAGGGGCGGCTGGAGTTACCAGCCGCCCCTATAGTCAGATTTGCAACCAAAAAAAAGGTTAAAATTTTCAATTTTCAAATCTGATCAAATAATAAATCAAAACAATATATATTGACAGGTCCAGAAACGACTTATACATAATTCATCACAAATAACACATTCACATTGCATATGCTTTCACAAAAATGACATAATACATAATATATTATGAAATTACATAAATATATAGTCCATCATAGAGTATAGTGCACAGAGAGTTCGTTCAACAACATTACATTCTTTTTAACGACCTAAGCTTAGTCTTTCCCACTCACGAAGAGCCTGGCACCGAGGTTCATGTCCTAATTCAGACTCGGGTTCATGGTACAGACCCTTAACATGTATAATTTGGTCCATTATGGAACTACAAAGGTTCCCGACGAGCTCGATAAGGTTATCAGAATGAAGTGTTGTCGTTGTAATTCCTTTTTCTTCAGGCCACTATAAGAAAACAATGTTAAGTTTAGAACTGCATAACATATGCGTGCATTTTCTACCAGTCAAGTTGTATACTGTGAGTAAAGTAGATCTAACTTACCTTAGAGGGGTGTCTCCTGTATGAACTAGTGTTACTCATGGTGTGGCATATGTAATGTCCACAATGTACACTCCCACACACCTACTTGTGGTAGTGTTGACATATGAAATTGTTAAGTAAAAATGCTTTTGTCAACACCAAAATGGAAATATGGATTTTCACTTACCGGCCACTTTGTTTTGACGTACAGGTTGCACTTCCTTTCTGGATGATGCACGCCTTTGAGTTCATTAACGTAGTAGCGAAACACACTCTTGACAATGCTTATGAAGTCTTTGTACGTTCTCTCGTCCTTATCCAATGGATCCATGACCCACGCCATACTTATGGAGAGATCGACGACCATACAAATCCAGTGGTTGCTGCGGAAATTTTATCATACAAATAGATAACCTTTTTAGCATCTACCAAAATGTGTATTATTTAAATTATAGGATATAATCGTGCTTACTCAAAGTTGTAGGGTAGATATATAGGATTTCTATCTTGCATTCTTGAGAAAGCTCTTGCAATATAAGCCGCAACCTTGTAGGACTCGTCCCTTATTTTTTTTGCCAAATTTTCTCTTTCTCCTCAGGCGTCTTTCCAGTGGCTAGCTTTTGGTCATCTAATTTCCAGTTCTTTGGGTAAGTCCACAATGTTTGTGCTATTAGTTGAGGGTCTACGTACCCTGATCGCACACTTGGCATTTTTTTTGCAATGTGCACTTGCATTCTGCAAATCACAATGTGCATTAGTTAAAACAGACTCCAAAGATTACACTAATATGAAATCAATATGGCAAGGACTTACAGGCACCATGTTCTGATGAGATTGGTTTCCATTTTGTCTAGGTGAAACATTGTCTGGATGTCATCAAATGTAAAGGCAATTTTTCCCGACGGGCCTCCAATTGTCTTGCTAGGGTACCTTGCTTCAATGATAGTTATGTCGGCCTGGAGAGCACGCAAGTACCAATCATGGAACCTTCTCATTCCAAGAGGTAGCTGTTGGATTACCCTATTGGGTAGGAAAGGCTTGCCTCTTTCATATGTTCTTGGACAATCCTTTGACCATTTGATGCAATCAATATTTTCATACTTGGCTTTGCTTGGTGCCATGGCCTGGACTAGTTGTCGTTTGCTGGTGACGGCCTTGCCAGATGCTGCAACTTCAGCTACTTGGTTCTCAGGCTTGAACTGGTCATGGGCAAACCACTTGGCCGATGTCGTGACGTCTAAAATCGGCACATAAGTTGGCCTTATGTACATTGGATGCAATTTTCGAATCTCTGGCTCCTTGCGGGCACCTTCTTGTGGATGGCGTTCTTTTGCAAGCTCTTGTTGTTGTTGTTGTTGTTGTGAGACCTCTTTCACATGCTTCCTTTGAGGCATCTTAGGCACATGCTCAGTGCGAACCGGTGAAGAGTGTGGCATGGCAGGCATGTGCTCGTTGCGAGCTGGTGAATATTGTGCCATGTCAGACATGTGCTGACGAAGAGGCGGTGAAGATTGTGCTTTCTCAGGCACATGCTCGCTGCGAGCCGGTGAAGAGTGTGGCTTCTCCAGCATAGGCTCTCTGTGAGCCAGCGATGAGTGTGGCATCTTTGGAAATTGATGTTCATGTATCTCCCCCTCTTCAACACCTTGCTCCAAACGCAAAGGTGATTGCACAGATGTCGTACGAGCAGTCAATAAGATGTCTCATTTATGCCATAGGATGAATTGATTCACTACTTCTCCGAATAACTCTAGTCCCTATGGAGTTGGGTAGTCTATCTTCCATTGCATGAATTCAGGCTTCACAGTATGGACCTCAACCCGAGTGTAGTCGGGCGGGATCCTATTATTGTGATGGAAGCCACCAGGAGGATGTGCCACACCTGTTGCCACCTCAATCATATTTGATTGTCTGCCCATGAGAACCACTAAGGTGCAACTAGTTGGTTCTCGTATGCAATCGATGGGGGTTGTAGCTGTAGTGGAGCCTTGGTTGCTAGGAACCTTCGGAGGACTAGGAACTAATGCTAGTTGTCTTGGTGGCACCATTACTGTCCCTGGCGTCTCTGGCTCTGTTGACAGTCCTTGTTCCTGCAGCGCCTTCGCAACTAGAGCCTTCACCTGGACCTCAAGATTAGACTCTCGGTCTCTGCCATGTTTCTTATACATATCTCTGTCCTCTTGAAATCCATACTTCCACGTCGTTCTTTTGCCTAGACCTCTTGTGCGACCTGTGTGCTCGGTGTTTCCTAAGGCAAGGCTAAGCTCATCCCTCTCTCTAGAAGGCTTGAATGATCCCTTTTGTTTGTCTTCACTATATTGCAATATCTTCGATACTGCCTGTTCGGTTTCTGGCTTATCAAACTTAAGTGCACTAGCTGCCTGTTTATTTCTTGAAAGTATCCAATTCCTTGTGCAGATTGATACCCCCTGCAAGTTGTATGCCCCTGATGCTGCGGCCTCTTCCTCCATCTTTCTAAACTCAGCTTCCTTCCTATAGTAACCACCGGGCCCTAGACGATGGTGGTGCACGTTCTTCTTCGCCAGCTCGGTGTTACGGGCACTAAGGGCCAATGCTTCCGATGTGGTCTTATGAGCCACAAGCTCTGCCCACATTGCCTCAGTTATCTTGCCATACTCATGGAACAGAGTTAACCCCTTTTGGATGTATTTGACATTGAGCTCCGACTTCCAACGTCGGAATGAATCTCCAATTTGCTTAAGAGCTTGATGTCGTACCCTTGCATAGGTTCCCTCTGGGAATCTAAAATTGGTGAACAACTTATCTGTTATTTGTTTCTTTTTTCCTTTTGATACGTCTTTCCAAGTTTTGACTGCTGGATTCAGCTCATCTCTTACTAGCACCCCAATTGCATTACGCCATTTTGCTCTCATTTTTATGGGCTGAAGAATCTCTCCTGTGTCCCCGACCTCTGTTATCACAAAGAGTGCCTTCTCTGGATATTGGTTTGCTTTTTTTATCCCCTCGTTTCTTCTTAGGCTTGCTACCCGAGTTTGTGGCTTCAGGATCTAGAGCAGAGGCATTAGTATCCAACTCAGTGGCTCTTGCATCTGCACCATCTTCCTCCATTCGTCGATGTCTATTTCGCGTTCGACGAGGGGCCTATTCGGGACCTCAAAATGTTATTAACATGATCAAAGTGTTAGCAAAATTGAGATACTATAAGGTTGTTTACCTAGCTCCTCGTTCGGGTCATAGTCCATGTCCAACTGCTCCAAGGTCGGTCTCCGTCTGGTTTCTGGTGGGAAAGGATCCTCGAGACTTTCATATCCCTCTTCTTCTTCTTCTTCTTCTTCGTCATCATCATCATCATCATCATTCCCTTGAGCATCCTCTCCTGGTCTTATTTCTGCTCCACCTTCGTCTATGAGTTCCCTTTGGCTAAGCATGACTTCACAGTCCATGTCTAGCTCCGCGTCGAACTGCTCCTTAGTAAGGAGCTCCGGGTCTGCCTCCTCATAGGTTGGGCCGTGCTCAGGGCTTGGGGTTGCATCGTCTGTGCTTCGCGTCATTTAGTCTTATGCTCTAATACATGCAAGAAATTTGCAGTAGTAAGATGCGATAAAACACCAGCAAGAAAATGAGAGGGTTGCGCCGTCCAACGCTCGTGGTGATCATCGATCATAGACTAACATGACAGACATTAATCGGTGAGGAGAAAAACCCAATGGTCATCTTGGCCATATTCATGTGGATGGGGCTCGTCTACAATGGCACGCCATTTGAGATGAGTTCCATCCACATGAATATGGCCTAGAAGAAGCATAGGGTCAAATTGGAGCATATAGTTGACTGTCATGTTGTCTCACTACACCCTTTTGTATCATCGAGCAAAAAATAATCAGATAAAACAAAAAAAAGTAGTAGTAGAGGCCTCAGAAACATGTCAATCATCATTTGATCATGGAATTGGAGCATCAAGGCATCATTACAGAAAAGGTCATGTAGAAGCGGGTGGTAGTGATGCCTAGTTCCTCACAACTTCTTGATCATCAGCTCATATTCTAGATAATATATGGAGTTGGACAATTTCATCATAGGCAAATAAAAATAGAGGAAAGGAGAGTAAGCAAAAAAAGCAGCAGGTACTGCCAAACAAAGTCCCCCTTTATCTTTCTCGTGGGGGTTTAGGACAGTAGAGGATAGGCCAGGAGATCAACTGTAAAAGTAGTACAGTAGTACTACAAGTTGAAGTTCAATGTCAGAATCTGTACAAGTCTGGACAAATTTGCTTGCTGGTGATGTTTGATCTTGTTAACTGTTGAATCACCTTTGGATGCTTATAACATAGATGTATAGAACTTAATAAGCTTTCCAAAATGTCATATGCCATGCCTTCTACTGGTCTAGAACTCTAGTTTACCAATTGTTGAAGTTCAAGAAGTAGTAGAGGCCTCAGAAAGTTGTCAATCATCATTTGATCATGAAATTGGAGCATCTGGCACCATACCAGTTAACAAGAGAGGAGAGGAGAGTCAGCCTAGTAGGGGCGGCTACAAATGATGCCTAGTTCCTCATAAATTCTTGATCATCAGCTTATTGTTTGAATAATATATGCAGTTGGACAATTTCATCATAGGCAAAAGACAGGAGATACTACCAAATTTCAACCCTTGCGCAACAACGAGAAAATGTTGCAATAGGTCCAATTTGGTTGCAAAAGGTAGTTGTTTCCACCAAATCACATTCGTTGCCAACGGTTGCAAAAAGTTACGTTGCAATAAGGTATTGCAACCTTGTCTAGTTTTGTGTTGCAAGTGTTGGGATTCTTGCAACCATAGGCGTCTGTTGCCAAGCATGGCAATAGAATGTTGTCGCAAGGTGCACCGGCATTGCAATACGAGCACTTACCACGCTCGTCTTGGTAACAGGTGGTAAATGCAATGATCGATAGCATAGCAATAGAATTTTGTTGCCATGCTAGAATTCTGTTGCGCATAAGGTGTAATTGCCACGACTTCCATGTCGTGGCAAGTACACAATTTGCCACACAATTTCATTTGTTGTGAGAAATGATAGGTTATTGCCACGGTCGTTGTGTCGTCGCCGCAGTACCTTTTGCCATGCTTTTTTATTCGTTGCGAGAGATGATATATTATTGCTACGATTGTTAGGCTGTGGCAATAGTATCATTTACCACGTAATTTTGACCGTTGCGAAAGACCATTAGTGGCACATGATGCATCATCTGCTGGATCTATATTGAGATCCCTATCATCATTCCAAGATTGAGCATTTACTTTTTCTTTGATGAAATTCTCGTCAAAACCTTTAGTTAGCAAGTCCATTTGAATCTTGGATTTTATTTTGTAAACGACTCCACGACATCTTGAACATGGACACTGTGCAGTTTCTGATGCATAGGTACCTTCAAAAATACTATCAATAAATTTCTCGAGCCCATCTTGCCAATCAGCTGTTGTCCGTGGCAGCAATAGCCAACTCCAATTACCATCATGAGCCATGAGTTCTATCTTTCAAATATTACGAGATCGACTTTCCTGCAACATGATAATTGAATGTGATACAAATTTATTAGATGAACTAGCATTACTAAGATATCATGCACACGATCCAATTTACGCATGAACAATACAGGATATATAATATTGGTCTCAGCTGCAATATAATATAATATATATAATACAAATCCCATTGCTTCATGTTCTCAAGTGTTTGCACATGACGTTACCTAAAAAAAAGAACTAAGTACCTATAACACTACAACATCTCCTAGATACATCTATCGAATCGACTCCACCAGGTCAAATTCCGAGCAGGTTGCTATCCTGAATATTGCTATAAATCTCTTTCTAAAAATAATGCAACTGCAGAAGTCAAAAGCACTTACCTCCTGAACAACACCTATTGCTGCTGCTTGCGGACGTAAAGGCAGAAGCGATGAGGATTTGACGTCCAGGGCCGGCGTAACTACTCGCTTTGTCTCCGTGACCAGCGTGGGATTCAACCGCCGCCACCCGCGCGCTCTGATGAATCCAGGCGCTGCTTTCCCGCACGCATGCGTCAGAAGCCGAACCGATGGAGATCTCCGCGGCGCGGCTGCGTACAACTTCTTTTTTTTACACGTGCCGAGGTGGGGAAGTGCCCGACCAGCGGGCGACGAGCACAGTCACATCGTTAGCTGGGACATCGTTCCAATTACCGCTGGATCGTATCGTGTGACGCTAGGGCGGAACGGTTGGAGGCTGGCGGCGGCATGTGTCTCTGATATACGTATATGTACCCGAGTCCAATATGAATCCGTGGGCTTGCAGCCCAAACAATGCAAGTGAAGTCTAGTTTCATTTATCTCATCACGTAAAATATATTGTACAAACATAATTGAAACAGTTACACCGTTTAAAAGTTATAACTTTTTTTAAAAAAAAATATTTGTTTTTTAAAAGAGCAAGAGAGGGTGAAGCTAGGATGTAATCGTCCAAACATACACTGTGACGCGGTCGAAACATTCACCTACGTATGACCGGTCGCGGGTTATCGCAATCCCTTTGCAAATTCAAATAACAGCGTTGCAAAATCATCCTAGTATTGCAACGCCAATAAATCTTCCCGCAACACAAATCAAGTTGTGGTAATAGTGACAACTTATTGCTACCATCAAATAAAGGCATTGCAAAATCATCTTAGTATTGCAACGCCAATAAATCCTCCCACAATGAAAATCAAATCGTGGCAATAGTGACAATATATTGCTACCATCAAATAGAAGCGTTGCAACATCATGTTAGTATTGCAACGCCGACCAAACTCCCCGCAACACAAATTAAACCGTGGCAAAAGTGACAACTAATTGCAACCATTTCACAATTGGTTGCAAAAACAATTAGTTTTCGCAACGACCTCCATACTTAGGGCTACGATAAAATTTGTGTGGCAAAAATCCCATCTACCGCAACCGTAAGTTCAAATGGTTGCGAAAACACCCCTTGCTGCAACCAAATCTTCACGTTGTGGCAAAAAAGCGTGGCATAAGGGTCTAAATTTGGTAGTGAGAGGATAGTAAGAACAAAAAAGCAGTAGCAGCTGCTGCCAAAAACAGGAGAGGAGAGAGGATAGTACCATCAAGCAAATCTGTCTAGACTTGGACAGATTCTGACATTGAACTTCAACTAGTGGTAAACTAGAGTTCTAGAGCAGTAGAAGGCATGACATATGACATTTTCTAAAGATTATTAAGTACTATACATCTATGTTATAAGCATCCAAAGGTGATTCAACAGTTAACAAGATCAAACATCACCAGCAAGCAAATCTGTCCAGACTTGGACAGATTCTGAAATTGAACTTCAACTAGTGGTAAACTAGAGTTCTAGAGTAGTAGAAGGCATGGCATATGACATTTTGGAAAGCTTACTAAGTACTATACATCTATGTTATAAGCATCCAAAGGTTATTCAATAATTAACAAGATCAAACATCACCACTAAGCAAATCTGTCCAGACTTGGACAGATTCTGACATTGAACTTCAACAAGTGGTAAACTAGAGTTCTAGAGCAGTAGAAGGCATGGCATATGACATTTTGGAAAGCTTATTAAGTACTATACATCTATGTTATAAGCATCCAAAGGTGATTCAACAGTTAACAAGATCAAACATCACCAGCAAGCAAATCTATCTAGACTTGGACAGATTCTGAAATTCAACTTCAACAAGTGGTAAACTAGAGTTCTAGAGCAGTAGAAGGCATGACATATGACATTTTGGAAAGCTTATTAAGTATTATACATCTATGTTGTAAGCATCCAAAGGTGATTCAACAGTTAACAAGATCAAACATCACCAGCAAGCAAATCTGTCCAGACTTGGACAGATTCTGACATTGAACTTCAACAAGTGGTAAACTAGAGTTCTAGAGCAGTAGAAGGCATGGCATATGACATTTTGGAAATCTTATTAAGTACTATACATCAATAGTTAACAAGACCAAGCATATACCTGCAGAGCACGCTACGACGGAGAGGACAGAGAGAGGGAGGCGACACAAGTAGAGGACCGGGAAGGGGAGGTGGAGCCGACGGAGAGTTTACCGGCTAGGGGAGGCAGCGCGCCGGTGGAGAGGACCGGGAGGGCGACGAAGGCGGCGGGTCCGGGCGGGGGTCCAACTAACCCTAGCCCTCGCTCGGCCCGAGGACTGTCGAGAGTGGGGCCGGGGGTGAGGAGCCCGCGATGGCGGAGAGGACCGGAGGGAGAGGCGGCGCCGGCGGAGAGGACCGGGAGGGTGGCGGTGGGTCGGGCGGGGGTCCAACCCTAGCCCCTCGCTCGGCCCGAGGACTGTCGTGAGTGGGGGCCGGGGGTGAGGAGCCCGCGATGGCGGAGAGGACCGGGAGGGTGGCGGCGGGTTGGGCGGGGGTCCAACCCTAGCCCTCGCTCGACCCGAGGATTGTCGAGAGTGGGGGCCGGGGGTGAGGAGCCTGTTGACGCTCACTAAGTGTCATATTTTTAGCATCAACAAGGACATATAACACAATACAAGGGCCTAAAATCAACCAAAAACCTTTTATAAACTAACGATTTCCACTTGTCCTTAAAGTTTATTTGAATGTAGGAAATTGCAGGGTTTTTTTGAGCAAAATGACCAAGAGGACCCACCAGGAGGCGAGCACACTCACCTGGGCTCACTTTGGGCCAAGGTGGGGTGGCGCCCGCCACCCATCACTGGCGGCCGCCAGGGGAGTGAGGCCCAAACTCCTCCCCTGCCATGTCACTGATCCAGGGGAGGCATGCCACACTCATTTGCAGCCATTGATCACTTAGGTCATTGCATCCAAGGGCCTAGAAGGGATGTCACATGGATCATGACCCAATTGCCCATGTGACGATTATTTGGACATGCAACCGACCTTGGAACCGCCTCTCTGGAGCTCCTGGATGCCGTTGAAGCAAGGTCGGTGGATCCAACGGCCAGGGGGGTGGCGGCCGCCACCTAGGGCTGGCGCCCGCCACCACACTCACCCCCCTGACCTAACCCTAGGTCCATAAGTACCCCCCTAGGTCCATAAGTACCCCCCTAGGTCCCTTATGCTATAAATAGGACCCCCCGAGCTCATTTGTACTCAGACCTCACCTCATTAGTCCCACTCTCTTGTAAGCGAAGCTCTGGTGAAGGAACACTCTAGTTGAGAGACTTAGAGTGAGAGCGAGAGTGAAGAAGAGAAGAGCTGGAGTTGTAATAGAGGATCTTCCAAGTCTCTGGTATAATTCCAAGTCTTTCTTCATTTATCTTAGTGTTCTTCTACTTTCAGCATTTACTTTAAGTTTTTTACTTGTTGTTCTTGTTGAGTGCTTTTGATCATAGATAACTTAGTATTTAGTTTGCATCTAGTTTGGGTTCTTCGCTGAGTAATCAGTGCTCTAGTTTTGGACGCAAGATTAGAGTAGTATATATTAGTGTAAGCGCGGTGCTTAGACTAGTTATACCTTAGTTTGTGGCTAGCCCCCCGGATAGCTGTGGTCGCAAATAGGTGGCGACAGCCCTGGGAGCCTTGAATTCCACCACGTAGTTGGGTTAGTTCTTAAATCATAAACCTCGTTGTGCACGTCTGAGGTAAATAGTCCAGAGGGTGTGTACGGTTCGAAGAACTAGATAAACTCTTTACTGCTAAGTTAGTTGTGATTGTAAGTGTGTAGGAAAACATTAATCTGTTCATCGGCCAGACCCCGCCGATTTAGTTTAGTAGTAGTTAGTCTTTCCTTCTTTTTAGTAGTAGTAGATATCAACCCACATTCATACTTTTCGATCAACCCTGCTAGAATCACTAGTTGTTCATAGCGGTCCTAGTGTTAGTTCTGCCATAGTAGCTTCCCTGTGGAAATAAATACGATACTCGGTTACTCCCGGGTGAAGTGCTACAATAGACTTATTATGTGCGCTTGCAGAACCTACCAATAGTCATACGAATAGTTAGTTATACTTCTTACATTAAGAAGTATCAACAAACCTTTCTGGCGCCGTTGCCGGGGATAGATTCCATAGTCTACTCCTAGTGATGACGTTAGCAAGAGTCAACAAGCATTTCTGGCGCCGTTGCCGGGGAAGCAATTGGCTAGAATTAATTCTTTGTGACTTCTATTGAATTAACCCCCGTAGTTCTAGCGGGTATATATATTGTTCGTTGTTTGTGATCGTTCAAGTAGCCATGGCCGGATTCAATCTTCCGAGCAACTATCAAGAAGATCCCGAGACCATTCTTAGGAGAGCGAGAGCTAATCTCACTCCTCCAAGGAAGAACCCGAAGCTTCGTGAGAGGAGTTCGTCGAGACAAGAATCCCAGTCAAAAGTGACTGACGAACCAAGCTGCTCCACCGATCGATCAACACCAACGCCGACATCGCCATCAACATCGACGTCGACCAAAACACTTCATGAGTATTCCATGCCTACTCTTGCTCACATTCTAGTGTTACCTTCTACTAGTAATTTAGATTTTGAGCTTGAACCTCACTTAATACGTATGCCTCAAGCTATTGCATTTAATGGCAAACCTTCCGAGGATGCCAACGCTCACTTCCGAAATTTTCTGGAGATATGTAGTACAATTTCTGTGCAGGGAGTTTCGCAGGATGCCATCAGACTTCGTCTTTTTCCATTTTCATTAGTGGAAAAAGTGAAGCAGTGGTTCCTCTTCAACTCTGGACACCTGTTGACATGGGTGAGATGCGCGGATCAATTCCTCAACAAGTTCTGCCCGATAAGTCGGACTATTCTTTTCCGTAGCAAGATTTCCAACTTTGGACAGGGAGACGAAGAAACAATCACTGAAGCTTGGGAGAGACTACAAGAGTATGTTGAATACTATCCCCACCATGGTATGCAAGACTGGTACTTGATCCAGAGCTTCTACCATGGACTCCAGCAAGAATCTTGACAACACATTGATGCTGCCGCCGGAGGTGCATACCTCTCTCTCATTGTAGAGAAGGCAACCAAACTTATCGAGACAATGGTGGCGAATCAAGGATGGACAGAAAAACGTGCTAGAGGTATGTCTGAAATTAAGCAAGTTGATTCTGTCACCCTGCAAACTTTGGTAAAATTGCTAGAGCAAAGAATAAATGAGAAGAGAGATCGTGCTGCAAAAGAGTACTACGCCAAGCAAAGAGCCGCTTCGTCAAGTGAAGGCCAAGAAGAAACTAAGAAAGAGGATGCAAAATCCCTTCTTAATAATGGTGGCTATGGAGAACCTCCAATTCCAATGATCCAACAATGGAATAATAAAGGTATGCCTCAAACCTCCGTATTTAATTCTCCTATTGGAAGATTAGTTTCTAATCAAGGTAGAATTAATGATAGCATAAATAATAAATTAATTGAACATGATAAAATGTTAGAAGGAATTTATGCTAAACTAAAAGATTTTTCTGAAGCATTTAAGGAACAAATTAATTTTAATAAGAGATTAGAGCAAACAGTAGATAACATTAAATCTCAAATTAAATACTATGAGGAGGTAAAAGCTATAACCACGAGAGGTGGTAAATCCACTCGTGATCCACCTCATCCTAATTTAGTTCCTAGTAATAATGCTGCTACAAAGAAAAATATCATTAATGTTGAAGAAGACGAGACCCCAGCTGAACCTCCATCCAAGGTACGAACTGCTCCACATGAATTCTATGATACACATGTATTACCTTTTCCAGATCGAAATAGAAATCCGACGAAAGACGACCAATTCAAGAAATTCGTCTAGGTAATTCAAAAATTATATATACATGTGCCATTTATTGACGCTATGCAGGTTCCAACTTATGCAAAATATTTGAGAGACATGCTCAATAAGAAGAAACCAATTCCAAGTAGGGATGTGGTTAAATTGACCGAAGATTGCAGTGCGGTCATTTTAAACCAACTCCCAGAAAAGGACCCAAGAAACCCAACGATCGCATGTTCAATTGGAGAGCAGCACTTCGAGCATGCACTCTGTGATCTGGGAGCAAGCGTCAGCGTCATGCCCAAGATAATATATGATAAATTAAATCATCATACCTTGTCCCCTACTTCTATGTGTTTGCAGCTAGCCGATCAATCGCTCCGATATCCCGCGGGAATAGCAGAGAATATTCTGGTGAAAATCCGGAATCTCTTTGTCCCAGTGGATTTTGTGGTTTTGGATATTAATCCCGACCACTAGACGCCATTGATCTTGGGACGGCCATTTCTGAGCACTGCAAAAGCCACCATTGATGTAGGAGCTGGAGAAATTCAGCTCCACATCAGTGGAAAGGAGGAAAAATTCCAGTTCACACCGCGACCGGAAAAACACCCGCCATCAAGGTTTGTCGGTGCCTACATTCCACCACAACCACCGTGAAGGCGACACTAATCGTGAATCCAAAGCGGCTAACCAAGGTAAGTTAGGCTAAGGTAAGTCTTTATCCCCCATTTAAATTTTCGTTTTTACTTAAGCAAATTAATTTTCTGCAAAGTAGATACTTAGTAGGGAGATTAGGTGAAGCCTAGGGGGCTTAGGGCAGCCTTAGGGGTGGCGCCCGCCACCCCATGCTGGCGCCCGCCACCCATTTGGCCCTTTTCCACTTAGCCAATAAACTAGACCATTATCCCTACCTCATAGACTCAAATAACACCAGGAGAGACCCATGTCTTTGCCCTTTTCAATGCACTCACTCACTCCCATGTCTCCCCCAACTTCACTCCAACTTTTGGACACTTCTCCACTCAAAAATTCTGGTGAGGAATGATGAGGAGAGCACAAGGTGAAGGAAGGAGTGGCTCTGAGTGGAAATTACCCATAAAGGGGTGGCGCCCGCCACATTTTCCTGGCGCCCGCCACCTCAATTTCCACAATTCGGTACGAAACTGCTCCCGAGTAAGTTTCCCACCATCCTTGGTATAAAGTATGACCAGGATGAAGAAGTGGTCTTTGAAATTTTCAGCCCACTTAGGAGGTTACACTCTTTGCACTTTGCACCGACACTACCACTTTATTCCCCACTTGGAATTTCAGTGGACATTACAAGGGAAACCTCATGTGTCGGTTGCAGATAAATTTGGGCAAGGTGGGGTGGCGCCCGCCACTTATTCTTGGCGCCCGCCAGGTGGGAGGGGCTCTCAGCCTTCCCCCTTCCATCCTGAGCCTATAAATACTACCCACACCCCATGCAAGTTCTTACACCTCACTCAAAACACAAAAACACCAGCCACCTTGAGCACTAGTGAGGAGATCATGGGCCCTCTCAAGAACTTCTTCACCGGCAAGAAGAAGAAGAGTAAGGGTGAGGGAAGTTCGTCGAGGGCAAACACTCACATTCGCTTTGCTGGGAGTGATGAGGAGAGCGCCGGGTGGGGTACTCCATCCACCAATGAAATGTCGGTGGATCGGGACTCTCCGCCCACACACTAGGCTGGACCGACCATCCGCGTCTTGAACTCCGTCAATGATATCATCTGGCAGAGTGATCGGGAACGGCAGGCCCGGAACATCCTCAGTGAGAGGGAGTTCGTTCACACCCGTCACATCGACGACGACTTGCTAAGTCGCACTAGTATGGACAATGAGTTTCTCTATATCTTTCGAACCTTGGGATGGGAAGATGCATGGAAGGTTAATGAGGAGGGGTTCATGCCCCTCACAATGGAATTTCTGGCCACAATGCAAATTTCTGCTAATCACATAAAGTTTCGGCTTTTTAATGAAGAACATTCTTTAACATGGAGGCAGTTCAGCAAGAATCTAAACTTTAATGATTCATGCTTCCTGAGCTTGGAATCTGCTTGCACCGGATTCAATAGAAATGAATTTTGGAAAAGTATTGTGGGGAACAGAGACGCAGGCTTGCCCCGTACAAGTAATATCCACAACCCCACGCTCAGGTTTTTCCACAAATATATTGGTATCACACTCTTTCCAAGACCTGACTTGAGACCAATTAAAAAGCCCGAAATGCTGCTGCTTTATGCTCTAGTAAACCACATAAAAGTACCACCCGCCAAAGCCATGGCGGACTACTGGTCTAAATTTGATCAGCGCAATGGAAATATTGAAATGACATCATGGATAACTAGACTGGCTTTTAACATGGGTCTGCTGAACACCGCTATATACTCCTACATTCCTAGTGACCGAGACCTTTTGACCATGGAGCACTTCTCGCAAGGGCACCTCTTGCGTGAGAACCAGGAGACCGGTGAGATTCACATGATCTACCAAGATTATGTGAATAAAATCGCTCTTCCTGACTTGTCACTTTGGTTGGTGAATGCACCAACGTTACTTTTGGCCCTGGAAACCGAGGCAGAATGAAACCGCAGGTTGGCTCGAGAGAACACCATGCAGGTTCCCAGGAGGAGGACGCGAGCGCAGACCCGTGCAGCAGAAGAGGCCGCAAGAGCCGCAGCAGCGGCACAGGAGTTTGACCCTTTTCATGCAGGGCAGTATGAAGAAGCAGCACACTATGGTCATTTGACACCCCCTGGATCGCACCAAGCAGGAGGGTCGAATTGGCAATAACCGCAACATCCGCGGTGGGATTACGGCCAGGAGGCTTCCTTTGACTCATCCTAGTTGGGGAGTTCATCCCACTCCTTGGGAGGATCCACCCGGTACACTGGCCATGGTGATGAGTTCTTCCATAAGGGAATCTCGCCACAGGCCGCTCGCCATTCGTCCTTTCATCAGGACGAGTGGATGCGCGATATGGGATGTCTTCAGCACCAAATGAATGGACTCACCATGGATACTGCCGAAATCCTTCAGGACTTGAACGACTTGAACCAAAATTTCCAGGAATTCCGCCAGGAAACTGGTGGAGAGCTGGGTAATATTTCTTCTCTCTTGCAGCAGAACCAGCAGAACTAGGACGACATGTACCGTCGTCAGAGATGGATGTAACCCAACCACGCCAAAAGCCAGCTTGGGGGAGGACCCCGTCAAAAGGGTAAGTATCACTACCGTCTTTATTTCTGTCAGTTTTATTTTTTATTTTTATTTTCAGTAATTTAAATTTGAGTTTTATCTTAGTTAATTTGCAGTTAAATAAATAAATAGCAATAAATAAAAAGCTCTCATCATAAGTCTTTTTTTATGAATAAAAATAATGTATGTCATGCATTAGAGTTATCATGGGAGAACGTATGCTAGAACTAAACTTGAGGCATGAGCATTAGACTAAGTAAAGGGGAAGTAAGTTTCTACTTTGACTTGAGCGAGTCAAGTTTGTGGAGTAGTTATTTTGAAAAATTTAAAAAACTTGCTCTAAGTACTTCTGTGGCAAAGAAAGTTCTACCAAAGCCAAATAATTTTTACTCTTAGAGTAGGAGCTTCCACTTGTTGCATGTTAGTGTTGAGCTAGTTAGACTTTTGTTGATAGTCATGGTAGAGAAACTTGTCATATTTTTAGACCAAGGAATTCACTTGCACCCACCTATATAGTGCTATTCTTACACTGAGAATACGCACACAACATGCCTTTTATTTCCATTCATTATTAGGAATACTCCATGGCAGAATATCATGCTCCATAATGAAATCTCAGGGACATGGCTATAGTAGTAAAAAAAGAGAAAAGAGCAAGTGCTCTAGAAAGAAAAGAATATTCAAAAGAGCAAGTGCTCTAGAAAGAAAATTCAAAAGAGCAAGTGCTCTAGAAAGAAGAGAATATCCAAAAGAGCAAATGCTCTCATTCATAGCCATGATCCCACAAATGAGATAAAAAGGAGAAGTGCCATGAAAGTAGTAGCCACACACTTGCACATTCCTGGTCCGAACCTATGACTTGTTGCTCCTTTGCTCCATTGGTCTAACTTAGCAAAATTATGCTAGCATTGCATGCTCATTTTATCCTACCCATTAAACCCCACAAAAAGTCTTAGAGAGAGGATAATTCTTCCATTTCCACATACAAATATGAGTGATCGAGTGAGCCACAGAAGTTACTAAGCATGCTTTCTTTTGAAACAAAACTTGCAAAAACTCCACATGTCTTGATTAGCAAAATAGGCAAGGGAAAGACAAACCTTCTTTCTTGCTGGTCTTTTGTTCTAATCTTGAGTGCAGGGAAGGCCACCAATTCCATGGTAATGAAAATAATATGGGCATACACAACTAAACCACAGAGTTTCCAAGATTTAAGTCCATGCTTGCTCGAGGACGAGCAAGAGGTAAGCTTGGGGGAGCTTGTTGACGCTCACTAAGTGTCATATTTTTAGCATCAACAAGGACATATAACACAACACAAGGGCCTAAAATCAACCAAAAACCTTTTATAAACTAACGATTTCCACTTATCCTTGAAGTTTATTTGAATGTAGGAAATTGCAGGGTTTTTTGAGCAAAATGACCAAGAGGACCCACCAGGAGGCGAGCACACTCACCTGGGCTCACTTTAGGCCAAGGTGGGGTGGCGCCCGCCACCCATCACTGGCGGCCGCCAGGGGAGTGAGGCCCAAACTCCTCCCCTGCCACGTCACTGATCCAGGGGAGGCATGCCACACTCATTTGCAGCCATAGATCACTTAGGTCATTGCATCCAAGAGCCAAGAAGGGATGTCACATGGATCATGACCCAATTGCCCATGTGACGATTATTTGGACATGCAACCGACCTTGGAACCGCCTCTCTGGAGCTCCTGGATGCCGTTGAAGCAAGGTCGGTGGATCCAACGGCCAGGGGGGTGGCGGCCGCCAGGGCTGGCGCCCGCCACCACACTCACCCCCTGACCTAACCATAGGTCCATAAGTACCCCCCTAGGTCACTTATGCTATAAATAGGACCCCCCGAGCTCATTTGTACTCAGACCTCACCTCATTAGTCCCACTCTCTTGTAAGCGAAGCTCTGGTGAAGGAACACTCTAGTTGAGAGACTTAGAGTGAGAGCGAGAGTGAAGAAGAGAAGAGCTGGAGTTGTAATAGAGGATCTTCCAAGTCTCTGGTATAATTCCAAGTCTTTCTTCATTTATCTTAGTGTTCTTCTACTTTCAGCATTTACTTTAAGTTCTTTCCTTGTTGTTCTTGTTGAGTGCTTTCGATCATAGATAACTTAGTATTTAGTTTGCATCTAGTTTGGGTTCTTCGCTGAGTAATCAGTGCTCTAGTTTTGGACGCAAAATTAGAGTAGTATATATTAGTGTAAGCGCGGTGCTTAGACTAGTTATACCTTAGTTTCTGGCTAGCCCCCCGGATAGCTGTGGTAGCAAACAGGTGGTGACAGCCCTGGGAGCCTTGAATTCCACCACGTAGTTGGGTTAGTTCTTAAATCATAAACCTCGTTGTGCACGTCTGAGGTAAATAGTCCAGAGGGTGTGTACGGTTCGAAGAACTAGATAAACTCTTTACTGCTAAGTTAGTTGTGATTGTAAGTGTGTAGGAAAACATTAATCTGTTCATCGGCCAGACCCCGCGGATTTAGTTTAGTAGTAGTTAGTCTTTCTTTCTTTTTAGTAGTAGTAGATATCAACCCCCATTCATACTTTTCGATCAACCCTGCTAGAATCACTAGCTGTTCATAGTGGTCCTAGTGTTAGTTCTGCCATAGTAGCTTCCCTGTGGAAATAAATACGATACTCGGTTAGTCCCGGGTGAAGTGCTACAATAGACTTATTCTGTGCGCTTGCGGAACCTACCAATAGTCATACGAATAGTTAGTTATACTTCTTACATTAAGAAGTATCAACAAACCTTTCTGGCGCCGTTGCCTGGGATAGATTCCATAGTCTACTCCTAGTGACGACGTTAGCAAGAGTCAACAAAGCCCGCGATGGCGGAGAGGACCGGAGGGAGAGGCGGCGCCGGCGGAGAGGACCGGGAGGGTGGCGGCGGGTCGGGCGGGGGTCAAACCCTAGCCCCTCGCTCGGCCCAAGGACTCTCGAGAGTGGGGGCTGGGGGTGAGGAGCCCGCGGTGGTGGAGAGGACCGAGAGGGGGAGGTGGCGCCGGCGGAGAGGACCAGAGGGATCGGCGCCGGAATTTTGGGCAGCCTGACGGCGTCGGGAGGAAGAAGAGAGCGCCCAACACTTAGCCACAAACTGGAACTCGTGCCATCTACCTTTATATCGAGCTCCATTTGTAGGGGCGGTTCTTGGAAGAAGCCGCCCCTACAAATCGATTTTTAGGGGCGGTTTCTGATATAGCCTCCCCTACAATTTTTTTTATTTTAATGTTTATACAAATTTGGAACAAGAAATGAAAAATATAGTTGACAACACAACATAAATTGAAACACATAAATAAATGTTAGTCTTGTACATAAATATAGTCTTGTACAACATGAAAAATATAAAAGTTGTTAGCACATATATTGAAACAGTACAACACATAAATATAGTCTTGTACAACATGAAAAATATAAAAGTTGTTAGCACATATATTGAAACAGTACAACACATAAATATAGTCTTTGTACACATAAATATTAGCCTGTCACAACCATTCCCTTGCCACCATTTCATTGCCATGGCAATATGTCTTTACGCAGGTTCTTTTCCACATTAATTATCCTTATAGGGAAGTCTGTGAATAGATGCATTTCACTGTAGTTATTGTACTCGTCAACATCATCCATGCCATTGACTCCGATAATGTGTTGTTTCCCAGAGACAACCACGTGTTTTGTCTTCTTCTTTAGGGGTAGGTTAGTTTGCGGGTCCGGTAAATAGAAAACTTGTGCGACACGTGAAGCAAGCACCCAAGGGTCATCTTGGTAGCCTAGATTGTCTAGGTCGACGATTGTGTAACCAATCTCATTCAACTGGTGTTGTTTGATCCACCGACATTGAAAGAGGGTCATCTGTATATCCATTCCATAATCAAGTTCCCATATATCTTCAATGATGCCAAAGAATGGGATCTTTCGACCAACTTCGTCGAGAGCTTCGATCCGAACACCACTATTTTGGTTAACACTACTACTATCCTTTGTGTGGGTATAGTATGTGTACCCATTGATTTCATAAGCTTGCCATGATGTTACTTATCTTGATGGGCCTGCCGCTAACCTTGCGATGGTAATATCATTTGTGCTTTCTCCATCAGGTATGTTTTGGTCCTTCAACCATGTTGTGAATCGTTGCTTGTGTTGTTTCATGACCCACTCATCTGTGCGCCCATTACTCTCGTCTCGAATGATAGCCAAGTGCTCATCAATGTATGGTTGAATTAATTCTGTACTCTGCAAAACACTGTAATGCGCCCGACTCACTTCATTAAAATCCCTGTCAATCAACACTTTCCTCCCCCTTGGTGCCCTTCCCAGCCAGCCTACCCTTGTGATGACATTCAGGTTTGCCAATTGCTCTCTGTTCTATTAGGTACTCTTGACAGCACTCAACAACTTCTTCAGTACTATAACCCTCTATCATGGAGCCCTCTGGATATGCTCGGTTATGTACGTATCGATTAAGAACCGACATGAACCGCTCATAGGACCACATTTCATGCAAGTAACAAGGCCCAATGCCTGTATCTGATGAACCATATGAATCATGCGATGTGGCATGATATCAAAAAAGGCAGGAGGTAAACACATCTCTAGTTGATTTTGGGTCTCCACCACAGAATTATGTAGGTCGCTCAGCTCTTTTCTACCAATCGACTTCTGTGAGATCTTCGAAAAGAAGCAACACATGCGGGTGATGGCCATTTTCAAAAACTCTGGTTGTATAGCCCTGATTGCAATAGGTAGGAACACTGTTAGCATCACATGACAGTCATGAGCCTTGAAGCGTGTTATTGACAGGTCCTTCATAGACACTAGCCTCTTCACGTTCGCTGAAAACCCAGTTGGAACTTTAACCATCCTTAGGAAAGTGCACATTGCTCTCCTCTCTTCTGGGGTGAGGTTAAAGCTAGCTGGAGGCAAAACATATTTTCCATTGCCCTGAGGTATAGGATGAAGCTGGGGCTTTACATTTAGCTGCACCATGTCTTTTCGTGACTTCAGACCATCCTTTGTTTTGCCTGTGTCCATCAAGGTAGAAATGAGACTCTCAAATACATTCTTCTACATGTGCATAGCATCAATGGCATGGGGGACCTCTAAATCCGGCCAATAAGGCAAATACTTAAAGAAGATTGACTGTTTCTTAAAAGGTACACCAGGGACAGGAGGTGTACTTCTATCTCTGTTTGTGCCATCAGCATTCTTCTTCCCAAAGATGACATGTATGTTTTTCACCATTGCGAACACGTGTTGCCCGTTGTGACGTCTCTCTGGAGGGGGGTCTGTCTCCGGGGCATTGTCATACAATCTAAAGAACATCTTGCTACGATATTTGTGAGTTGTCTTTAAGAAGCGTCGGTATCTTAGGTAAACTATTTTCTTGGATGCGTCCAGGTACACCCATGTAGTATCATCCAAGCATACTAAGCATCCTGTCTTTCCTTTGATCTGTCCAGATAAAGCAAACAACACAGGGTAATCATTGGTAGTAACAAAGATAATGGCTCTACATATGAAGTCCTCCTGTCTAAATGCATCATACATCGGTTCCCCATGCCGCCATAGCCTCTCCATTTCTTGCATCAAAGGCTCGAGGAACACATCTATATCAATACCTGGTTGTTTCGGACCTGAATTGAGAATAGTGAGTAGAAGATACTTTCTCTTCTGACACAACCAAGTTGGGATGTTGTAGATGGTCAAGATCACTGGCCATGTGCTGTGCTCACTGGTCCTCTCATTGAAGGGATTCATTCCATCAGTGCTCAAGCCAAACCTTACATTTCTTGGGTCAGAACTAAACTCAATGTGTTTTGCGTCAAATTGTTCCCATTGGGTACCATCGGCCGGGTGTTCAATCTTATCATCACCCATCTTGCGCTCAACATCCCACCATGTCATGAGTGCAGCTTCGTTAGGGTTTAGGAACATACGCCTCAAGCGATCGATAACTGGAAGGTACCACATTACCAAGGCGGGAATTCTTCTTTGCTTCTCGTCGTTGCCTAATGGAGTGTCCTCTGGGAGTTCTGAATCTTGTACCACTTTTTTCCACAATTTTTCCTTTTATTCCCTGTGGATGCTCCATCCCCGTTGTAATGGTTGTTGTTCTTGTCCCGACTGGCTCCACACCTAGGACATTTGTCTAGTGACTTGAATGTATCACCGCGGAAAAGGATACAGTGGTTGGGGCATGCATGGATTTTTTCAACACCCATTGTCAATGGACTTATAACCTTTTTTGCTTGATATGTGTTGGTGGGAACTGAGTTGGGCTGTGGAAGCAACCACGACAAGAGACGCAATAGATCATTGAAGTTGCAGTCTGACCAACTATACTTAGCCTTTAAGATTAGTAGCTCAAGCACAAATCGTAGCTTTGTCCAGTGTTTCGGACAACCCTTTTCAGTACTATACACAGTCTCCTTTGATGCTTTTTTAACTCTTTCTAAATTTTCTAGACCTTTCGGGCTCTTTAGTAAAATCTCTGGACCAACGGCTCGAAGCATTTCCTCTAAATAATCACCATCTTTCTCATCGTCACGTCCTCCACAGTCATCATTGTCGCCGCCACCTTGATCGTTACCATCACCATCGACAGTATTGTCACCACCTAGATCATGGTCATTATCATCTATTTCTGTATCAAGCTGTGCTACATATTGGTTAAGATATTCTATAGAGGTTTCAGTGTCTATTTCAACTTCTTCATCTGGATCAACGCTAATAGTCTCTTCACCATGATGAAACCACACTGCATAGTCCTTAACAAATCCTCGCATAATCAAGTGTGATCTGATAATACTCACATCTTTCCATGCGAGGTGATTCTTGCAATCGCTACATGGACAAATAATTGAATCATTATTCTGTGTCAAAGTCATTGCATGCTTCTCGGCGACTGCAAGAAATTTATCCACTTCCTCACGGAAAGCTTCTTTCCACCTTAATGAACCATACATCCAAGAGTTCCTGTACTCCATCTTTTAGGACATCAATCAAAGGAAAGAGTATTAAAACACTAATTATTAATACACACAAATCAACATAATAATTAATTGAAGGAATATTTAACTAGCAGCCTACTAATTGAGGTAATAAAGAGTAATTAAATGTATGTAGGCATAATAACTAACTAATTATAAACAAATTAATATATAAAATTAATTAACAATTTTTAGTCTCCATAATTATAAATAAATAATATTTACCAACTATATATATCCTTCAAAGCAAACTTAATCTCATTTCATCGAACAAGAATTTTAAAAACTAAAATTAAAAAAAAGTAAACCCTAGTTCTAGATCTAGATCTAGATTTAAATGATCAAACATCCATAAAACTAACTAATAATCCACTAAACTCAAAGAAGATCCACTAGAATATGGTATAATCATATTGTACTAACTAATTGACCATAGCATCCTCAAAATCTTGATCTAATTTTCTTCATAAATGCTTAAGCACCATGGAAGAGAGAGAAAAACAAAACTCTAATTAAACACTAACCAACCACTAAAACTTTAAAAAAAGACCATGAATAGCTTTTTCTTACCTTCTACAACCTCTTTATCAAAGGATTTGAGAGGAAAACCTTCCCCTTGAAAGAGCAATTTTGGGACGTGCCCAAGGCCTCCCTTCCTTTCCCTCCTCGGGTTATAGTAGCAGCAGACCGAGGAGGAAGAAGGGGGGCGTTGCTATTTTACTGTGAGGAATTATAGGGGCGGCTGTAGATAGAGCTGCCCCTACAAATCCAACTATAGGGGCGGTTCTTATTAGAACCGCCTCTACAAATGAAGACATTTGTAGGGGCGGTTTATAATAATAACCGCCCCTATAGTTGGATTTGTAGGGGCGGTTCGTTCAGCGGGGCCCGTGACGCCAACTCTAGGGGCGGCTGTGAATAGAGCCGCCCCTAAAAAAAAGGGACCGTTGCTACAAAACCTTTCTATAGTAGTGTTAGACAAAGTCCTCCAACGCTGTGAAGAGAAGGACCTAGTTCTTAACTGGGAAAAGTGTCACTTCATGGTGCGGGAAGGAATGTCCTAGGCCATCGAATTTCAGAACGTGGGATAGAAGTGGACAAAGCCAAAATCGATGTAATTGAACAATTGCCACCACCCACTAATGTGAAAGGAATCCCAAGCTTCTTGGGCCATGCCGGCTTTTATAGAAGGTTTATTAAGGATTTATCACAAATCGCTAGACCCTTAATGAGCCTGTTAGCAAAAGACGTCTCGTTCAAATTTGACGAGGATTGTCTACAAGCTTTCAATATTTTGAAAAAGGCTCTAACTTCTGCACCAATCATCCAACCCCCAGATTGGAATTTGCCATTCGAAATCATGTGTGATGCTAGTGATTATGCTATGCGAGCCATCCTTGGTCAAACTAAAGATAAGAAGCATTATGTTATTTCTTATGCTAGTAAGACCCTGACTGGCCGCCATCTAAACTATGCAACCACAGAAAAGGAACTTTTGGTCGTAGTCTTTGCCATAGACAAGTTTAGATCTTACTTAGTGGGAGCTAAGGTGATCGTTTATACCGATCACTCTGCTCTGAAATATCTCTTCACTAAGAAAGATGTTAAGCCAAGGTTGATCCGCAGGATCCTACCCCTTCAAGAATTTGACCTGGAAATAAGAGACAAGAAAGGAGTAGAGAATTCAGTAGCTGATCACTTGTCTAGACTACAAGTCAATAATTCGGACAATCTCCTAATAAATGACTTTCTTTGCGATGATACCCTTTTAAAAGTCACGTATACCAACCCTTGGTATGCAAACATCGTGAATTTCATAGTCGCCGGCTATGTCCCGCCGGGGGAGAATAAAAAGAAACTGCTATATCAAAGCAGAACACACCTATGGGATGAACCATATCTCTATAAGGTCTGTGCAGATGGACTCTTGAGAAAATGTGTCCCCATAGAAGAAGCAACAAAAATCATAGATAGATGTCACTCCGCCGAATTGGAGGACACTATGGAGCTTTTCGGACACATGCTAAAATATGGCAAAGTGGTTTTTATTGGCCATCCATGTATGAGGACACAAAGAATTTTGTGAGACGTTGTCCTCGTTGCCAAAAGCATGGTAACATTAGTGCCCAAGATGCTATGCCTCTCGTGAACAATCTCCAAGTTGAGTTGTTCGATGTTTGGGGTATAGATTTCATGGGCCCCTTTCCTAAATCCTATGATGCCGAGTACATTCTTGTGGCTGTGGATTATGTCTCGAAATGGGTAGAAGCCATACCCTGTCGAGCGGCAGATGCTAAACATTCGAAGAAAATGTTCAAAGAAAACATCTTTCCTCGTTTTGGAGTTCCTAGACTAGTCATTAGTGACAGAGGCCCTCATTTCATAGATAAGAGCTTCCGATATTTCTTAGCTAGTCAAGGAATCCAACATAATGTGGCCACTGCATACCACCCCCAGACAAGTGGACAGGCCGAAACGTCCAATAAACAAATAAAGAATATATTGCAAAAGACTGTAGAAGAAATGGGAAAGGGATGGAAACATAAGTTACCCGAAGCTCTGTGGGCCTATCGGACCGCCTATAAGACCCCAATTGGAATGTCCCCATACCAACTAGTTTATGGGAAAACTTGTCATCTTCCTGTTGAGCTTGAGTTCAAAGCTCATTGGGCCATTAAGAAATGGAACATGGACCTTGACCAAGCTGGCCAAAATAGGAAGATGCAAATTTCCAAACTAGAAGAATGGCGAGAGAAAGCCTATCATAGTGCCAAGCTCTATAAAGAGAGGACTAAGAGATGGCACGATAAACGGATCAAAAAGAAAGAGTTCGAAGTAGGAGATAAAGTTTTACTCTTTAACTCCCGTGTTCGACTTTTCGGGCATGGTAAACTCCGAAGCAAATGGGAAGGACCTTTCAAGATTGTTGCAACCTCGTCCCATGGAGCCGTCACATTGAAAAGTGACGATGGGCAAATCTTCAAAGTCAATGGACAAAGATTAAAAATGTTCTATGACTTTGATAAAAATGAGCTAAATGAAGTTGATATAATTGATTTTGAAGTAGCTCAAGCCCATGACCATTAATAGATGGACCTAGTTTATCCTTTGTCCATTTCATGCACCTAGTCCAACCAAAACCCCGAGAAAGGCCTCTTTAGGCCCAACCAAGCCATTTCGACCTTGGGACTTTGAATTTTAGGAGGCTTACCTTCTCCCGCTCGATGCCCAGCGAAGGAGGAGTGGCAGCCGCCACCAAACCCTGGCGCCGGCCACGCTAGGCGGCGGTTTAGAGGCCCCCTGTTAACACTGGAATTTCGCACGCATAAGAGGATGACAAGAGGGCCCAGTTGTCAATGGGGAAGCATTCGACAGACGTCCGAGCGGTCGGCTAGTCCTTGAAATTTTGGTAAAGGGCCCGTACAATCGGGTATCTTGCGGAACGGTGACCTCATTCGGGGAGCGAGTCGGCTTGCACGAGAAGATACGTGACAATGGAGGACGTCGAGGAGAATGGGGATAGGATTTGTATCTTTCCAAATTCCATGATGTAAGTCGTAGTCGTCTAAGACTCGTATTTCATCCAGGGTATAAATATAAACCCTCGGCCATTGTAAAACTGTTCACAACCATATCAATACAAACTGGCCTCTTGCCAACTTCGAGTCCCTAGTCCTGTCATCGAGTTCTTCGAGAGGAATCATCGATCCGTCGACCTCCGTAAGTCCCGGCAACCTTGTTATCATGTCTAGTATCATGTTGTGGATTTAGATATGATGCAAGTAGTCTTGCTTGTTTTCAATGGTCGTGCGGCGGACCTTTGTTAGCAATCAGGAAGTCTTTGCTTATGCTTTGCTTATGGGTAGATACCGTGCGGTAGGCGTTTATTCATATGTTTAGCAGAAGCGAGATAGTTATCGGCTCTATTAGATTTGGCAAGATCTGATAGATTCATCAAGTTACCATGTGTTGCATTGTTTATTTAATTTTGTAACACTCTTTGCCCAATCTAGATTGATCTTTGTTCGGCCTCGTTCCACAAGTTTGCTTGTGTTTTAATATTTGCAATATCATGACGGCCGAATTAACTTTCAATCTAGGTTGTTACATGTTGTGGGTTCATGCATGTCAATCATGGTTAGGCTTCGATAAAACTAGGTATCGTGAGGCAGATGCAGGTTTTAGATTAGTTTAATCGTGCTTGTTTGTTTGTTCCTTCTTCATGGACCCCAACTCGGCTAGTTTGCCGAGATTGGTTATGCTTACACGAGTAATGAGTTTTTATAGATTTGCTCAGATACATGCGTGCTTTTAGCTTCTTATAATTAGATTGTATCATGCGGTGGATTAATCTAATTATAAGGAGTGGTGTAAACTTGTTTTATGCCTGACGGGTTTATGAAGATTAGACGTGCAGTAGAGTAATTGGATTAACCTATGCATGTGTTGTTTGGATAGATCTATATTTACAAGTTACCTATTTATGATTCATTATGTCTTGATAATGTTCTCTTATATGTACATTCGGCAACCGGCTGTTGATATATGCTCATTCTTAACGTTAGCCGAATGATCTTTGAACTTTTCGACAGACAGCTTATATAGTTGTATGCCATCGTGATTGGCTTTAAAAGCCATACATATGGAACTGTCTGGTTTTATCTGGCACGTTCTAGTTTATTCTCATGATTTTATCCCTTGTTGGTTTTCAGGTCAAATCGACTGGCATGTCTCCGGATTCCAAACCGTCTGGGTACCTGATTGAAGCCACGTTTTTCTGGCTTGCTGTGTGTGAGGCGCGGACCACATTTTGCGTCAACACTCTTTTTGGCACGCCCGGTGGGACAGAACAACCGATCCAAGTAGTTGACTCTCAAAGTAATTCTTGGATGGATAACCCAATTGATGGAAACGAAGGAAAGTTGGGACAAGGCTTCATGTCAGCTGATAAGTTAGAAGAAGTCAATATTGGCAATGGAGCTAAAACAAGACCGATATATGTCAGTACAAATTTGGATCCACAGTATAGATTGAAATTGATAAATCTTTTAAAGGAGTTCAAAGATTGTTTTGCATGGGACTACACAGAGATGCCTAGACTAGATCGCTCCATTGTCGAACATCGACTACCGATCAAACCTGGGTATCGCCCCTACAAGCAACCCCCTCGGAAAATTTTCAAGGAAGAAGTATTGGCCGATGTGAAAAAAGAAGATGAGAGATTATTGAAAGCAAATTTCATTCGGTCGTGTAGATATGCAGATTGGATTTCGAATATAGTTCTAGTATATATAAAAAGAATGGAAAGATGAGGGTCTACATTGATTTTAGAGATCTCAATAAAGCTACTCTAATGGATAGTTACCCGATGACGGTTGCCGAATTGCTTGTTGACGCAGCAGCTGGTTACGAAGTCATCAGCTTTATGGATGGCAATGCTGGATATAATCAAATCTTTATGGCAGTGGAAGATATCTCAAAGACAGCCTTTAGATGTCCTGGTCATATTGGTTTGTTTGAATGGGTTGTTATGACATTCGGATTAAAAAATACCGGTGCAACTTATCAAAGAGCTATGAATTTTGTCTTCCATGAATTAATCGGCAAGATTGTAGAGATCTATATTGATGATGTGGTCATAAAATCTGGGAATTATGAAGAACATTTGGCCGATTTAAGAAAGACTTTGGAATGCACAAGGAAGCATGGTTTGAGGATGAATCCAAACAAATGTGCTTTTGGAGTATCGGCAGGAGAGTTTTTGGGGTTTCTGATCCATAAAGGAGGAATTGAAGTAGGAAAGAAAAGCATGGAAGCAATAGACAAAGTTGTCCCTCCATCCAACCTCACAGAATTGCAATCGTTACTTGGCAAGATTAATTTTGTAAGGAGGTTCGTATCCGGCTTATCGGGAAGAGTTTTACCTTTTTCTCCGTTGCTGAAGCTTAAGAAAGATCAAAAATTCATATGGGGTGACGTACAACAGAAAGCTTTTGATGAAATTAAAGAATATATGAAGGCACCACCAGTATTAATACCTCCTCAGTTTGGTAAACCTTTCAAATTGTACGTGGCGGCCGACGGACTGACAATAGGATCGGCTCTTATGCAAGAATTTGAAGGGAAAGAAAGAATAATAGCTTACCTTAGCCGAAAACTGTTAGACCCAGAGACGAGGTATTCGGCTACGGAGAAACTTTGTTTATGTGTGTATTACTCGTGCACCAAATTTTGGCATTACTTATTAAATGCCGAGTGCATAATAGTTTCTGAATTTGACGTAATAAAGCATATGCTATCAATGCCTATTCTAAATGGAAGCATCGGCAAGTGGATTTTAGCGCTGTTAGAGTTTGATTTAAGGTACGAATCGACAAAGGCAGTAAAAGGTCAAATTATTGCCGATTTTATTACTCATCACCGAAGCCCTTCTGCTAATATGATAGATATTGAACCTTGGACGTTGTTTTTCGATGGCTCATCTTGCAGCAAAGGTGGTGGTGTTGGTATTTTCTTGATTTCCCCACAGGGATTGACTTTCAAATATGCTATCCCCATTGAGTTTTATGTTACTAACAATCAGGCTGAATATGAAGCCCTACTCAAAGGACTTTGGCTTCTTGTGGAGATAAAAGCTATTGCTGTCGAAATCTTCGGGGATTCTGAGTTAGTCATCAACCAATTGATTGGTCAATATGAATGTAAAAGTGACATATTGAGGGAATATTATGAGGAATGTCAAGAGCTTTTGAAATGTTTCCAGATAGCAACTTTACATCATATCCCTAGGGGGCATAATGAAGAAGCAAATAAATTGGCTCAAGTTGCTTCAGGATACCGGGAGGATCAAGAAATTCTTGCTTTGGATGAAGGACATATGGTTGATGATTGGAAAAGAGAAATTACCGATTACTTGAGAAATCCATCACAAAAGGTTTCCCGAAAGCTCAGGTATAAAGCTATCAAGTTTACACTTCTCGACGATCAATTGTACTATAAATCCATAGATGGAGTGCTCCTGAAGTGTCTAAGTCAAGAGGAAGCCAAAAAGCTGATGTACGAAGTGCATGAAGGATTATGTGGTGCACATCAATCGGCTTACCGAATGAAATGGATAATAAGGAGGACTGGTTATTTTTGGCCAACTATGCTTGAGGATTGTTTTGAATATTACAAAGGATGTCAAGATTGTCAGAGGTTCGGAAATGTTCAAAGAGTTCCAACATCGGCTATGAATCCAATTATCAAGCCATGGCCGTTTAGAGGATGGGCTATAGATTTGATTGGCCAAATTCATCCTCCTTCTAGCAAAGGACATAAATTTGTACTTTTGGCTACATATTACTTTACCAAATGGGTTGAGGCTGTACCTTTGAAGAATGTTACGTCAGAAAACATGATCAATTTTGTCAAGGAGCATATAGTTCACAGATTTGGGATACCTCAAACTATAACAACGGATCAAGGGACCCAGTTTACATCATCCGAATTTTGTGATTTTGCTGAAGAAATGGAGATCAAGTTGTGTAATTCTTCTCCTTATTATGCACAAGCCAACGGTCAAGCTGAAGCATCGAATAAGATTATGATTAAGATTATCCAGAAGAAGATTGATGAGAAGCAGAAAAAATGGCATTCAGTTCTTAATGAGGCATTATGGGCTTATCGAATGGCATGTCATGGGTCTACTCGAGTATCTCCCTACGAGTTGGTTTATGGACATTGTGTTGTGTTGCCATGGGAGTTACAATCGAGTTCAAGACGAGTTGCATTGCAGAAAGAATTAAAGAAAGAAGATTATAAAAGTTTAATGATGGACGAACTAGAAGATTTGCACTTAATTCATCTTAAGGCATTGGAGAATATAGAGAAGAACAAAGTGCGTGTTGCCAAGTATTACAATAAAAAAGTCAAGGAAAAGCACTTTGAAGAAGGGGATTTAGTTTGGAAGGTTGTATTGCCAATCGGGACGAAAGACAAAGCATTTGGTAAATGGTCTCCAAATTGGGAAGGTCCTTTTCGGATAGTAAGACATGTGCCTAACAATGCATATATTTTGAAGACCTTGCTGGGAGAAGAGTTTTCTAGAGCTATTAATGGGAAGTTTCTTAAGAAGTTTCATCCCAGCATGGAAGTCGGTACATGAGTAGATTTAAAAATCATATGCAAAGAATTAGCCAATGAGAAGCATCGCCTTTAGCAGAAAAAATGCTCCAGTTTGGAAAACAGCCGACATGACATGTGTCGCCTTTAGAGCAAAAATACTAATCTAACCGATTAAGGACGGTATCATACGGGAATTCTGCTTTCAGAAATTCAGAGAAGAAGAAACAGGAATCACAAGCAAGTATCTCACAAAAGCAGATGTTTCATAAAAGGGAGCAGTTTTATCACAAGGAGTTCCTAAGTACAAACTATTAATCGAACAATCTGTTCAAGACAGATTGAGCGTCAGAAGCCTGGGCAAGCACGGTCGCATGATCTTCATAATTTTCCAGAAGATCCTCTACATCTTCTGGGAGCTCGCCACCACGGAAGCCAGTCGGCATGGCGGAGAAGTCCTCGCGCATCTGGGTGGACATCGCCGCCAACCCTAAGGCAACGCCGTGATGTATACCGTGAATGGTGACTTTGTCGACACGGCCGTCCGCATCATCAAGGCGTGCCTCCACAGTTTCCCCCTGGGCGTTCACCTTGTCGGCCAACCGGGTTCCCGCGATCTTCAGGCGCTCGACCTCTGCAGATAATACTGGATAGGGAAAAGAATACTATCAGATGAACGAGTCCGATTACAGGGAGAGAAATCGGGCGAAGATTTCACTGACCTGAGATTGCATCGCATAATTGTTTCCGCTGGTCCTCCCAGTCAAGTTGGTCGATGCCATACTGTTTAGAGACTTCGCTCAGCTCCTCTCGGGCCTTGTCCCTTTCCTCCTTGAAGCGGCAGGCGTCGCGGTGGTTCCACCAGTTGGAGTAGTAAAATCTGAAGAGGAATCCGAGGAGTCGGAAGAGCTGGAAGATCCGGATGATGGAGTTCCGGGCTAAGGAAGAAGATGGCCTTGGCTGGTGGAGATGAATCTCATCCTAGAAAATAAGAGGAGAATCAAAATCGAAACAATGGATGAACAGGGAAATAGAAGTTGCAAGGGGGCAAAGTGACTGATTCTTACCCGTGGCGCCGGCGCTGCGGGGCTCTGCTGCCCTCTGCTTCTCCTTCAGCGGGTCGCTTACCACGGTCGTCGTTGTTCGCCATTACTGCAAAACTAGGGTTTTTTCTTCTTTTGAGCTGAATCGACTAGAGAAAGTGAAGAGGCGAAGGCGAGGATGTGAAAATGCGAGTGCCAATCGAGGTTACAGAAAGGATTTATTTATAAGCCGAAAAAAGAGTCGTGGCGAAGTCCGCGGAGTAGTGGAATAAGAATGCCAGGCGACGAAGTAGGGTTTTCTCTCGGCTGGGCCATTTTTGGAATGGGCCAGGCTCGGTTAAATCAAACACTACTCGGTTATCTTCTTAGTTCTTTAAGTTGAAGTTCGTTCGGCTATTAGAAAATGAAGACAATCGGTTATATCTCATTATAGGAAAATTAAGGGAAAAAGAGCCGATTGCGTTCTCAGACAAATAGAAGCGTGGGAACACGGAGATAGTCTTACAAAGACAAAGTATATTACACTTGGTTTGTTACAGGATCAATGTTTACTCATTTAAAAGCTGATTGATCGTCTTTATAGCCTCGACTCTGATTCGGCTGACAGTATCTAGTACTTTTTGATCTTCATCTTCAAAGTTCTGGATTTTGGATAGTTTGGCTTTGATTTGTTGATCTTCTTTGAGAGCCAAAGTTATCTTTGATGAGGTTGCTTCTATGTTCTTCGGCAGATCAACTATGTGAGCCCTGTGAGTCTGGATTTTGGTATTCAGATTGGCTAGCTGGGTTTCTAACTTGCTCTTGTCCTCCTCCATGACTTTCAGTTCAAACTCCAAAGTTGCCAGGGAATTTTTTGCAGTTTGAATATGGGAATGCAAATCTTTAAGTTCTAGCTTCTTTGAAGACCTGTCATTCTGCAAGGTAGCCCTGGATGATATGTTTTTAGTCGCCCTCCTTACCATTCCAAAGAAGTTATCAAGGCAGGCTGCAGATTCTAAATGAATCAGGAGAGTAGGGGGAATATCTTCATCAATAAGCTCAAGAATATCTCCTATTTGATCTGCGTCCTGAGCCAAATTGACGATGTCTTTGTTCAGCAGAGTGGTTATTTCCCTCAGCTGAGCTTGGTTTTCTGTTGATAGGGTACGACGGGAAGTATTCTCTTCACCCTTCTCAGTGATGTAGTTTTCGGCAGGGAAAGAATAACTCGTGGTCGACTCGTTGGTATTTTTTTGAAAAAGAGGAAAGGAGCGTTAGCCGACTGAGTGAGTTTGGTAAAAACAATATAATTCGGGAGCAAATTTTACCTGCTGAGTTGTTTGGTCATCGGGGGGTGCTGTGTCCTGGCTTGCTTGAGGGCTTTGTCGAGTGTCCAAGGGGGGTAGACTTGGAGTATGATCAGGAGATGGTTCTTCGTCCACCTTCTTCAAAATTTCATCTGTTTCAAATAGTAATATGAGTATGTGATAACAAAAAAAGGATAGTCGAATGTATCACCTATAGTTTCATCGGTTTCTTCATTTTTTGAACCTTCAGGAGTTTTTGGATCTTCAGCTTCACCTTGGGTCTCTTTTGTAGAAGCTTCAGGAGATGGTTTTGCAGTTGCTGAAGTGTTGCCTGATCTTGGGATTTTGACTTGAGGCTGCAATAAGTTATGGAGTATGGGATTGATCAGATTTATTGCTAAATAAAGTTACTTAACACAGAGTGAGAGGTTCATACCTTGGAAGATAGTTTAGTCCTTTTTGTCCTTGGCTTCTTGGATAGAGAGGCATTCTCAAGAGCCTTTCTTTTGCTCTCTCCTCCTGAAGGTGCAGTTGCGGGGATTTTCATAAAAGTACCCAGGCTTGGAGCATTGAAACCCAGGGCAGGATTGGGTCCAACCAAGTAATATTGGGTCATTTTGGCAGGGGGTATAGGATCAGGATCTTGTATGTAGCTGAGTGTTAAAAAAAAGAAAGGAGAATGATAAGTGTAGTAAAGTTACCTCACTGTCAGAAGCAAAGTCAGGTTGCAAGTTTTGACATAAGGGATGAACTGGAACATTGAAGAGATGAGCGTGCCATTCTTTCCACCAGGAGATGAAGAAAGGGTGAGCAATGTCTATTATCCCAAATGGGAATGAATCATATGTTGGTAGCTCCCATCCTAGTTCAAAGACTTTTTTGGCTACTATCGCCTCTATGATTACTTCTCTGGGCCTTATTGTTGTTGAAAAGAAAGGTCTTGGGGGCAATTGTCCACACCCTAATTGTCTAGCTACCATGTTTGGATAATAGAACTCATTGGTGGATTGCACTAATCTTCCATGATGAAATTCGGCTGGCAAAATGCATGGTTTGATGAAAGATTTGAAGATATCAATGGATGTTTTGTCTACACAGCCAGATTCATAGTTAAACTTACAAGGAAGAGTCAGGTTTTCATTCTCTCTGTAAGGAAGCCAGAGTGCATTGTCGAAGCCTTTGAAAAATAGTTTGAAGAGATGACCGATGTCCATGTCAATGCTGATAGATGATGCTGCTTCTCCATAAGTCTGACAGGCTTTGACCCTTGCTGCGCTGCCTTCAGCATAATTGATTGAAGGGAAACTCAGATTGAGGAGGCTCACAGAAATTATCTGATGCATGTAGAGTTGGAGCCACATCTGAACCAACCACCAAGGGCCATTCACACAAGAAATTTTTCTACCCATTTGCATCTGGAGAATGATTTGGTGCATCATGTGGTAGACAGATCCCAAGAGATATTTGCCTAGTGGAATTTGGGTGCCTACAGATAAGTCTTCAGCCATCACCATATGGTTCAGGGTGGGTTCATTAGATTTTCCACAGAAGGTGAATCTACATAACCACATATTCATAAAAGCTTTCAGCTCTTTATCAGAGACAGTACCAGATGACTCCATATAAGTTTGAATATATTTGGCCCATCCACATCCAGAACAGACAGCTCTTTGGTTACTTTTATTCTTGTATTTGTAAGGGTACACTGGTGGTGTCACATTCAGGCCAACTATCATGAAAACATCAGCTAAGGTAATAGTCATCATACCATGGCCGAAGGTGAAGGCATTGATGGCGTCAGACCAAAAGTGGGAAGCTGCTATCAGAAGGGAGTCATTTCTGGGTGTTTCTGATAAGGATAATTCCAGATAGTGGCCAATGTCTTGATTTTTCCAGTGACTGCTGCTTTTTTCGAACATCCTCCGGTACCAATTTCGCCATCCAGCGATTGGGGGAAAAGGCCAGTTCTTGAAGGTGTCTGGCCATTGATTTGGTGGAGTAATTCCAGATTTGAAGGGAATTCTTTGAGTTTCCTTCTCAATGATCTCCGTTGGGTCGGAATTTCCCATTGGACCAAGGAGATAGGAATCAGGGTTGGCGGCATAAGGAATCAGAATCTAGTTCTTATATTCCTTCAGAAAAATGGTGAATTAGAGGGAAAGATGAACCAAAAGAGGAACGGAACTAACAAGGAATTACTAAATATGTGAGGATAAATGAAGTTTACCTCTGGAATCTTGTCTTGAGTCGCCATTAGGGATTCAAAGTGAAGTGCACTGAGGTTTGAATTTCTTAAGCGGTGGCTGCGGTGCCGAAAAATGAAAACCTAGAAGAGGGAAGAAGCTTGCAGGCAATTTCGAAATAAAATTACTTTTATCCCGAAATTGAGGGGGCATGTGTTAACACTGGAATTTCGCACGCATAAGAGGACGACAAGAGGGCCCAGTTGTCAATGGGGAAGCATTCGACAGACATCCGAGCGGTCGGCTAGTCCTTGAAATTTTGGTAAAGGGTCCGTACAATCGGGTATCTTGCGGAACGGTGACTGTTGACACTTACTAACGTCGTTACTAAGAATGGACCTTACGATCCATCCCCGGCAACGGCGCCAGAAATGCTTGTTGGTATTTCTTAGCGTAAGCAGAAGAATCCGCAAGCGCACGGAATTACCGTTGTAGCACTTCACCCGGTGGTATTCAGGGTATCGTATTTCCACGAGGAACGGAGGTATTTATTCTATCTAGTTCGTCCAAGGACAACACAAGGGTAGAGAAAGAGAGGGGAATAGAGACGGATCGCTAAAGCTTTACTGTCTAAAGATAGATAAACGTTACTTCTACTTGTTCACTTCGGGCACCGGCTTATACCTGGTCTGCCAGGTAACTCCGGCCTTTGTGTAGCTCTACGCCGTGACCGAACGTGGGGAAAACTAAGGGCAAACAGGGCTGTCACCACCTGCCGCCGATCCCTCACCCGTGGATTACGAGGCAAACGAAGGTGAACCCTAGCCTAGACACCACGTCTACGCTATTGATCACTACTCTAGCGTTGCGCAGGAACCCCTCCAAATGATTCAGAGGTTCCTCTACTAGAGTATCCACTACGAGAACGGACGACGAACCCGCAAACAAGAAGAGAAAAAGTTTATCTAATCAAAAGAACAATAATACTGTAGAAACCACGAACACTTACTATGTATGGATCCCGATGTGGGCACAAGGTAAGGGCTCGTCGAGGTACAAGCTCGGGGAGAGACCGACAAGCCCGGTACTTCCTCGCTCTCTTCGCTCACATCTCACTCTCCAACTCTAGAAAGCTACTAGGGCATAGCCCTAAGGAGTGGGGATCTACTCAAGAGAGAGGTGCTCTTCTATTCCTTTGTGTGTTGTTCTTGAGAGGGGATCTAGGCCTTCTTAAATAGGCTAGGAGGGGGTGGAACCACTCCTAGACTAACAATATGGCACTAATCTGCACGCGGAAACGCCTTAGGCAGGAGTCAACACACCGCCTCACCAAGTTTGGGCCGAAACCGACGTTCTAGGGGGGCGGCCGCCCCCTGGGTCGGCCGCCCCAGGGTTGGCCCACCTCGGCCCAGGTTTCCTCCTGGGCCTCTCTCTTGGGCCTCTGAGTTGGCTCCCGATTGCATCTTGCAGCACTTTGGTATGGGCTTTTATTCCTCTTATTGTTTTGCGCATTTGATCGTGTCGAATTGCGCCTTTTTATCCGCTTTCCACCTGTATACAAGTTTATGGTCTACAAAACATACTTTTGCAATACATGTGGAAATTGGTTAGCGGTAAAGGTATATGTGAGTAGAATATGTGACTTTCTTCCTTTTTATGGGTCATGTTGACGGTAGAAATATGTCGTTAAGAACCGTCAACAGTGACCTCATTCGAGGAGCGAGTCGGCTTGCACGAGAAGATACGTGACAATGGAGGACGTCGAGGAGAATGGGGATAGGATTTGTATCTTTCCAAATTCCATGATGTAAGTCGTAGTCGTCTAAGACTCGTATTTCGTCCAGGGTATAAACATAAACCCTCGGCCATTGTAAAACTGTTCACAACCATATCAATACAAACTGGCCCTGTGCCAACTTCGAGTCCCTAGTCGTGTCGTCGAGTTCTTCGAGAGGAATCATCGATCTGTCGACCTCCGTAAGTCCTGGCAACCTTGTTATCATGTCTAGTATCATGCGGTGGATTTAGATATGATGCAAGTAGTCTTGCTTGTTTTCAATGGTCGTGCGGCGGACCTTTGTTAGCGATCAGGAAGTCTTTGCTTATGCTTTGCTTATGGGTAGATACCAAGCGGCAGGCGTTTATTCATATGTTTAGCAGAAGCGAGATAGTTATCAGCTCTATTAGATTTGGCAAGATCTGATAGATTCATCAAGTTACCATGTGTTGCATTGTTTATTTAATTTTGTAACACTCTTTGCCCAATCTAGATTGATCTTTGTTCGGCCTCGTTCCACAAGTTTGCTTGTGTTTTAATATTTGCAAGATCATGACGGCCGAATTAACTTTCAATCTAGGTTGTTACATGTGGGTTCATGCATGTCAATCATGGTTAGGCTTCGATAAAACTAGGTATCGTGCGGCAGATGCAGGTTTTAGATTAGTTTAATCGTGCTTGTTTGTTTGTTCCTTCTTCATGGACCCCAACTCGGCTAGTTTGCCGAGATTGGTTATGCCTACACGAGTAATGAGTTTTTATAGATTTGCTCAGATACATGCGTGCTTTTAGCTTCTTATAATTAGATTGTATCATGCGGTGGATTAATCTAATTATAAGGAGTGGTGTAAACTTGTTTTATGCTTGACGGGTTTATGAAGATTAGACATGCGGCAGACTAATTGGATTAACCTATGCATGTGTTGTTTGGATAGATCTATATTTACAAGTTACCTGTTTATGATTCATTATGTCTTGATAATGTTCTCTTATATGTACATTCGGCAACCGGCTGTTGATATATGCTCATTCTTAAGGTTAGCCGAATGATCTTTGAACTTTTCGACAGATAGCTTATATAGCTGTATGCCATCGTTTTTGGCTTTAAAAGCCGTACATATGGAACTATCTGGTTTTATCTGGCACGTTCTAGTTTATTCTCACGATTTTATACCTTGTTGGTTTTCAGGTCAAACCGACTCGCACGTCTCCGGATTCCAAACCGTCCGGGTACCCGATTGAAGCCACGCTTTTTCCGGCTTGCTGTGTGTGAGGCGCCGACCACATTTTGCGTCAACACCCCCCTCCACGTGGCAACCAATCCCGAGCTCGGAAGAGTGAAAGAAGGAGAAGATGAGGGAGTTTTAGTTCATCTAAGGCCTATCCCTCCACTTCTTCCCCCTTCTTAAAAGAAGAACTCCTTCTTCTTCCTCCATCCACCCATGAAGTCTAGCCAAACCTCCTCCAAAACCATGTCGTCCTGACGGAAATCCATGTCCTACAACCCTCAAGGATCCGTCTCGTCCTCCACCAAAGCCATCATCCGGTCATTAACCGATGACGACATAGAGGCGCTTGATGTGCCTCCTTTAGCGATGGTACTGCTTGACGGAACCTATGTCGGGAGGACACCACCGGAGGGTGCGGGGAAGGCACCAGCCACCACTCTAGTGGTGGGCGCCACCCCTGCTGGGCGGCCGCCAGGGGTGAAGCGCCCCCTGGCCTCGCCTCCTCTCCGTCTTCATCCTCCTCCGGTGACACCGTCCGGGAAGAAGTTGAGGACGCCCACTAGACCAACCACAGGGGAGATCACCCCGAGGAAGTCTCCGGCCGTCAAGACCAGGGGCGATGAGACGCCCACTCCATCAAGGGTGAAATCCCAGGTCAGCTTTGGCTCGGATAGCCGCACCCTTAGTTACAGCCCCAATCCTAAGAGGGCTAAACTAGAGGCGAGCACTCATGTCTCCCATGGGTCGCTCACCGCGCCATCCGTGCGCCGCCGTCTCAACCCATCGCCGGCAGGAGTCCCCGGCGAGATGGAGCACAACGGTGGTGAGGAGGGGTTAACCCTCGAAAAACTCGCCGCCGAGGTGAAGAAGCTGCGCAAGGAGAAGAGCGCCTTGGAGGATCAGGTCGCAGAGATAGCCCTGTGGCGGATGGATATGGAGGATTGGTTCACCATCCTCCGCAAGGGCTGCACCTCGAAGATCAAGCGTCTCTTCAAAGAAACGGGCTTCGAGGATCTCTACGAGACTCCTTCAGTAGATTAGATTAGGTTTAGGGTGTCTAGTTAGGATCTTTGTTTGATTAAGATTAATTGTTAAGTCTGCTTGATTTAAATTTTAGTTTGTTTAAATTTCAATTTAGAATATTTGTTTAGGAAATTCTTATAATGAATAAAAAAAAGACACCCTTTTTTCCCTTCATCAAGATTGTTCATTTTAAAAAATAAAAAGTGCCAAAACTTCTAGTGTGGGGGAAATCCCTTTAAACACCACTATAAAACGTGCTAAAATGTTCAAAGCAGTAACCTGTTCTTAGCAAGGTAGCTACCACGCTGTTTGCAAGCCGTTTGGGCCAAAGCCCATGGCGGCCGCCACCTATTACTAGCGGCCGTGAGGCCACTCTGTGCCGAAACACCCCCGGTGAACCCTAAACCTTTGTTTTAAATTCTGTACAATTTGGATCACTGGATGTCTCGGTTTGAGCTAAAAATGCAGCTAGGAAATAAAAATGCTAAAACAATTTCTTTTGAATTGAGTGTTTACACGACATGTTATTCTACCTTTTATTCATGTGTAGTAGCCTACTCATTTTGATAGGGAAATCAACCTAGGTTGTTGCTTGATAAGATATAGAAGTAGTAATTGAAATTGCATTAGTACTCTGCTACAACCTTGGGAGTTTTTATTTTGAAAACCAAAATTACCATGGTTCATGATCTTTCTTTCCTATCCACCTACCAAAGCCAAAATATTAGAGTATAGGAGAACGGCCCATAAAGCCTTCTAAATCAATCTTTGAGCCTTGTCAAGAATAGTTGATCTAGGTAGAAGAGTTTAGTCATGCTCTAAAAGCCAAGTAAAACCATGCCTTTTTGAGACAACTCTCACACTGAGAGTATACTCATGTAGTTCTCCTCCAAAATTTTGTTCTAAAAGAATTGAATAAATTTTCTCATTCCTTCAAAGGACATGGCTATATAGTATCTAAAAAAAGGAGCAAATGCTCTAAAAAGGACAAGTGTCCAAGTATTCAAAAAAAAGAGAGCAAATGCTCTAAAAAAGGACAAGTGTCCAAGTAAAAAGAGAGAGAGAGATGCATATAGCCATGATCCTTGGTAAGAGAAGAGATTCAAAAAGAACAAAGGAGTTGAGTTAGTCCACCTTATACCTTGGCTATTGCATGACTATACTCTCCCATGATCCTAAACATGACTTAGCAATAAAAGAGAGATAGAAGTGTCTTACATTCTTTCCTTTCCCTATAAACTCCACATAAACCATAGGATAGACTCTGGCATTTCTTTTGCCATAAAGTAAGGATATACACCATGAGTGCCTTGAGATTTAAAGAGAGATTCAATGAACCATGATTTTATTTTTGAAAATATCCTGAAACCCCAAGGTATGTAAAAGAGGAAAGTGTGTTTCTCTTATTTGCAAGCTATTCTATCTTTCAACCACCATAGGTATGATTTATTAGCCACTTGGAAAGGTTACTAACATGAGTATAGGTAGTTGAACATCTTGTGTGAATACTTAGTTCAATAAATTGTTGCAATTCTTAAAGTCCATGCTTGCTCAGGACGAGCAAGAGGTTAGTGTGGGGGAGCTTGTTGATGGTTCTTAAAGCATCATTTCACTATCAACATTTCACCCAAAACCAAGGTAAAATAACATAAAAAGTAGAAGATTTGGTTTATAACTAACCTATTTCCACATGTGCATAGTTTCTTATCTTAATGCAGGAAATGATGGAATTTGGGTCAAACAAGTGTACCAGGAGCAAGGCCAAGCCACTCTGGCCCATTTGGGCCTGAGTAGGGTGGCGGCCGCCACCTATTACTGGCGGCCGCTAGGGCCATCTTGCCCAAAGTGGCCCAGGCCACGTCATTGATCCGTGGGAGTCACATCAAGCTCAAATCCTGGCCATTGCACACTAAGACAGTTTGATCCAAGGGCTAAGAGGAGTATCACCTAGATAGCGGGCTTTGGACACGTGGAAATCCCTGTCTAAAACCCTAACCGACCCTCAAACCGACTTAGGGGAGCAAGTGAAGACCGTTGGATGAATGGCGGTTGCAATGGACGGCAGAGGAGTGGTGGGCTCTAGGGTTTAGTGGCGGGCGCCACCCCCTAAACCCTAACCGACCTCCCCTTCACTCTATAAGTACCCCCTAGCTTCCTAGCACTATAAATAGGCCCCTAGAGTTCTCATTTGGAGAGCCTCACATCAGTCTTCAACATTTGGTTAGATTAGCATACTTGCTATGCTAGAGAGATTAGAGAGAGTGTGAGTGCCTCACTAGAAGAGGAGCTGGAGAGGAGAAGAGTAGAAGTCTAGAGAGTTCTGGAGTTGTCGGAGACCTCTGCTTCTCTCTGCTCTGCGCTTCAACTTTGGTAACTTAGTATTTATTTTATCTTCAAGTATTTATTTTCAGTACTTGTGTACTCGTTTCATTGCTTGATATTAGTTTCAAGTGCTCTAGTTCTAGTATAGGGCTAGTAGTAGTAATATATAGATTAAGTGTGGTACTTAGGCTATATATTGCCAGTGAATACGGCTAGGCCCCCGGATAGCTGTGGTAGCAAGCAGGTGGTGACAGCCCTGTGCGCCTTGAATTCCACCACGTAGTTGGTCTAGTTTAACAGTAGGGCTCGTTGTACTAGCGTTCAACCTACGTCAGTGGTAAAGGCTAGTACGCCCACAATACACTAGTAATGAACTTAAATCACTAGAAGTCTAATAGAACTAGTATCTACCCTAGTAGGTAGTGCTCATTCCCCTTCATCTATCCTAGATATCCTTATCCCCCTAGGTTTCTCAAAATCACTTCGCGTTCCTCGTGGATTCGATACCCTGGAATACTCTGAGGTGAAAAGCTACAACTGACAACCGTGCGCTTGCGGTTTCTTCTGCGTGCCACCCGAGGTGTCAACACGCCGCGTGGCTCACGCTGGCCGGCCAGGGCAGGAATCGCGCGCGGCGTGGCGTGCTTATGCGCTCGCGCATGCACACCCTAGCCCAGACGCGCCTCCTCCCTCTTTGCCTCGCTCTGTTCACTCTCGCTGGCGACCGAGCGGAAGAAAGGGGAAAAGCCGTGTGCCGCCGTCGTCCGTCGTGCCTTCGCCCCGCAAACCGCACAGCCAGCCTCTCTTCGACCTCCTCCATCGCTTGCCTTAGCCAGCCCTCGTCGAAGACGCCTAGGTAAGCCGTGGGACGAGCTCCCGCCATGGCCGCCATGACCGCCGAGCTCGGTCCGCCATGGTCGGCTTCCTTCCCGTGGGTTTCGTGATGTCTTAGCTAGCGTTCGTGAGTCTGTGAGGGTCCAGGAAGAAGGTAGTGGAGTCGGGGTTTGAGCGCCTCGGTACACTGCCGTCCGCCGCCCGCCATGCGCACCGGCGATGGCATGCTCGTGTTCCCACCGTGTCGATGGCGAATCCTTCGTTCCTTGCTTCACGCTAGGGTAATGTGAGTCAGAGGAGTGCGATTAGTGGGTTGGTTTGGCTCATCGTGGTCGAAGACGGCAGGCGTGGCGAGTCCGCGCCGCCGTGGCCGCCATTAGCGACGGCGAGCTCGATCCACCGTGTTACTAGGTTAGAGAGTGGAACCAATCGATGCAGAAGGAAGAGGGGAGTCGAGTGAGGGTGATGGTTTTGCCGGAGGAGCCGCCATCGGCGAGCTCCGGCGAGGTCAACGTCTCCCCTGTTTTCGGGAGTATGCCAGGTGGGGCCAGTTTGACCGCAGGTCCCGGTGGTCAGTCTCTCGGGTGAAGTGGAGTCGGGTGCGCATAGCAGTTAGGGTTTGGTGTTTTTGTTTTTATGTGTTTGCAGAAATGTTGGAAATGCTTGTTTAATTCATAACTTGAGTTCTGTTAATCCAATGGATGTGGGATAAATTTTGTTAAGTTTGTTTTGATGAGTTCTATGCATGAAAAATATAATATGCCCAGTTTGTGATAATTTTATATGCAGTAATAATTAATTTGTGTTTAGGCTGATATCTTGTTTAATGCATAATAAATTGTATGGTGCTCAAAAAAATGTGATTCTTGTTTTGTTCGATTTGTTAAGTGCTGTAGAATCACAGAAAAATGATAAATGTTGTTTGACTGTGGAAAAATCTGCAGTTAGCTTTTAAATTGATTATATGCTATTTTCTTGTATGATTTTTAGTAATTAGAATATATGTGATATGAGCCTGATAAATTTTATAGACTACTCTTGTGCTAAGAAGTTCTGAATATAAATTTGAAATCTGCTGTTTGACACTTTTCAAAATGATGTGTAGTTCAAAGTGCCTTTTCACCCTATTATTTGTCTTTTTCATACAGAACAATACTTAAGTCCAAATGACATGAAATTTATACAGCATGCTTTATTCGTAGATGTGAACCTATAGTGATTTTTATAGATTTTTTTAAAAATGTTAGCTATGAGTTGTTGTTATAGGCTTATTTTAATGGGTTAATTTATTTAATTAAGTTAAGCTTGGGCATCTCTTTTATGTGGGACCAGCAAGGGTGCAATGGTCTTTCAGTGCATTCATATTAGCTGTGCTTGGCATGAAGAGTATAGCTACTCTCTAAGTAGGGTGTTACGCTCTACTGGAGAAGAGATATGCACGTATTCGGTCAAATTCAATTAAATTGCATCTCTCCCATGCACCGTTGGCACTCGTTCATTTGCATGTATGCATCATGACAGGTTCGGTAGAGGAGACGACCGCAGCAGAGGAAAGCGAGGAGCAGCAGCCTCAGGAGCCGGAGCAAGGAGCTGCCGGGGAAGAACCTGAAGAGGAGCTCCCGCAGTACCCGAACCATTTGCCCAGCACGTTTGAGAAAGGCAAGCCCCGGAGCATTTCTAACTACCTATGGTTTGCAATTAACTCTCTAATAAGTATGCTTGTTGCATTAAGTATAGGAGTTGTTTGATACCGTTGATGCATTATATTCCTTACCTTGCTATCATCAATATATTATCCTTGTTACCTAATTAGAGATAAGTTCGAGTCTATGCTTAGTCATGCTTAGACCGGTAGAAGTCGGACGACTTTCACGTTACCCGCGAGTAATAGGTTGTTACTCGACCAGTAACAGGATATTGCCAGTAAGTGAGATAACTGAGTGTTGTGGAAAATGGAGATCGGCAGATTCTTGTAGCGTTGTGCTGCAGTATTTCTAACCGTGTTTTATGGGAATCAGTATCTTGTTAAGATGACCTTCTTCTCATGTTAAACGCATGCCCCACATTTAGCTGGAAGGATAACTCGTTCCGACCGCGGAGCCGCACACTTTTTCGGGCCGGTTCTCGGATCCCACGCATCTGCCGAAGCCACGAAGGGGGTATTGGGACGCGGGGGCGCGAAGAGTAAGACCCGAGGGATGGTGGTTAAGTCCAACCCCTTGGCAGTCGGGCTTGCCTCCGGGTATGATGGTGGCGGTTGAGGTCGCGGCTTCCTGGAACAGTGTTGTGGTTATCTGTAGCTCACCGACGGGTGAGTGTGATTTGTGTGGGGAATAAAATCACCAGCTGGTTAGGAATCGATTATAATCGCCATCGCTCCTGGATAGTGAGCACTTGACTTGAACTCTGATCGACCTTGATACTAAAATTGTGGAACACGTGACATCTATCACTATACTTTTAGCAATGGTTACTCGGTCTGTTTGTTACTTTATGGTGATTGTTGGATCACCACCATGATTGTTATAGTGCAGGAGCTAACCTAGTTAAACATGTTAATTACTATTTAATTTGCAGCTAGTAAGCAGGAGAATGAGTTATTTGAAATTACTTATGCTTTTACGCAAAAATATGGTCTCATACCAGCTCCACTATATACTAGCCTTGCATACTCCTTGGTGTCGCTTATTTTGGTTTAAGTCGGGTAAGTCTAGCTGAGTACCTTCTCGTACTCAGGGCTTTGTTTCCCTTGTTGTTGCAGATGGCCAGGTCTTTTATGGTTATTGCATCAACTGTCTCTGCCCAGCTCTAGGAGATATCTAGGTCAAGGGCAATGACCAGTTCTATTCGTATCTTTTGCTTTGTCGAGGATGACTACTAGGTGGCACTGTAACAAACTACGTGTGTGTGTGATTTCGAAACTATGTTTTCAGATGAAGCTTCCGCTATTTAATTTCGAACATGGTTTGTAATAACTAAGTTGCTACTCCGAACAATTTATGTAATCTTCTGTCATGTGACGATCGATGCTGAATGATTACGATCCTATGTTGTTGATGTTGTAAAAGTTTGAAATCCTTCGAGATTTCACAGACTACCGGGTTTATATGGGCTCAAGTGGGCAAATTTACTGCTTCGGCGGAGAATTTCACACTTGTGCTCTTATAAATTGGTTGGTTCTGTTACAGATCCCACGACCCCCAAGTAGTCGACGAAGAGGGGTTGGGGCCGTGAATCGTCGTAGTAGAAGCCGATCCTTGCGGCACAACAGGTGGAGGTGGTGCTGGATCATCCATCCCTTCAGCACCCTCGTCCTCGTCATCAAAAAGAGGTTCGCCAACCTCATGATCACCTGCACGCTCAAATCTAGAAGAAGGACAAACCATGGTCTCATCGAAGGTGACATCGGATGTCTCCATGACTCAGTTAGTATCAAGGTTAAGTACACGATATGCACGAGTATGAGTGCCATAACCCAAAAATACACCATCAGAAGAACGAGACTCAAATTTGTCCAAGTTGCCTTTCTTGAGTATAAAACAGTGGCAACCAAAAACTCTAAAATAACTCACTTTGGGCTGTTTTCCAAACCACAACTCATAAGAAGTCTTTTTCAAGAAAGCTCGGAGAAAAATGCGATTGGAAATATAGCTTGCAGTGTTCATAGTCTCGACCCAATACCGTCTAGGAGTCCTATGCTCATCGAGCATCGTCCTGGCCATCTCAACAAGGGTCTGATTCTTCCTTTCTACAACACCATTCTGTGGCGGTGTGTAGGGGGAAGAAAATTGATGCTCCAAAACCAAAGAATCACAAAACTTCTCAAAATCCGAGTTCTTAAACTCGGAACCATTATCACTTCTAATAGCTCGCATCGAGTTCTTAGGGAACTCATTCTGAAGATGCAAAATCAGATTGCGAGCAAAAGAGAAAGTCTCAGTTTTCTTAGCTAAAAAGAAAACCCACGAATATCTCGAAAAGTCATCAACAACAACAAGCACATACCACTTCCCACCAACCGAGCTCACCCGAGCCGGACCAACAAGGTCCACATGCAAAAGCTCTCCAGGGCGCTTGGTCATAACTTGATTTACAGGATGGTGGGGAGCAGCAACCATTTTCCCATGTCTACAAGAATGGCAAACAAGATCCTTCTCCATGCACAATTTGAGCAATCCTCGGGTTAAGCCAAGTGAACTAAGCCTTGCAAGCAAGTCAAAGCTCAGGTGACCTAGTCTCCTATGCCACTTCCAAACATTAGAGGAGGAAGGTCTAGCCAAAAGACAACGAGAAATTCCAAACGACTCCAAGAAATTCGCTCGAAAGACTTTCCCAAAGGGCGAAATCAAACATACAAGATTGCCCTGAGGATCTAAAATACGACTGAGATTCGGCTTAAAACGAATCTCATAGTCATCATCGAAAAGTTGCGAAACAGAAAGAAGGTTAAAATGCAAGTTAGAAACAAGAGCAACATCACGGAACACAAAGTGCTCATTTACTCGCACCGACCCACGAGACAACACTTTACCTTTGCTATTGTCGCCGAAGGTGATAAACTCCTTTCCGGCAACTGGACTAAGACAACCACTTGGCGTTTCCGGTCATGTGCCTCGAGCACCCGAAATCCACCAACCAAATGTCCTCCAATCGTTTTACCTACATCAATAAAAAGACATAGGGTGAACAAACGGTCCAACACTGGGGTGAGTAAAATGAGAAGAGTACCAGTGTTGGGCCGGTTGCTCAAAAGAACGGTTAGTAGAAAAACCATTCCTAGCATGCCTACGGGGAAAGCGATCACCACGCACAGGAAAACGTGGTCCGCTAAGGGAAGAGCGTCCATCGCGATACTCAAAACGCGGTGGAGGGTAACGCTCAACAAAGCCACCGCCACGAGGTCCATATCCTGCAAAGCTAGGATCCCACCGGGCAAAACCTCCCTGTGGCCTAGGACCTTGAGGCATTGGACCTCTAGGCCTAGCAGCTCTCCTCTGAACATTCGGCACATGTACATCATGGAAAGGATGGTACATGTCCGCATTGTTCATCTCCTTGGCACGACGCTCCTCTCTCTTGCGCCGAAAACAAAACTCCCTCAAGTGTCCATCTCTCCCACAGTGCTCACAATGGTACCTCACCGCTCTCATAGGGGGTTGTTGGTACTCATGGTAGTGGGTGTGGATCACTTTGCCCTTCCGTGGCATGAGCTCCTCTTGGATAGGTGGCATGGTATCTAGCTTGTTCTTGAGGTGGTTTGGTTTTGGAGCCCATGTCTGTTTCTTGGGTGGAGCTCTTGGAGGTTCAACAAACACCCCATCCTCGGTGTTAGGCTTGAAAGGCTATTTGGGTGGAATCTTGGTCAATTTGGGAGTAGTGGTGGAGTTGGGCTTCTCACTCGGGTTAAGACCACTCGACTCTCCAATCTTACCAAAAGATGAAGCACACTCAACACCCTGAGCAAAACCTACACATGTGCCTCCAGCAGCACGCTTGAATTGGGCAATCATCATCCCAAGCTGCGGGTCACCACAAGACACCCATGAGAAGATGGTCCGAAGGTATGTGTTTTCTTCCTCGGTTTGCATCTTGTCATGCTTCACATTAGCAATCTCCATCTCCAAACCCTCACACAAAACACACCTAGACACACAAGTGCTACCCGAGCTGGCCTTCTCAAGAGACACAATCTTGGCATTCTTCTCTGCCAACTCGGATTGCAAGCCTGCACAAGACTTGCACGCACCTAGCAATACGGGTCTAGCTCGAAGCTCATCCACCTCTCCAACCAACGCAGCATACTTACCTCTCAGAGTGAGAAGGTCAGTCATGTGCTTGGAGCACATCTCACACTCATCCTCCTCAGTTATGACAATGGTGGACTTGGCCAGCTCAAGTTCCTTCAACGTATCCTCCCACTTCTGCCTAAACTCCTTCCGCTCTCTAGCAGCACGCCTAAGCAGCTTATCTTGACTAAGAAGAGCAGCAATAAGCTTATCGACCTCAGCAGCAAGTTCATCAGGAGTCTAAGATACTTGGGAGGTGTCGTCGTCGTCATCGTCGTTCTAAGGGGTCTCCTCCAGCTGACTGTCGACCTCCTTGCCGAGGGCCGTGGTGCAGAAACCCTCGTTGTCGGTGAAGAAGCAGAGGCCGTTCTGCTTGTCCTCGATCTTCTTCTTCATCTCGGACTCATTGTCACTTGAAGCAACGGAGTTGTCATCCGAGTCATCGACGTCGCTGAGCATGGCGAAGAAAGCACGCTGCTCGGCCTGGGCTTTCTCCACGTACTTCTTCTTGATGTACTCCTTGTTGAAACTACCCTTCCGCTTGTGCTTGGGAGGAGCGTGCTTCTCCTTGTGCCAGCCGAAGTCATACTTGTGGCCACGATCACCCTTGCCTGCCGCTTGCTTGTTCTTCTTTGGGCAGTTGGCGATGAAGTGGTCCAGATCGCCACACTCGAAACACCCAGCGCGTCCTCCTCCACGACGTCGGTTCATGCGGTTGTTGTGGAACCGCGAGAACCATTTGGCAAGCAAAGCCAACTCGTCGTCTCCCATGAACTCCAGCTGCTCCTCTGTGACAGAAAGAAGAGAAGACAAAGCAAAGCCTCCAGAGGGGTTAGCAGAAGAGCCAGAAAGCAAAGCCATCGACGGGCCAGAAGGATTTTCATAAGAAGCCCTTGCCATGGCATCAATCTCACTGGACTTGAGCTTACTGAAGAGCTCGTCACACGTGAGGGTCTCATAGTTAGGCGATTCGATGATCGTCTGGACCTTAGAGTCCCACACCGACCGATCGAGAGTATGCAAAAGCTTGAGAGCCCTCTCATGATCGTCGAAAGGCAATAGCTCCTTGTGAGCCCTCATCCTGTTGACAATAACCTGAAAGCGAGCGAATAAACTCTCTATGCTCTCGCCTGGCATGTGTCGAAAGTTCTCATACTCCTGCTTGTGCGACTCATAAAGACGGGATTTGACTTGAGTGGTTCCCTCATGGAAGTGCATGAGGGTCGCCCAAATCTCACGAGCCATGGGGAGGTGAGAAACGCGATCAAACTCAGACATGCTCAAACAGGAGAAAAGAGCATTACGGGCTCGGCTATTGGCATCGTGCTCATCAATCTGCAGCTGAGTCACACGAGCAGCCAAGACCACGTAATCTTCCTTGTTGCAAATCTCCCAGACAGACACACCCATGCTCTGAAGATAGGCCGACATGCGTATCTTCCAATATGCATAGTTCGTCCCATCGAAAAACGGCAGTTTGCCCACGCCACGATCCATGTCGCCTTCTGTGGATCTGGAACCGGCTAAGGTGGAAGATCCTTAACCTGCTCCAATACCAATTGAAGAACCAAGAATGCAAAAGCAAGGCGACCAGAGGGGGGGTGAATGGGAGCCTAAAAATTTCTCTCGAAACTTTGGCCTTTGTCCCAAATATCAACCCCCAAAAACATCGACCGAAATGTGATGCCCACGACCCTTGGAAGAGAGTGGATGATCCCTAGGATCACAGCGAGGCACCACAAAGCACGAACGAACTAAACGCCAAAAGCTTCGGCTCAAGTTCGACCCCAAAAATCGACTCCCGAACGTAGATGGAAAGCTACGTCGAGAAATCTCCAAATACCTATGCTAACAAGTAGCGAAGATACTAAGAGAGGTTTCTTGGTTAACTCTAGAGCCAAACGAGAAGTCCGAAAACCAAGCAGAAAAGCCGGGACAGCAAAAACATTAAACTGCAAGCTTCAGCCAAATCCCGGACTGTCCGGAGTCCTGTCTGCGGGCTGTCTGCCCAACGGCGGACTGTCCGGGCTCAGGTGGCGGACTGTCCGCCGGCCAAAAGAGCGAAACAGCAACGCTGCTGAATAGCTCCTGGGCAGTCCCGGACTGTCCGCACTTTCCTACGGCGGACTATCCGCAGTTGTTCTGACCTACTGAACGCAGGTGCGAGCAGCCACTGGTCTGGCTCACGCCCGATGCGCGGATTGTCCGCGAGTCATGCCGCGGACTGTCCGCCAACATCTAGTGAAGGCGATTTCAATCGCCTCTTCACCAAATCTCCACAAAATCGATTCAAATCAAAATCCCTTGATCCCAAAATTGAAGAGGATGATCACAAGGTAGTTAGGAGACTATCCCTAAGAAATCATCCGCTCAAATCAACTCAATCAACAAGAAATCGAAGGGGAAGGTGTATGAACCGAAAAAGCGCCACGAAACTAGAATCAACCCGATCTGCTTGTTCGTGAGGAGTTAGATGAATTCCTTCGGTGGAAATGATCTCTTCACATCAAAGAACAAGTTGGTTCAAGTGGATTCGAAAAACAAGCAACGTAGAGGGAGATCGAGTGACGGGAAAAACGTGGAGAAACGAAGAACGTGAAGAACAAATTCAAAACGCGAATCAAACCACGAATTTGCAACCGTGTGGCTACCACACGCTACAACAGTGAGATCACGGTCTCACTTCCTTAAAATCTCATGAACACAGAGGTATGGTTCTCTGCGGATCTTAGTAGCTACAGCAGGGATGTGGGAGAGCAGGAAACCCTAAGTGGAGAATAGCAAATGACTGAGATAAGTTTGGGAGGTGGGTGTCTCCCCCTACTTATCCTAATTCTAATTCCCACGCTACCCCTACTAATTACAGAGCGAACCAGCTAAACCCTAAGGTTATTCTGGACCAACTCGAAGTAGATGCTCATTCGACGGCCACGCCCGCACAATAGGTTGCTTCGCCTCGACGCAACCTCACCGATTGCCGCCATGTGCCACCACCGCTCTGCTCGTCCTTTTCACGGACCTCGCCCCCGGTTTTGAGGCCAAAACTGGGAAACCTGTCTTCATGACCAACCCTCGGTTTTGAGGCCCAAACCGGGAAACCCGTCGTCCATCGCCTAAGTTTTGTGGCCCAAACTCAGAAACCCGCCAGCGCCCAGGTTTTGAGGCCCAAACCTGGAAACCGTGCTCAGCCCGAGTTTTGTGGCCCAAACTCGGCAAACCCGCAGCACCCAGGTTTTGTGGCCCAAACCTGGAAACCATCCACCGGCGGTTTTTCTGTGGCTCAACCACCAAACTGACGCCGTAGAGGGGATGCACCGCCCGTGCACCCCGTCCACCGACACATGTCCCCAGGTCCTCGACCCGAGCAACACTGTGCCCCGCAAGTCTCCGCTCATCGCTGTCCCAGGCTGTCAGTCACCACAGCTGATCCTCAGGCCACCGGTCCCTCAGTCCAAGCCTCACGTCCGCCCTTCACCGCTCCCGGTCCATCGACACGGCACGTCTCAACTTGACCTTCACCTTGCCTTCGATAGTCTCCGTGCTCGACACCTGCACAACACAAGCCAAAGAACATGCGCTTCAAACCAGTTGGCAATCACTCATCACTCAAGATCTGGCATACACGCATGTATCCGCAGTAGCGATGTAAACCAAGCAAATGCTGTAAGTAAGAGATAAAGGAAAATGTCGTACGTTCATATAATCTAGAGTACTAGCTTCGCCCATTTGTGCAAGGAACATGCTGATATGCTCCATAGTTGTTTTGCTACCATCACCACTAAACTTATAAAAATCTAGTACCCTCCAACCGTCAGGTCCTTTCATAAAATCAAAACATGAAGGGTACGGTTTAGAATAAGTGGTCTTACTAGGTATAAATTGGACCCCCAAGCTGGTCTCGAGAGACCTGGTTATTTCTTCCTTGAACCGATTTATGGCTCGTCCAAAATCGGTGTCAGCAAGGTTAGGAGCGCCACCATTCATGGGATTATGGCTTGGGGACTTCGGTGGATTAGTCAATACCGTCCCCTGTCCTCCTGAAGTCCTATTTGTTGCTACCCCTTGGTCGGTCTGAGCAGTCCGACTAGAGCTATGATGGGCATTATTGGCATTTATCGATGTACCGACTTCACCATGTCTGGTCTCAGCAGACCCTGATTGCAATTATCCAAAATTGGTATGTGAAGTCTGGCCTTTGAAGAAATTAAAAGGCATGCAGAACTGAGGTTGCCCAGTTGGACGTTCAGGTTCGACGGTTTTACCTTCTAACTTATCCATGCAGTTGCTAAGCAATTTAAACGAATGCTGAATAGTATTGGTAAGAGTTTTTGAAGTATCTACTAGCATCGCTGAATAATTGGCATGAGTAGGATAAGGATCTTCATGTACCTCAGTATTTACCTTATCAGTAGCGTCTTTAGCTGTTGTGGTTGACACAATAGGAATTATTTCACTGAAGTCTGGCTCCTTGTCTTGGGTGACCTTGCTGCGCTGATCCTTTGAGCAGCTTTCTAGGAAAGCTTTCAACACGGCGTCGAGTTTGGCCTGTGCTTGTTTCTTCAACTCATCGGGGAGCTCGTCGATGCCCGTGGGACGGATGATGTTATCCTTATCTGTAGCACCATCTTTGCCGCCCATCTTGGTAATAGATGAAGTTCTGATCCTCCCAGCGAAGTCGCCAAAAAGTGTGTTGACATCGGAAGTGATCCGAATCACACACCAGTAGGGCTAGAACGCCCGAAGAGGTTGCAGATCAACCTGAGACAGCAGAGAACCTGACAAAACCAACGAAAACCAATCTAAAGACCGATTTAGGGTTTTGGATCCCTGTGTTGATAACTATAGAACTCCTCCTGGGAAGACCCGTCGAGGAGAAGCACGTAGAGGTTGCCCTAGGACCAGCAAGGCCGCCTAGCTAGGACGTCGTCGAGTCTCGCCGGGAGACACGCCGAACAACAAGGTAGAGAGGAAAAAGGATAAAGGGATAGTAGATTGATTTTGATCGATTAGGGTTGGATGCCTCAATCGGCCATGATCCTCTCATATATATAGAGGGGGTGGTCTTATCCCAATAGGAAACATCTCCAGATACGGTCTCCAAGTTTCCTATCCAGACTCTATCAAAATATAGAATCCAGGAGTCCAATCCGTACTAGATAAAGCAAACCTGATCTCATCGATCCTTAAATCGACTAAAGTGGTCTGATGGGCTTTATAGACATCAGCCCAAACCGATTGTACTGATTAACAAACCAGTATTTAAATCATCATTCATCTTCACTTTAGGGTTTCCGACCAGCATCACCTGGTCGGCAGGAGTACAACTGGTCGGAAGACTTCAAGCGATCAGATTTATTTTACTTAGAACATTCGACCATTCAACTATCAAGCATTAGAAGATAAAATAGTATGATTCAAATACATCTTCTAATCTCATTATTTACCTATGACACTTTTGAGTGTCAACAGCTCTAGATGTATGATAAAAACACCTTATAGTTTAAAACTGATAAAGTACAATAGAACTAAGGGCACCATAATAATAATTGTGAACAACAAAAATTGTCTATAGTTTTATCCACGTCATCCATCACTACCAGAGAACAAAAAATTTCTAATGGATTGAGTTTTCCCCATCGGTATTTGAAAACCTGACAGGAACTACAACACAGTCCTTCAGAACAGAAAAACCGCCAGGAAACTAACATAAAATTCCTGTCGGTAATTATATAACTGTCAGAAATATGAAAACCGATAGAAACACAAATATAACTCCTATTGGTTCGAGAAAACCGATAGGAGACATTCTTCTGTATCGACTATAAACCAACATGATCTTCTTTTCATAGCATGTGCCGAAAAATAGAACTTACACCATGAATGAAAACTCATACCTATAATAGCCCAAACCCTATCACCTCCCACTCCCACCACCGCACCATCACCCTCGGGCATCCTACACTACCCGCGCCGCTACCTCTGTCCTCCCTGCAAAGCGCCGCCGCCTCACTCCTCCTACCGAAGCACCACCTCCCTCATGCCTCCTCCCACTAAAGAGCGCCCTCTCCCCTCACTACTAGAGAACAAACTTTTGAACCGCACCCAAACTTAAATTTGGTCTCGACATATTTTGCGTTTGGGACTAAAGGGACCTTTAGTCTCGGTTTGTAATATGGCCTGAGACTAAAGGCCCGTGCCCAATGGCAACTACGGCAACCACACTAGTATAGAAATAATTTTAGAAGACACTACTCATATATTAACTGAGGCAGTCATAAAATCCAACAACCTCGATTAATGCCTACTATTAATGAAGGCAGACACTTTTTATTTACCAAGGCGAGCACTTTTGCCCACCTCCAAAAATTGCGGATACATGGGTGTATGCCGGATCTTGAGATGATGAGTGATTGTCAACTAGGATGATGCACATGTTCTTTGGCTTGTGTTGTGCAGGTGTTGAGCACGGATACGGTGATAAAATGCAAGGTGAAGGTCAAGTATAGACGTGTCGTGTCGATGAACCCGGAGCGGTGAAGGGCGAACGTGAGGCTTGGACTGACGGACCGGTGGCCTGAGGATCGGCCTTGGTGGCTGACAGCCTGGGACAGCGACAAGTGAAGACTAGCGTGTGGACGGGGTGCACGGGCGGTGCATCCCCTCTACGGCTTTGGTTTGGTGGTTGAGCCACAGAAAAACCACCGAGTGGACGGTTTCTAGGTTTGGGCCTCAAAACCTGGGTGCGGCCGGTTTCCGAGTTTGTGCCACAAAACTTGGGCTGAGGACGGTTTCCAGGTTTGGGCCTCAAAACCTGGGCGCTGGCGGGTTTCTGAGTTTGGGCCACAAAACTCAAGCGATGGACGACTCGGTGGGAAGCCCAATTTCTGTAGAGCGCGAAGTCAGAAATCCAACGTAAAAACCCAAAATCAAATCCGAAGTCGAACGAGCAAACTGCGGACAAAATAGTGCAAAACTCACTGCATCGGACGCTGGCAGCGTCCGATGTAGAAGCACCAGACGCGTTTGAAGCAAAAAGACCCAAACTCGAACCTCACTGCATAGTCATCGGACGCTGGCTACAGTGATAGTTCAGCGTCCGATGCTCAACCCTCGGACGCGTCCGATGGCAACGGAGCGTCCGATGGTCAGCGTCCGATGCTTCTTTAAAAACGCTGTTCTTGGACACGTGGCACCTAAGCGTCCGATGTGACGAACTCAGCGTCCGATGCCCCCGAGTCCTGAAGGACCGAGAATGCAATAGCAAGGCGACCAGAGGGGGGGTGAATGGGAGCTCAAAACTTTCTCTCAAAACTTTGACCTTTGTCCCACAAATCAACCCCAAAAGCTTCGATCGAAACTGTGATGCTCACGACCCTTGGAAGAGGGTGGATGATCCCTAGGATCATAGCGGAGCACCACAAAACGATAGCAAACCAATCGGCAAAATCACCGGAACAAGTTTAACCCCTAAAAACCAAGTCCCGAACGTAGATGGAAGACTACATCGAGAAATCCCCAAATACCAATGCTAACAAGTAGCAAAGATACCTAGAGAGGTTCCTTGATCAACTCTAGGGCCGAACGAGAAGTCCGGAAAACAAGCGGAGAAGCCGGGAGAGCAAACGCACTAAACAGGAACACACAGCGAGTTCCCGGACTATCCGCCGGTACAGTCCCGAACTATCCGGCTCAACCCCGGACTGTCTGCGACTGGGGGCCGGACTGTCCGCTGGCTAAATGGACAAAACAGCAAGGTTGCTGAAGGTCCCTGGTCGACTCGCGGACTGTCCGCGATCGACTACGGCGGACTGTCCGCCGGTCAAATCTGACCAAAGTGGCCGAGGCTTGCTGCCACTGGTCTGGCTCGAGCCCGACGCGCGGACTGTCCGCGGTTCACCTGGCGGACTGTCCGCGGATGAACAGAGAGGGCGATTTTGGTCGCCCCTCTCACGAATCCTCCCAAATCCGAATCAAAACTCAATCCCAGGTTCCCAAACTTGGAGAGGATGATCACAAGGTAGTTAGGAGACTATCCCCAAGAAATCATCCACTCAAATCAACTCAATCACCGGGAAATCGAAAGGGGAGGAGTATGAACGAAAAAGCGCCACGAAAACGAAATCAACCCGATCTACTTGTTCGTGAGGAGTTAGATGAATTCCTTCGGTGGAAATGATCTCCTCACTATAAAGAACAAGTTGATTCAAACGGATTTCGCAAAGACGCAGTAGAGAGGGAGATCGAGTGACGGGAAAATCGCGGAGAATTGAAGAACGCGAAGAACACGAACAAAACGCGAATCAAGTCATCGATTTGCAACCGTGTGGCTACCACACGCTACAACAGTGAGATTACGGTCTCACTTCTTCAAAATCTCCAGTACACAGAGGTATGGTTCTCTACGGATCTCAGTTGCTACAGCAGGGGATTGGGAGAGCAGGAAAACCTAGAAGACAAAGAGCAAATGACTATGATAGGATGGGAGGTGGGTGTCTCCCTCTACTTATCCTAATTCTAGTTCCCACTCTACCCCTAACTAATTACAGAGCGAACTAGCTAAACCCTAGGGTTATTCTGGACCAACTCATGGTAGGTGGTGATCCGACGGCCACGCCCGCACAACTGGTAGCGTTGCCTCGACGCAACCTCACCGATCGCCGCCACGTGCCACCACCGCTCTGCTTGTCCTTTTCCTGGACTTCGCCCCCCAGTTTTGTGGCCCAAACCGGGAAACCAGCCTTCACAGCCAACCCCCGGTTTTGAGGCCCAAACCGGGAAACCAGCCGACCATCGCCTGAGTTTTGTGGCCCAAACTCAGAAACCCGCAGCACCCAGGTTTTGAGGCCCAAACCTGGAAACCGTCCTGAGCCCGAGTTTTGTGGCCCAAACTCGGAAACCATCAGCGCCCAGGTTTTGAGGCCCAAACCTGGAAACCGTCCTCTCGGTGGTTTTTCTGTGGCTCAACCACCAAACCGAGCCGTAGATGGGATGCACCGCCCGTGCACCCCGTCCACCAACATGTGTCCCCAAGTCCTCGACTCAGGCAACACCATGTCCGCAAGTCTTCGCTCGTCGCTGTCCCAGGCTGTCAGCCACCACAGCTGATCCTTGGGCCACCGGTCCCTCAGTCCAAGCCTCACGTCCGCCCTTCACCACTCTCGGTCCATCGGCACGGCACGTCTCTACTTGACCTTCACCTTGCCTTTGATCACTGTATCCGTGCTCGACACCTGCACAACACAAGCCAAAGAACATGCACATTATCCCAGTTGACAATCACTCATCACTCAGAGACTCGGCATACACCCATGTATCCGCAATCTCCCCCTTGATGAGTGCATTGTCAACTACCAACACAAATCATAATGAAACAGAAGAAGGGAGGAAGAAGAAGAAGGAACTCGACCAAGTGACCCAAAAGCATATCAAAGCCGAAGAAGATCAAGTGGAAAGAGCAACACAACTTGGTTCCCAAAGACATGGGCAACGGCTCGACGCAACCAAGCAAAGCAAAACTAGCCCTCAAGAAGAGGCAGAACGGGCTCAACACCGCTAGCGAAGAAGCTTGATACCAACTGAAGAGCATAAAAACAAAGGTGCTAGTTCCTCAAGAAAGAGGCAAGGGCTCAACACAACTAGCTACCAAAAATGCTCCGAAAACTCAGCAGCGAGCAAACTGTGCACACAACCCAGGGAGCTCACATGATTTGTCAATATTTTCTCCCCTTAGTTGAAAATGCACCATCAAGCAAATGTGCACAAGCTCTCAAATGTCTCCCCCTTGACAGAATATCTCCCTCCAAAAATGCATATGAGTTAAAATGCAAGTTAGCAGCTTCAGGAATATAATCAAGAGAGTGCAAAGATGCTCTACACAGTTCTGATCCGATGACTCAACAACATCCATAAGAAGCTAGCAAAGGCTCAAACTGATCACTAAATATGAAATATGAACATGAGAGCAAAACGAGCAGTTTTCAGCCAAAAAGGTATTCACCATCAAAATAGCACAAAACATGTATAGACAGGAAATCAGACAAGTGCTAAACATGTATGCAAGGTGAACTACCCCTAGCAAAGTTCAATCATCATGCTATAGAATGAAACATAGACTTGTGTATTCAGTTTTTATCGGAGTTGAAGCGGTTAAATTACACAAGTTCAAAATTCAGCATGTGATTGCGAGAGGTTGAAAGCTTGTCATTGCCTAATTTTTCAACTGTGCGAAGCCTATGCAGAAGCAATTAGAAGCTTAAGGCAACAGTTTCGGTCATACACTACACAGCTCAAGTTTAGCTCAAAGTGCAATGAAAAACAGTCTCGAAACTGTGATGTGCTGACAAGCAATCCCATCTCGATCTTTCCAATTCACTTAACTTGGTTCAAAATCAAAGCAGCATATGAACATACCAAGCGAGTGAATGACTCAGAACTAGAGACATAGCAACCTAGCATATATAAAAAGCAAAGGTGATTTCAACACATTCTACACATGCTAGTTGCATATCTCAATGGTGAACATTTTTCAAGTTTTATGTTCATTAAGCAGAATTCACCATTCATAAAATAGCTCAGCTCACAACGTGTATTAGCGATCAGAAAGAGCATAAGCTACAAGCATCAGTGAATAGCATCGGAGCATACACTAAACAGAGCATAGTCACATTCTAAGAATTATATTAATGAAGCTCTGAATGGAAATATGCAGAATGACATGCAAAGATGCATGATGAAATCAAAAGAAGAAGAAGAAGAGTCATTTTATGATACACGAACCAAAATGTTTCCCCCAACTAAAAGGGGAAACATACACCAAGCTCACCTCTCAACCTAGCAAAAGTTGATTGGTCCAAAGGCTTAGTGAAAATATTAGCCAACTAAGGATGAGTATCGACATGGCGAAGGTCGATATCACCCTTCTCATAGTGGTCTCGCAGAAAATGAAAGCGCACATCAATGTGTTTGGTCTTTGAGTGCAGCACGGGGTTCTTAGCAACGCTAATCGCACTCGTGCTGTCACAAAGCAAAGGAACACGAGAAAAGCCCAGACCAAAATCACGCAAAGTGGCCATCATCCAGAGCAACTAGGAACAGCAGCTAGCCGCAGCAACATACTCAGCCTCTGTGGTAGACTGGGCGACACTAGACTGCTTGCGAGAAGACCACAAAACAAGAGAAGAACCAATAAACTGGCAAGTCCTAGAAGTGGACTTGCGCTCAATACGACAATCAGCAAAATCAGCATTGGAATAACCGCAAAGGGAAAGGGTGGAGGAAGCAGAATACCAAATCCCAAATTCTGGAGTGAAGGATAAGTACCTCATAATGCGCTTGACTGCCTGACGGTGCGAAGTGCGCGGCGATGACTGAAATCGTGCGCAAAGACACACCGCGAACTGAATGTCCGGGCATGTCGCCGTCAGGTACAGCAGCGACCCGATCATACTCCGGTACTCCTTCTGATCCATAGCTTCTCCATCCACATCCGCATCCAGGGCCATCGTGGTCGACATGGGTGTTGGAAGAGGCTTGGCCTCACCCATATCGAATTTCTTCAGAATATCCTTGGTATACTTACCCTGGTGCACAAACGTTCCCTCTCAAGATTGCTTGATTTGCAATCCGAGGAAAAACGTCAACTCGCCCATCATACTCATCTCAAACTCCCTGCTCATAGTATCTGCAAACTTGGCAACCAAAGCGTGAGAAGAACCAACGAAAATGATATCATCCACGTAAATCTGGACCAAGAGAGTATCATTGCCTTGCTTGAGGAGAAAGAGCGTTTTATCCACACATCCCATTTTAAAACCCTTAGCAAGCAAAAAGGTTTTCAACCTATCATACCAGGCTCTAGGGGCTTGTTTCAAACCATACAAAGCTTTGTGAAGTTTAAAAACATGGTTTGGAAACTTGGGATTTTCGAAACCGGGGGGTTGTTTCACATACACCTCCTCTTCTATGTAGCCATTTAAAAAGGCACTCTTGACATCCATTTGAAAAAGTTTGAACCCTTTGGATGCAGCAAAAGCCAAGAGTATCCTAATTGCCTCCAAACGAGCTACAAGAGCAAAAGTCTCCTCATAGTCTATCCCCTCCTTCTGACTATACCCCTGCGCTACAAGTCTGGCCTTGTTTCTCACAACATGGCCATCTTCTCCTTGTTTGTTTTTGAAAACCCATTTTGTCCCAATAGGATGACACTCAGGAGGAAGAGGAACAAGAACCCAAACCCGATTTCTCTCAAAGTTTTCTAACTCCTCATGCATGGCATTGACCCAATCCGGATCCGTCAAAGCGTGTCCAACATCTCGGGGTTCAAAATCAGCAACAAATGCAGAATGAGCAAAATGAGAGATTTGTTGTGACCTGGACCGAGTGACACGTTTGCCGATGCTGCCGATCATCTGTTGAGGCAGGTGTTGGCGCTGAATGTGTCGTGGTGCCTCCCTAGCTGATGTAGCCTCCCCCTCAATAGCAGCTGGTGCCTCCTCGGGTACAAAAGGTACCGCTCGAGGTGGCGGATCCCACGGCCCCAAGTAGTAGAGGAAGAAGGGTCGGGGCCGTGAGTCGTAGTAGAAGCCGCTCCTTGCGGTACAACAGGTAGAGGAGGTGCTGGATCATCCATCCCTTCAGCACCTTCGTCCTCACCATCAAAAAGAGGCTCACCAACCTCATGATCACCTGCACGCTCAAAACGAGAAGAAGGACAAACCATGGTCTCGTCGAAGGTGACATCTAATGTCTCCATGACTCGGTTAGTATCAAGGTTAAGTACACGATAAGCGCGAGTGTGAGTGCCATAACCCAAAAATACACCGTCGGAAGAACGAGACTCAAATTTGTCCAGGTTGCCTTTCTTGAGTATAAAACAGTGGCAACCAAAGATTCTAAAATAACTCACCTTGGGCAGTTTTCCAAAACGCAACTCATAAAAAGTATTTTTCAAGAAAGCTCGGAGAAAAATACGATTGGAAATGTAGTATGCAGTGCTCATAGCTTCGGCCCAATATCGCCTAGGAGTCCTATGCTCATCGAGCATCGTCTTGGCCATCTCTACAAGGGTCCGATTCTTCCTCTCTACAACACCATTCTGTGGCGGTGTGTAGGGGGAAGAAAACTGATGCTCCAAACCCAAAGAGTTACAAAACTTCTCAAAGTCCGAATTCTTGAATTTGGAACCATTATCACTCCGAATTGCTCGCATTGAGTTCAAAGGGAACTCATTCTGAAGACGCAAAATCAGATTGTTAGCAAAGGAGAAAGTCTCGGTCTTCTCAGCTAAAAAGAAGACCCACGAATATCTCAAAAAATCATCATCAACAACATGCACGTACCACTTCCCCCAACCGAGCTCACCCGAGCCGGACCAACAAGGTCCATATGCAAAAGCTCTCCAGGGCGCTTGGTCATGACCTGAGTCAATGGATGGTGGGGAGCGGCTACCATCTTCCCATGTCTACAAGAATGACAAACAAGATCCTTCTCCAGATGTAACTAAACTCAAAAGATTTGTCTCGACATGAACAAGCTAAAAGTACAATTAATTATTTTTTACCTACATTTAATGCTCCATGCATGCATCTAAAGATCGGATACTGTGCAAAATATTTGAGGACATTTCGTGAACTGAACGTGACCTAAATGTTGACGGTGCTTGTTGGCTTTCTAAAGTCATCCTAATATTGTCTTTAAGACATGTTTATTTTATTTAGTAGACACTTTTCTTTTAAGATGGAATGGAAGATATTAAGTCAAATTGAATGGTCTGCTTGATATTTGGTCAATTTTAAGCTGGTACTTCTCTTTTGTAAGATTGAATGGTCTACTAGATATTTAGTCAGATTAAGAGTGCTTGATTGAATGGGACTGTTCATCTTTTGTGGAAAAGAAAGAAGATATTTGATCAATTTTATTTAGCAGGCTCAATACTTGAACTGGTAATTGTAATAATAATCTGGTTCTTATCATGTTCTTACCAAAATATATTAATATATGTGTAGCTGACATCAATTAATTTAATCAGATTGAATGACCTGCTAGATTAGCTATCAGACCAGCATTCTAATTTGGAGTAATATCAAAGCACGTATTAACCAAACACATGTAACAGGTTCCGATACCTTTACAACATGCAGCCAAACAAATCAGGGACCAACCATACTCTCGTCGGTTACATGTAATTTAATTCCATTACGGTCCACGTTACCGGCACCGTCCACGTTAACGGCGACACAGCTCGAAAACGTTAGAAGTCCTGTTTCGGAGAAACCATCACGCTAGGAGTGCTATATAATAGCCATTTTCTCCTCAAGTCCCAGATCTCCTCCGGTCGAACAAGACGACACCCGAGCACCCGTGACGCGTTCCCGCTCCCACCCCTGCCCTCCCATGGCGAAGGGCGTCGGCGGCGGGGAGCCCATACTGCTGTCGCGGTTCGGCGCGCTGGTGGCCCAGCTGGAGTCCGTGGTGGCATCGGCCAGGCAGAAGACCCCCGACGCGCTGCTCTGCTTTGACCTCCTCTCCGAGCTCTCCTCCGCCATCGACGAGGCCCCCAAGGTCCGCCCCACTGCCTCCTGATCTCATTCCCTGGAGCGCAGATCTCTCCCGTTAGGGCAATGCGAGCGCCTGTACGGCTGCACGTCTGCTGTTGTCGCTGTCCTTGTGCGGGTTCCCTCGCCATGGTTATAGCTAGTTGCAAGTCGTCTTGCTCTGCCGTGATCTCATCGAAATGACAGTTCCTTGTTTCGTGCTAAACGGTAGGGATGTCCAGTCTAGCAACTTGCTCTGTTCATGCTGTTGCATTTAGGTGGTCGCTCCTAGTTTTGTGCTAAGCGGTAGTGATGTCCAGTCTATAGCAACTTGCTCTGTGCAGGTGTGTTTGGTTTGTGGAATCGTCCCATGCTTCATGAGATTGTGCATCATGAGTTCATTCCATGAACTTTTGTGGAATCAACCCATTCCTCATCCATATACTAATTTATTATTGGCTTGTGAGGTGAGGAATGAGGTAGTGATGGATCAACCCATTCATTCCACAAACCAAACAAAAAAAGTGAGGAGTGAGAAAAAGATGGACCCCATCCCTCAAACCAAACACACCCTTCATCTGGTTGCATTTAGCTGTAGTTGAAGGGGGACAACAGAGGAAAAAGACATGCTAAATGATCTGGGCCCATGCAACGATCTGAGTTCTGAGTAACAATGATGTTGAATTGTGTGTTTTCATGTTGCTATGCAGGAGACCATACAACTTTGGCAAAGGAAATGTGAGGATGCTCTCCAATCCATGCTCGTCCTTGGGGCGCAGCGCCCAGTTCGGCGCTTGGCGTCATCAGCTATGGGTCGGATTATTGAGAAAGGCGATGTGATATCTGTATACTCAAGGGCAAGTAACTTGCAGGGATGGTTGGTTGATGTGAAAAGGGCAGAGGCTATTGCATGTGCAGGTTAGGAATTGAAATTTATCGTTCTAGATTTCTTGTTTGAATCGTTACCATCTGTTTAGAATTCGTCTATTCAGCATTATATTAACGACAAAGTGGTATTGGATCAATCAACTGATCTTCCAAAATGTGCATCTACGTACAGTTAATTCTTTTTGGTTTAATAAAATCCTAACAGTGAGGGCTTCCGCTGCTGATTTTTGGTCAAAAAGAAAAAAAGTGCATTTACAATGCACTCGTACAATGTATCAGGTTGTGGTTGGTCAGTCATGGACAACCCGCTTAAATCCATTGCGGTCACTCTATTTGCTTGTACAGCCAATGAGTCCACAGCTTCTAAACGCCTCGAAGCTGTGAGCACTTGAGCTCAACTTGCTTATTGAATGAGCAGAGAAGTAAATATATTGGGAAGCACACGGAAAAAAATGATCGGTAGTTATTGCTTTTGAAAGTAATCTATTTTTCTCTTGCTAAACATGATTAGCACAGTAGGGACCAAGTAGCCGAGATGGGTGGTATTGTGGTAGTAGGACTGCTGCTAAAGTTTGAGAAAGATCATGTATCATGTACGAAAAGAGTATGAAGGAAAGAACTGAGCTTGTTATAAAAAAGAACTTGCTTTACTCATCAGACATAAGCTTTGTGTGTGCTTTTAATATTTTTAGTAAGCTATCCTTAATAGGCTCACAGTTTCGAACTTTAGTTCTAAATACGCAAATTGCTGGAAACAAAATCTCTTTGATTCTCAAATTCAATAACACAAGTAGCTAGTAACACAAGTTTGTACTATACTGATCTTATAGAGTTATAGCTTCACACTTCAAGGTTACTACTCAATTTGGTCTTCACAACCAAACACTCACTTAATCTTCACAATCAAGAATTTACTAACTTGACAAGCTAAGTAGCTTGCTACTATCACATCTAAGCTTCACAATAGCTTGATCTTCACTACCAAGCTCTACTACTAACTTGACCAAGCACTACATTTTCTATCTGGCTCACATAGCTTCAACTTCTGTTACGCAACCATAAGGGTGCTGCAACTTTTAGTTCCTGTAGGTCGGTTTGTTACAGTGACTGACGTACTACAATGACCAACATAAACATACAGCTAACCATCTGCTGTACTACTTGCTAGCTAAGTAAGTAACCTGCTGTTACAGCTAGAAGTACCGATAAGGACTATCAGAATGATTAGTCGACGATCAGGACAGTTAATCGATCTCTTATTGGTCTAGTCATCATCCCTTGTGGCTTGCATACCTGCAACCTTCCCTTGACCCTGCAGCAGGAGGGAGGAGGAGGAAGCAGCAGGGAAGCTTGGAACCGGAAGGGAGGGAGGAGAGAGTGAGGAGGGAGGAGGGGAAGAGATGCAGCTGCACACACAGCAAAGTGCAGTTGACTGGAAAGGGTGAGGACTGAGGAGGTGAGGGAAAGAATGGGGGAGAAGTATAAAAAAGAAACCCTATTGGGCCTGGTCCAAACAGAGCTAGCCCAGTCTGAAGCAGCCCATCTGCCTATTTGGTGTCTGATCGGTCAGGATACTTTATCGGATGATTTATCGTGATTAATCGGTGATAAATCGGACGATCAGGTTTCTGATCGAATCAGAGTGCCTAATTGAGTGCTAGGTACCGATAAGAACGATTAATCGTGATTAATTGGACGATCTGATAACATTGGGAGTTTAACCAATTTCGCTCCATTTTCACCCCAGCAGCTTGCTTCTTGCAGTGGTAAACTTCAAGTTGACTAACTCAACTAACAACTAGCTAGTACTACAAACTTCAAAGCTGCTGTCTTCATGCAGCTCTGTTATCCAGGATCCATCTAGGCCTATACAAGCCTGTTTAACACTAATATGCCCATAAGAAAAGATTAATCCTAACACAAAGTATGCATGAATTTGTTGTACCCTTTGGCCTTTTCATTGTACGGGTCTTATTAAGAACCTTCAACAATGGAGATCACTGCATGTCCTGAGCTTTCCTTGTGGAAATAACTTCTGACTTAGTAAGTTTGTAGCTCTTTTCTGATTTCAATAAGCAATTGACAAACTAAGAGGCAGAGGTCACAAGTCACATTTGGTTCCTCTCAACTCGCTATTGTCAGAAGAATGAAAGATTAGGAAATGATATAATGGGTCAGAGATGTGAAGACAGAAAGTGTGTTCAATTGATTGCTTTTAGCTGCCAAGACTTAAGGTTATTCAGTAATGGAAATTGGGTTTGACTAGCACATGAGAGTCCTAAGGATCCCTGAACATATAAATTCCATTTGTCTCGTGTTAAGGTTTTTGCAAGCCCTGGACTGAACCTTGGGCATAAGCTTTTTATCGTTACCATTTACAATCCCTAGCCAAGTGGAGCAAACCAAAAATCAGTTTTGCTAACATGTAAAAGCTCCTCAAAAGATGTTCATGAAAATTGCAATATACATAGTCTTTGTGTGCAGCATCGGAGTGATTAGCTTAGTTGTTTCTATTCTTTTAATAATTTAACAGCTCTTGATAATTTCCAAACAGGTGCAGCACAATGTCTTGGGGAAATTTACCGTTTATTTGGGCGCAAGATTACTGCAGGGCTGATTGAGACATCAAGCATTGTAGCTAAACTCATGAAGTATCATGAGGTTGTATGCTTTCCCTGCGATTCTGTTAGTGTTCTTTATTTACTCATTCTTGTGCCTTCTTTAGTAAATCTAACTATTGACAATTCTTTGTATGTGTTTTTTTTCTAAACTTATTTTGGAATACTTCATTTTGGTTTAGATGTATGGAAAATCTTTATTTGAGTATCAAGAAATGATGATGACTAGAAGACGGCAAATTGCTGCAATAGTGTACCTGTTGATTTCTTGTTTGATGCTTTTTTTTTCCTAATCTCTAAGAATCTCTTATGCTCTTGAACTATTGCTTGTTGACATCTAGCCTTTTCCATTTTGGTGTTTCGTGGGTCCAATTCATTTCCTATCAATAAGGGTATGTTTGGTAGCATGCATTAGCCATTAGCCTATATCCCGGCGTGTGCAGTGCAATTTACCCATGTTTGGTTGACTGTAGTGGCTTTTATGCAGGCTTGCACATTGTTCAAAGCAGGCCCAGTGCAACATTAGCTAGTATGACAGATTTGGTCGTATGAGGCAATGCAGAATTGGACAAGCTGATGGAGCACACAAAAATGAAATCTTCTCACTTCCCCTACATCTACCAGAACATGAAATATCTACTAGAACATGGAGATGGCTACATGCAACACAATATAAGCAACTAAACACAAATTTACCAAATGCAGTGCAGGACAACAAAACACCAACACATTGTATACATTTACGCTGGCTTGAGTTGTGCTGTATATGACACCCTAAAAGGAATTCTGACAGTGTTCACAAACAAATTTGTCAGGACTTTGTGAGACAAGATGCTCTTCTCTTGCTTGAGAATGCATTGGAAGGCTCTGGTGGTGGTGGTGCTGCTGCAGCTTATCAGGAGGCTTTCCGTATCATCATGCGAGGAGGTGTAAGTGATAAATCATTCATTGTCAGAGTAGCGGCAGCACGTTGCTTGAAGGCATTTGCTAATATTGGTGGGCCTGCGTTGGGGATGGCTGAATTCGACTCTTCTATGTCTTATTGTGTGAAGGTATTGTTTATTTACCTTCTTTCTCATGTTTAATGTGGCTCAGCTAGCTATGAAGCATGTGCTGAATCTGTTCCTTTTATTGACGTTTTATTACAGGGTTTGGAAGATAGTGTATCTTCAGTTAGAGACTCATTTGCCGAAGCACTTGGTGCCATACTTGCTCTTTCAGTGAACCCAGATGCCCAGGTATATAAATTCTCACATTTTTTTTTAACCATTTTCTTTTTACGATTTAGATATGAGCTTATTTGATAGGTGAAGAAAGGCGGAAAAAAACAAAGTGCTTCTGCAAAGAAAATTGAAGATGGTGTACAAAAGCATTTGATTGTGCCATTTGTCAAAGGTGAAACAAAATTCTGTCCTCCTTACATCTAATTATATGAATGGCTGCTCCTGTAACTAAACTCAAATGCTGCAATTTTCTATTGTTTAACCTTCATTCAGAAAGGAAACTAATGTTGAGTATTTTGAAAGAGAGAGGGAGATGTCTGAAGTTATATGTTTACTTTGTTGGAGCGAAATCACAGCTAGACTCAGATTTGGGGCTGGTTTTCCATTTCATTAGCCTTGCCACAAACCATGGCAGGATTAGGTACATATAGGAAAGCACCTACTTGGTCTTCAAGTAAGGATTACAGCAGGTCTAAACTAGGCAGCATATGCTAAAGAAGATGCTAAGTAGATGCTAAAGTAGGATAAAAGATAAGGAGGTGCTGGCACAGGCACCAATTACTCTAGATAAGCACAAGAGTTATAGGGGTCTATCATACTGATCTTTTGAATATGTCTGAAATCAGATATTAATGTCATAGCTGTACAGTGCTTTGAAAATGGATATTGATGACAGCAGTAAGCCTTGTGGCTATTAGGCTGTAGTACATGTGCTTATGTCAACACTTTATCTCAATTAGCATCTACTCTAGCATCTCTACTTTAGCATCTACTTTACTTTGGAATATGTTGAGGCTCCTTGGCAGCCAAGTTACCTACTCCTATATGTATCCAAACCAGCCATTGTTGTGGCAAGGCTAATAAATCTGAGATCTAGCCCCAATTACTTGTGTCTATCTCTAACTAATGGTATCTAGAGCCTAGCTCTTCCCTGGTTCTTACCCAAACCAATCCACAACCATGTCCCTCCACTCCTACTCCTCTTCTTCCTCAAGCCACTACACCACCCCCAGCGGGCGGTGCAGGCTCGTGGCCGAGCAGGGCGACGACGACGACGATCTCGCTGCTCTGGAGGTGGACGCCGCGCGGGTCACTGCACACCTGCAGTGCGCGCAGGCTGCAGCGGGCAGGCGCGAGGAGGCAGTGCAGCGAGCGGAGGCGGCTGCTCGAGCAGAGTGGCTCGCGGCCATCGAGCTTGCAGCCGAGAGGGTTGCTGCGACGGCCAGAGAGGCGGCAGCGGCTGCCCAGTAGGCGGCAGCGGCTGCTGCGGCCCTGCGTGGCGACACAGACGTGTGCGGGCGCGCAGCTGGACCGCAGCGGGCGTAGATGGAGGAGGGAGCGTGGGGCTGCGACATAGCGGCCGAGTGGGCGCGGCTGGAGGCGGTTGCGGGTGGGCGGGCGAGGGACGCCTGCATGGCTTGCGGCGCCAACGCCTGGCTCGCGCGAGGAAGAGCGCGATGCCAGGGATGAGCTCGCGCATGGCTTCGGGCGCGACCCTTGCAGACATGGCCTGGGCGGACGCGACCTCGACGACTGCGACCACGACCTCGACGGACGCGGTCTCGGCGGGCGCGGTCTGGGTGGACGGGACGTTGGTGCTCGCAGCCCTCACAGGCGACGTGCCTCCCCTTCCTCGGACCGACGTCGTGGTCGCCGCGGCCGACCAGGAACCCCTCCAATCGTCCAAACCATCGTCAAGGACACCGGTGCCGACGACGGATGGCCCATGCTCACCAAGACGAACTTCAATGAGTGGTCGATGGTGATGAAGGTCAAGCTGCAGGCTCGCCATATGTGGGACGCGGTACTGTGCGGTGATGTCGACTTCATCGAGGATCGGCGGGCGATGGAGGCGCTTCTTGCTGCTGTACCGGTGGAGATGCAGTCCACCCTCGCGGACAAGGAGACCGCCAAGGACGCTTGGGATGCCATCACCGCAGCACGCATCGGCAGCGACCACGCCCGACGATCCACGCTGCAGAGGCTGCGGAAGGAGTGGGGAGACCTGGCCTTCAAGCCCGACGAGGACATCGACGACTTCGCCCTTCGCCTCTCCACCCTGCAGTAGCAGCTGCCAGCTGGTGCGGTACGACGACACCAAGTTCGATGAGGAGGTTGTCGAGAAGTTTCTTCGCTCCGTCCTCGAGAAGTACAAGTAGGTCGCCGTGTCGATCGAGATACTGCTGGAGATCACCTCCCTGACGATCGAGGAGGTGATGGGTTGCCTGAAGGCCATCGACGAGCGCGGCAGCCTCCCACGCAGCCGGTCACTGTCGGTGGCAAGCTTCTCTTCACCGAGGAGCAGTGGCTTGCTCGCTAGGAGGAGCGGAAGAAGGGTGAGGCTTCAACTTCGTCGAGCACTTGCAAGCGCCGTCTGCGCAAGCGGGACAAGGCTCCTCGGGCGCGTGGTGTGCGCAAGGCCAACCAGGACGACGTCTGCAAGAGCTGCGGCAAGACTGGCCATTGGGCCAAGGACTGCCGGCAAGTGAGGCGTGGTTCTCGGCTCACGTCAGGTGGGTGATGAGCCAACTTTGTTCTTCATACACGGGGACATTGAGCTGCATTCCTCTTCTGCGCCGACTGCCGCCGCTTGTCCACCTCGACGAGCCACACACCCACGTCTTCCTCGGCTTCGCCAGCGACGACAAGATCGACAGCTAGTACCTCGACACTGGCGCCACCCACCACATGACCGGGTGGTGGGAGTTCTTCTCCGACTTGGACTCCGACGTGCGAGGCTGCGTCATGTTCGGGGACGCCTCTGCCGTAGAGATCAAGGGCGTCAGTTTGGTCGTGTTCACCGCCAAGACCGGCGAACACTGGCTGCTCATTGGCGTCTACATCCTTGCGCTGAGGAACTCCATCATCAGCTTGGGACAGCTGGATGAGAACGGCTCGCGCGTGGAGATCGAGGACGGGGTGCTGCGCATCTAGGACCGCAGTCGCAGGCTCCACGCCAAGGTGAACAGAGGGAGAAACCGCCTCTACGTCCTTCACATATTGGTGGCGCAACGTCTCTTGTCTTGCTGCCCACCACGACGACGCTGCCTGGCGGTGGCACGAGCGTTTTGGGCACCTCAACTTTGGGGCCCTGAAGCAGCTCGGCAGCAAGGAGATGGTGCAGGGAACCAGACGGTATTCGAGCGCCGAAACCAGACGGTGGTGGCTACCGCCCGCGCCCTCCTCAAGCAGAGAGGGATGCCGACTATCTTTTGGGGGGAGGCGGTGATGACAGCCGTCCATGTCCTCAACCACTCGCCCACCAAGGCGCTCGATGGCAAGACGCCGTACGAGGCCTGGCACGGGCGCAAGCCGACAGTCAGTCACCTCCGCGTCTTCGGGTGCCTCATGCTCGTCAAGGAGCTCGGCCATGTCGGCAAGCTCGACGATCGGAGTGCACCAAGGGTCTTCATCGGCTACGCGGAGGGTGTCAAGACCTACCGCATCCTTGACCCTGCGATACAGCGCGTCAGCATCTCAAGTGACGTCATGTTCGACGAAGGGTGAGGCTGGATGTGGGACAAGGCGGTGGATGACGGCTCGACTGACTCTCCGAGACTTCGTCGTCGACTTTAAAGTGCAATGTGAAAGGACCGAATCAGCCTAGAGGGGGGTGAATAGGTGATTTTTGACTATCTGAAACTTCACAAACTATAAGATGTAGTTAGATAGCAACCGGAGAGGCCAGTTTGTTTGGGTAGGTACTACCGGGTGTGAAACACCGGTACTACCAACACAAACAAACGGCACAACCGGGATTCTAAAAGAAACTACAAATCCGATGAATGTAAGCTATGAAGATAAAACAAGTTTCTAGCCAACTTTCCTAAGAATAATTTATGGCAAAACTACTCTCACCAAACCTTGGTTGCTTCCCTTGATGTAGATCGAGCCTTCCCAACCTAAGAACGAGATAGGGATAGGAAGAACACGAAGAACACAATAACAAGAGCAGTAGAGAAAATAGGGACAACAACAACAAGCACACGGGACACAAGATTTATCCCGAGGTTCGGCCAATCCACTAAGGAGTGCCTACTTCCTCGTTGTTGAGGTGACCACAAAGGTCGGAGTCTATTTCACCTCCTCGCCTCACTCAAGCAACCACAAAGGCTACGAGAGTATCTCTACTAGAAATCTCAGGGTAATACAAACGCTTCGGGGAGCCCTCACAAGTAAATCAATACGGGCTACCACGAAGAACACCTAACCGGCTAGAGCTCAAAGAGCTCAAGAGTAAAAGACACAAAACAAGCCGGCAAGATGGAAACCAAGTGCTCAAGTCGAAGATTGATGCTTCCCACTCTCGAATCTCACTTCCCTAGCTCAAATCTCGCAAGGGAATGAATCTAGGAGCAAAGGAGGAGAGAGAGGGGTGAGTCAATGCTTGGAGAGAGTTTGTCTCGAGTTAGGTCAGCAATGAGTAAGTGGAATCAGTGGGTGTCCGTGAAAAGTGAAGAGGGGATGTATTTATACTCCCCCAGTCCCGAGGCTGGTCGGTACCACCGACCACCCATGGTCGGTACCACCGACCATGTCACAACGGTCGCATACACCCAGATCTGGTCAAACTGACAAGCACCGGGCCAAGGTCGGAACCACCGAGGCCGGTGGTACCGAGGTTATGGCGGTACCACCGCCAGGCCAAAACAAGCTCGAACAGAGAGCAACTCAGTTAGGGACTCGGTCCCTCGGAAACTACCGCCCGAGGGTCGGTACCTCCGAGGTCGGTGGTACCGAGGTAATGGCGGTACCACCGCCAAGTCAAAGGCTAGTCAGTCCAGAGAGCCCTGAAAAACTTTCAACCACCGAACCTGGGTCGGTGCTTCCGAGGCCGGTGGTACCGAGGTTATGGCGGTACCACCGCCAAGTCATATTCAACACAACACAGAGAGCCTCGCAAAGCCAAGTTACCACCGACCTCCGTCGGTACCTCCGAGCCCGGTGGTACCGAGGTTATGGCGGTACCACCGCCAGGCCTTTTTCAATTCTACACAGGGAGCTCTGTAAACTTGGTTACTACCGGCCTTGCGTCGGTAGTACCGGGGGCGGTACTGCCGAGGTAATGGCGGTACTACCGCCAGGCCAAAATCAGCGCGGACAGAGAGCCTTGCAAACTTGGAAACTACCGGCCATGGGTCGGTAGCACCGCGGGCGATACTACCGAGGTAATGGCGGTACCACCGCTAGGTCAAAAACAACTCTATCCAGAGAGGGTTGCAAACCAGGTTACTACCGACCTTGCGTCGGTACCACCGCGGGCGGTAGTACCGAGGTTATGGCGGTACTACCGCCAGGTCATTTTTTGACCAACACAGAGAGGGTGTTTGAGCGCTGCGCAGAGAAGCCGTGGTCGGTACCACCGACCACCCATGGTCGGTACCACCGACCATATGAAATTACCCTCTACGTGTTCGTGATTGTGCGGTGTCTCTCAAGCGAACTAAGGTTAGTCGATTTGAGCACTTTTCTCCACATCTAGCCAACTTACTTTGTGACCCTCTTCATAGTCCGGCTTACCTATAACTCAAGTTTAAAATTGAAATTTTAAACTACCACTTGAGCTAGGCATCTTTATGTCCAAAAATATCCTACGTGCTTTGTTCACGAGATTTCAACGTTTCAAATCTTTCAAAGGACTAACACCTACATACATGCTTTTATAAACTGGTTAGTCCCTAATTTGATTGTCATTAATTAGCCAAAACCCACATTGGGGGCGAATGCACTTTCACAATGGCCCCCAATGTGGGTTTTGGTATTGATGACACTCAAATGAGGGACTAATATGTTTAAATGAAGATGATTTGCAGCTTTAGTCCCTTGAAAATGCTAGAGGAATAAAATAAGGAAAAGGGAGTCCCTCAATTCGATATTCCAAAGGCAACAATTAAACTTGAAGAAGTGCATCGATCGATTTCTTTTTGCTTTGAGTTTAGGAATGCCGTACTATAAAGAGGGATGCAAAGTTAGGTGGTCTGAAGAGGATAAAGTGCTCAAGTATAAAAATAAAATCAAAAGAGAGACACAAAATCACTTCACGAGCACTTGGAGAGGCTGCTGTCAACTTCCAGTGTTGGAAGTTCCGACCTTAAGTCGGAAGTTCCGGCCCTGGGAGTTTCGGCGAGATGTGCCCTGTCTTCCCAGTGTCGGAAGTTCCGACATCATATGTCGGAAGTTCCGACAGTGGGATCTCGACCTGCTCAGCCTCCCTGCCGCGAGATCGTCGAAAGTTCCGGTTATCTCCCGGAAGTTCCGACGTGCCGGAAGTCCTGGCGGACTTTCGACAGTGTCCTGCTGGTTCAGTTGAAGCCGGAACTTCCGAGATCTGCGTCGGAAGCTCCGACTATGATGAATAGTGACCGTTGACCCCGCTGTGAACAGTGTTTCTAGTGGACGTCGGAAGTTCCGAGATCTGGACCGGAAGTTCCGACCTAACTTTTTCAGCAGCCCGTGGGTTGACCTATAAATACCCCTCCTCACTATTCCAACCGTTACCCAACTCATTTATTTCGACCAACCTCTGTCCAAACCGACCCTCAAGCATTCAAGGCTCCTCCCAACTCTCCCCTTCCTTCCCTACTTCAATTCTTGCAAGGATTTGAGTGGAGAGCTAGTGGATTGAGCGGGATTCACACCTAACACGCTTGAGCACTTGATTTCTTCGTCAAGCCGGTTGATTTTGCATTCTTTACTCTTGGGTTATTGGAACCCTAGCCGGCTAGGCGTTCTTCGGGAGAGCCTTGCTCTTTGTGTTGGTTTCCCCGAAGTGTTTGTATTTCCCCTGTGATTCTTGTGGAGAAGCTCAAGAATCCTTTGTGGTTTCTTTGACAGAGGCTAAGGAGGTGAAAGAGACTCCGACCTTTGTGGTCACCTCAACTACGAGGAAGTAGGAACTCCTTTGTGGAGTGGACGAACCTCGGGATAAATCCTCGTGTCTCGTGTGCTTCTTGTTGTTGAGATTATTGCATATATCACTTGTATTGTTTCTCTCTATCAAGTTACTAACTAGGTGGTGGACTCATTCGTCGGTTGAGAGGCTATACAACAACAAGGAATGGTCTCTACACCCTCACCCTTTCTCTAGGTTGTGGGGTTGTAAGAAAGTTCTATCTCAAAGTTCATTTCTGCACTTGTAGTTCTTTTCAAGTAGAAGTCGGAACTTCCGACAGTTAGCACCGGAACTTCTAACCGTCGGAAGTTTCGACCCTAACTGCCGGAACTTCCGACAGGCTATTGACAGTTTCACTTTCAGTGTGTAGAATTTTACAATAGCCTATTCACCCCCCTCTAGGCATTGTTTGATCCTTTCACGACTACGTCCACTTCGAGGGAGCCGGGGGAGCTAGCAGCTCATCTTCGTCGAGCTCGCCTAGCTCACCACCTCGCTCGCCTCCAGCTTCGGCGAGTCCACCACCTTGGGCACCGGTCATGCCCCACTCTTCACCACCTTCGACACCGGCCGCGCCCCCACTCTGCACCACCGTCCACTCCACGCTCTCCCGCACCGACTCCTTACTCTCCTGCACCAGCGGCAACACACCAGCATCGGCCCCGGTAGCTTCGGTCCATGACGAGGACCGCGTCGATGCCTACCACGACGACGAGCCTCTGCGCTACCGTACCATGGACAACATCCTCGACGAGTTGCTTGTCCCCGAACTGGCGCAACACGACCTTGAGGGGGAGCTGCACTTGGCGCAAGACGATGACGAGCCCTTCTCCTTCGCTGAGGCGGGGGGAGACACGGCATGGCGTGCCGTGATGAAGCAGGAAATGGACGCCGTCAAGCAGAACCAGACATGGGAGTTGGCGGATCTTCCTGCCGGCCACCGTGCCATTACCCTTAAGTGGGTGTTCAAGCTCAAGAAGGACGAGGCCGGGGAAGTGATCAAGCACAAGGCACGACTCGTGGCGCGCGGGTTTGTTCAGCAGGAGGAGGTCGACATCGACGACGCCTTCGCACTTGTCGCACGTATGGAGTCCGTTCGTCTCCTTGCTCTGGCAGCCCAGGAGGGTTGTGTCCACCACATGGACGTCAAGTCAGCCTTCCTCAATGGCGACTTGAAGGAGGAGGTCTATGTCCACCTGCCGCCAGGATTCGTAATCCCTGGCAAGGAGAACAAGGTTCTCCACCTGCGCAAGGCCCTCTACGGCTTGCAGCAGGCACCTCAAGCTTGGAACGCTAAGCTGGACTCCACCCTCAAGCAAATGGGGTTCCAACAGAGCGCTCACGAGGCTGCTGTCTACCGACGGGGCAAGGGAGGCAACGCCCTGCTGGTGGGCGTCTACGTTGACGACTTGGTGATCACTCGTACCAAGGAGGACGAGGTGGAGGCATTCAAGGCGGAGATGAAGACCGTCTTCCAGATGAGCGACTTCGGGCTCCTCTCTTTCTACGTGGGGATTGAGGTCCACCAGGACAGCTTCGGCATCTCCCTTCGCTAGACCGCCAAGCGCATCGTCGAGCTGGTCAGGCTCACCGATTGCAACCCAGCCCACACTCCTATGGAGGAGAGGCTAAAGCTGAGACGCGACAGCATGACGGAGGAGGTTGACGCCACGCAGTACCGACGCATTGTGGTCAGCCTTCGCTACCTCGTCCACACGCTGCCGGACTTGGCGTTCGCCGTGGGCTACGTCAGCCGGTTCATGCAGCGACCGACGATGGAGCATCAACAGGCCCGTCAAGAGGATCCTTCGCTACGTTGCGGGTACCTCCGACTACGGCTTGCACTACCCGAGGTGTCCCGGTGTGGCGCACTTCATTGGGTACACCGGCAGTGACCACGCCTGCGACATCGACACGAGCAAGAGCACCAGCGGGACGCTATTCTTCCTCGGCAAGTGTCTGATCAGCTGGTAGTCGGTCAAGCAGCAGGTGGTGACATTGTTCAGCTGCGAGGCAGATTACATCGCAGCCACTACCGCTTCGACTCAGGCTATCTGGCTTGCTCGACGATCTCATTGGTAGAGACGCAGAAGCAGTGGAGCTGAGGGTGGACGACAAGTCTGCCATGGCCTTGATAAAGAACCCCGTCCTCCATGAGCGCAACAAGCACATCCGAGTCAAGTACCACTTCATCAGGAGCTGCTTGGACGAGGGTAGTGTCCGGGCCAACTACATCAACACCCAGGACCAGCTCGCTGACTTTCTCACCAAGTCCCTTGGGCGGATCAAGTTCTAGGAGCTTCGTGCTAGGATTGGGATGAATCAAATTCCCTAGAAGGCACTGCACAAGACTTAGGGGGAGAATGACAGCAGTAAGCCTTGTGGCTATTAGGCTGTAGTACATGTCCTTATGTCAGCACTTTATCTCAATTAGCATCTACTTTACTTTGGAATATGCTGAGGCTCCTTGGCAGCCAAGTTTGCTTTATGTTGAGGCTCCTTGGCAGCCAAGTTACCTACTCCTATATGTATCCAAACCAGCTATGTTGTGGCAAGGCTAATAAAACTGAGATCTAGCCCTAGTTACCTGTGTCTATCTCTAACAATTGATCCTTGCTTTTGCTGCTGACCATAGTCCAATCTTGTTATGAATGTTAGTATGAGCCACATATGTTGCATACATTATTTTCTTTATAATAAATATAATTTGAGGTAATGCTTTTAGCTGGCTAAACGCTATCCGGAGTTCCAGACTGAATGAAAAATAGGTAGGTTTACATATGGATATGGATTACCATTCTGAGTGAAATTTAAATTAATTTCATGTGTTATTGGGAAATGAAATGATGAATCTCTTGCTTTTAATTCTTTATTTTTAATTTTTCCAATACATGCACCTTTACTATCTGAACTTTCCTTGCTGCTTCTAGTCAAAATAGGAACCAAACCATTTGCGCTACTAGCTCTTGTCCTCTAAAATCCCTTATATTTGAGTACAATTTTTGAATGCTTGAATGCACTATATTACAGGACAGAGGGAGTAAATTTAAATCCGACAAATAATATTTTAAGGGTTATAGGTTATCTTACATTGATATATTCTCATTTAAGTCCAGATTTGGGACATGATCTTGTGACCTCCTTGATGGGAACCTTCCCTGTCCTTTGGCTAATTCTGGTTGGACTCATTTTAGAATCTTGGAACTGCCTTTTATTGGACAAAAAGGTTGACAATTTGTTGTATAATAAGAATTTTTTCTATGACATCAGTTAGTTATTTGGCTTCTTATTTGTTTATTAGTTAATAGGTTACTACCTCCGTTATCATTTTTAGGCGCAAGAGGTTGAATTCCTGTTACCAAGATGAGTGGTTGGCTTCTTTAATTTTGTTTGCATTCCTCAACGTCTCATCAGTTTTCGTTTGCATGCATGTAACACGATTGGCTACACTAATTAAGCATGCCCTGGCCTGCTTGTTTTCTCTTCGCATGCATGCACGGGATTGGTTGCACTAATTAAGCATGCTCCGGCTGGCTCCTGGGAATGTACCCCAAGCCCAACATATCATCAAAAATGAAAAAAACGTCGTACACCCGATAAAAGATAATGGAGGTAGTATTATTTAGATTGATTGTGTACCTGTGTTTCTTAGGAGTGTTCCTCTATATAAGGTTGACTAATGTAATCACCATTCTCAAGCAAGACTAAACCAGAGGGAGAGACATCCTTCTGTTTTTTTTTTCTTAAAGAAGAGTAGCTTGGCTTCAAACACTGGGCCAGTTACAGGGGTTTCATTGATCCCTGGAGTTCATGACTCTACTGTTGTGCCACAAGAAGCTTTGGTTCTGAAGAAAGAAAGTAGAAGGTTATCATCAGCGTTAGATAAGATTGGAACCTGGACCTTGTTTTCTCTTACTTCTATGTGTTCTCTAATGTTTAGAGTCTTGTGTTATGTTACCCCTTGAACATTGCTACAAACTTCTGTATAGGGACTGTTCATTGCTCAAGTTAGCTTCGATGTTTGACGAAATATTTGTTCTTATATGCACTGAGCCTATTGTTTCTTGATTTCAAATTGCAGCAAATGGCGCTCATGCAAAGAAACTCCGGATTGGTTTGGCTTTATCATGGGTGTTCTTTTTGCATGTAAGTTTTATTAAGAAATTGTTTCAAAAAACATTTTATTAAGAAATAGTGGAGCTAATATAGGAAGTGTGAAAGAGAATAAGAGCAAAAGTCTGAAAACAACAAAGTAATTAGTAACATGGCACAGGTTAAGAGCACAAAGTGAGCTATTTGATGGTATGGAATATTACCCGTACCTGTACCTGTAAATAAAGAGGCAAAATTTCTGCAATAAAATCTTTCGTCCAACTAAGAAATCGACTCGGATACCGTTTACGTTTTCATTTTCATGACTCGGACACTAAGTAACTTTCTATGTTATGGTGGGCAACACATACAGCAGGCGTGGCAGAACCAGTGGCTGAAGGCCACACAGTTTCAGTTGCATTAGCCATAAGTTTAGAGAGTTTGTTTCTCTGTTATCTAAAAAAATAGCTGCAGGTTGTTAGACGTTTTGTATAAGTGCTAAACTCTGGGAATTAATACAGTTAGCCAAGAGATTGAGATTCAATCTCCCTGGCCTGGGCTCTCGACACTTCCCTTCCTCTCCTTCCTCGCAGCCAGGGCGCCAAACACGGCGCCGCCAGCTCGCCGGAGGGCGTTCAAGCCTCGGCCTCCTCTCTCCCACTCATACCTCCTTCGCAGCTCCACGAGTTCCAACAACCTGGTATCAATGTCAGGCCCCGGAGCGCACACCACCATCCCCGCCTCCACCCCTGCGTCCCAGCCGCCCACCTCGTCCACCCCGGCCGCCACCTCCGCGGCCATCGTCGTCTCCACTACACCTCTGCCGCAGCCAACAATCGCAGTGCCGACCGACGCTCTCAACGCTCTCACTTCCACCATGTATGGCCTACAACGCCAGGTGGGCGATCTGGCCACACGTGTGGCGGCGGTCGAACGCCGGCCGTCTTCCTCGACTCCGCCCTTCCCGCCTTAGGTCCGGTGATCTCTGAGATCCTCCCCGCGCAACCACTGCCGGTCGCGCCATCCGCCCCGGTATCCTCTGCTTCCATCCCGGCGACCATCACCACCCAGCCAACACGCACATCTTCTGCCATCCCCATCACCCACATCAATTTTCCCCACTCCCCATCACCCGTTCCATCCCTGTCCTCCATCCTACAGATGCCGCTCACCCAAGCCACCACGATCCCCACCATGTCCCTACCCCTTCCGTCCACTCCACCTGCACCAGCAGCCGCTTTCACAAGTTATCCTTCCCCACATATGATGGCAAGGAGGACCCTCTGGGATGGCTGACTCGTTGTGATCAGTTCTTCCTCGCCCAACACACTGGCGAGGCGGACAAGGTGTGGCTGGCATCTTATCACCTCACCGGCACCGCGCTGCAGTGGTACTTGCTAGAATGAGTAAAATTCGATTATTGGGCCAGCCCAGGAAGGGTAGCACTATAGGAGTTATTACATGGGCCTCATGGGCCTATAGACATACTCCAACACCCCCCCGCAGTCTGAACTACCGGCGCAGCGGAGTTTCAAGACTGAGCACGAAAAGAAACACAACACAACACACGAGCCCCCCACAGACTCAACTAGCCACTATTGATGTTGAGGCTGGAGCGAAACTCGGAGAACGTCGAAGACGGGAGGCCCTTGGTGAAGATGTCAGCAAACTGGGAGGTGGTCGGGACGTGGAGAACCCGAACATCGCCGATGGCCACCCAATCACGGACAAAGTGGAGGTCGATCTCCACATGCTTGGTCCGCTGGTGCTGAACGGGGTTGGTGGAGAGGTACACCGCACTGACGTTGTCGCAGTAGACCAATGTGCTCCTTGTCAGGGGACTGTGGAGCTCACCAAGAAGCTGCCGGAGCCAGACGGCCTCAGCCACGCCGTTAGCAACAGCGCGGTACTCCGCCTCGGCACTGGAGCGGGAGACGACCGGCTGACGCTTGGACGACCATGACACCAGGTTGCCGCTGAGGAAGACAGCATAGCCGGAGGTACACCGGCGAGTGTCCGGACACCCAGCCCAGTCAGCGTCAGTGTAGACGACGAGCTCGGTGGAGGCAGACCGGTGGAGAAGCAGGCCGTAGTCGACGGTGCCGCGGAGGTAGCGGAGGAGGCGCTTGAGGGCCGTGAGGTGAGGCTCGCGCGGATCATGCATATGAAGGCAAATCTGATGAACTGCATAGGTGATGTCCGGGCGGGAAAATGTGAGGTACTGAAGCGCCCCCGCAAGACTCCTGTACGCGGTAGGGTCAGTGACTGTGGCGCCCTCGGTTTCTGACAGCTTGGCCTGAGTGTCAACAGGGGTGGAGCAGGGCTTGCAGTCAGTCATCCCAGCTCGCTCCAGGATATCAAGAGTATACTGCCGCTGGTGAAGAAAGAGACCCCCGGGACGAGGCTCAACGGTGACCCCGAGGAAGTGATGGAGCACACCGAGGTCCTTCATCGCGAACTCCTGCTGAAGAGAGGTGATGATCCGCCGCAGTAGGGCCGGGCTGGAGGCGGTGAGCACAATGTCATCAACATAGAGCAACAGATAGGCAGTCTCCCCACCGTGGTGGTAGATGAACAACGAAGTATCTGACTTGGCCTCCACAAACCCCAGAGTGAGCAGGAATGCAGCAAACCGAGAGTACCACGCCCGAGGGGCCTGCTTGAGGCCGTAGAGTGACTTGTTGAGGCGGCAGACCAGATCAGGGCGAGTAGAGTCAGCAAAGCCCGCCGGCTGACTGCAGTAGACTGTCTCCCGTGGAGAAAAGCATTCTTGACGTCCAGCTGATGCACGGGCCAGGAGCGAGAGAGAGCCAGTGAGAGAACCGTGCGGACTGTAGCTGGCTTCACCACGGGACTGAACGTCTCGTCATAGTCAACTCCAGGCCGCTGAGTGAAACCCTGCAGTACCCACCGAGCCTTGTACCGCTCAAGAGTGCCATCAGCCCGACGCTTGTGGGTCCATATCCACTTGCCGGTGACGACATTAGAGCCAGGTGGACGGGGCACCAGATCCCAGGTCTGGTTGGCGAGAAGAGCCGCGTACTCCTCCATCGCACGACGCCAGTGAGGGTCGGCCAGGGCGTCGCGCACGGAAGAGGGTACCGGAGAGACCCGCGTGTCGCCGTGCGTCGCGACAAGAGCCCGAGGCCGCAACACCCCCGCCGCATGCCGCGTCACCATGGGGTGAACATGACGCGGGTGGCGGTGAAAAATAGGGGGGTGGTACACAGGCGGCTCGACCCGAGCAGCCGGCGGCGGTGGAGGCGGCGGCGTAGGCGTCGACGGCGGAGAGGCGGCCACGGGAGGAGACCGAGGTGGCGACGACGGTGACGGAGCCAGCACCGGGGGCGGTGGGGCCGCCCGCGCACGGCGCTGGTAGACACGCACCGGCTGGGCGAAGCGCGCGGGAGGTGCTGCAGGCGCCGGACCCACGTCTGGCGCCCCGGGGAACAGGGCCGCCGGACCGGCGCACGGCGCAGGGTCCGGCGTAGCTCCAGAGGGCGGGAAACCGGGGCAGGAGCCCGACAGAGGGCGCGGTGGAACAACCCCGGAGTACGGCGAGCCGGGGCACGGGCCCGGCGGAGGGCACGGGAGAGCAGGAGAGCCAGGGCATGAGCCCGGCGGAGCGCGTGGTGGACCTGCAGGGTAAAACAGTAAAGGTGGCTGGACCACCGCGTCAGTGGGAAACAAGGAGGAGAGGTCAAGGTCGGAGGTGGGAGGTGTTGTGGAGGTGGGAGGAGAGGTGGTGGTAGAGAAGGGGAAGTCGGCCTCGTCGAACACAACATGTCGGGAAATGAGGACGCGACGAGAGGAGAGGTCAAAGCAACGGTACCCCTTATGATCCGGGGAGTACCCGAGGAAGACACACCGAGTCAACCGGGCAGCCAGCTTGTGAGGAGCAGTGGCAGTGGTGTTAGGGTAACACGCACACCCGAAGACATGGAGGTGGTCGTAGCGAGGAGGGGTACCAAAGAGGGCGTGGTGAGGAGTGGGAGCGGGACAGGCAGCGGAAGGTAAACGGTTGAGGAGATAGGTGGAGGTGGAAAGACCCTGGGCCCAGAAGCGGGCAGGAAGAGAGGCCTGCAAGAGGAGGGTGCGGATGGTGTCGTTGGTGGTGCGAATCATGCGCTCGGCCTTGCCGTTCTTAGAGGAGGTGTAGGGGCACGACATGCGCAACTGCATGCCGTGAGAGAGGAAAAAGGCACGAGACGTGGAGTTATCGAACTCACGCCCGTTGTCACACTGAACGGCCTTAATGGTGAGGCCGAACTGAGTGGACACCCAGGCAAAGAAGTGGAGGAGCGTGGAGAAAGTGTCAGACTTGGCACGAAGAGGAAAAGTCCAGGAATAGTGAGAGAAGTCATCCACCAACACAAGATAGTATTTACAGCCAGGAATACTAGGGACAGGAGATGTCCACAGATCGCAATGGACAAGGTCAAAGATATGGGCCACATGGGAAGAAGAAGTAGGAAAAGGGAGACGAACATGTCGGCCCAGTTGGCACGCATGACACAAATGCTCATCGCGAGCTCGAGGACATGTTATGGTAGAGCTACGACGAAGCTGTGTCAAAGCATCGCGGCCAGGGTGACCAAGACGACGGTGCCAAGTAGTAGAGGAGGTGGTGGTGGCGAAAGCAGCTGACGGAGTGGGAGGCAAAGACCACAGAGCAGAAGCAGGAAACCGAAGAGTGTAAAGGGGACCCGTGCTGTCACAGCGGAGAAGAGGATGCCGAGAAGCCAAGTCCTTTACAGTAAGACCTGAAGGATCAAATTCAACAGAACAGGAATTGTCAGTGGTGAAACGGCGAATAGAAAGGAGATTATGGACCATCTGGGGAGCAACAAGGACATCGGGAAGGAGAAAGGAGCCATGAGTGGTAGCATCACCCACGGACTGAGAGTATAAGTTTTGTTTATGTATCAGTAGAAGTAGATTTATTTTATGCTGTAATAGGTAGCTTCACTCCTAAGGAAGTAGGTAGCTTCTTTCCTAAGCAAGTCCTAGCTTCTTTCCTAAGCAAGACCCTTTGGTCTATATATGTAACATACCCCTACTAGTTTCGCAGAGCAATACAAGATCAGATAGTTCCCCAACCTGTGTTGTCTCCAACATTTGGTATCTAGAGCCCTAGGTTCCCCTTGAGTGCCATGTCCACCTCCTCTAGTAGAGCCAGGCGTGCCGCCGTTGCTGCTGGAGGCACGGTCGAGGTCCCCCAGCCAAGGGCTGGTGCGGGTGATCGCCAGCAGCGCATCGCTGCGGCGGAGGCAGCGGCTGCGCAGGCAGCAGAGACAGCGAGGCAAGCAGCGGCTGCGGCCCAGGCTGCGGCAGACGCTGCTGCTGCACTGCGCGCAGAGTTGCAGGAGGATCTTGCACCGAGGGGAGCGCGGAGCCCTCACAGGCGACGCGCACCATCACCATCCCCAGAGCCCCGCCATGGCCGCGGGCGAAGAGGAGGCGGTCGCAACGCCTCGCTGCCCGTCCAGGCGGTGTTCAGGGAGGCCGGCGGGAGCACGCCATGGCCCATGCTCACGAAGACAAACTACAATGAGTGGAGCCTGATCATGAAGGTGAAGCTTCAGGCGCGCCACTTGTGGGACGCCGTCCGCTACGGCGACGCCGATTTCCACGACGATCGGCGGGCGATGGAGGCACTCTTGGCAGCGGTCCCAACGGAGATGGCCCCGGCCCTCGCAGACAAGGAGACGGCGAAGGAGGCCTGGGACGCGATCGCTGCGCTACGCGTCGGCTCGCACTGTGCCCGCAGGGCCACGAGGCAGAAGCTGCGCAAGGAGTGGGAGGATCTCGCGTTCCGGCCAGGTGAGGACATCGATGACTTTACTCTCCGGCTCACCACCACGATGCAGCAGCTCAACCTCCACGGTGACGACGACATCGACGAGCAGAAGGCGGTGGAGAAGCTCCTCCGCGTCGTCCCCGAGAAGTACTGCCAGATCGCGGTCGCCATCGAGACGATGCTCGATTACGAGGATCTCACACTCGAGGAGGTGGCCGGGAGGATCAAGGCGGTCGACGGGCGCTACAAAAACTCCACCTTGAACACCACCGACGCAGGCGGCAAGCTCCTCTACACCGAAGAGCAGTGGCTTGCCCGCCAGAAGGAGAAGAGAAAGGGGGAGTCTTCAAGCGCTGCTGGGGCTGCGAGCGGGCGACGTCGGCGACCGCGCAAGAGGAAAGACGATCGAGCACCACGACAGCAGGCCGGCGCTGATGGTGGCGCCGCCGGCGAGCGAAGGGCGACCCGTGATGATACCTGCCTCAACTGCGGCAAGACTGGACATTGGGCAAAGGATTGCCGTCTTCCACCACGCCGCGGCGGCCAAGCTCATGTCGCGCGAGCAGAGGAGGACGAGCCTGCTCTGTTTCTAATGCAGGGCATCGTCCAGGAGGAGCAGGAAACAGGGGAAGGGGAGAAAAACTCAAATTTTTCCCCTCCCGCGTCGATTGGGACGGCCCTGCACCATCTCAACGAGCCACGAGCACGTGTCTTCCTTGGCAAGGACACCAGCGACGAGAAGATGGATGGGTGGTACCTTGACACCGGGGCCACTCATCATATGACCGGGAGACGTGAGCACTTCTCCGACCTGGACTCCAGCGTGAGAGGCACTGTCAAGTTTGGCGACGCCTCCGCTGTCGAGATCATGGGAGTAGGCTCGGTCATCTTCAAGGCGAAAACAGGGGAGCACCGGATGCTGACCGGCGTGTACTTCATCCCTGCCCTGAGAAACTCAATTCTAAGTATCGGGCAGCTGGATGAAAATGGCTCGCGCGTGGAGATTGAAGACGGTGTGCTGCGCATTTGGGATAGAAGCCGTCGCTTGCTCGCCAAGGTGATTAGAGGCAAAAATCGCCTGTATGTGCTTCATGCGCAGGTCGCTCAGCCCCTCTGCCTGGCTGCGCGAAGGGACGACGAGGCCTGGAAGTGGCACGAGCGCTTCGGGCACCTCCACTTCGACGCCCTGAAGCAGCTTGGCAAGAAGGAGATGGTTCGTGGGATGCCAATCGTGGACCACATCGAGCAGCTCTGCGACACCTGCGTGGTGACCAAGCAGAGGCGCCTCCCATTCCCGCGCCAAGCCAACTACCGCGCCGGCGAGAAGCTTGAGCTGGTGCATGGGGACCTTTGTGGTCCTGTGTCACCAGCCACACCTGGAGGGCGCCGGTACATACTGCTGCTCGTCGACGACGCCTCGCGCTACATGTGGGCGACGCTGCTCAGCACCAAGGCTGCTGCTGCTGAAGCAATCAGGCATCTTCAGGCAGCAACAGAGAAGGAGAGCGGGTGCAAGCTCAAGGTACTGCGCACTGACAATGGTGGTGAGTTCACTGCAGCTGAATTTGCAGTGTATTGCGCCGAAGAAGGAGTACAGCGGCACTACTCTGCTCCCTACACGCCTCAACAGAATGGCGTAGTGGAACGCCGCAATCAGACGGTGGTCGCTGCGGCCCGCGCACTCCTGAAGCAGCGCGGAATGCCGGCGGAGTATTGGGGCGAAGCGGTGATGACTGCTGTACACCTCCTGAACCGCTCACCAACCAAGGCGCTCGACGGCAAGACTCCATTTGAAGCCTGGTATGGCCGCAAGCCCGCAGTTGGCTACCTGCGCACCTTCGGTTGCCTGGCGTTTGTGAAGGAACTGAACAACGTCGGCAAGCTCGACGATCGAAGCATTCCAGGGGTGTTCATTGGATACGCTGAAGGAGTCAAGGCATATAGGGTGCTTGACCCTGTGACAGGACGAGTGCGCGTGGCGCGCGACGTCGTGTTTGATGAAGGGCGTGGCTGGGACTGGGACAAGGCTGCGGAAGGAGTCTCAGCCTCAACCTTCATCGACTTCACCATCGACTACGTCCAGGTTGAAGCAGCCGGGGGAGTTGGTGGAACACCGTCGGCCTCACTGTCTCCACCACCATCTGCCTCTACTCCAGCGCAGTCCTCTACACCAGCAACCCCAGCAACGCCACCCGCGCAGCACAGCCCTGCTCCAGGCTCCACACCGGCGACCCCAACACACGGTGATCAGGTGGACTACGCCACGCCACTGTCCAATGACAGTGAGCGCGTGGATGCCTACCACGACGGGGAGGCTCTGCGCTACCGCACCCTGGACAACATCCTTGGTGATCAGCCTGTCCCTGGGTTCGCAGAGCACGGCACAGAAGCAGAGCTGCATGTGACCATGGAGGAGGAGCCCTGCTCGCTTGCTGAAGCAGAGGCGGACATGGCGTGGCGTGCAGCGATGAAGGAGGAGATGGAAGCTGTTGAGCGCAACAAGACTTGGGAGCTGGCTGACCTCCCAGCCGGCCACCGAGCCATCACCCTCAAGTGGGTCTTCAAGCTCAAGAAGGATGAAGACGGCGCCGTGATCAAGCACAAGGCGCGACTGGTGGCTCGAGGTTTCGTCCAGCAAGAAGGAGTGGACTTCGATGATGCGTTTGCGCCAGTGGCGCGGATGGAATCAGTCCGTGTTCTTCTTGCGCTGGCTGCCCAGGAAGGATGGCGCGTCCATCACATGGATGTCAAATCAGCGTTCCTCAATGGAGAATTGAAGGAAGAGGTCTACGTCCGCCAGCCACCGGGGTTCGTTATCCCGGGCAAGGAGAACAAGGTTCTCCGCCTGCGCAAGGCACTCTATGGCCTGCGCCAGGCGCCGCGGGCCTGGAACTCGAAACTGGACGCCACCCTGAAGAAGATGGGCTTCCAGCAGAGCCCGCATGAAGCTGCGGTATACCGGCGGGGCAGAGGGAGCTCAGCTCTACTCGTCGGCGTCTATGTCGATGATTTGGTGATCACCGGCAATGAAGAAGGGGAAGTGAAGGCGTTCAAGGATGAGATGAGAGCTGAATTCCAGATGAGTGATCTTGGCCTCCTCTCTTTCTACCTAGGAATTGAGGTCCATCAAGACAACACCGGCATCAAGCTCCGCCAAACCTCCTACGCCCGCCGCATTGTGGAGTTAGGTGGTCTCTCTGACTGCAATCCGGCACACACCCCCATGGAGGAGCGACTCAAGATGAGTCGGGACAGCACAGCAGAGGAGGTGGATGCTACGCAGTACCGGCGGATCGTCGGGAGCTTGCGTTATCTTGTCCACACCAGGCCGGATTTGGCATATGCTGTTGGCTATGTGAGCCGATTCATGCAGCGCCCAACAGCTGAGCACCAGCAGTCCGTGAAGAGGGTTCTGCGCTATGTCGCTGGGACTGCAGAGTATGGGCTGCACTATCCCAGGTGCCCTGGTGCTGCGCAGTTCATTGGGTACAGCGACAGCGACCACGCCGGCGACATCGACACCAGCAAGAGTACCAGTGGCACACTCTTCTTCCTTGGGAAGTGCCTGGTAAGCTGGCAATCAATCAAACAACAAGTGGTGGCCTTGTCCAGTTGTGAAGCTGAATACATCGCCGCCACCACTGCATCAACTCAAGCTCTATGGTTGGCTCGGCTGCTTGGTGATCTGCTGGGGAGAAAGGCAGAGGCAGTCGAGCTAAGGGTGGACAGCAAGTCTGCTCTTGCTCTTGCAAGGAACCCTGTGTTTCATGAACGCAGCAAGCATATCAGGGTACGCTATCACTTCATCAGAAGCTGTCTGGATGATGGGAGTGTCAAGGCAAGCTACATTTGCACCCAGGATCAGCTGGCAGATCTCCTGACCAAGTCACTAGGCAAGATCAAGTTTCAGGAACTGCGTAGAAGGATTGGCATGGTCCAGATTCCCCAAGAAGCATCACACAAGACTTAGGGGGAGAATGAGAGTATAAGTCTTGTTTATGTATCAGTAGAAGGAGATTTATTTTATGCTGTAATAGGTAGCTTCACTCCTAAGGAAGTAGGTAGCTTCTTTCCTAAGCAAGTCCTAGCTTGTTTCCTAAGCAAGACCCTTTGGTCTATATATGTAACATACCCCTACTAGTTTCGCAGAGCAATACAAGATCAGATAGTTCCCCAACCTGTGTTGTCTCCAACACGGACATGACCGGAAGGCAAGAGCCATTCGCGACCATGATGGACGAAGGGTGAGTCAAAGAGGGAGGGTGAATGGAAGAGAGAAGACTAGGGTTTGGAGTGGTGTGGTATGTGGCTCCCGAGTCAGCAATCCAGTCGGAACTGACTGGTGATGTCAGGCCCACGGTGCTGAAAGAGCGGGCTAAGGCCGTCGGATCCCAACCGACAGGCCCCGATAGGGTGTTGGGAGGTGGAGTCCACGGTGGCGGGAACGGGAGGGCGCCCTGGACAGCCCCAGCAAACATGGCCACGGCGGTGGAGGCGGCCGGCAGGAAGCTCGCGCCAGGAGCAGGGAGCAGCGGCGGTCCGAGAGGAGGTGTCCACCAGTCGGCCGGGGAAACGCCTCCCGCGGCCAGGGAGGGGCCGAGTAGGGGCGGAGGTGGTATGGCCGCGGCGGTGGAGCTGACCGGCAGGTAGCGCGGGCCGGTAGGGGAAGCGCGCTGCGGAGAACCCGCACCACGGCCCGCAGGGGTGGATCCAGCATTGCCCGCGGCGGCTGCACCCGCAGCGGCGGTTCCAGCAGCGCCCGCGGCTGCGGTGGTGTGCAGGCCAGCAGCAGAGTGGGGGGCGAGTGGCTGCTGCTCGGCCCCGGACAGGGAGCTGCCAGAGAGGAGCTGCACAACACCTGGGAGGAAGCCGCTGGGCGGTGGGGAGTGGGGAAAGGCGCCGAGAAGGCCGCAGGCGGAAGGGGGGAGAGGAACAGCGGCGCCAGGAGGGCCGCCGGCGGGCGGGGGAAGAAGAACAGCTGCGCCTGGGACGCGCGCGCGCAGTTGGGAGCCGGCGGGCGGGTGGATCGGGATGCCAGCGCCGGTCTGGGCGCCGCCAGCGGGCGGGTGGAGCGCGCCGTCCGAGCCGAGAGGGAGTCCGCCCGCGCAGTTAGGCAGGACGGCGCCGGTCGGGGCGTCCGCACGCGGGAGGGAGCCGGCGGGCGCGCAGAGCGGGCCGTCCGCGCCGAGGGTGAGCCCGCCCTCGCCGCCAGGCAGGACAGGGCCGCGCGGGAGGGAGCCGGCGGGCGCGCAGAGCGGGCCGGCCGCGCCGAGGGGGAGCCCGCCCTCGGCGCCAGGCAGGACGGGGCCGCGCGGGAGGGAGACGGCGGGCGCGCAGAGCGGGCCGGCCGCGCAGAGGGGGAGGAGCCCGCCTGCGCCGCCAGGCGGGACGCCGGCGCACGTGGCGGCAGCAGTAGCGGCGGCGGCGGCGGCGCACGCGTGGAGAGCAGCCGCCGGGTGGGGAGCAGGTACGTGCGCCCAGGAGATGGAGGAGGGAAGAGGCACGCCGGCCATGGTGGCCGTGGCGGCGCCGGCGGCCGCCGGTGAAGGCGCCGGCAGGAGGCACGCCGGCCATGGTGGCCGTGGCGGCGCCGGCGGCCGCCGGTGGAGGCGCCGGCAGGAGGGGAGAGGAGGGAGGGAGGGGAAGAGAACCCTAGCTCGATACCATGCTAGAATGAGTGAAATTCGATTATTGGGCCAGCCCAGGAAGGGTAGCACTATAGGAGTTATTACATGGGCCTCATGGGCCTATAGACATACTCCAACAGTACTGCGTGCTGAACCGTGATGCCAGCGCCCTCGGTTGGGAGGAGTTCAAGCTGCCGTGTCATCAGCGCTTTGGGCCGCCGTTGACGACCAACCACACTTGGCGGATTTGGCGCGCCTGATGTTCACGTCGACGGTGGACGTGTATCTGGAGGCGTTCCAGGCGCGCATGGCCCACGCCGGTCGCCTCACCCCGCTGCAGCAAGCCCAACTCTTCACGGGAGGCTTGAGGGACCACATCCGTGTCGACGTCGAGCTCCATGACCCTCAAGATCTTCAACGCGCGATGCGCCTCGCGCGGGCATTCGAGCGGCGGAACGCGGCTCCGACTCTGGCTCTACCAGCGCCCCCAAACCGGCAGCACCGCCGGGCGATGCCAGCACTTCCAGCGGCGGCGGTCGCCCTAGTACCAGCGACAGCAGCACAACCAGCTCCTCCAGCATCGCCACGGCCGTTCAAGCGGCTGACACCGGAGGAAATGGCTGATCGCCGGAAGCAAGGCCTGTGTTATAACTGCGATGAGCAAGGCCTCCTGCAGCTTACCGGCGCGTGGAAGGAGCGCCTGGAAGCGGTTCTGGTACTCCTCGACGGTACCCGTGCGCCGGCACTCGGAGAGCTCGAACAGCGGCGTTGAGCGCAGGGGCGGTCCAAAGCGCTTGTGGGGGAGGTCCTTGAAGCGGTTCCACCTGGGAGTACCCTCGTCCTCCTGGAGTTGGATGTACCACAACTGGGCAACGTCCTCCAAGTTGTATGAAGCCATCCATACCTTCTCCTCCATAATACGTTGCTGATGGAAATAAGATTCACATCGGTTGACGAAGATCAGGGGATCGGTCGTGCCATCATAGCGTGGGAAATCCATCTTCTGGAACCTCGGGGGTCGGTCATTGTGGTGCTGCCCATCAGAGCCGCCGCCCGGGCCAGACGAGGAGGAGGACTTCTCCTTGTCCTTCTTCAACGTCGCGACGTCGGACTGCAGGGACGCGATCGTACCGGTGAGGCTCTCGATCATCTTGGCGAGGTCAACATTGGAGGGATCCGCCATGGGTGAGGAGACGGAGGTGGCTGATGGTGGAGATGGTGGAGGGCTGAGTGGCGGCGCGGCGGCTGGGAAGGGAGCGGCGGTGTCGGAAGATCGGCAGAGCGGGAAGATGAGGATCGGCGTGACCGTGATACCAGGTTGTCAAGGGCGTTGGGGCCTCGGGTAGCTGGACCGCGGCTACGTAATTCGTAGCCGGAATCCGTCTTCTCCGGCGAGGTTTTGCCCCTCCGCCGTAGGATTAGGTTTAGGAGAGAGGAGAGGGAATTAGATGAATGTTTCTTGATTGCTCTCCCAAGTGCCGATTACAGACTCCAAAATAACCCCCGGCTGAACCGCACATGCCTACAATTAAGGAGGGAACAAGGAAACTAATCTCTACTTTCTATCTGAGCCACACACGGTGGTTTCCTCGGCCGCGCGTTGGGCACGCTCTGTAGCCCGGCGCACATCATGCGCGCGACGGCGTCTCGCGTACGTGCGGCCCCACATGACACTTAGCCACCGCCGAGAAAGTATATAACAAATTAAGTTTGTTTTTTCGTACTCATGTGAAGGAGTTAATAAATATATAATTGGTTAATGATAATTTATTGCATAAGAAGGCGTCAAATGATTGTAAGTCATTTCGTTTTTTAGATACATGGGTTCTGAGAGCGTTTATGTGGTCCGCTACTATCTCGTGTACCCACCCATAATAAGTTAGAGCAGTATGTGTCTTGATATAGAGTTTAATACCAAAAATAATTTAAAAGCATAGTGATTACAGAATAAACGATACACCCGTTGCAACACACGGGCATATTTGCTAGTTCAAACAAAATTAAAATAACATTTTACTATGCAAAGAAGATATGACAACATACCACTATTTTATTTTACATATTTTCATTTCACCATTACCTATTTTATATAATATAATCTGAAGGAATCATATTACTCATGTTCCTTATCCATTACATGTGTCTCCGTCCTCTGAAAGTGTCTTCTAAATGCACGCCAAGTGCTGGTTTTGTTCATTGCATAATAAACTCTTTTATGTTTTGAACTTTTGATATCGTCTAGATTGGTTAGTTTGACTTGCTTTATGATGTATTCACATTTCATTTTGCTCCTTTATTTACAATGGTTTTGTGTCACAGATGATTCATATGAAGTATGGCACCCTAGATAGTGAACTTCAAAACTATGCCATACAAGCGATGGAAATTCTCCAAGGGAATGAATCCCCTGATCCACATGCACTGGTATCTTCTTCTGCTGGTCTAAGATTTCTTAATCCATGAACTGCTATTCTATTATTGGTTCAAAACTTCAAATGACTTATACACAAAGTCACCTGAGCAACAACATTTTTCATCACTAGAAGAGCATGATGGAAATAACACTTTAACACCTCTGGCAAGTATTGGATAGGCAAACATAGTTTATTGAGGAGAAAATATATCAGAACCAGGAAGGAAATCTATGGCATGAAAATTCGATAAAGTTAAGAATTGTGCTATGCGTTCAAGGAGTTTTTTATGACTCGTGTACGACTGCACTGAACCCAACAATCACAGGTCTCACCAGCACCTCATGTGGCCCAAGGAAAAACGCAGATGTTTATTCGTACATGGGGTTGGACACAGTGGTCGTATGTCTTATTATTTTCTAGATTTTGAGGTTTCTGATTGCTCATTATGTAAATACTAGGCATGTGTTCTCTATGTTCTTCGAGTTGGTGTCACGGATCAGATGACTGAGCCGACGCAACGTGATTTTTTGGTATTTCTGGGAAGAAAGGTATGGCAGATTCCTTCTAGTCATATACTGTTAAGAAATATTTGAGGTTACTACTTTACATATGCAATTTTGGTACAGCTGGAGTCTTCGAACTACACAGCTCCAATGAGAGTGGCAACACTACGCATTTTGTCTTACCTGTTGAGAAGCGTCGGTGAGGTATTTGCAGTTACAGAACTCTACTATTCTGTTTGGTGTTTTCACTGTTTATTGCAACCTCCATTAGATAGGACCTGTCCAATTACTGTGTGTGATGAGCACAATGTGTAACAATGTGACATGGGCAGCTGAAGTCGAGGACCTTGATTTGTGGGGCCCAACATTGTATGCACACAGTGGGTTTTGGGAGGGTGGGAGCATTGAATATAATTCTTACTCTTACCTTCAAATACACTGTACACTTCTTTAAGTAACAATTACTTGCGTAATCCAAACCAAATCATAGATATATATGTGATCCATTTTGGGGCCTCATTGGAAGTATATTGAAAGTAGGAATAGGTTAACTGGATGAGAAGTTGTCAATTTGTCATGCATAGTGCATGCTCACAGGAACTCAAAAGTGCAGTGTGTGTGTGTGGTGGTGGTGGGGGGGGGGGGATTTGGATCCTTGGGTGTACTATAGGAATTCTGAATGAAATTTTCATGATTTAAGAGTGTTAAGGTATAATTTTTTTGAAAACACAGGAGAGCTGCGATTCATTGCATTAAGGTATAATAGTCAGGATTAGTGTACTCTCCAGTCTAGGGTTTTCCTCCCGTGTCTCCCATGTACTCTATATATTTCCCTTTGGGCCTCAATACAATGATCTAGTTTAGTCTCCCTTTGTTCGTAACATGGTACCAAAGCTCTAGGTTTAGATACAGCCACCCACAGTCACAGGGATCGTGGATCGTAGCCGCGTTCCGTGCCTTGGGTACGGTTGTCCCAGATCTTGGTTTCGGGGTCGCTGTGATATGACGATGAGTTGCTACGTGAGACACGTTCCAAGTGCACCGGGTCATCGAGGAGGTCAGGAGGATGAAGATGGCGCGGCGGCGGGTGGCAACCGGTGATGGACACACGTGGGGTGTGTTCCAAGAGAGTGGCGACACGGGGGCCATATTCATCAAATCCTCTTTAGCAAGCTCGCCGAAATGTTGGAAGAAAGATACACCAAACCCACTTGGTCCTGGGGCTGTTTCCCTCTTCATGTCCATGACTGCCTCTTTCACCTCCTCAATTGAAAGGTTCTGTGAGAAAGTTTTTCTCTAGCAGGGAAAGGTAGGAGTGGTCTTGCCAAAAGCTTGGCGCCAAGTGTAGGTTGCAGTGTTTATTAGGGCGAAAAAAATCTTTATAGAAGGAAACCACATGGTCCACTATCTCCTGCTGGTCCCTTATCACCCCTTGTTCATTGGCATAAAGATGGAAGAATTTTGAGTTAGAATCTCCTTTGATGATCCAGTTCTTTCTATCCCTTGGTTTGCCAATGCCAATAGATCTCTTCCATTTGATAGACCGTCTCTAGCTCAGTTTCTCATTCCTGTCCTTGTTACCACTCAAGGCCTGAAATCTCCTTGGTTTCAGCAAGTTTGTTAAAATTATCAAACTGCTCGAGTAGGATCTGTTTTCTCATTTTCTGTTCTCCCCTAGGCCATGGGCCATATGGGCATTGTAGGCTAGAAGTCTAGAACTATGTACAAGTATATATACTATATGGAATATGTATACGTATTACTACACTTGACATTATTTTCACTCTGGAAATGTTCAAATTCTTTCTGGTCAACATTTTCACTAATGCTATGAATACATGGCATGTACTACCCTGCAGGTTCCAGCTGAATTCAAGGATGTTCTTGATAACACAGTTGTTGCAGCATTATCTCATTCTTCTGCTCATGTATGTCGTGCACACAATTTCTGTTATAACACATGCTGTTGAACCATTATACTTGTTCAGCAAATACATGCTGTATCGGTTTAAATAAGCATCATAGGTATATACTATTGAATTATGCCTTTTCTACCTGCAGGAGTAGGCTAAATTAACCATTTACTCCCTTTTTTTTGTTTGATTTGATTGAATAAGTGACCCTTGTACACATACCTAGGCAATGTTTTTTGTCCTAACAAAACTATGATCAAATTGTCCCCTTTTGTACAGCACATAAAGCACATTCTGTAATAGGCAGCTCATGATGAGAAGTTCAAATTTCCTGGCTCAGAACATGCGACCACACTACTAGGAAGTGATCGTATAATAATATTGGTGATCTAGTTGTTTGAGTGAGGTGGGGTGTTGGTGTGTGTGTTTTGTAATGGTTTCTCTACTTTTTTTTCTTAATTTAAGGATATGCAGCTCTCCTGTGTGTTCAAGAAAAAAACATTCCACCACAACACCAGGAAGTCAATTTTCCACTGATGTTTTTTTCTCGAAAAACACAGGAGATCTGCGCATCATTATATATAAGGAGAAGATGGGTACAAGAACCCAAAGCACACCCCAACACAACACGAACAACACACACCCACAAACCCACACACCCACAAAGGCACACAACACTACGGGCATGACTCACCAGAGCCGGCCTAGAGGCGACCAACAATAGCCGACACACTAATCTCCTGGAAGATGGGCTGAAAGAAGGGAAAGCCCTCGAACCCCAGCCAAGGTCCACAACCGGCATTCCTCCATAGCCATAGCTAGAGCCCCAGCAACACTTGGCGTTGCCCCATCAAAACACAACGATTGCGATGGTTCCCAAGAATCCAAGCCCCCAGCATGACTAGGGAATTGACCCCTTGCCTGAACAGCACAACTGTAGCAGTTAATGCTCTATCCCACTATTTTTTTTTGAAACAAAGGCAGGAGCTTTGCCGCTCAATTAAGTCGAAAGATATATATATACAAGAAGGGTAGCCAAACACACACCACGTGAAGGGCCGACCTACCCACGCAACGCGAAAGGGCAAAACAAAACTACCATGAGTCATCGTTGCCGAACGTGGTTGCAAAGTAGCCAGCAACTCCGACTTCTCATGGCAGACCCAGACGAACAAAGACAAACAGACGATCCGAAACGAGAGGCCGTAACAGGTCATCGTTGCCAGTTCAAAACGAAGAGCAGCTGCGACTTCCTATCTTGACCCTTCGCCTCGCCCCCGACGTTTGCCACACCTTCGAAGCTTCCCAGAAGACGAAGAAGGGGGTGGTTCGCCTCGTGTCATAGTTGCCCAGCCACATCCCCTGATGCAGCAGCTCCGACTTCACGCTGCAAGACCCACCTCCACACACTTGCCGGGCGCCAAGAAGCTCAGAGCATCGACCGAAGATGACATCATGGCTGAGACGAGATCCAAACAGTGACGCCTTCAAGAAGGCATGGCGTCGAGAACGCCATCGTCACTCGTCCCTATGGACCGGGCTTTCACCCGTGGAAGGAAGTATTGGGGAACACGACACGCTGACGCCCTCAACAGGGGATGCGACGCCCACAACATCGTCGTCGTCAAGGCTTTCGCCCAAAGGGTTTCCCAACACAGTCGTCCGGCCAAGACCCCGAACCGATGTTGCCGTTGCCGCCATCACTGCCCTACCATCCCAATGAAACCCTTCCAGAGGGGCACCGACACGCTGGCTGCACGCAGCAGCCGCATAGCTGCGTCGGCCGCCACCCCCTCTGACCGGGCAACAGGGGAACAGGCTTACCCTGTCACGCGCATTGCACTGCCGCACGCCGAAGTCGTTGCCGTACGTCGTCGCCGGCTCTGGCACCCGCAGGTGACGATGCTGTCGCCAGCCGCCGCTGAATGCGAGTGCCCCACCATCGTGGGCGCTGCCCCCAGCCCAAGGGACACCAGATCCGGCCGCTAGGGCAGACAACCTGGTGCCCCAAGCCGGCGCTGCAGCCTCCAACCTGGCCGACGCCACCGGCGCCGCCCCCCGCCTTGGGGGCGCCAGATCCGGCCTCTAGCACACCGGATCTGACCACCCAGGCCCAGGGACAGCCAAGAACGGCACCACCAGTGCTGCCATGAGAGGAGAAAGCGGACGACAGAGGGGAAGGAGAAGATCCCGCCGCCGCCGCCGCCACTACCGAGCGCCTGGCCGGGCTCCGGCCGATGCTGCTGCAGCTGCAGCTAGGCTGCTCCGCTGAGCTCCACGCGGCTCAGGCGAGGCCGCGCCTAGCCGGCCAGCTGCAGCCCGCGCCGCCGCACCGCGCAGACGCAAGGAGACGCGAGGAGAGGAGAGGCCTCACCGCCACCATCCCGGCGAGCCACGTGACCTTGCCGGCGGCCCGCTCCGGCGGGGGAGGGGAGGAGGAGAGGTGAGGGGGCAGTGGCGTGGTCGGGCCGCCCGAGTCGCCCGCGTGGGGAGCGACGCGGGGGCAAGGACGGGAGGATATGTCCTCTGTCAGAAAGGAACTTTCACCGGGTTGTGGAGATAAAGCTTGCAAACCAGCTGACCTTAACAAATGGAACCAGAACTCCCTAGCAAAGACACAATCGATCAAGAGATGGTTGATAGTTTCCCCCTGTTGATCACAAAGGCGACAGCAGTCCGGGCAGGGCAACCCCTGGCGTGCAAAACGGTCAGCAGTCCAACATTTATTATGCGCCACCAACCACATGAAGAACCAACATTTTGGTGGCACCGTTGTCTTCCAGATTAACTCCAATGGAGGAAAAAGAGTGGCTCCCAAGAAAAAACCATCATAGGCTGACTTGGTAGTGTACTGTCCGTTCGAAGAGAATTTCCAAATATGTTTGTCCTCAATTTCTGGTTGTAAAACGAAGCCAGCAAGTATGTCCCATAGCTGTAGATAATCATCTATTACACCCTGTTGGAGTGTGCAAGTGTTAAGCCCATGAGGCCCATGTAAGACAATAATATTGCTACCCTCCTAGGGTTAGCCCAAGTAATCTAATCACAATTTCTAACATGGTATCAAGCTAGGGTTTCCTTTTCCCTCTCTCCCTTCCCTCCCTCCCATGCCACCACCAGCAGCCGCCGCCGCCGCCAGCCATGGCCGGCGGCCTCCCCCCTCCCCCTCCCCCTCCCCTTCCCTCTCCCTGGGCATGCGCGGGCGCGGGCGCTGCCACAGCAGGCTGCGCGCCGCCGTTCCTCTGCTCCTCCACCTGCGCGCCGCTGTGCTCCTCTCCTCTCCTCCGCCTGTGCGCTACTGCCCCTGCTGCTGCGGGCGCGGGCGCCGCGGGCGCTGCTGCTGCCGGCTCGAGCGCCGGCAACCCCCTGCTCTCCTCCGTCTGCGCGCCGCCGTTCCTCTGCTCCTCCACCTGCGCGCTGCCGTGCCCCTCCTCTCCTCCGCCTGCGGGCTGCTGCCCCTGCTGCTGCGGGCGCCACCGCCACAGGCGCGGGCGCCGCTGCAGCAGGCGCCGCGGGCACAGACGCCGCCACAGCAGGTGCGGGCGCGGGCGTCGCTCCTCGCGCAGCCGCCGCGGGTGCTGCTGCTGCCGGCACGAGCACCGGCAACCCCCTCCTCTTACCCTCGTGCGTCGGCCTGCTCCCTGGCGTGCTCTCTGCTGCTGCACCTACTGCAGCTGGGCTGCACCTAGGCGCGGTTTCTGCCGGTGCGGGTGGCCTCGCGAATGACCACCTCAGCCCCTCCCTTGGCACAGTAGCGGGCCCTGCTGCCGGCGATTCCACCCTCACTGCCGCCCTCGTCGCTGCCCGGGCTGCTGCCACGGAGGGCCAAGCACGTGTGCGCGCGGCTGCCCTCGCCTGGGAGCGGGAGCATGATGCGGCCAACGCGCTGGCTCGTCGCATCACCGAGGAAGAGCGGCTCCTCGCTTTCCATGCGGCCGGTGCCATCGTTTCCGGTTCGTCGCTTCCCCGACCGCCGCCTTCGCCTTCGTCGTCCCATCTTGGCCCTCCTACACCCGGGCCGAGCGGGTGGGTGGGGGGGGGGGGGGGTCGTGGGCGTACACCGGTGGCCATGTTCGCTCGGGCTGTCCCGGGCGCTCCACCGTTCCCGTCGCCATGGACTCCACCCCCTGGGACCCTGCCCCCGAGCGTTCCATCGTTCCCGCCATCGTGGACTCCACCCCCTGTGACCCTGCCCCCGAGGCCTGTCGGTTGGGATCCGACGGCCTCGGCCCGTTCTTTCAGCACCTTGGGCCTGACACCACCAGTCAGTTCTGACTGGATCGCTGACTCGGGAGCCACCTACCACACCACTCCCAACCCTGGTCTCCTCCTCCGTTCACCCTCCCTCTTCGACTCACCCTTCTTCCATCATGGTCGCGAATGGCTCTTGCCTTCCGGTCACGTTCGTGGGTGCCGCTAACCCTCAGGGCTCCTTTCTTCTTCTCGATGTCCTTGTTGCTCCCAATATGGTTCACAACCTTCTTTCTATTCGCCGTTTCACAGCTGACAACTCCTGCTCTGTTGAATTCGATCCTTCTGGTCTCACTGTAAAGGATTTGGCTTCCTGGCGTCCTCTTCTCCGCTGTGACAGCACAGAGCCCCTTTACACTCTTCGGTTTCCTACTTCCGCTCCATGGTCTTCACCTTCCCCTCCGTCAAATGCTTTCCCCACCACCACCTCCTCTACTACTTGGCACCGTCGCCTTGGTCACCCTGGCCGCGATGCCTTGACACAGCTTAGTCGTAGCAAGACACTGCTCTTTTGCAAGTTTGTTTTCAGCCTCGAGGCTTCTCCAAAAATGTTGAGGATATCCATTATTAAAGAAATATCATTAGCGGATCAAATATCCCAGAACATCCATGGCCAAGATAAAAAAGCATGGGAGATAGCGGATCCCCTTGTCGCAAACCACACCTGTGAGCAATGCGATTCCCAGGGATCCCATTTAAGAGCACTTGGGTGTTTGAAGAGGAAAGCAGCCCAGAGATAACATCTCTCCAAATTTGGCCGAAACCCAATTGCTGCAAGACCTCCAGGAGGAAGGGTCAAGAAAACGAATCAAATGCCTTTGAAATATCCAATTTGAGCATTATGCAAGGCTGTTTCTACTGATGGAGAAATCTAGCAGTTTGTTGCACCAACATAAAGTTATCTTGAATAAAGCGCCCCTTTATGAAAGCGCTTTGGTTAGGCGAGACCATTTGTTGGAGATGGGCAGCAAGCCGATTAGCCATTAATTTGGTGATTAATTTAGCGAAACTATGAACCAAGCTAATAGGCCGAAAATCCTTGGGCTGTTCTGCACCAGCCTTCTTGGGGAGCAAAGTTATATAGGCTGAATTGAGTAAGCTGAAATTCCTAAATTTCCTCACCAGAGCGCTGAAACTGCAGCCAAGATGTCATCTTTTATAATTTGCCAACAAGATTTATAGAAACGACCCGTAAAGCCATCGGGCCCTGGGGCTTTGTCCGAAGGAAGTTGCAGAATTGTTTTCCAGACCTCATCTTCATTAAAGGGAAGTTCCAGATCTGTCAAAACATGAGAATCAATCCCAATCCCTGCCAGATTAATGGTATGCAACCTATCTGAACATCTTCCAAGCAGATCATCATAAAAATTATCAATGACCTCAGCTTTATCTCTATGGCTTGTACAGGTACGATCACCAGAAACGAGATGTCCAATGAAGTTCTTCCTCTTTCTATGACGGGCATGCAAGTGGAAGAGCTTGGTGTTAGCATCACCCTCCCGGAGCCACCCAATGCGTGACCGCAGCCTATCAATAGTTCTATTCAGGGAAGCGAGAGCAAGGCTGTGCTTTCTCAGATTATTCTTCAGCCACAATACAGGGGGTGGCTATCCTGGGCAATCTCAAACTGATGCAAGATTTCTCGTGCTGAAGCGAGCTGGAATTTCACATTACCCACCCTTCTTCTGCTCCAACTCTGTAGACCCCTAGTTGTTGCTTGAAACTTTCGACTCACAGTTAAATAAGGGCACGAACCTGTAGGGACCGAATCCCAGGCAGCAGCCACCGCTTCCTGAAACCCATCCAATTTGGTCCAGAAGGACTCAAAGTGGAATCTGCGCCGTCCTGGAATATTGTCCTGAAGACCCAGCAATAGCGGGCAATGATCAGAGTCTTCAGAAGCCATGCTTTGAATCAAACAGTTAGGAAACATATCTTCCCAGTCAACAGAACACAGAACCCTGTCCAACCTGACCAAAGTAGGAGTCTTGCTGGTTAGACCAAGTATACTTATGACCATGGGGTGGTATATCTTTTAGGGCCATGTCATTTATGAAACGCCTAAACCGGCCCATCATGGCTCTATTGTAGTTGGTATTGTTCTTATCCTCATCCTTGTAAATCAAATTAAAATCTCCTGCAACCATCCAAGGACCTGGGCAGGTATCTCTGATTTCCCGAAGCTCCTGTAGAAACTCAATTCTGTCATCGTTCCCTTGAGGTCCATATACACAGGTTAGCCACCATGCCTGCCCATTTTCAGAAGAGAATTGAATGGAAGTACTGAACCTGTCCACTCTTTGAACACCATCAGTTCCAATATGACGCCTCCATACCCCCACTGGTCCCAGCTGATGGCACAGAAGAATATCCTGTGAAGTCAGACCCAAGAATTGATAGCATGACCCTTTGAGAGAAGGCAGAGATCTTGGTTTCCTGAATACATACAATGTCTATCCTGGAAGAGTTAACCAGAGAACGCACTGCATCTTGTCTAGTAGCTTAGACCCCTAACATTCCAAATCAATATTTTTGTAGGATCCATTGGAAGACAAACATAAGACGACCAGAAACAAGGCCAATTTAAACCACTATTACACCGTCACCCATGGGCTCCAAATCCTCAGGAAGAGACCAATTAAACAAAGCCGTCAAAGCCTGAAGATGAGAGTCCGTGAGGGGCTGCTGAAACAATTTAGCATAGTCGTCCAGGGCAGGTTGAGTAATACCTTCGTGCTCTTCGATGATGTTAAGGGATCTCATAGCTTCTTCGTTCTCCCCCTCAAATCTCCAGGGATAACCTCGGCCTGAACACCAACAATTCGACGGCTGCAGCGGAGACAATTTCCGAGAGGTAGAGATTTGCTTCCATGCTGGAGGAACAGGCAGCAAACTAGATGATTGTTTAGATATCTTGTTGAGGAAGCCCACCCGAGCCTCAGACAGAGTAGGGGCAGCAACCTGAGTGACGTCTACCCCCGCGGCCACAAGGGACGACTCGCCCTCCGTGACCGCTGGAGACACAACCGTTGCGGCCACCATGGAAGGGTCCATCCTTGGGGACGCCAGGCTAGCAGCAGTGGATGATGGAACAACAGCTGTATTGATGCCCAACAAAGCAGCATCACCCCCTGCAGCCACTTCTCCGACCACCTGAGTCCTAGCAGGGTGGAAACGACGCCTATAATAGACCTGGAGTGGCTTTACCGATGCCTTAGGCAGCCTGACGTTGATGTCCCTAGGCTGCTCACATCGTGCATTTCTTTTCTTGAACTACATTGTGCATTTCATTTGTTGAAATGAAAACATAAAACTGGCTCCATTTCACATTCTATTTTTAATTATGTTATCATTTTGTTGTATGAAGCTGTTGAGTGACCCTGATATCTACTTTTGACCATGTATAGGTCTGTGTGGAGGCAGCTTTAACATTGCGCGCTTTAGCAGAGATTGATCCTACTTGTGTAGGTGGTTTAGTTTCATATGGTCTTACAGCATTGCAAGCTCTTAGAGAGACTGTATCATTTGATAAGGTATTTTACTTCCTATCAGTGACATGACTATCCCTATCATGGCTAATGTTTACTTTGGTAAATCTTTGCTGTGTTGAAGCTTGTATTGGGGATATATCGAGGTGCAACATGATTGGATATATTTTGCAGAATTTATTAGATTACTCATGGGTCTTAAAATGGCCGAAGTTAATCACTGCTAGTCAGTGGCTGAGCTTGGCTCGAATTACAGAGGGAATCTGTTATGTGGCTGCTAGGTACACTCATGGGTCTTAATAAAGCACGACGAAGCCGACAAACATAACCTGAAGGAGCATCAACACCTGGAGGTGGTTGCATATAAACTTCACTCAAATCACCATGAAGGAAAGCATTCTTAACATCCACCTGAGATATGGACCAAGAAGACGAAGCAGCCACTGCAAGTAAAGTACGGACTGTGGTCATGTGAGCAACAGGAGCGAATGTCTCTTCATAATCCAATCCTAGAGTCTGCTGAAACCCCCGTGCAACAAGACGGGCTTTATATCTCTCAATTGAACCATCTGACTTGGTTTTAATCTTGAAGACCCACTTACTGGTGATCGGTACAGCATGTGAAGGTAATGGGACCAGCTCCCATGTGCCTTGAAGATCAAGAGCAGCGAGCTCCTCAGACATAGCTAGCTGCCACTCTGGAATACTAGAAGCTTCTTGATAAGTGGATGACTCATGAACAACAGTACTCACACGTGGGAATCCAAACTTATCAGGAGGCTCAATAGTAGCACGATTTCGTAGATTATATCGTGAACCAACCTGTGTCTCATCAGAAATAGCAAACGACTCATTAGAATTAGGAAAATCAGCAATAATGGGTGCATCGGGACTGGCCGAGGAAGTGGGAATAGGATGTTTAGGACGACGAGTGTAGTGCTTTGTAATTGGAGGACGTGGTGGTGAAGCAGGAAGGTTGGATGGTTGGTTATCAACAGGAGGAGGTGATGAAGGTGGTGGTGAAGTTGGTGGTGGAGATGGAGGATCAATATGAATGAGTGGGTTGGGCGGTGCTGATGTACATTGTGGACTGGCATCATCACAAGATGAAATAGGAGGAAGGCATAGAAAAGAGGTGGTCTCTGTGGGAGCGTATGATGACTTTGTAGAGGAGTTGTAAAAGAAAGGACGATCCTCAACAAAGGTGACATCACGAGAGATCCGTATACGCCGAGAAGAGGGATCATAACAACGATAGCCCTTGTGCTCAGGACTACAACCAAGGAAGACACACTCAACCGACTGAGCTGTTAACTTTGTTCGTTCACGAGGGGCAAGCAGGACATAACATAGACATCCAAAAACCCGAAGATGATCATAACGAGCAGGTATCCCGAAAAGAACTTCACCAGGACACTTGCCAGACAATTTGGACGATGGTTGTCTATTAATAAGATAGACAGACGTCGAAACAGCCTCTCCCCAAAAATGTGAAGGAACAAAAGAAGCAATCAAAAGTGTGCGAGCCGTTTCTATTAGATGACGGTGTTTGCGTTCAGCAACCCTGTTCTGAGCATGGGCACCAGGACAAGAGAGCTGAGCAAGAGTACCCTCAGAGTCCAGAACCCGGCGAAAGGCAGTGGATAAATACTCCCCACCAGAATCAGAACGAAAACTCGAATCGGGGTAGAAAACTGAGTGTGAACCATGCGAACGAAGCTTTGGTAAATAGAGCACAACTGAGAACGATGTTTCATGAAATAAATCCAAGTATATCGAGAATGATCATCAATAAAAATAACATAATATTTATGACCTCCTTTTGTAGCAAAAGGTGCAGGACCCCATACATCGGAATGTGCTAGAGTGAATGAATTTCATTATTGGGCTAACCCTAGAAGGGTAGCAATGTAGTAGGGGTTACATGGGCCTCATGGGCCTAGACTCATATATTCCAACACACCCCCGCAATCTGAACTGCCGGCGCAGCGGAGTTTCAAGACTGGACATGAAAAGAAGCACAACGCAACACACGAGCCCCCTCACAGACTCAACTAGGAACTGGTGATGTTGAGGCTGGAGCGAAGCTCGGAGAACGTCGAAGATGGGAGGCCCTTGGTGAAGATGTCAGCGAACTGGGAGGTGGTCGGGACGTGGAGAACTTGAACATCCCCGATGGCCACCCGATCGCGGACAAAGTGGAGGTCGATCTCCACATGCTTGGTCCGCTGGTGCTGAACGGGGTTGGTGGAGAGGTACACCGCACTGACGTTGTCGCAGTAGACCAACGTGCTCCGGGTCAGGGGACTGTGGAGCTCACCAAGTAGCTGCCGGAGCCAGGAGGCCTCAGCCACGCCGTTAGCAACCGCGCGGTACTCCGCCTCGGCACTGGAGCGGGAGACCACCGGCTGGCGCTTGGACGACCAGGACACCAGGTTGCCGCCGAGGAAGACAGCATAGCCGGAGGTGGACCGTCGAGTGTCCGGACACCCGACCCAGTCAGCGTCGGTGTCACGGACTGTGGAGGCGGACTGGTGGAGAAGAAGGCCGTAGTCGACGGTGCCACGGAGGTAGCGAAGGAGGCGCTTGAGAGCCGTGAGATGAGGCTCACGCGGATCATGCATATGTAAGCAAATCTGGTGAACTGCATAGATGATGTCCGGGCGGGTGAAAGTAAGGTACTGTAGTGCCCCTGCAAGACTCCTGTACGCAGTGGGGTCAGCGACTGCAGTGCCCTCGATCTCTGACAGCTTGGCCTAGGTGTCAACTGGGGTGGAGCAGGGCTTGCAGTCAGTCATCCCAGCTCGCTCCAGGATATCAAGAGTGTACTGCTGCTGGTGAAGAAAAAGACCCCCTGTCGGGGCTCAACAGTAATCCCGAGAAAGTGATGGAGCACACCAAGATCCTTCATCGCGAACTCCTGCTGAAGGGAGGTGATGATCCGCTGCAGCAGTGTCGGGCTGGAAGCTGTGAGCACAATGTCATCAATATAGAGCAGCAGATAGGCAGTCTCCCCGCCGTGGTGAGATATGAACAACGAAGTATCGGACTTCGCCTCCACAAAGCCCAGGGTGAACAGATAGGCAGCAAAACGAGAGTACCACGCTCTAGGTGCCTGCTTGAGGCCGTAGAGAGACTTGTTGAGGCGACACACCAGATCAGGCCGGGTGGAGTCAACGAAACCCGCAGGCTGACTGCAGTAGACGGTCTCAGCAAGTGTCCCATGAAGAAAGACATTCTTGACATCCAGTTGATGCACGGGCCAGGAGCGTGAGAGAGCCAACGAGAGGGCTGTGCGGACAGTAGCAGGCTTCACCACTGGACTGAAAGTCTCATCATAATCAACTCCAGGCCGCTGAGTGAAACCCCTGAGAACCCAGCGTGCCTTGTAGTGCTCGAGAGAACCATCAGCCCGCCGCTTGTGCGTCCAGATCCACTTCCCGGTGACGACATTGGAGCCAGGTGGACGGGGTACCAGATCCCAGGTCTAGTTGGCGAGAAGAGCCGCGTACTCCTCTTCCATTGCACCTCGCCAGTGGGGGTCGGCCAAGGCGGCACGCACGGAAGAGGGCACCGGAGAGACCCCCGTGTCACCGGTCGTCGATGCGAGAGCTCGAGGCCGTAGTACCCCCGCCGCACGTCGTGTCACCATGGGGTGTACATGACGCGGGTGGCGGTGAAGGAGCGGCGGGTGATAAACAGGCCGGTCACCCCGAGCAGCTGGTGGAGGAGGCGGTGGTGGGGGCGTAGGTGTCGACGGCGGAGAGGCGGCGATAGGAGAACCCTGCGGCAAGGACGGCGACACGTCCCGCACCGGTGGCGCCGAGGCCGCGGCAGGAGACCGAGGGGCCGACGATGGCGACGCGGCCCGCACCGGTGGCGGCGAGGCCGCCCGAGGGGCCGACGACGGCGACGCGGCCCGCACCGGTGGCGGCGAGGCCGCCCGCGCACGCCGTTGGTAGACACGCACCGGCTGTGCGTAGCGTGCGGGAGGCACCGAGGACGCGGGACCCGCGTTAGGCGCAGGCTCCGGCGGAGTGGACGGTACCGCCGGACCGGCGCTAGGCACAGGGTCCGGCGAAGCGTCCGAGGACGGCGAGCCTGGGTACGAGACCGGCGGGGGAGGTGGTGGGGTGGTACCTGCAGGATAAAACAATAAAGGTGGCTGGACCACCGCGTCAGTGGGAAAAAGATCGGTCGTGGGAGGTGGCGGGAAGGGAGGAGACGCGCGCGCTGGAGAGTGCGGAGGCGCGGGGGAAAATTGCGGCCACCACAGTACCGTTCCTGGGTACCTCTGTCTTTCAAGGTGCCTCTTCTAACCCTAACAGGCCAAATTGCAAGCCCAATAGACCACATATAGGCCCGGGTAAACAGGCCCAAAAACCAGAGAAACAAAGCTGGTCGTCCCTGTGCTAGTCGGACGACTAATCGTGATTAGTCGACGACTAATCGGACGACCTGCTTTCTGGTCAAACTAATCGCGTCGGTAGCCTGATCGATCACTAGGGACCGACCAGGACGATTAATCGCGATTAATCGGACGACCAGAAAACAATGCAACCGAGTACGAATGGAATCAAATTCTGCTCTTACACCCATGACAAAGCGATAAGGAACTTTTCAATGAATTTGTGGGCTGGACAATCAGCAGCTGTACAGTCAGGTACCATAGAGGTCAAGGATCCCATCGGACGACCAAAAGTTGAGTAGTATTCATCAACAGACATGTCTTGCTGCTCAATAGCATGAGTTTGCTGCATAAGAGTGTGCATAAGAGCACCACTGTCCTGAACATAGCGCGCCTTCAAGGATGACCATATAGCCTTGGCTGTTTTACACTTGGACAGACTCATAGTCATAGATTGCTTGGTACTGTTAACCATAGCAGCCATCACCTTGTCATCATTAGTCTGCCAAGTTTTGACATCAGCAGCATTGCTCTGATTTTGCTGCAGCGCAGGAGGATCATCAGTGAGATGAAAAAGAAGTCCATGACCCCTTAAAGCAGTTTCCACACAAAAAACCCACTCTGGATAATTCTGACCATCAAGGGTAATGTTGATAACAATAGTGTTGATCTGCGACATGACTGGAAACTTCGAGCAGGTCAACAAGACGAAGAAATGAAAGTGTTACCACCGTGACAGTAACCTCAGATGATTTCAGCCTGAGATGGTCTTTGCGGAAGTAGAGGAAGTCCGGGCGGACAACAGGCAGCAGAGGAAGAACTCCAGGCGGACAGCAGGAGGCCGGGCAGACGACGAGCAGCAGACGTCGGCCCCGGGCGAGAAGATGGACGTCCGCACGGGATTTCCGTCCGCGCGGGATGTGCGCGCGTGAAGACGAACGTCCATGCCGCGCGGGATTTCCGCAGGAGACGCCGGTCTGCGCAACAGCCGAAGGGCGCGCGGACGGGGGTAGGAGATGCCGACGCGCGTGACGACGACGGGCCGCGCAACAGCCGAAGGGCGCGTGCGGATTCCAGGCCGCGCGGACGAGGGTAGCCGCGCGAATTGAAGACGCGCGCGGATTCCAGGCGAATCGCGCGGATTCCAGGCGCCGTCAGGTGCGCGAGGTGAAGCGCCCGCGCGAGATGAAGGCAGGCACGACGGGCGAACGGCGATGGGCCGATCCACGTGAAGAACAGAGGAGCTGCCCGCGAACGGCGACGGTCCAATCCGCGAACACAGGACCAGCTGCGATGGGCGGCTGACGACGAGAAAAAAATGGATCGTGGGCGATTAGGGACTAGATTAGCCCTAATTCGACCCCTAAACCTTGCTTTGGTACCATGTTACTAACCTTTGGAATTAGAGAAGATGATGACTCCATTAGTGGAGATAGATACATATATAGAGAGCCTTATGGGCCATATGGGCCAATATTAGATGGGTCTTCATATACTTAACAAGTGTCACCTGTGCGTCCGGTGTAGCGTCCGATGCTACTGCAGCATCTGACAGACTTAGGGTTTGCCATCGGACGCACCTGGGGAGCATCTGATGCTCCCGCAGGGTGCGTCCGATGCCCCTAAAACAACACCTCTCGCTTTCTAACTTTCGCCCTTGTTTCCGTGTGCCAACAATATAGTGTTATATCACTTGTGCACGTGTGTTAGCATTTTTTGAAGTATTTTTCAAGGGTCTTGTTAGTCACTCGCTAGGTCTAATGCATTAACATGTTAGCGATCACCTAGTGCCACTTGAACACCGCATAAGCCGTGAATATTCTCCTCTTAATAGTATGACCATCTATCCTAAACGTGATCACACTCGCTAAGTGTTTTGATCATCAAAACAAAGAGCCCTATAAGTTATACCTTTGCCTTCGGGCCTCTTTGCTCCTCTTTTCTTCTTCTCTCTATTTCACCAAATGTGGAGCACTTGATCACATTGATTACTTGTGGCCATCACCATCTTCTTCTTGGTTGCCACCTTGCTAGCTGCACTAGTTGGCTTGGTCATAATCACTTCTCATTAGCTACACACATGCTTAGCCATAGGATTAGACAAAATATGTTTCATCAATTATGCAAAACTAAACTAGGGCTTTCACCTAGTTCTGTATTTACAATTCCTATGTGGATGAACTGACACTAGCTATGTGACCTGTTGTTGGTAGTATTGTCAAGGACTTTAGGTTAATCTTTCATATCAATTGTTTGCCCTCTTCTTGCTGTATTTACCATAACATTTTTCATACAGCTTGCTTTAACCTTACCTTCTTGACAATTTTTTTTTGTAATAACAGGGCAAAAGTTTGAACCTTGAGCTCGACTCACTACATGGACAGGCCACTATGTTAGCTGCTCTTGTTGCAATATCGCCAAAGTTGCTTCTTGGTTATCCTGCGAGGTTCACCTCACTATACCTCAACATGCTTTCCTTCTTGCCTATCCCTATTAATAAGTTTTAAACATTTCCATCCCATAAACTTTAAACATTTGCATTCCAGACATGGCTGCAATCTAATCTGACATCTTGGAAGCATATTTCCAGAGTTTGCAAAATGCTAAGAAAATTTATTAAAATGATTCTGGCAGCCTAGCAGAACCAGTCAATGATAGAAATTGCACATACTCGAAAATATATGTTTGGCCAAATATTATATCCCAGAATCATGCCATTAGTACCTGGTCAGCCTGTCAATACCATGTCAAAAGGAATTTCCTACAGCAGAGATGAGTAGCATGATGTATTCTGGTCTACACATCTAGGTCCTGAGTTTCTCTCTGTAGTTTATAATTAATAGGCAACCAACCTTGTGCTTCTTGTGAAGGAAGGACAGGCACTTGATAAAAACAACAAACTGAATTCTGAATCATGCATTTGACATGCAAAATAAAACATTATGCATGGCTGTAGGCATACAATTTTGTTATGGATGCCATGTATGAGTTATCAGTTGTAATGAATATGTGCATACACATGTAGTGTGCCCATGTTGTTGTTAATATGGTATTTGACATTTTCAACTGTGCTTCAATCTTGTCAGCCCATGGGTGAGTTAGAATATTGTGCATTTAGCCATCTAGTTGATTGTCTTTGTGACGAAACATCTTATTTATGTCATTTGTAGTTTGTCAATGATAGACCTCTTAATTCTTGTGCTTATCTATTAGGAATATGCTTAGTATCTACTTTAGAATATGCTGTACTTTTGCATCAACTTGGCAGCCAAGTTGAGGTCCCTTGGCAGCCAAGTTTGCTGCCCTATATGTACCCCTGCACTTTATTATGCCTTCAAGGCTAATGGAAATCAGATCTAGCCCCATTTACCTGTGTCTATTCCAACAAATGGTATCTAGAGCCTAGTTTCGTTCTGGTTCTTCCCTAACCCATCCCAATCCCGTACCCATGGCCGACAGAGCGAGTCTGGCCCCTCCACTTTCTACTCCCGGCGGCGCTCAGTTGGAGCGGGCAGCGACACTCAGGCAGCTCTGGACGCGGAGGAGGCACGCGCGGGCTCTGGGAGCCGCAGCGACCGCACGCTAGCGCGAGCGCGAGGAGGAGCGGGCCGTGAGGGAGTCGACGCGTCTCCAGGTGGCAGAGCAGAGGGAGATGGAGGCGGAGGGACGGCCGGCAGCGGTTGCTCGTGCTCAGCGGCTGGCGGCCGCCGAGCTGGCAGCAACGTGGGCCACAGAGGACGCTGCGGTCGCGACTGCGGTTGCTGAGGCCGCGGCGGCGGAAGCAGCCGCCTTGCGCCTGGAGGTGGAGCCGCGGCGGGTGGCGGGCGCTGATGCGAACGGACGCGATCGGGTGCGCCGAGGCGCTGCTGCGGGCCGTGCAGAAGCGGGAGGTGGAGATGTGGAGGCGGACTTCAGCGAGTACCGCGTGGCAGGCGCTGAGCGAGCCACAGCGGCTGCAGGCGACGCACGCGACCTCGACCTGGGCGGCTACGACCGGGACATGGGCGGGCGCGGCTTCGCAGCAGAGGCGGAGCTGTGCGTTGCTGTGGGCGCGACAGGCAGAGACGCGGCCTAGGCGGCTGCGGACGCCGTCGCGGACCTGCACACAGGAGGAGGCCGCGACCTGGGCGCGCGCGGTCTTGCTCGAGCGCGCGGCTTCGACCTGCGCAGGCATGAGGACGCCTGGGAGGACCGCCCAGCCCGTGACGCCAATTGGTGGCTGGAGCGCGAGGCACATGCGCATGGACTCGACCACGACCACGACGCGGGCGCTCGGGACCCGCCCATCCAGCGCGCTCTCAAGGCCCAGCGCTGGCGCGAGTGGGCCGAGCAGCTGGTGCCGCAGCGGGAGATGCGGGCGCGTGATGCTCGATCGAGGCTCGCACATGACCCGTACAGACGCGACCTGGACATCTTCGACGACCGCGAGCTGGGTAGATGGGACTCCAGTGTGCGGTCACCACCCAGGCGGCGTGCTTCTCGCTCTCTAGAGCAGCGCCGTGGTCGCCGTGGCCGGCCGGGGTCCCCTCCACCCGTTCAGACCATCGTCAAGGACGCCGACTATTAGACATGTACAGTCCAGTCATATATACCTTGTATCTGGACACTTTGTAACCAGCCCTTTGGTATCAGCCCCCTAAGAGGGTGTGAGGTGTTTCCCCTACTGTTCTATTCTCTTATATGGTATCAGCCAATTAGATCCTCCTTTTCCGCCCCTCTCCCGATCGGGCCTCTGCCCCGCGCGGGCGCAACGCCTCCCTCCTCCGCGCACGATCCCGCGTCGCGTCCCTCCTCAGCGCACGCCGCCACCGCCTCCCCCCTTCGGCCTCTTCTTTTCGCCCCTCTCCCGATCGGGCCCCTGTCACTTCCGCCCCGCGCGATGCAGCCGCTTCCCTCATCCGCGCGCGACGCGACGCAGCCGCTCCCCTCCTCCGCGCGCGATCCCGCGTTGCGCCCCTCCTCACCGAACGCCGTCGCCTCCCTCTCCGGCCCCTCCTCACCGCACGCAGCCGCCACCTTCTCTGCGTGCGATCCCTTCCCCCTCTGCGCGTCTTCTTGCGTCGCTTCCCCCTCACCGCCCCGATTAGAGCACTTCATCTGCCACCGGTGATGGCACCCTCCCGGCCACTGGAAACGGCACCACGGGTGCCTAGGGCGCCAATCTCGCTCCACCAATCGTGGCCCATGCTTACGCCACCGTGAATGTGAAATCTCATGTCCCCTTCATGCTGGAGCTCACCTCCAATTACTCGAAGTGGGCTTTCTTCTTCAAACAGCTGTGCGGCAAGTTCAGCCTTCGCTCCCACATTGACGGCTCCGCTCCTCAAACCAATGACCCTCAGTGGGATGCCGCAGAGTGCTGCGTCCGTGGTTGGATCCTCAACTCCGTCGACGACTCCCTCCTCGACCTCGCCATGGACGAGGTCGATCCCTCTGCCCGCGATCTGTGGGTGGCCAGCGAGGGGATCTTCCGCGCCAACAAGGAGCCACGCGCCATCTTCCTCCTCAACGAGTTCCACTCCATGACGCAGGGCGACTCCACCATCTCGGCGTACTGTCAGCGTCTGAAAACCAAGGCCGCTGCTCTTCGCGACGTCGGCCATTCTGTGCAGGACTCACAGCTCGTCCTCACCCTTCTGCATGGCCTCAATCCTCGCTTCGCCAACACCACCGACGACATCGCCAACTCCGCCGTTCTTCCCTTGTTTGCTCGAGCCCACGACATGCTTGTTCTCAAAGAGCTCCGCTTGGCAAACGATGAGAAGATTGTCGCCAACACCGCTCTCCTCGCATCGGCTGGCTCTGGCTGCACCGCTCTGGGCGGGTGCTGCTCCACCACTGCTGGTGCCTACTCTGGTGGCCACAACAGCCACTCCAGCAACTATGGCGGTGGCAACAGTGGTGGGAACAACAGCGGACACAGGAACGGCGGTGGCGGCAAAGGAAAGGGCAAGGGCAAGGGCAAGCGGAGCTGGAATGGAGGCCCTGCTTAGCAGCGCGGTGGCACTGCTGCTTCTCCACAGCAGGCCAGCCCCATGTGGCCTTGGTTCTGCTACAGCCCCTGGGCGCCCCAAGGCCCTGCTCCAGCACAACAGGGCTGGCGTCTAGGAGTTCTTGGCGCACCTCCTCAGGCTCACGCGGCCTCTGCGCCGGTGCAGCCTCCTACAACATTTGCGCCGGTGCAGGTCTCCCAGCCGGCTCCCATGTGGAACCTGGCTGGCCTCGTCGCCGCGCTCAACCAGATGCACATCCAGCAGCGGCCTTCCTGGGTGCTGGACTCCGGTGCCTCCTCTCACATGAGCTCCTCGGATGGTATACTCCTTTCCCGCCATCCCTCTTCTCATTCTTTCATTACCGTTGGCAATGGTCAAACCCTTCCCATCACATGTCGTGGCGAGTCTACCCTTCAAACCCCTGTGTCAAACTTTCCACTCAATAATGTTTTAGTTGTCCCCGCTCTTGTACACAACCTCCTTTTCTGTACGTCAGTTCACTAGGGACATCAATTGCTTTATCGAATTTGACGGTCTTGGTTTTTCTGTCAAGGATATCCCGACCTGGCGCGTGATGCTTCGCTGCAATAGTGCTGGCGACCTCTACACCATACCTGCTGCACCTTCCGCTCCGCACGCCAGCCTCGCCATCTCCACCAACCTCTGGCATCATCGTCTTGGTCACCCCAGTTCTGCAACCATCGACATCCTTCGCCATAGTGTGTCAATCAGCTGTAATAAAGTAGAGCATTCTCCATGTCATTCGTGTCAGCTTGGCAAACATGTGCGCCTTCCTTTTTCAGCCTCTAGTTCACTTAGCTCTATGCCATTTGAACTTGTTCACTGTGACGTGTGGACATCACCTGTTGCCAGTATATCGGGTTATCAATATTACCTTGTTTTACTCGATGATTTTACACATTTTTGCTGGACATTTCCTCTCGTTCGCAAATCTGAGGTAGCAGCCCACATAACAAATTTTTGTAACTATGTATCCACACAATTCAGCCTCGCCATCAAAGCCATACAGGCTGATAATGGTACCGAGTTCGTCAATAATACCCTCCAAACCCTATTCACTTCCTGAGGTATTCATTTACGACTCTCGTGCCCATACACTTCTCAACAAAATGGCAAGGCTGAACGTATTCTTCGCACCTTGAACAATATTAGCCGCACCATGCTGATCCATGCACACATGCCTGCACCCTACTGGGCTGAGGCCCTCGCCACAGCCACCTACTTGCTCAATCGACGCCCATGCTCCGCCATTCGCAATGCCATTCCCTATGCTCTACTATACAACAAGACACCAGGTTACTCTCATCTTCGTGTCTTTGGGTGCCTCTGCTACCCCAATTTGACTGCCACGGCTCGTCACAAGCTCGCTCCTCGCTCCACAGCTTGTGTGTTCCTCGGTTATCCCTCCTCGCACAAGGGGTACCGCTGTCTCGATCTCTCAACAAGACGCATCATCATCTCGCGTCATGTTGTTTTGGATGAGACTTGTTTTCCCTTTGGGCTCTACTCACCCAGGTCCTCGCCTAGCGACCTGGATTTTCTACTTGCAGGTACCACAGCCCCTGCACCGGGCATCGTCACTGAGCAGCCACGTCGTACTCAGGCTGTTCTCGAGGAGGTGCCAGATGATCCCGCGATACTCTTCCGCGGGCCTGTACTGCCAGCTGCACAGCCTGCTGCAGCAGCACCTCCTCCACAGGCTGCAGCGGCTCCTACAACACCTGCTGCACCAGCAAACGCTCCTGCTCCAGCCAGGGACTTCCACCTGCAGTACAGCCAGCGCCCCCATCGTCCGGCTTCAGCACCAGTTTACATCTTTAAAAATCTTTTATCTGTTCGTCAGTTTACATCTGATAATCTTGTCTCTATCGAGTTTGACCCGCTTGGTGTTTCTATGAAGGATCTTTGTACCAGGAACCTCCTCCTTCGCTGTGACAGCTCGGGCCCTCTCTACACCTTGCAGCTTCCAACGTCACCCTCTGGTTCCTGCGCTCTCGTGACCACTCCTTCATCGACTACTTGGCACCATCGTCTTGGTCACCCCGGGTCGTCTACCCTCCAGCACCTCGCCAAGTCGTCCTCCATTATCTGCAGCACACCTGGCGATGCCTCCTTGTGTCATGCTTGTCAGCTCGGGCGCCATGTTCGCCTGCTCTTTTCTACTTCATTGTCTAGAGCATCCAAATTTTTTGACTTGATACATTGTGACTTGTGGACGTCACCGATTGTCAGTGTATCCGGTTTCAAATATTACCTTGTCATTATTGATGATTGCTCTCATTTTCTTTGGACTTTTCCCCTCAAGCTCAAGTCCGATGCTTTCCCTGCTATTTCCAACTTTTTCGCATTCATTCTGTCCTAGTTCGGCTGCACCATCAAATCCGTGCAATGTGACAATGGCAATGAGTTTGACAACTCCGCGTCTCGTGCTTTCTTTCTTACTAAAGGTGTTTCGCTTCGCATGTCCTGCCCCTACACCTCACAACAGAATGGCAAAGCCGAGCGCATGATTCGCACCGCCAACAACGTCACTCGCACCCTCCTCTTCCAAGCTTCTATGCCCCCCTTCTACTGGGCTAATGCTCTCGCCGCAACTACCCACCTCATCAACCGTCTCCCCACTAAAACTCTCAACATGAGCACCCCGTTCTTCGCCCTCTATGGTACTCTTCCGTCTTACCATGAGCTTCGGGCTTTCGGGTGCTCCTGCTACCCCAACCTCACCGCCACCACTCCCCACAAACTCGGCCCCCGATCCTCGCTGTGCGTGTTCCTAGGGTACTCCCTGATCACAAGGGATACAGGTGCCTCGACCCCATCTCCAACCGGGTCATCATATCTCGTCACGTTGTCTTCGATGAAACAACGTTCCCTTTCAGCCTTCGCCGGCCCTCGCCTCCTGCTCACGAGCTTGATTTTCTAACTGCTGACGACCCTCCGCCAGCTCCCTCTCTCTTGCAGGTACCCTGCCCCGGGTCTGGGTGTCTCGGTGCCCAGAACGCCCCCTGGCTTCACAATGCCCAGGTCCTCGGGCGTCTCCTCACCACCGCGGGCTCCGCCAGCCCCGACCTGCTCTTCGGCCCCTGCACCGCAGCCGGTGCCCATGGCGGTGCCCCCTACACCGCAACAGGCGCCCACGGCGGCGCCCCCTGCACTGCAGCATGATTCCTTCTCCGCCGCGCTACATCAAGAGTGATCGCCCTCTTCCGCTCGGAGCTGTTCCCATTTGCCTGGTTGCCAACACTCATGGCATGGCGACTCGCGGGAAGTCTGGGTATCGGCAGCCTCGCCTCGCTATGCACACTGAGGCTCTGTCCCCCCTGCCGCGCACTTGCCGTGATGCTCTTGCCGATCCTCACTAGCACAGGGCCATGGAAGAAGAACATGCTGCTCTCTTGGACAACGGCACTTGGGAGCTCGTTCCCCGACCTACTAAGGCAAATGTGGTCACCGGGAAATGGATTTTCAAACACAAGTTTCATGCCGATGGTTGTCTGGATAGGTACGAGGCTCGCTGGGTTCTTCGCGGGTTCACTCAACGCTCGGGCATCGATTACGATGAAACGTTCAGCCCCGTTGTGAAGCCCGCTACTGTTCGGACTGTCCTCACCTTGGCTCACTCTCGTGATTGGCCAATTCATCAGCTGGATGTGAAGAACGCCTTCCTACATGGCACCTTGTGAGAGACGGTCTACTGCTCCCAACCCACGGGGTTTGCTGATTCTGCCTTTCCCGACCATGTCTGCAGATTCAACAAATCCCTCTATGGACTAAAGCAGGCCCCGCGTGCTTGGTATAGCCGGTTTGCCTCTTTCCTGCTGTCCCTCGGTTTCATTGAAGCAAAGTCTGACACCTCTGCTCAGATATCGGCGTGGCACTGAGATGGTCTACTTGCTTCTCTATGTGGATGTGGATGACATTGTACTCGCAGCCTCCTCCGAGCAGCTCCTCCACCGTGTGATTGTGGCTCTGAAGAATGAATTTGCCATGATGGATCTTGGCCCTCTGCACCATTTCCTCGGCGTGGTAGTTCAGCGCACCAAGGACACTCTCCTCCTCTCTTAGCGGCAATACATTCTGGACATCCTTGCCCAGCACCACATGAGTGGCTGCAACCCTTGCTCCACCTCGGTCGACACTTGTGCCAAAGTCCCTGCAGATGTTGGTCCTCCCGTGGCTGATCCCACTGTTTACCGCAGTCTTGCAGGCGCCCTACAGTACTTAACTTTCACAAGGCCTGACATTGCCTACGCATGTTCAACAACTATGCCTTCACATGCATGATCCTCGGGAAGTTCACCTTGTTGCTGCCAAAAGGATTCTACGGTACCTTCAGGGCACCATTGGCTATGGTTTGATCATACCCCGCTCTGCTCCCACTCAGCTCATCATGTATACTGACGCTGACTGGGCTGGTTGCCCTGACACTCGCCGATCCACCTCGGGGTACGCTTCCTCGGTGGCAGCCTTGTCTCTTGGTCATCCAAGCGGCAGCCCACCGTCTCTCGGTCAAGTGTCGAGGCTGAGTACCGCGCCATCACCAACGGAGTCACTGAGGTCTCGTGGCTGCAGCAACTTCTCCTGGAGCTTCACCATCCCTTGAAGACTGCATCCCTCGTCTTCTGCGACAACGTCAACGCCGTCTATCTATCTTCCAACCCTGTTCATTTTGTCGACCTTCATTTTGTCCATGAGAAGGTGGCCATTGGTGCTGTTCGTGTGCTTCATGTGCCCACCACGTCGCAGTTCGCCGATGTCTTCACGAAGGGTCTTCCCACCTCCGTCTTCACCGATTTTCGCTCCAATCTCAACGTTCGTTCTACCGATGTTCAGCTTGCGGGGGATGTTAGAATTAATTATGTACCAACTGTATTCCCTCTCCCTATGCGCCACCTCCTGGCTGCTCAGGCCCTTTGGGCTCCCCTCTCTCTCCTATATATATGTGTAATCATCCATGTAATCATCATTAAGTCTATTGACTATTCTCTAATATTCCTGACCAAGTCCCTTGGGCGAGTCACGTTCCAGGAGCTCCGCGCCAAGATTGGAATGGTCCAGGTTACCCAGAAGCATACACACCAGACTTAAGGGGAGATTGATAGACCTCTTAATTCTAGTGCTTATCTATTAGGAATATGCTTAGTATCTACTTTAGAATATGCTGTACTTTTGCATCAACTTGGCAGTCAAGTTTGCTGCCCTATATGTACCCCTGCACTTTATTTTGCCTTCAAGGCTAATGGAAATCAGATCTAGCCCCATTTACCTGTGTCTATTCCAACAGTCAAATGTTGAATCTGCCACACGTGTTTGGGTATTGTTGGATTGCGTGGCACAACTGTTCCGTGCTATTCGGTAAGAGGGGTGGGAGATACCCTTATTTCACAGTGCAGTGTGCTGTGCTCTAAGCAGTATATTTGTAGGTTAGTAAGTCTGAAGGCTTGGTTGGAGCATTGGCGTGGTTTGCCTCTAGTAGTCTGGTGCTCGTTGTTGTCGCCAAAATAGATTGCAATCTCCACCTAGTCTCATAGTCTGATATGTGACAAGAAGCATTCGTGATATGTACCTTTTGCCATCCTTATGGATGACACATCTTTCTTTCTTCTTTCTTCTTTCTTTTTTCTTTTTTATTTTATTTTTTGTAAATTATACTGAAGACACACACGGTCTTACATGCATGCACAAACCCTTGTCCCTATGAGCAGCTCTCAATGAATGGCTAATAAGCGCTTTGCTGTCAATAGGCACGTCGCTTGCCACTGAAATCCTAATGGCTGCAAGTAATCTTGTACAATGACCAGGAAAATACTAGATGGTGTTAGAGTAATCCCTGTGTTTACTGCTTATCTAGCTAGTACTATTAGTATTTGTCTTTTTAGCTGGCTGTAAGACATATAGGTTGGTTTGCTCTATATTCTTTGCGCCTTGTTTCAGCTTTCATCTGATTTTTGCAGAAGCCAGAAGCTGAAACAAACAGCCCAGCTATTGAGCTGGCTTATGAAATCTTTGAGATGTTTTTTTTGGAACAAATTGCATTCGCTTGTGCAGGCGTAGCCTATGCTGCATAACCTGTAATGCAATGCAAGTGTTGTGCGAGCAACCAATCAGACCCTATGAGATTAAGAAAGTTTGCTTAAAAACAGAACATGTGTCCTAGACTCCAGTTACTCTACTCACCTCTGCTCATCCTATAGCTGCTGCTCTAGTAACAAATAAGCACGTCTTTAGAAGGCATCTTTACAACGTTCTTACATATTTGGCATTGGAAAGAGAAGATTTTACATGCCACTTTTGCCTATGTGCCAAGACACGTTGAACACATAGTGTGAAGGCAGACATGAAATGACAATTTTGCCACTGTCTTCGCCTGCCTCATGGTTCGTTTGTTCTTCACCTATCATCTTCCATCTTAGGTCACCCATCATCCCACCACAATTCCCAACCGCCTGAGCTCTGGTGTTCTATGCAGCATGGATACATATACATGTATCAGTATCGGAAGTATGCAGATATGTGAATACAACATTTTTCCAAAAAGCGCTGCCCATGCATTGCCGCAGGTGCAAAATATTAAGAGAGTTTGGTGATTCTGCCCCTACTCTAGAGTGCAATTGTGATTTTACCCCTATTTTTGAACTTTCTGATTTTTCCCTCGGGCGATTTTGAATTGAAGTGTTCGTCTATGTTTTTGTAACAGTGTTAAGTCTGGGTAGATTAAATATCCAAAAATAGGAAAAAGTAGATGCTTGCGCGATGGGAAAAGAATCGTCTAATTTTGTTGGCAACATCACTGCCAAATCTGTCAGAACTTTGATCTTGGAATAGGGGTAAAATCACAAAGGCCTCTAACAAAACAGGGGCAAAATCACAGGGGCAAATTAGTCTTTTTGTCCAAAATTAATACCGTTAAGAGAACTTCACAGAATAGGGGCAAACTCTTCCTTCAATTTGAAAACGCAGGAGTAAAATCACAAAGTTCAAAATGTGAGGGCAAAATCACCATTTCCCTTCAAAACGAGGGCATGGATGCCAAAGCCTCAAACATTAAGCCAAGGCAATACAATAGAGTATGAAAACATATAACAAAACAAAAAGTGGTGGACTGAAAATACATAACGCACAATAGCCCATGACTGTCTCAAGACTACAGAATATGCTTAATCCTTTCTCTTGGGCATTTTCTCCTGCGCCTTTGAAAAACCCTGAATTCCAAATTGTTATCGCCTTGCCTTGAATTTCCTGTTATCATCCCCCATGTCATTGACACATGTGATAACAAATAGGGAGTTTAGGTTTTTTCGGGTGCCGCAGGAGTAATTGGTCCTTTTTGTTTCTAATGATTTGACCCTCATGTACTCCTGGCTTATTTTGCATGTTGAATATTATGCAGGCTGCCTAAGTCTGTACTTGAATTATCCAAAAAAATGCTGAATGGTTTCAGTCGAAATCCAGTGGCTGCTATTGCAGAGCGTGAAGCTGGTTGGTTGCTATTAGCTTCTCTTCTAGCATCCCTGCCAAAAGAGGTATTAGAGATACTTTGTAATTAATATGTAAAATAGGTATATATATTTGATAGCGATAGGAGTTATGGGTGTGTCTATTATACATTCCCATGTACGCAGGAGCTGGAAGACCAGGTGTTTGATGTTCTTTTGCTATGGGCTGGTCCTTTTACTGGAAATCCTGAATCTTACCTTCGTCATATACAGGATTGGGCATCAGAATTGCGGTGAGTTTTATTTAGCGCATGTGGACTGCACGAGCACCATTGCTCGTTTTTACTCTACTAATTCATAGGTTATTAGCCCTCATTATTTTTCTCGAGCAATATCATTTTTTATCTACTTGGATGCCCGTACTGATGATCTAGTTCCTTGATGCCGCTTCGTTTTTCTGCCTGCTGTATATAATCAGCTTAAACATTAGGCAGTTGTACAAGTTAAATAGAATGATCACACATGATAAAATTGCATTGGACAGTGTGATGAACCTTTGATTGGGGTGGTGGTGGTGGTTGTGGTGTCGTTCGCCATGGACCTGCAGGAAGGTGAGAAAGGGCCGCTGCCGGGTGATCCTGGTCTGGAGGTGGCCGTAGCGGTCGTTGAGGCCGCGAAGGACGTTAAGGACAAAGATCCGGTCCTCCACGGTACACCCAAGGTCGCCAAGGGAGTCAGCCAGCCCCTTCATTCGACGGTAGAACTCGCCGACGGAGAGGTTGCCCTGGACGAAGGTACGGAAGCTCGCATCGAGACGCAAGGCCCGGGCCTCGGCATTTCCCAGGAACTGCCCCTCGAGCGCCAACCAGGGCCGACGAGCGTCAGGTGTGTTGCAGACGAGGTCGTGGAGGTCAAGGGAGATCGTGCCGAAGATCCAAGAGAGGACGATGCTGTCTAGGCGCAGCCACACAGGGGTCTGAGCCGCAGCTGAGGCGTCGAGGAGGACGTAGCGGCGGAGGGTGAGGAGGACCAAGTCCCGCCAGCGGGTGTAGGAGGGCGACTCAGGCTCGAGGACGATAGGGACCAGGCTCCTGATGTTCTGGACGCCACCGGCCTAGTAGTGGAGCTGCGCCACGAGCGGATCGGCCGGATCGTGCCAGAGAACCGCTGTGGTCAATGGTCAGGGAGCGGCCGAGCCGGAGGAGGTGGCACTGATGTCGTGGTAGACGGTGAAGACGAGGAGCTGCTCCGCCTCGGCGATGCGACGAGCCAGGGCATCAGCCGCATCGCGCTCCCGCTCCTAGACGAGGGCAGCCGCACGCACACGTGTCTGGCCCTCCGCGACTGCAGCCCGGGCAGCGATGAGGGCGGCAGCGAGGGTGGAATCGGCGGAGGTGCAGGGTCTGTAAAGGGGGCGCCTTCGGCTGCGGTCCGCCCTGGCTGGCTGCGCCCGCGCCCAGCAGGTCGCCGACACCGGGCAGCTGCTGGCCGGTGGTGGGGGGGGGGGGGGGGGGCTGGCCGCCGGTGCCAGGCAGTTGGCGGGCGGGCGGGGGGGGGGGGGGGGAGGTAGGCTGTTTGCGCCGGGGAAGAGGCCGGCGGGCGGGGGTACCTGGCCGGCCGTGCCTGGGAGGAGGGCGCCCGTGCCACCGGGCTGGCCGCCCGCACCCGTAGCGACGGCCGCGCCCGCGCCCGCGTGCAGAGTAGCCACCGAGCGGGGGGCGGCGACGCGTGCCGAGGAGGAGGAGGTGGGGAGGGGTGGGAAGGCCTGGAAGTAGATTGGAGACGCGGGAGGCTGCTCGCCGGCCATGGTGGCTGTGGTGGCTGTGCCGGCAGGGAGGGAGGGAGGGAGAGAGAGAGAAGGGAAACCCTAGCTTGATACCATGCTAGAATGAGTGATTAGATTAATTGGGCTAACCCTAGGAGAGGGTAGCAATATAGTAGGCATACATGGGCCACATGGGCCTAATACACACATACTTCAACAATTCAAATGAGTACATAACCCCTATATTTATAGTCCCTAAGGTACCTGACTCCCAAGCAATCTAGAGGTAGAGTCCTTAAAGATCTGAACTCTCTAGGCGGGAGAGAGGACTAAACAAACTCTATTTCTTTTTATTCAAGCCTTATCTAATCTTATCTCTAATTCCCTTGTATTCTGGACTCCTCTGGGTGTGAAGGGGTTGGTGGCACCGTGGAGGCCGCCCTGGTTACACGCGCCCCTGGCGATGTTGTGGGCCAGGGCGTGGCCAGCATCATATATAGGCTCATTCTAACAATTTTAGTTTTTGTCCAATTGATGGTATTCACTAACGTTTTAGTATATATCTGCTGCAGGGTTCTGTCAGTTGCAATTGAGGCACTTACTGCCTTCATAAGAAGTTTTGTTTATCCAATTATCACAACTGCTGATGGTGGAATCTTGCTTAATCCTGTACTGGCCTACCTCGGCGGGTGCGTAAACATTTACTGATGCATGTCTTTTCTAATCTGTATCGTTTATATTGCTTAATTCTGAAACTATGTCATTCAGAGCTCTATCCCTCATATCTTCATTGAGATCGAAACAAGTGCCCAATGTATGGTCTGCGCTGGACTTATTCACAACTAGAACATTGATAGCATATAGGTCCCTTTCGAATCCAGTGGTATATAAAACCGAGCACCAGCAGATGCTTCAGCTATGCTCAAGTCCATTCAGGTTTGCACCTCTTTGATTGCGCTGCTATTTTATTTAGACTTAACATGATATTATGCTTCGACTTGTTGAAATTATGAAATATATTGAATACTACACCTTTTTACTGGCAGTAAAATTTGAAACCCTCATGCGATTATTTTCAAAAACAATTCTAGTCTAAGCCACTGAACTTGTTTTTGTGAAATCCAGCTGCCTAGTCTTGTTAGTTTTGAGTTTACCTACTACTCAAAAATCTGTAGTTAGGTCCATTGGTGACATGATTACAAATTTATGCCAACCTGAATTGTTACTTTAAACTTGACATCACTAAGAATGATGCCGATATTATATGAGGAAACTCCTTGCTGAAATAGCATGCTAGAGATCCTAGTTTTCTTCCAGAAGGAAGCATGAAATATTGAAATGTCATTCAACCACTAGCATTGGTACACACAAGAAAGTGCACTTGCAACTACAAAAGAACTTGAAATGTCATTCAACCACTGGCATTGGTACACACAAGAAAGTGCACTTGCAACTACAAAAGAACCACCAAAGGACACCAGGCTGTAAACCTAACTCATGCCTGTGTGACATGCTATCTACTTACACGAGGATGAGATAAACTTGTAGTGGTGGTAGCAGGCTATGCACAAATTACTCATGTGTTGCTGGTTTAACTTTCATTAATGATTTCGATGAATAAGACATAATATTTTCACATATATTTGAGTTCTGCCTTCTAAAATGCTAAGATGATTGAATGTTAAACCTATTTTAAAGTGTATTAGAATGCATCACACTGCACATGATCACTAGCATGGTTCTTCATCCAGACATTCAAGGGTCATGCTGTGGCCAACGAGAGTAAAAGGGCCACAAAGCTGCTTTCGCAAACTTGCAATCCCCATCCCTGTTTCTGCTGAAGGCCAGGCTTTTGCTGAAGCACAGTGTTTTGTCAGCATATCTGCTGGATCACTACATGATGTGTTGACCTGCACTGGGCAATGCTGGAAGGAGGCCAGGTGGCATTGGGAGGGAGGTAAGGTGTGGAATGCAGAACTGCAGGAGAGTCGGTGGGACATTGGAAAAAGTAGTGGTGACATATCACTCAATTTGTTGAACTGCAAGCATCGGTAGCGGAGCTGTAGTGCAAACTTGTCATTCTGTGTGGCTCTAGGAAGCTCCAGGCTTTAGGTTTACCATTTACGCCAATGCCTTGGGCCAGGTGGGCTGATGGTAAGGCTCATAATTCATGGAGGCCAGCTTTGGCACTACAGCCAGCATGCAGTCATGCACAGCAGTAGCCAATTACGTGTCTGATATCCCTTGTACAGCTGCAGCTGCAGCAGTATGGATTTCCCTGTATGGCTTCGCTCTGGCTTGTGCACATAGGTTGGGCATCTAGGTTGTGCCCAGGCGCTGCATCTCAAATTACTGCCTTAACAACTGTTAGCAGTAGCTCACCTGTATTCCATATGCCGACAGCGCAATGTACAAGACGTGTCAATAATGTATGCAAAGAAATCCCTGTACAGTGGATGAATTACTACCCAGTACACATCTAATGACAAGCATGATTACTATCATATTTGATGGAATTGCTTGTAAGTTATCTATTCACAAACTTAATATGCATGTAAAATGCTTACTAATTGTATCTTTGTGTTTGAATTACCAATCTGCGTAATTGCCTCTTTTGATAGATCTTTTTCATGATTGCAACTTTGTCATGAGTTTAATCTTTAGAAATTTCCAGCTACTATAACTTCCTCATCTCACTCTGGAATGTTGTATTACCTGCCTTTTCTTCTTTGTACTTACGACGTAACTAGTGATCCTTCTGGATGGGAAGAAAGTTCATGCTTGAAGTTTTTGTTGGATAAGAGAGATGCTTTGCTGGGCCCATGGATATCTGGAAGGTATTTATCAAATATGATTTATTTTGTTTTTCTCTAACCGCCAGGAGAGCTGTCTATCATTAGATTAAGGAGGAAAACAATACAAAATTCTCTGGACGTCTTTTGTATTTTTTGATGGAGTTTTGGTACAGGGATTCATTTGAGGATGAATTACGTGCTTTTGATGGTGGTGCTGACGGGTTTATACCATGTGTGTGGGATGGTGAAATCAGCAACTTCCCTCAGGTAGCTGTCTTCTTATTTTTAGCCCGAGAAGCTGTACCCTACCCATGGCCAATTCTGAGCTAGCGTGAACAGGTTCTAGAACAAGCTATTTAGCCTTAGTGACTAAGACTGATGTTGTGCATGTAAGTTTTTTTTCTCATAAGTTTCCCCTTTTCTAAATTGCGCTTTAAATCCCCTTCAGAATCGCAAAATGGTAGTACAGTGGCTGGTACGATTGAGAGAGAATGGAGGGAGTGGTCGTGGGCTGCCGTGCTACAGTATCCGTGGTGCCACAGTACCCGTACTGTTCACAGCAGAAGTGATGGTGGAGGCTAGGGCTGCGAGGGAGAGAGAAGACTGGCCGGGGCCTTTTCCCACGGCCGGGCAAGAGAGAAGAGTTTTCCTTCTTAATTCTTGGTTGATTAGATTGATACATCTCCTCTCCTTATATAGAGAGGTTTACTTGACTTCCAAGCAAGACTTATTTGACCCCTAAGTAAGCGACCCTTATCTTTAATTAACCCAACGGGCTATACCACCAGCCAGGCCCAATAGACCCATGACATACTGTAACACTATATCCCACCTCGACATGCAGCTCGTCCTTGAGCTGCAACCTAACAAACTTATAACGATGACTCGACTAAGCACAAACCTAACATCTAAAAATAAGACTTTTACATCTCGGCTTATTTTATTATGCTTAACCTAAAAACCAGCATAGTAAGGCAGAATTGAGTTGCTAATACTGCAAAGAAGTATGGTGGTTATAAAACAGCATCCTTTCTGGGATGGCAAGTGAGCCCTAGGAATATTTTTCATTTGCATAGAGATTGTATTATTCCAACTTGCACAATCTTTGTGTTGTTAATTGGAATTTTGATTAACTGTTAGTGGCATTTGGTATAGTTAAACTATCGTTATGATTCCATGTGACTTTCACTAGTCAGGTGCAGATTCTGAGTAATATATGGTTCTTGTTCTTATATGAAGCCAGAGTCAATTCGCAACATGCTTGTCAACCAGATGCTTCTCTGTTATGGTTCCATATTTGCATGTCAGGTTTAATCTTAACTTCTGATATTCACTCATGTTTTTATTAGAAGATTATCCCTCTGCTGGATAGTTCTGTATAATTATATTTTAACACATCCATTAACAGGAAAATACTGTCAAGATAAGCCTCTTGAACAATCTTGACAAGTGCCTGAAGTCTGGGAAGAAGTACCTGTGGTTTAAGTTTCTCATTACAAATGCATGTGTTGCTCTATTGTCAGGGTTAAAGGTATATCATATTTTTATGTATTCTGACCTTTATCAACATCATCTATTCCTTTAGTTACTAGTATTCTACATGCTTTGATCCAGGAATTCCTCACTTTACGTGGTGCTCAATCATTGCCAATTGATATATTAAGTATAATCCAGTCCATATTCAAGGTAATGTGATACACAATATTTGATAGCTTATAATTTTGATTCCTACCACCCATCCTTAAATTTAACATGGTTGTTGGTTCAGGCCATTTTAGTAGAGCCAGAAATTTCTACAGCACAGCGGCGAGCAGCATGCGAGGGTCTCGGTTTATTAGCACGAGTTGGGAATGATATCTTTACAGCAAGGATGGTTTGTTCCCTTATTTTTTTCATATTTTTTGAGATTATTTTCAGTGTTAACATTTAATTCACTTACATATCCATCTCTCTGGTAAGATACAGAACATTGATCTCTTACTCTGTCACTTGCATTTTATTCTCAAGATTGAAGATTCCATAAAAAAACATGTCCTGTTTGCCTGTTTTCTAGTTTGATTGCTGCCTGTTTTCTTGTTTGATTGCTGGTTTATTAGTTTGACCACAATCTCAAGTCTCAACAAGTGAATTTGTTAATGTCAAGCGCCTCGGCGCTCAACGACGGTCGGCCGCGACTACGGAGCTCGTAGCCGCGCTCCAGTCCTTCACCGCGAGGTTTTTCCCCTCAGCAGGTGGCTTACGAGAGATAGGAAGGAGATTAGATTGATAATTCTTGCTTCCTTCTCAATAATCCGAGTACAGGGAATATAAAGGCCAACCGGCCAACTAATAAGGAAACAAACTCCTAATTTCCCGGCCTTGATCCTTTCCTAATCGGTCGGATCAGACCTGCCTTCTGCGCCCGCGGTGATCGCGGCCTCTGCGTCGCGCGTGCCCGCCTCGCGCTCCGCGGCCCGCTCCGCTGCTCTGCAGCTGTCGCGCGTCCTGCGCCTTGCGTACGCCGTGCCCCACATGACATCTCTCCCCTCCTCGAGAAGCAGCTCGTCCTCGAGCTGGAAGTCTGGGAACTGGTCGCGGAACGTGGCGAGATCTTCCCAAGTGGCGGACTCGGGCGGTTCACCTTGCCAATGCACCAGCAGCTGCCGAACCCCCCGCGCCGTGCGAGCGCGCTCCACCCGTGCTGGCACCGGGATCACTACGCCATGGTGAATGGGAGGCAGGGGCGGTGGGGTGGATGGTGGCACGCCGCTGAACCGCTTGAGAACACTGACCTGGAAGACGTCATGAATGCGAGCGTGCGGCGGCAGTTCCAGGCGCACGGCGACGGTGTTGATCAGCTCGACAACGCGGTAGGGCCCGATGTAGCGCGGCTTCAGCTTGCCGGTAGACGCCTGGTGCAGAGAGGACATGGTACGCTGGCGGAGCCGTAGCCATGCCCACTCGCCCACCTGATAAGACACCTGTCGATGGTGCCTGTCGTAGTGATGCTTCTGAACGAGCTGCGCCTGCTCCAAGCGGTAGCGGACGTCCGCCAAGAAAGCCTCCCGCTCCTCCATGTCGCGTGCGACGGCAGCGACCCGGGTCTCACCCGGCTCGTACGAGCGGATCGTTGGCGGGTCGCGGCCGTAGACGACGCGGAAGGGTGTCTCCCGGAGTGACGATTGATAAGCCGTGTTGTAGACGTACTCCGCCCAGGGAAGCCACCTCGGCCACTGCCGGGGACGATCGCCGGTGAAGCAGCGAAGATACATGACGATGACGCGGTTGGCCGCCTCCGTCGGGCCGTCGGACTGAGGGTGAAAAGCCGATGTCATATGGAGCTTGGTACCCATCAGTCGCATCAGCTCGCGCCAGAACAGCGATGTGAAGATGGGGTCGCGGTCTGAGACCACGGACTGCGGCATGCCGTGGAGGCGCACGATGTCGGTGAAGAACGCCTGTGCCACGGTCTCGGCGGTGTACGGGTGCGCCAAGGGGGTGAAGTGGCAGTATTTGCTGAAACGGTCGACGACGGACAGGATGACCGACTTCCCGTTCACCCGGGGCAGTGCTTCCACAAAGTCCAGACCGATGTCCGCCCAGACTGCGGAGGGAACGGGCAGCGGTAGAAGTAGGCCGGCGGGGTGGAGATGCTCTGATTTGTACCGCTGGCATGTAGCACAATCCCGCACGAAGTCCTGCACACAACGACGCATGTTGGGAAAATGGAAGTCGCGGCGGAGTCGGTGGAGGGTGCGCTGGACTCCTTCGTGCCCATCGTCATGGGTGGCCGCCACAATCTCCCGGAGCAACGCCGAGGCTGCCGGAATGTAGAGCCGCCCGGCGTAAGTGACCAGACCATCGGCGATGGCCCAGGGCGCGGCGCGGGTGCCCGCACTGATCTCGTCGTGGATGGCCACCAAGGCCGGATCCGTGGCCTGAGCGTGGCGGAGGCGGCCGATGAAGTCGAAACGTGGGCCCGAGACCGCCAGCAGCTTGCCCGGGGCGTCCTCCTCTGTGTCGCGGCGGGAGAGAGCGTCGGCCACCGTGTTCGACGCGCCGGACTTGTACTCGACGGCGAAGTCAAAACCCAGCAGCTTGCCGACCCAATGGTGCTGGGGAATCGTCGCGAGGCGTTGGTCGAGGAGGTACTTGAGGCTGTAGTGGTCCGTCTTGACGATGAAACGGCGCCCCCAAGGATACGGACGCCAGTGCCGCACCGCGAGGACGAGGCCGATCAGCTCGCGTTCGTAGGCCGCCAGGGCGCGATGGCGCGGGGCGACCGGGCGGCTGAAAAACGCAATTGGGTGTGCGTCCTGGAGAAGCACCACCCCGAAGCCGTATGTGGACGCGTCGCATTCGACGATGAAGGACTTGGTGAAGTCAGGGAGGGCCAGCACGGGAGCCGACGTCACCGCGCCTTTGAGGGCAGTGAAGGCCGCCTTGGCGTCGTGGTTCCAGGAGAACCCGTCCTTCTTAAGCAGCGCGGTGAGAGGCGCGGCGATGGCGCCGTAGTTGTGGACGAACTTCCGATAATAGCCCGCCAAGCCGAGGAAGCCGCGCACCGCGCGCGCAGAGCGAGGCCGGGGCCAATCATGGACGGCCTGAACCTTGGCTGGATCCATTGCCACGCCAGCCGCCGAGATGATGTGGCCGAGGTAGCCGACCGAGTTGACGCCGAACGAGCACTTGGACTGCTTGACGAAGAGGCGGTGTTGGCGAAGGATGGTGAGGACGGCGCGCAGGTGTCTCAAGTGGTCTGCCCAGCTCTTGCTGTAGATCAAAATGTCGTCGAAAAATACGAGGACGAACCGGCGGAGGTGGGCGGGGAGGACGTCGTTCATGAGCGCTTGGAATGTCGCCGGGGCGTTGCACAGCCCGAACGGCATCACCAAGAACTCGTAGAGGCCGTCGTGGGTGCGGAACGCCGTCTTGTGGACGTCCTCCGGCCGCATCCTCACCTGGTGGTACCCGGACCGCAGGTCGAGCTTGGTGAAGAAACGCGCGCCCTGGAGCTCATCCAGCAGCTCATCGACGACGGGGATGGGGAACGCGTCCTTGACGGTGAGGGCGTTCAGGGCGCGGTAGTCGACGCAGAAACGCCAGGAGCCATCGGCTTTCTTGACGAGCAGGACCGGGGACGAGAACGCCGAGTCACTGCGGCGGACAATGCCCTGCTGGATCATAGAGGCACACTGGCGTTCCAGCTCGTCCTTGTGCGCCGCCGGGTATCGGTACGGCCGAACAGCCACAGGCGCCGCGTCCGGCTTGAGGGTGATGCTGTGGTCGCGGGCGCGGGGTGGTGGCAGCCCCGTGGGCTCGGCGAAGACGTCCGCGAAGGTGGCCAGCATCTCGTCAAGGAGAGGCGCGTTGGCCACAGTGGAGTGGAGGTGCGACGCGGTGGTGGTTGGCACGCCTGTCCAGCGGAACGCGCGCCCGCGGAGCTCGAACGCCATGGAGGGCGCGGCGAAGTCCCAGACAATCGGCCCGAGGGTGGCTAGCCACTGGGTGCCGAGGACCACGTCGTAACCTGCAAGTGGCATGACAAATAGATCGATGTTGAAGTCAGTGCCGTCGATGGAGATAGGCGCCGCACGTATCACGCCCGGGCAGGCGATCCGCTCGCCATTGGCCACGACGGCGGTAGGGCGATCCGCTCGCCATTGGCCACGACGGCGGTGAGGCGCGGCTGAGGCTCCACCATGAGCCCAGTGCGCTCTGCTGCGCCGGCTGAGATGAAGTTGTGGGTCGACCCACTGTCGAGGAGGGCGACCAGTGCGGCACCGCCTAGGCTGATGACGATCTGCAGCGTGCCCCCGCAGGGAACGCCGGCCATTGCGTGCAGGGAGAAGACCGGCGACTCGGTAGCCGGCTCCTCTTGTTCGGTGCTATCGTCGCCGTCGATCTCCACACTGGCGATGTTAAAAATACGCCGACAGACACGATTGTGCCCCCGGCTGTATTTTTCGTTGCAGTTGTAGCAGAGTCCCAAACGGCGGCGCTCCTCCTGCTCCTCCTTGGACAGCCGTTTGACCTGGCGGCCGTCGCCCGGAATTGCAGAGCCGGCCTGTGCGGTGGTGCGCCCAGGAGGCCACGGCCGGGGGCTCGGCCCTGGGCTGCAGGGACCGACGGGGCCGTGTACTCGGCCATCAACTCGAACTGCCGGGCCAGGCTCATCGCAGACGCGAGGGTCTGGGGATTTTGCATCTGAACCTGCAAACTGAGCGGCGGCAACAGCCTGCCCGTGAAGAGCTGAACGCGTTGGGCTTCGTCCAGCTTGCCGGCACGTGGAAGCAGCGCCTGCCACCGGTCCTGGTACTCCGTCACCGTGCTAGTGCGGCGGGAGGCCGAGAGCTCGAAAAGGGGCGCGGAGCGCAGCGGCGGCCCAAATCGCAGGTTGATGAGCTCCTTGAAGCGCGACCACGTCGGGGTGCCCTCGTCCTCTTGGACCTGCATATACCATAATTGGGCGACGTCGTTGAGGTTGTACGAGGCCATCCATACGCGTTCCTCCGGCATGATGCGTTGCTGCAGGAAGAAAGATTCACATTTGTTGATGAAGGCGAGGGGATCGGTCTTGCCGTCGTAGCGCGGGAACTCCGGACGCCAATGCTTCGGCGGTCGGTCCTGGGTGTGCTCGCCGGGATGAGGCCGTGGGCCGGAGCCGGACGACGAGGCCGTGATGTCGGCGATCGCCTTGGCGTTGGCCTGGATGGACGACTGCATGAGCGCGACATTCTTGGTGAGGGCGTCGATGGCGGCCTTGAGATCGCCGTTGTCGCCCATGTCTCCGGGGGTCGAGGCGACCGAAGACGACGCAGGAGACGGTGGGGGGCTGGCGTGCGGTATGGTGGATGGGGGGGGGGGGCGGGGATCCGGCGGCGGCTGTGGTGATGGGCGGGGGTGCGGTGGAAGCGGAAGACGAGGACCGACGAGACACCGATACCAGGTTGTCAAGCGCCTCGGCGCTCAACGACGGTGGGCCGCGACTACGGAGCTCGTAGCCGCGCTCCAGTCCTTCACCGCGAGGTTTTTCCCCTCAGCAGGTGGCTTACGAGAGATAGGAAGGAGATTAGATTGATAATTCTTGCTTCGTTCTCAATAATCCGAGTACGGGGAATATAAAGGCCAACCGGCCAACTAATAAGGAAACAAACTCCTAATTTCCCGGCCTTGATCCTTTCCTAATCGGTCAGATCAGACCTGCCTTGTGCGCCCGCGGTGATCGCGGCCTCTGCGTCGCGCGTGCCCGCCTCGCGCTCCGCGGCCCGCTCCGCTGCTCTGCGGCTGTCGCGCGTCCTGCGTCTTGCGTACGCCGTGCCCCACATGACAGTTAAGTACAGATCTTGTTTGGGGTTTCTTTCCCCTTCTTTTTCTCTGTAATATAAAAGATGTGCAGCTCTCTTGCGGTTTCGATAAAAAAAGATTTTGTTAAGTACATTGCATTTATAGTGGTCGAGTTCTTGTTTTGAAAGCCGTTTCGATGTCTATTGTCTAATTTATTTATATGTTATGTTGACAGCACATGGATTGAATTCATCTTCTTTTTCTTGGGTTGACTGCCCAACACACTCCCCTACACACCAAATTCGAGAAAAAAAAAGCGCATGAATTGAATTCATCTTCTTTTTCTTGGGTTGACCCCACTCCCCCAAACCCAACACACACACACACACACACACACCCCAAAACTATAATTCTGTTTTCTAGCATGTTCTATAGAGTAGAAATTCTTGAGATTTTAATCCAGTTTTCTAGCACCAAATTATTTCTTGTCTCAATTTATTAATTTGAGCAAACCTTTTATGTTTTTGTCTTGTGTAATTTACATGCTTTTTGTATCTATACAATTATTCCTCATACTTCATTTGGATCAGATTTTACATTTGTTTTCTCTTCTGATAGACTTCTCAGTTTCTTCTTGCTAGTGATGTAAGTATTTTTTCGTTTGCTAGGCTCGCTCTCTTCTTGGAGAGCTGGTAACAGCAACAGATCTGAGCTATACATCTTCGGTTGCATTTTCACTGGGTTGCATCCATCGAAGGTAAGTTTCATATCTGAAGATATTTCTTTGTATTAATTCTGAATCTCAAACTTGGGTGTATACGTGCCCATTAGTTTCATTTTTATAATTCATTGTTGACTTGGCCTACTGTTTCCATTGTTGACTTTGAAAACTGTCCTACTGTTCACGTAGGAGGAATAGAACTGGTGGAATAGATGATTGTATTCATGAGCCTCGTCAGCAAATTATATATGAGTATATTGCTTAGGGGGCAAGAAGCCTTCCTTACTTAGAGATAAGACAAGCTGGGAATACATGATCCGAATCTACCATATCTTGAGATATTCCAATGTACTGTAAGCCGTGGTCGACGTAGCTGATGTCAAGGGCGAAAGAGACGCCATGAAGGGTGCAATGCCTAAGTCTATGTAGTTAGGGGTATCGAGGACGTAGACGAAAACAACAATGCAATCGAAGTAGGGTCGTTGTAGTCAAGCCGCCATGGACGAAGCTTATGGCGGGGTTGCCAGCCCCGGGAACTCGTCGTAACCGAAGGCACACACCAGTGAGGTAGAGGGCCCCAACCATACGCCAATGTCTGTGGGAACAGTAGAGAGGGCCCCGACGATGGTTGCAATGCGCGGAAACGGGGGATGGGTGGTAGAAGGTGCAGTGTGCAGAACGGTGGGTGTAGAAGGTGCTGAGGGCAGCCCACTGTTGTTGGAGCAGACGAAGTAGGTGGGAAACAGACAACGCCATTGGTGATATGGTTGTTCTGGATGAAGGTGAAGCATTGTCGGGGGAGTAGACGCTCCTACTTGGAGGTGATCCGTGCCCGAAGTCAGCCGTCCGGGCGCAAGGTACACGGGTCATCGATGCACAGGGGACCATGTAGATGCAGCGGTGAGTGCCATCATGGACAGAGCATGCCTGTGAGAGCGTGTCTCCTTTCAGTGGCTATCAGTGGTGCTGTGACCTGAGGAGGCGAAATAGCAACGCGGGGGATCCGTCCTCTACGAGCAGACCCATGGCCTCTCTACGCGCGGAGGCAGCCTTCATGCACAGATGTGATCGCGGGCCCGCGCTCCTGATCTCTTCACACGTGGACGGTTCGCGGCCTCTTCATGCGCGGACGTTTCAGCTGTCCGCGGCCTGCCTGCTCGCCTCTACGGCGATTTCTGCCAGCCACTCGTCAAGCGCATGGATCTGCTGCCTGTCTTCCTTTGCTGGTATTGGCAATTGTCTCCATGGCAGTAAGGACCAGAGGACGTGCCTTGCGACTATTCTGCTGGTGGTAACTCATCTCTGTCCTTTACTAATCCCGATCAGGTCTAACCTGCTCGGAAAGCTCCAAAACGCCCTACCCAACGGATACGAAGTGCTCGGGGACTAGCTGTGGGGATATTACCTCCGTATACCCCCATGGACCTACTTGGGCCCTTCGTCAAGGACGGCCCAGCCAGAAGGCCCTGCGGCTCGCGACTTGGCCGTCGTAACCGCCAGGGACTCTCCCGACGCCTCGCTCGCCAAGGAAGATCCTAGAAGATAGATCCGGATTCCTTGCCTAAAGTAACCGATCCTAATCTGTTAGGATTTGACAACTGTAACCCTGCTCCCCGGCTATATAAGGCGAGCAGGGACCCCCTCCAATCCCACGCCATATTCCAATCTCATAATACAAACCAACCACCAAAACACAGGACGTAGGGTATTACGACGACTTGTCGGCCTGAATCTGTCTAAATCGCCGTCTCTCGCCCCTGTGTTAACGCTTGAGTAGACGTCTCGCACGCCCCCTCAAACTAATCTACTACCTTGGGCATACCGCTCAGTAGACTGCCGACCATCTTTCGTCGACAAGTACTATTCTTCCTTTGATTGTTTGATGGGTTCTTTAATTTTCACGGTACCCCTGTACAGCAGGTCAAAACTGTACAAGACTTTCTTTTATTGAGCAGTTTCTTACTTCCAGATTTGGCAGAGTTTGATTCTATTCGTACAAGGTTGCTTCATACTTCCTCTACTCTAACCATGGCAAAGGCATTGTCTGACTTGCTGAAGAGACACGTCTTCCGTCCTTGTCTTCTTCCATGGCTCTGTTGGCGTCGTGAGCCATTCGCGCTTCCCACGCGTCCTCCCGCCCGACCCACTCGATGCCGCATGGTCGTAGCCGTTCGTGGCTCCCATGCGACGCTGCTCCGCCCCCTGGCGCAGAGCCGCTGCTTCGTCTGCCGTCGCCTGAGCAGATGCCGCGGCTTCCGCTGTGACTTGAGCGGCCCGCACGGCTGCGAGCACCGCAGCTGCCAGCCGCTTTGCCCGAGCTGCCACCTGCGCTCGGACCGCCGCCGCCTCCTCTCTCCGGTTAGCAACAGCCTAAGCCACGCGAGCGTTTGCCGCCCGCTGGTCCTCTAGTGCCTTGGCCCGAGCATCTTCCGCGTCGAGGGCCTACAGCATGGGTGCGTCGGCTCCGCCTGCGCTTGCTAAGCGCCGCCGGTAGATGGCAGAGGGGTGAGAACGAGGTTGGGCAGACATAGCTTCCAGGATTGGGATGGGAAAGGACCCAGGGAGGAACTAGGCTCTAGAAACCATTTGTTGGAGATTGACACAGGTATTTGGGGCTAGATCTCATATTTATTTGGGACACAGGAAATTTGTTGGGGTAGATTGACGAAGGAGTCGTAGCCATTGGGTGTGCGGGAGCAGGCTCATGCGCGCGAGGAAGGCAGGCCACAGGATGAGCAGTGTGGGCGCAGCGCGGGAGCGTGTGTGACGAAGGCACAACCGGGATCAACGCGGCTGAAGCAGTGGAAGAGAAGCGGATCGAAACTAATCTGATACCATGAAAGAAGGTATGCAGCGTAAGATTGTAGATTGATTATTAGGTAATATGATACATGTACATATATAGGGAGAGACAAGGAATCCAATGCAGGGCAGGTACAAGTGGCCGCAAGGCCCAAGCCCAGACCAGCCTTCATATTTGGCTGTCTAACAGTATGGTTTTCTTTAGTTTGAAACCGATATAACAAATAATGTTTTTCTCCCACCATTTACTTATAGGCTTATATATTGTTGTTAGAATAGGGGATTATGGGCTAGCCACATGGGCCTTGGCGCCTAAGCCTGGCGGCTGGGCTGCCCCTTGGGTTTATGGTAGATCTCATATTAGGCAATGATCTCCGTTGATTGGGTGTATTCTATAAACCCTACGTGATCCTTGCCTATGTATTGTACTCCCTGTACTCATATCAATCTGTCCATAGTTTTCCCTGTGGCATATCACATCTTACAATTGTAGTGGTGGGATTATGTTTATTCAGTGTCAAGAGGAAGATAGACAAACGGTTCAGGCACATCTCCCCTGCCAGATGTTGGAGTTCCCATGCAAGTATCTTGGAGTGCCTCTATCCCTACACAAACTGACTAGAGCCCAAATCCAACCGATAATTGATAAGGTGGCGGACCGACTCCCGGGTTGGAAGGCTGATCTACTAACAAAGGCAGGAAGAAAGGTTCTGGTTCAGTTTGTGCTTACATCCATGTTGATTTATCTTTTCATGGCAATGGACCTTCCACCGTGGGCTCACAAGGCAATTGATAAAATTAGAAGAGGTTTTCTCTGGAGGGGCAGGAAGGAGGTGAGGGGAGGACACTGTCTAGTGGCTTGGCCTAAGGTGACTCGACCTCCTGAACTGGGTGGACTAGGCATATCACAGCTACAACAGCTTGGATGGGCTCTCAGAATGAGATGGTTATGGTTACAAAAAACTGAACCTGAAAAGCCATGGGCATTTCTACCCATCCAAGTGCATAGCTCGGTGAAAGCCTTTTTCTCAATAGCCATAACAACCGAGGTAGGAAATGGCAGGAACACCCTCTTTTGGACTGACAGATGGCTTCATGGACAGAGTCTGGACAGGCTTGCTCCACATCTCTTTGCCTCACTCTCTAATCGGGCAAAGAAGAGAACAGTCCAGGAAGTTTTACCCAATGCAAGATGGGTGGATGATATAAGGGGAGCTCATACTGTCGCGTTTTTAACTGAATATTTTGAACTCTGGGACCTGCTGGCTGGGGTTGTGTTGCAGCCCGATGTCGAGGACACTCATATCTGGCAGTTTGCGTCCACCGGAAAATACTCGGCCAAATCAGCATATGAGGCAATGTTCATTGGGGCCATCCAATTCAAGCCTTGGGAGAGAATATGGAAAAGCTGGGCACCTGGCAAGTGTCGATTCTTTATGTGGCTGGTCGCACTAGACAGATGTTGGACTGCAGACAGGCTGGCAAGGAAGGGACTGCCGCATCCTGAGCGCTGTATTTTTTGTGACCAAGAGGAAGAAACGATCAATCACCTGCTTGTATCGTGTGTTTTCTCGCGCCAGATCTGGTTCAATGTTCTGCAGTGGTTTGGTCTACAGAACTTAACACCACATGCTGGCGATCACTGTTTTGAAGATTGGTGGGAGCAGTCCTCTTCAGAGGTGAATGATCAGACAAAAAAAGGCCTGAACTCAGTTGTTATCTTGGTGGCCTGGTCGATCTGGAATCACAGGAACCGGTGTGTTTTTGATGGACGGCAGCCTAACCTGAATGGACTCCTCCATTTAATTAGAGAAGAGGTGGATGTCTGGGTTCTGGCTGGGGCTCGAGGAATTTCTCATCTTCTTGCCCTGCAGCCAACACCCAATTAAATATTCAGATGATGGGGGGAGGGGTTAGTTTGGGTCGTGGTCCGTTTGTACTAGGGGTTCTACCCTCCTTTTCTTCTTAATATATTGATACGCAGATCTCCTGCGTGTTCCGAAAAAAAAACATTGAGGTTTTTGCAGTAATGTACCTTTTGTGGATGCAGTGCTGGAGGAATGGCATTATCTACTCTGGTTACCCCAACCGTGAACTCGCTATCTCATTTGAGTAAAAACTCTAATTTCAATCTGCAGTTGTGGTCACTGCATGCTCTTCTTTTAACCATTGAAGCTGCTGGCTTATCTTATGTCTCCCAAGTTCAGGTACCACTGAAATAAGTTTTACAACATTTTTTTGAGAGTAATAAGTTTTACAGCCACTGGTTTTCTAAATACATGCTTTGCAATGGCTTGACATTTTAAAACATGTGGAAACAATAGCAGATATACTGTTCATTATGTTGTTTTGCTCTTTTGGATATGGTATTATTCAAATTCTTGCCTGGTAGTCATCCTATCAATTTTTTTTGACAGATTCTGAGGAGAATAGTCATCCTATTTTATCATTCCTTAATTTTCCTATCAATTGGGTTGCTCTACTTTTTTCCTTTTTGTCTGTGAAAGTTGCTCTACATTCTTTTATTGAGGGGGAGACCATATAATACTTAATCAAAGGCATCCTAACATGAAACTAAATGAGGCACACATCTTTTGTGCTTTGCCAGCATACATATTCGAAAGCTCATTATCTTATTATGTTCTTGACGTCACTTTTTGTTTCTTATTTGTGCGGTAAGCATGCAATATCATGTGCTTGTATTGTTGATTGCAAATTTGTAATTGATGCTTTGATATCTTGTTACACAGGAGACACTTTTTCTTGCTATGGAGATTCTACTCTTGGAAGAAAATGGATATGTGGATCTTCGACAGGGAATTGGTCATCTTATTAATGCAATAGTTGCTGTTCTTGGTCCAGAGCTTGCTCCTGGTAGCACATTTTTTTCGCGTTGCAAGGTTGGACTATTCTTACCTATGTATAACTGATACTCAAGTAAGGTTGTACTCATATATGCATGGCAGGATACAGTGCTATGGCATCATATGATCTAAAACGGGTATTTGGAGAAGTATAACAAAATACAGCTTAAAAGTAAAAGATTTAATTGGTGATATGCTGCTGATACTGTGTGACACTTCATCCGGGGCCTGCAACTTCTCATTTTAATGCCTAGCTCAGCAACGTTGGCCCATATAAACCTTCCACCGTAAAACACCATTTGTCTCAGCAGCTTAAATGTGTGTCCAAACTCCAAAGGATGGTTTCTGTGGCACTGATAATGGGTAGGGTTTTGTTCTTCTATAAGATCCCCTTACGTATGTATGTCTGTACTGGCATATCCTTCATTTTGGACAAATGCTGTGTCGCTCCATCTCCATACCTCTATCCATATAAGTTTTTCATGTATCGATGAACATGGATTTTTACTATAACCACCTATTCCAGAAGGAAAAGACTCAACAAACTTTTCAAAAGGATCCTTCTACCTTTACTTGATTACTGATGCTTAGCATTCTAGCCCTCATATTGTAACTGGATAATACATGTCATTATGCCATTGAGTGGCTGCAGTTTTGTGGATTACATATCGTATGTATTAGGTAATAAAGGTTGTTAGTCCATATGCTTAAGCCCTCGTATTCAAGAATAAAATGAGCTGCACTTGACAATTGAGGGAGTAATCTCTGTTTTTTATAGACATGAACTGCAGTCTTTTAACTAATTTTCTCCCTTTTGTCTCTAAAGAAGCTGGTTTGTGTAATTTGTTTAATTTTTTTTTCCAATTTCAGTCTGTCATTGCAGAGATAAGTTCCTCAAATGAAATGGCTACACTTTTAGAGTAAGTATTGGCATAAACAACTTGTATTGTTCTTAACAAGCACCTGGTTAGGATAGGCCAAATTAATAAGTAATCTTGAATGCCTTTTCTGTAATATTTTACATGAAATTTGACAAAAACTGCAGATCGGTTAGATTTGCCCAGCAGCTTGTTCTTTTTGCTCCTCAAGCTGTTCCAGTGCACTTGCATGTTCAAAGTCTTATCCCAACACTTTACTCAAGACAGGTAGATACTGCTGCTATTTACTATTTCATGTTTTTCCCGTTGAATACGCAGGAGTGCTGCATATCATTTCTTTAAAGTAGGAGAAAATACTTATTAGCATCTCCCCTCATAGTGGTATATATTTTTTTTTCTACAGCCAAGTCTTAGGTATTTAGCAGTTTCGACACTGCGTCATCTGATTGAAAGGGATCCGGTAAGGCCTGCAAACTGAGATACTTCATTTTAGTATTTCAGTTGAAATGCCTTAGTTGTTTCTATCAGCCTTATGTTGCTCACATCTACAAAGTCAAGCTCAGAGCAATATCTGTTCAATATCCTTAAATTCTATTTTTATGATCTTTCGTAATGACCATGAGTTCCATGGGGTGTTATTAGATGTAAAAATTATAGAATATTTTCTTCTGCAGTAAACATATTTTTCCACAACAATTTTTACCAGTTTGGATGCTAGTAAATTTATGTACAATTCTATTGTGTATTGAAATTTGAAAAAGATGAGTTTTTAAGGTAGTTTCAAATCTGACTGCATCATCATATTCTTAAAGTTGGGCTCATCTAGTGAACATGGTCCAAGTGTTCAAAACATGGAAATTTTGTTGAAAACTGTGTTTGCTTATGATGCGAAGACTGCGTGCTGCTATGATTGCTTCAACATTCTTTCATTGTTTCATCAACATATGTGAACACCATTTGCAAGACATCAAGCCAATGTTTGCAGCAAAATTCTCAACTTTACAATATTTAGCCCATTTACACCAGATATCCTTTACTCCCTCTATGCCCCGAAAGGAAGTCGTTTTGGACATCGACTCGGTCTCCAAAAACAACTTCGACTGCTACTTTTTGATGTAAAATATTTTTAAAATATAGTGAATAGATACTTTTATAAAACTGCATTTCGAGATGAATCTACTTACTTTCATATTTTCAAACTTAACCCAAAAGAATTTATTTATAGTCAAAGTTTAAAATGTTTGACTTAAGACAACCTCAAAACAACTTACTTTAGGAGCATGGAGGGAGTATCTGACTACATTTTTTTCTTTTTTTTTTGATCTTTTTTATCCAATTGTAATTTGCTTGTCTTATATTGCTGAATCTTCTCTACCAGGCTGCAATGATTGATGAGAATATTGAAGAGAATCTGTTCAGTATGCTTGATGAGGAGACAGATTCTGAGTATGTTATTCTATTTGTGTATATGATGTATCCTACAGTCACAGATACAAGTTCATTAAAATATATACACGGTCCCCATACGATACTTTTACTAGCAATATCTATATATAATGAAATTATATTTTGTAATGAATCTAGTAATGCTAATCATTTGTGAGCTCTCTCTAAAACTTTAGTTGTCTTGTTGATAGTCAAAGATAAAAAAAAATCTTAGAATTAACCAAGATGGACTTGTATGAAAGCAATGAATATTGCATGGAATAATAGATTAGATTGATTGGAGAGACCTATGTACATATATATATATATATAGGGGAGAGGAGATCTCGTGGTTTATAGAAAGACCAAACCGAGATCTCGTATCTCTCTAACCAAAATAGGGGCTGGCTGGCTATACCTGGCCCAAGCCCAATATACACACGCAAGACACTTTACAATTTAACACCCTCCTGCAGTCGCAGCGTCGTGTTGGGGAACGTTGAGGCTGGACCTAAACTCTGTGAAAACAGACGAAGGCAACCCTTTGGTGAAGATGTCGGCGTACTGAGATGTCGTTGGGACGTGAAGAACGCGGACAACACCAAGAGCCACTCGTTCTCGAACAAAGTGAAGATCAATCTCAATGTGCTTTGTGCGCTGATGCTGAATAGGGTTGGCAGACATGTAAACAATGCTGATGTTGTCACAATAGACTAGAGTAGCTTGTCGCAAGGGCGTGTGCAACTCTGTCAACAGCTGGCGCAACCAGGAGGCTTCGGCAACAGCATTGGCAACAACACGGTACTCAGCTTCAGCACTAGAGCGGGAGACAGTGTTCTGGCGCTTGGAAGACCAGGAAACCAAATTGTCTCCGAGGTACACAGTGCTAAGAATAATGATTAGATTACCAAAGCCCAACCCTAGCTGGGTGGCAATATTATTGTCATACATGGGCCTCATGGCCCTTGCCACATGGGCCATATCCTCATACTCCAACACCCCCCCGCAGTCTTAACTACCGGCGCAGCGGAGTTACAGACTGGACAGGAAAACAAACAACACACACGAGTCCCCCACAGACGCAACTAGCCACTTGTGACGTTGAGGCTGGTTCGAAACTCGGCGAAGCTCGAGGACGGGAGGCCCTTGGTGAAGATGTCGGCGAACTGGGAGGTGGTCGGAACATGAAGGACGCGCACCTCGCCGATGGCAACTTGGTCACGGACAAAGTGAAGGTCAATCTCCACATGCTTGGTGCACTGATGCTGAACAGGGTTGGTGGAGAGTTACACGGCGCTGACGTTGTCGCAGTAAACCATCGTGGTTCGGCGAAGGGGACTCTGGAGCTCGGCAAGAAGCTGCCGGAGCCAGGAAGCCTCGGCCACGCCATTGGCGACGGCGCGGTACTCTGCCTCGGCGCTGGAGCGGGAGGCCACGTGCTGGCGTTTGGACGACCTGGACACCAGGTTGCCGCCCAAGAAGACCGCGTAGCCAGAGGTGGAGCGGCGAGTGTCCGGGCAGCCAGCCCAATCAGCATCGGTGTACACAACCATCTCAGTAGAGGAGGACCGCCGGTGGAGGAGGAGACCGTAGTCAGCAGTCCCGCGGAGGTAGCGGAGGAGACGCTTAAGAGCGGTAAGGTGGGGCTCCCGGGGATCATGCATGTGGAGACAGATTTGCTGAACCGCATAGGTGATATCCGGCCTGGTGAAGGTGAGGTACTGAAGCGCACCAGCAAGACTCCGGTATGCAGTAGGATCGGCCACTGGAGGGCCCTCAGACTCAGACAACTTGCCATGTATATCAACCGGAGTGGCACATGGGTTGCAATCAGTCATCCCAGCACGCTCCAAGATATCCCGAGTGTACTGCCTCTGGTGAAGAAGGACCCCGGCAGGATGAGGCTCAACTGTAACCCCAAGGAAGTGGTGGAGCACACCCAGATCCTTCATAGCAAACTCCTGCTGAAGAGAGCTGATAATCCGGCGAAGGAGTGACTCACTGGAGGCCGTGAGGACAATGTCATCCACATAGAGCAGCAGATATGCAGTCTCAGCTCCACGGTGATAGATATACAGAGAGGTGTCGGACTTGGCCTCCACAAATCCCAGGGTCCGGAGAAAAGTAGCAAATCGATGATTCCACGCCCGAGGAGCCTGTTTGAGGCCATAGAGAGACCTGTTGAGCCGGCACACCATGTTAGGACGAGAGGAGTCAACAAACCCGGCCGGCTGACTGCAGTACACTGTCTCTGTGAGTAGACCATGCTGAAAGACGTTCTTCACATCCAACTGATGCACAGGCCAAGAGCGAGTGAGAGCCAGAGAGAGCACTGTGCGGATGGTGGCCGGCTTCACCACTGGACTGAAAGTCTCATCATAATCAACACCAGGCCGCTGAGTGAAGCCCCGGAGAACCCAGCGAGCCTTGTACCTCTCGAGAGAACCATCAGCACGTCGCTTGTGCGTCCAGATCCACTTCCCGGTGACGACATTGGAGCCAGGCGGACGGGGTACCAGATCCCAGGTCTGGTTGGCGAGGAGGGCTGCATACTCCTCTTCCATGGCACCACGCCAGTGGGGGTCGGCCAGGGCGGCACGCACGGAAGAGGGCACCGGAGAGACAACTGTGTCACCGGTCGTCGAGGCGAGAGCGCGAGGCCGTAGTACCCCCGCCGCATGCCGCGTCACCATGGGGTGAACATGACGCGGGTGCCGGTGAAGAAGCGGCGGGTGATAGACAGGCCGCTCGTCCCGAGCAGCCGGTCGGGGAGGCGAGGGCGTAGGCGTCGACGGCGGAGAGGCGGCGACGGGAGAGCCCACAAGAACAGACTGCGCTGGAGGCTCGAATATGAAGACCGAGATCCAAACTGCCACGAACATAGCGTTAGATGCGCTTCAGAGCTGCAAGATGAGGTTCCCGCGAATCGTGCATATGTAAACACACCTGCTGGACTGCGTAAGCAATGTCAGGGCGAGTAAAGGTGAGATACTGCAAAGCGCCTGCGAGACTGCGATAATCTGTCGGATCAGGAATAGGAGCACCATCAGCAGGGAGCTTGGGGTTGATATCGACCGGAGTAGCACATGATTTGCAGTCCGCCATACCAGCGCGAGCTAAGATATCCAACATGTACTGGTGTTGGGACAAAAACAGCCCAGAAGCGGTGCACTGAACCTGCATACCCAAGAAATGGACTTCTCCGAGGTCGGTCATGGAAAACTCTCGCTGTAGAGCTGAAATAATGCGATGACGTAGATCCGCAGACGAAGCTGTCAACACAATATCATCCACATACAATAGAAGATAGGCAGTCTCAGATCCCCGATGGTAGACAAAGAGTGATGTGTCTGTTTTGGCCTCCACAAAACCCAACAACTGGCGAACCTGTTCTTCCATGCACGGGGCGCCTGTTTGAGCCCATACAAGGACCTATTCAGGCTACACACAAAATCTGGGCGAGAGGTATCCTCGAACCCTGCAGGCTGGGCACAGTAGACTGTCTCCGAAAGTGTCCAGTGAAGAAACGCATTCATGACGTTGAGCTGATGTATTGGCCAACTGCAAGAAACAGCTAAAGACAGCACAGTCCGAACGGTGGCAGCCTTCACAACAGGGCTGAAAGTCTCATCATAGTCAATGCCTGGGCGCTGTGTGAAGCCACGAAGAACCCAGCGTGCCTTGTAGCGCTCGAGAGAACCATCGGCCTTAAATTTATGCTTGAACACCCACTTGCCAGTCACCACATTGGACCAAGGTGGTCGCGGAACGAGATCCCAAGTGTGGTTAGTGAGTAAGGCTGAGAATTCCTCCTGCATAGCTGCGCGCCAATGGGAATCTGCAAGAGCGGCACGATAAGTCCGCGGGACGGGTGACAGAGAGGACGCCTGAAGCAGAACCGGTTGGCGAAAACCGGCTTTCCCACGTGTTCTCATGGCGTGCTGGTTGGCCACGGGAACGATGGGAACCGCCCCAGCAGGGAGGCGAGCAGAAGTTTCTGATGGAGGACCGGCTGGTGCAGTAGTCGGCGTCGATGGAGGTCGCGGTGGAGCAGCTGGTGTAGCAGTTGGCGTCGGTGGAGGTCGTGGACGGCTACTGTATGTCAGCCGAACCGGGGGCACCGGTGCTAGGACAGCCAAGTCGGACAGAGGCAGTGGGCGCCGGTTGTAGACGAGACCAGCCCAGCGTTGAAAGCCAGGCGGAGGGCCAGTCGGTCCTGGTGCAGGAGATCTGCTGTTGTTGGCAGCTGGAGACCGACTGGACAATGGAGATTGCTGGCCAATCGCTGGAAGCACCGGGAGGGCGTCTGGGACGGCCTGGCCGGCTGCTGTAGGCGCCGAGCCTGACGTGGAGGCAGCCGGGATGCTTGCTGGAACGCCAGAGACCAGAGGATCAGCAGCGACCCTAGGTGTGCTGCTCCCTGGTAGAACAGCCACACGTGGCTGTGCAGCGGTGTCGAGAGTACCTGCAGGGAGAAAAAATGACGGCGCTGGGGGAGCCATCGCAGGGTCAGTGTAGTCCAGAAACTCAAAATCTCTGAGTGTGGGACGACTAGGATCCTCGGAGAAAGGAAACGACGCCTCATCAAAGACGACATGTCGGGAGATGATGATCTGGTTGGACGACCGGTCAAGACAACAGCAGCCTTTGTGGTGAGGAGAATAGCCGAGGAAGACACACAAGGAGGAGCGAGGAGCGAGTTTGTGGGGAGCGGTGGCTGAGAGATTGGGATAGCAGCGACACCCAAAAACACGAAGGTGCTCATAGGTTGGTGGAGAGCCAAGGAGAGCTTGATGAGGGGTGTTGAAATGTAGTGTCTTAGTAGGTAGGATGTTGAGGAGCATGGTGGCGGTGGAGAGAGCCTCGACCCAGTAGGTAGGAGGGACACTTGCTTGAAACAGGAGAGAGTGAATAACATTATTAGTGGTGTGAATAACTCGTTCGGCTTTACCGTTTCGAGGCGAGGTGTATGGGCAAGACATGCGAAAGTGGACACCATGGGAGAGGAAGAAGGAGCGAGCACTGTGGTTGTCGAATTCTTTGCCATTGTCGCACTGGATGGCTTGAACAGGAACGCGAAACTGGGTGGTGACATAGGCAAAGAAGTTAGACAAAGTAGGGAAAGTGTCAGACTTGAGGCGGAGGGGAAACGTCCACAGGTAATGCAAGAAATCATCGAGTATGACCAGATAATATTTGTGACCAGCAATGCTAGTAATAGGGGATGTCCATAAATCACAATGAATTAACTGGAAAGCATGACTAGTGCGAGATGTGGACGCACGAAAAGGCAGCCGTGTATGACGGACCCAACTGACAGGCATGGCATAAAGTGTGATTGTCACTTTTATTACAAGAAACAGCAGATGACTGCACTAACTTAGACAAAACTTCATGACCCAGGTGACCGAGACGCTGGTGCCAAAGGGATGAACTGGTGGCGAGGAGAGCAGATGCCGGGACAGGGAACCGCAGCGGATAGACTGGACCAGAGCCGTCACACCTGACGATCTCTCTCCGTGAACGAAGATCCTTCACAGAACAGCCAAGGGGGTCAAACTCCACAGAACAATTATTATCAGAAGTAAACTGGCGAACTGAAATAAGATTGTTAATAAGGCTAGGTGAAACGAGCACATTATTAAGATGAAGGTGATGAGGAAGGGAAGTGGTGCCAGTAGATGTAACAGGAAGAAGATTCCCATTACGAACGATAATATTGGAAGGTGAAGATGAAGAAGAAGGAACGGTGAGATTACCAGCGTCAGAGGTCATGTGGTTGGTGGCACCTGAGTCGAAGTACCAGTTGGCTTGGGGAGGTTGCTGTAGCGCCATGGTCTGGAAGTTGGCAGCAAGGCTTGAAGCATCCCAGCCTGGGGAAGGAACTGCAGGGTTGTATAGCCTGCCGGAGGCACCGACCACTGCTGGGCAGCAGGGTGGTCAGACCACCCCTGCTGTGTGCCCCATCAGGGCGTGAGGGAGCAGCTGCTGTTGTTGCTGCTGTTGGGTGCCGGCGAGAAGAGCGTGCGGGTGAGGCAGCGTCGACGGGCGCGGACCGGGCCACATGTTGATAGACCCAGTCCACGGTTGGTGAAGATTGGGCCACGGCTGGCCACTGGGTGCACCCCTAGCTGGTGCTGCCGTGCCAACAGCAGCGCCTGTAGCAGGACCACGACCGCCGCCATGCTTGCCTCACTTGCCGCGTTTGCCTCCATTGTTCCCAGAAGGGACAGGAGACTGCTGTTGGGCAGTGGAGGACGCTGGTGGCGAGGGGGCAGCATTGGTGTGAAGCGCAGTGGCCGGAGACGACGAAGCAGCTGGGGGCGAGGCAGCCATGGTGAGCTCCTCGAGAAGCAGGTCATTGCGAGCCTGCAAAAACGAGGGGAAGGGGCGGCCGCGACGTAGGTGCAGACCGATGGCCTCGAACCGACCGTTAAGGCCACGAAGTAAGTTGAGGACGAGGGTGCGGTCTTGGACGGGTTCGCCGAGGTCGCGAAGAGCGTCTGCCATGCCCTTGAGCCTGCTGCAGTACTCAATGATGTCGAGGTCGCCCTGGCTGAAGTTGCGGAAGGCGGCGTCGAGATGAAGAGCCCGTGTCTCGCGATTGCCACGAAACTAAGACTCAATGGCGAGCCAGTGAATGCGGGCAGAGGTGCCACGCTTGATGACCGCTTCAGCAAGCGCGTCGGAGATGGCGCCGGTGATCCAGGTCTTCACGACACAGTCCATACGGACCCAGTCGGGGGAGTCGAGGACGGGGACATCGAAGAGGATGTGGCGCTCGAGGGACAACCGACCAACAGCAAGGAGGAAGGACTTGCGCCAGCGGCCGTAGAAAGTCGAGGCGAGGTCGAGGACCAGCGGGACGAGCAGCCGGATGTTCTGCACGTCAACAGCTTGGGCGTGCAGATTGATCAGGGCTGCAGCCTCGTGCTGAAGGAGGACAGTGCGAAGGCGAGGATCCTCGCCATCTGGGGAAGCAGAGTCGTCGTCCTCGGGGTCGCTCAGGGGAGGCGTCGTCACCCGCAGGTGGAGTGGCGGCAGCGAGTTCTTGAGCCGTGCGCGCGAGGGCCGCCTGGTGACGCGCCTCGGCAGCGTCGCGGTCGGCCTTAGCAGCGGCTGCCTCGCGCTCGGCGTCGGCCGCGGGGACGACCGCGGCATCACGAGCGGCCTTCTCCGCCGCGTGCGCAGCGTCGCGGGCAGCCTTCTCCGCCGCGCGCTCGGTGGCGATGCGGTCGCGGTCTTCCTCGCCGTGGCGGGCCTTCTCGTCCGCGCGGTCGCGCGCCTGCTGGCGAGCGGTGGCAGCGGCGGGATTGGGGTCAACCACCTCGGGGATTGGTGCGCCGTCCTTGGGGGTGGAGCCGGCCATCGCAGCTGGCGGAGCGAGCTCGCGATGAGGCTGGCAGGGCGTGCAAGAAAGCGGCAGCCAGAAGAAAAAAAAAAGAAAAAAGAAAACAGGGGAGAAAACCTAGTCTCTTGATACCATGAAAGCAATGAATATTGCGTGGAATAATAGATTAGAGTGATTGGAGAGACCTATGTACATGTATATAGGAGAGAGATCTCGTGGTTTATAGAAACATGACCAAACCGAGATCTCCTCGTATCTCTCTAACCAAAATAGGGGCTGGCCGGCTATACCTGGCCCAAGCCCAATATACACACGCAAGGCACTTTACAATTTAACATTATATTTGTGACCGGTGGAAGTATGTGTATTTGCCTTATGGTGAAATGCATTCTTGAGTTCTTATATTGTTTGTTGTTTCCAGGTGCTCACTCAATATTATGTGTCATTTTTAATGTTCTGTTTACATATATGGATGTCCTATGTCAACCTGCAACTTATCTTTCTGTTTTTCAGATATGTCACTATGATTCATTAGACATAAGTTTACCGTCATTACTTTATCTGTTTTTAAAATTGAACTTAACTCAATTGACAAATTCAATGTACTTTGTAAAAACTTATGATGCTAATCACTAATATTCAACTGTGCAGAATAGCGATGCTGGTTCGTGCAACTATTATTCACTTATTGTATACATCATGTCCACTACGTCCATCACGGTGGCTGGCAGTTTTACAAAATATTGTATGTTTGACTACATATTTTACTTTGTTGATTTACTATTTCCTTTATGTATTATGTTAAGAAAAAGGAGAGTCTAAGATTCAACAAGCCCGTTATGGTAAATGGCCTACAATAGGTTTGTACCAAAAAACAAATGCAACCAGCAAACTAGATGAACCACAATTAGTGCCAAAAAATGTTACAACGATCATTCTCCAGACATGCACCACAACCTGGCCTCATAGTGGCTCCTTAACTGCATACCCCCCTCAAAAACACATCTGTTTCTATTTCCTTTGTGTATCTTGTATTGATTTCCATGCATTATTTCCTGCCAGAGGCAGAGATACATTATACCAAATAATGAAAGAGGAATGCAATTATGACTTACAATGAGTAAGTTTATGAAGATATTGATATGTGAAATTGTAGCCATGTTCCTATTTTTTTTCATGCCAATTTATTTATTTACATTGTCACTGGATAATCTATATATGGTCTGTTAACTATGATCAATTGAAGAAAGATTTATGGAATACATACCTATTGTCAACATTTTTTCTTTTATGCCTTAATTAAAAACATTTCTTCTGAATTCTGAATTCTGAAATCACAGTATTTTGTGTGGTTTGGTGACTTTTGTAGATTAAATAATGCATTTAGTATACACAATGGTAAGACTTTTCTTAGTTCTTTCTGTTACTCCAGTAGTGGATATGATACACTTGATGCTTTTATTATATCAATTCATGATTAGTGCCGGGCAAATTTTGGTTTGGAGTTGCTAAACTGATGCCATTGTCCTTTTTATGTCACTTAGGTTCTTGCTACGTCAATTAGAAGAAACACAGGTGATGTTCTGTCAAGTTTTGGACATAATCCTCCTGATAGTACATTTGAGAATGACGAGTACTATGCAGAAGATGAAGATAACATGATTTCCAGCTCAAAGCAGGAGCATGTCCACTGGGCTGGTCCAATATCCAGCCAGTTTCCATCAAGGAATAAGCACCTCAGATACCGTACCAGGGTTTTCGCTGCAGAGTATGTTTGCTTTTTTATTTTATGGATATGGATTTATTTATTTTTGCTTTGTTCAAGACCAATTTGTTACAAAGATGTCCGCTAATTTCTTATTATTATTGCAAATGTTTTCCTTTTGTGTTAAAACAGATGCGTTAGCCATGTACCAATTGCAGTTGGAGTCGAACCTGCTCATTTTGACCTCTTGTTGGCAAGGAGCGCAATATCTAAAGGGACTTATCTGTCAAATGATTGGCTAGTGCTTAAGCTACAGGAACTGGTCTCACTTTCATATCAGGTTTTGACATAAATCAGATTCTAGATGCTGATCTATTGGGTGAAGATTTGTGTTAAATTTAACTAACTTATGGATGACAACTACATTTGGGTGGCAGATAAGTACAGGGCAATTTGAAGGAATGCAACCAATAGGTGTGAAGCTTTTGTGTTTGATAATGGACAAGGTGTGCCATCTATTTTCAGATTATGGCCTGGAGATAAATAAATATTCTAATATGTGTATGATGTTAATCACTCACACTTATTGCCTTATCGGTAACATTTTGCAAACATTTGAAACTTGCATCAGGACTTTTTTTTTTCTCGAACAACGCAAGAGTATTGTGTGTCATTTCTGTTGGAGTGTGCAAGTGTTAGGCCCATGAGGCCCATGTAAGACAATAATATTGCTACCCTCCTAGGGTTAGCCCAAGTAATCCAATCACAATTCTAACATGGTATCAAGCTAGGGTTTCTCTCTCTCCCTCCCTGCCGGCGCAGCCTCCACGGCCGCTGGCCTGCCGCCGCGACCAGCCATGGCCGGCGAGCAGGATCCCCCACTCCCCATCTACTTCCCAGCCTTCCCCCTGCTTCCCCCGTCTTCTTCCTGGGCGCGACTCGCAGCCTCCTGCCCGGCCGCCGCCCTCCACATCGGCGCGGGCGCGGGCGCGAGCCTGGGCGCAGCTGCGGCGGCCGCCGCCGCCCCAGGCGCTGCTGCCTCCGCGGGCGCAGGCGGATGAGGCGGCCCGCAGGGGCCCGACGGCCAGCCCAGCGCGGCCGGCGGTGGAACGCCCGGCGCAGGCGGCCTTCCCGGCGCGGCCACAGACCGCCCCCTCGACGCCACTGCTCTGCTCCAGCCGACCCACGGCGTCCAGCCCCCACAGCCGCCTCCCTGCACCCTCCCCCTGTCTGGCGCAGCTGTGGGCGGCCCCCTGGGCGCCTCCCTGCTCGGCGCGCCGCCCTCCTCCCAGCCCTACGGCGCAGCGCCGACGTCCTACGGCGGGGGCGCGCCACCGCAGCCGCAGTACGACGCGCTGCCCCAGCCGTACGGGGGCCGGGGCGGAGCACCAGCCGGGTACGGCGGCAGCCCGTTCGCGTCGCTGGTGCCCTCGGCGTTCCCGCCCAGCACCGACCCCAACGTCATGGCCTGTTTCCAGCCCGCCGACCGCGCCGGCAGCGGCATGATCGACGGCCTGCACGGCGCTATGGGCCCGGGCTGGGGTGCTCTGGCCGGGAGCGCTGGCTACTTTCCGGCAACACCTCCACCGCTGCCCTCCTCCGCTGCTGACCTACACAGCGTCGTGGCCGCGGGCGCAGCCGTGGGTGGCATTTCCCCGACCGGCTGGCGATCGTCGCCTCCGCGTCCATCCTATCTTCTTGGCCCTCCTCCACCTGGGCCGAGCTGGTGTGAGGGTGCTCGTGGGAGTCCATCGGTGGCCATGTTTGCTAGGGCTGTCCCGGGCGCCCTCCCGTTCGCGTCGTCATGGACTCCACCTCCCAACACCCTGCCGGGGTCTGTCGGTTGGGATCCGACGGCCTTGGCCCGCTCTTTCAGCACCTTGGGTCTGACACCACCAGTCAGTTCCGACTGGATTGCTGACTCGGGAGCCACCTACCACACCACTCCCAACCCTGGTCTCCTCTCTTCCATTCACCCTCCCTCTTCAACTCACCTTTCGTCCATCATGGTCGCGAATGGCTCTTGTCTTCCGGTCACGTCCGTGGGTGCTAACACTTATGGCTCCTTTCTCCTTCCCGATGTCCTTGTTGCTCCCCAGATGGTCCACAACCTCCTTTCGATTCGCCGTTTCACCACTGACAATTCTTGTTCTGTTGAATTCGATCCTTCAAGTCTTACTGTCAAGGACTTGGCTTCCCGCCATCCTCTCCTCCGCTGTGACAGCACGGGGCCCCTTTACACTCTTCGATTTCCTGCTTCCGCTCTGTGGTCTTCGCCTCCCACTCCTCCAGCTGCTTTCGCCACCACCACCGCCTCTACTACTTGGCACCGTCGCCTTGGTCACCCTGGCCGCGATGCCTTGACACAGCTTCGTCATAGCTTTGCCATACCATGCACTCGAGCTCGCGATGAGCATTTGTGTCATGCGTGCCAGCTGGCGTCGTGCGATGGAGGAGTACGCGGCTCTTCTCGCCAACCAGACCTGGGATCTGGTGTCCCGTCCACCTGGCTCCAATGTCGTCACCGGCAAGTGGATATGGACCCACAAGCGTCGGGCTGATGGCACTCTTGAGCGGTACAAGGCTCGCTGGGTACTCCGGGGTTTCACTCAGCGGCCTGGAGTTGACTATGATGAGACGTTCAGTCCCGTGGTGGAGCCAGCTACAGTCCGCACCGTTTTCTCACTGGCTCTCTCTCGCTCCTGGCCCGTGCATCAGCTGGACGTCAAGAATGCCTTCCTCCACGGGACACTTGCTGAGACAGTCTACTGCAGTCAGCCGGCGGGCTTTGCTGACTCTTCTCGTCCTGATCTGGTCTGCCGCCTCAACAAGTCACTCTACGGCCTCAAGCAGGCCCTTCGGGCGTGGTACTCTCGGTTTGCTGCATTCCTGCTCACTCTAGGGTTTGTGAAGGCCAAGTCAGATACTTCCCTGTTCATCTACCACCACGGTGGGGAGACTGCCTATCTGCTGCTCTATGTTGATGACATTGTGCTCACCGCTTTCAGCCCGACACTACTGCGGCGGATCATCACCTCTCTTCAGCAGGAGTTCGCGATGAAGGACCTCGGTGTGCTACATCACTTCCTCGGGGTCACCGTTGAGCCTCGTCTTGGGGGTCTCTTTCTTCACCAGCGGCAGTATACTCTTGATATCCTGGAGCGACCTGGGATGACTGACTGCAAGCCCTGCTCCACCCCTGTTGACACTCAGGCCAAGCTGTCAAAGACCGAGGGCGCCACAGTCACTGACCCTACCGCGTACATGAGTTGCGGGGGCGCTTCAGTACCTCACCTTCACCCGCCCGGACATCACATATGCAGTTCAGCAGATTTGCCTTCATATGCATGATCCGCGCGAGCCTCACCTCACGGCCCTCAAGCGCCTCCTCCGCTACCTTCGCGGCACCGTCGACTACGGCCTGCTTCTCCACCGGTCTGCCTCCACCGAGCTCGTTGTCTACACCGACGCTGACTGGGCCGGGTGTCCAGACACTTGCCGGACCACCTCCGGCTATGCTGTCTTCCTCGGCGGTAACCTGGTGTCCTGGTCGTCCAAGCGACAGCCGGTGGTCTCCCGCTCTAGTGCCGAGGCGGAGTACCGCGTTGTTGCTAACGGCGTGGCTGAGGCCTCCTGGCTCCGGCAGCTCCTTGGTGAGCTCCACAGTTCCCTGACCCGGAGCACACTGGTCTACTGTGACAACGTAAGTGCGGTGTACCTCTCCACCAACCCCGTTCAGCACCAGCGGACCAAGCATGTGGAGATTGACCTTCACTTTGTCCGCGATCGGGTGGCCATCGGTGATGTTCGGGTTCTCCACGTCCCGACCACCTCCCAGTTCGCTAATATCTTCACCAAGGGCCTCCCGTCTTCGACGTTCTCCGAGTTTCGCTCCAGCCTCAACATCACTAGTGGCTAGTTGAGTCTGTGGGGGGCTCGTGTGTTGCGTTGTGCTTCTTTTCGTGCTCAGTCTTGAAACTCCGCTGCGCCGGTAGTTCAGACTGCGGGGGGGGGGGGGGGGGGTGTTGGAGTGTGCAAGTGTTAGGCCCATGAGGCCCATGTAAGACAATAATATTGCTACCCTCCTAGGGTTAGCCCAAGTAATCCAATCACAATTCTAACAATTTCATTAAGGTAGAAGAAAGAAACATGAGTCTGGAAAGACCCTCCTAATTAGATCACTAGAACGCCACACACCTAAAAGCCCAGAGTCAGAGACCTGGCCATGGGCTCCTGAAGCTTTTTTGCTCCAGCACTGCACCACAGATTACCAACACCTAAAACATCTGAAACTTGCATCAGGCTTAGTAACTGGTCTCCTGCATGGGTTGTCAGCACTCAACACTGCGTTCTTATTGACATTTAAACTGACGTGAATGTGTAATAAATAGTTTTGGTGAGGTTTATTATTACCTTGTCTAGCAAGTTTAGGCACATAATTTTCCAAAGAAAGATTTTAGGCACCTAAATACAAGGGATGGATAGAGATATCTACTACTTAACTTATTACAAGTCTATTTGCGTTAAAGAGGAAACCAAATACAATTTTTTGAAGCTATTCTATGATCTTCTACCTAATTGATGTGACTTGCCAAAGTTTCTTTGCATATTTCATCTATTGTACTTTAGATATCCTCCAGTTGATAAAAAAAATCTTGGTTACTGAAAATTGCACTTTTTTAACGTAAAGTTATCTTATGGAGTATCAACAGTGGATATATGAAAATGGTTGGTGGATGCATCCCAAAAAAAAACTTTATAGATGTTAAAAGTGGACCCTTTTTAGGGCAAGGATTATATTTCTTTCTGCTACAAGTTTATTCTGATGTACAACTCTTAAATGCTATTGCAAATTTATCATAATTATTGTGTTTATTTCATTTTTATAGTTTGGCAAGGCAGTAGACCCTGAATTTCCTGGCCATATCTTGTTGGAACAATTTCAGGTGATTCTCAGATCTTCTCAATCTTTAGTTCCTTTTTTAAGAAACAGAAAGAAAATCTGCTACTTTGGTATGAGATCAAATATCTTCATGATTATGAGAAAGAAATATCCTGATATTTCTTATAAATACTGACAATATCTAGCTGTATAGGTACTATTTAATCATTTAAAGGAACCCTATTTTTCTGATGCTACTCATTTTTATTTTCAAAGTGCAGGCCCAACTTGTTTCTGCTGTTAGAATGGCTATAAGCACTGCTTCTGGTCCACTTCTTTTGGAGGCTGGACTTGAACTCGCTACAAGGGTTTGTCTCAGAACTAAAACAAAATTCCTGATTTGCTATTATCGCAATATCCTTCCTTTTAGTCAGACTTGCACACCACATGTATTTATTATATACTGTATTGCCGCTGACGCATCTTTGCTCCATAAAAAAAACAGGTTATGACGAGCAGCATAATTGCCGGGGATAGAGTAGCTCTTAGTCGTTTGTTTTCTCTGATAACACGCCCATTATGTGACATAGAGGGCCTATTTTATCCATCTTTTGCTGACTGGGTAGTGTGCAAGGTATTTCAGTTCTCCTAAATTGTCACATTTATTCAGTTTATCTTGGATACCTTAGTGTCCTAAGTATCTAACCTAGGTTTTGTAACTGACAGATAAAAGTTCGCCTTCTTACTGCCCATGCAGCAGTCAAGTGTAACACCTATCAATTCTTGTGGATGAAGGAAGATGCTCCTAATGAATACCAGCAATTGGCACCTTCACTTGTAAACAGCTCAACTCTATTAGGAAAATACTGGATTCGAGCACTCAAGGATTATGTTTCTATAAGTTTTGGTTTGCACTCAAAAATCAATGTAAGACAGTCAAACAAGCCTCAACAATTAATTTCCAAGGATCATATAATCATATAATCATATAATGGTTTATATTCTATCCTCTTTCACAGTACAAGCCATTCCTTGATGGGATTCAGTCATTATTAGTCTCGTGCAAGGTGCAGAGTTATCTTGATGAAGTTTGGTTATTAATTCTTCAAGCAACAGCTCTTGATGCTGTGCCTATGGAATTTGACGAGAATAAGCCTGACAATTTACTTGAACAAACATTTATATCTGGGCATTATATGGTCAAATTGGACAGAACTGAATTCGAATTTCTTTGGGGGTTATCTATCCTTGTGCTGTTTCATTCATGCCAATCAGTGAAGAATAGTTCTTTGAAGATCAACCTTGACTCTAGACAAGACAAAAAGTTTGGGGAATCTATTGTTCACAAACTAGATGATAAAAAACCATGTGACCAGGTCTTACCTGTGTTGTTTTCCCTCACAACAGAAGCCTTTTTCAGTAATAATTTCCTTTCAGTGGATATTTGCCAGGAACTCCTCCAGGTCAGTTTGCTTTTGCTACATTCATGTTTCCCAAATTGTAGAACTTGCTGATTCCTATTTAATAATCCTGCATAGTAATGTAGCATAGTCCATCCGTCCACAAAAAGATGTTTTGATATTGTCATGGTCTCTAAAATGCAAATTTGACCATTAGTTTATATTTTAAAATTTCACATTTTATTTTCATATTTCTATTGTAAATATCTTATAGGAAGTAATTTCTATTTATGAAAAGTTTTAGAAGTTTGAAAATTTGGACTGGATATATGTCCAAAACAGCATATATTTGTGACCAGTGAGGTACCAACAAATTTGAGGCAAATTGGTCCCATGACGGGTCGACCGACCACCCCCTTGACAAAATTCAGCATAGTTCTGTTCTAAAAAAGATTATTTAAATTTCTATAGTCCATGCTTCTTTCATTTCTTTGCGAAGAAAAGAGAGTCTTTTTTATTGCTCAGAAACAACTTTTATTTGCTCTTGCAACCTTAAAGATTATGTTGTTTTATCCTTCACTCCAAAAATCATTTCTAGTGACAAGATTTTTGTGTCAATGCAGGCACTTACATATGCTGATTGTTCAATTGCTCCTATCATCCACCTATTCAACCAGGTAAGATTATTGTGAGTCCAGATCAGCCCGGCGCCATCAGCCCGGCGCTTGTGAGTCCAGATCCACTTGCTAGTGACGGCATTGGAGCCAGGCGGACGAGGCACCAGATCCCAGGTCTGGTTGGCTAGAAGAGCCGCGTACTCCTCTTCCATCGCACCCCACCAGTGAGGGTCGGCCAAGGCGTCGCGCACGGAAGAGGGTACCGGAGAGACCCGTGGCTCGCCCGGCGTCGCGGCGAGAACCCGGGGCTACAGCACCCCCGCCGCCTGCCGCGTGAACATGACGCGGGTGGCGGTGAAGAAGGGGCGGGTGGTACACGTGTGGCTCGACTCGAGCAGCCGGCGGTGGTGGAGGCGGCGGCGTAGGCGTCGACGGCGGGGACGAGGCCACGGAAGGTGACCGAGGTGGTGACGACGACGACGGGTCCCGTACCGGGGGCGGCGAAGCCGCCCGCGCACGGCGCTGATAGACACGCACCGGTTGGGCGAAGCGCGCGGGAGGGGCCGAAGACGTCGGACCCGCGGCGGGCGCAAGGTCAGGCGCAGCCGCTGGAACCGTGCAAGGCGCAGGGGCAGACGCAGCACCGGAGGGCGCGGTGGCCGGACCCGCGCAGGGCGCAGGGTCAGGCACAGGCCCGGAGGATGGCGGGCCGGGGCACGAGCCCGGCGAAGGATGCGGTAGAGGAGGACCCGCAGGGTAAAACAATAAAGGTGGTTGGGCCACCGCGTCAGTGGGAAACAGGGAGGAGAGGCCAGGGTCGGAGGTGGGAGGTGGGGGGGGGGGAGGTGGGAGGAGTGGTGGTGGTGGAAAAGGGAAAATCGGACTCGTCGAACACAACGTGACGGGAAATGAGGACTCGACGAGAGGAGAGGTCAAAGCAACAGTACCCCTTGTGATCCGGGGAGTACCCGAGGAAGACACACCGAGTCGACCGGGGAGCCAGCTTGTGCGGAGCAGTGGCAGTGGTGTTAGGGTAACACGCACACCCGAAGACGCGGAGGTGGTCATAGCGAGGAGGGGTACCGAAAAGGGCGTGGTGAGGAGTGCAAGCAGGACAGGCAGTGGAACGTAAACGGTTGAGGAGGTATGTGGAGGTGTGAAGACCCTCTGCCAAGAATCGAGCAGGAAGGGAGGCCTGCAAGAGCAGGGTGCGTATGGTGTCGTTGGTGGTGCGAATCATGCGCTCGGCCGTTCTGGGAGGAGGTGTAGGGGCTCGACATGCGCAACTGCATGCCGTGAGAGAGGAAGAAGGCACGAGACGTGGAGTTGTCGAACTCACGCCCGTTGTCACATTTAACAGACTTGATTATGAGGCCGAACTGAGTGGACACCCAGGCAAATAAGTGAAGAAGCGTGGAGAAAGTGTCAGACTTCGCACGAATGGGAAACGTCCAGACACAAGATAGTATTTATAACCAGAAATACTCAGAACAGGAGATGTCCACATGTTGCAATGTACAAGATCAAAAATATGGGTCGCATGTGAAGAAGAGGTCGGGAAAGGAAGGCGAACATGGCGGCCCAGCTGGCACGCGTGACATAAATGCTCATCTTGAGCCCGAGTACTTGGAATGTCGGAACTACGACTAAGCTGCCTCAAAAATATCGCGGCCGGGATGTCCAAGCCGGCGGTGCCAGGTAGTGGAGGAAGAAACGGCGGCGAAAGCAGCGGACGAAGTGGGAGGCGACGAAGACGGTGCAAGAAACCGAAGAGTGTAAAGGGGCCCCGCGCTGTCACATCGGAGAAGAGGACGCCGGGAAGCCAAATCCTTCACAGTAATACCAGAAGAGTCAAATTCAACAGAACAAGAGTTGTCAGTGGTAAAACGATGAATACAAAGACGGTTGTGAACCATAGAAGGAGCAACAAGAACGTCAGGAAGACGAAAGGAGCCATGAGTGCCGGCAGCACCCACAGATGTGACAGGGAGACACGAACCATTTGCGACCATGATGGACGAAGGGTGAGAAGAGGAAGGAGGGTGAAGCGAGCAGAGTATACCGGGGTCAGGAGTGGTGTGGTAGGTGGCACCCGAGTCGGCGATCCAGTCTGGGCTAACTGGTGGAGTCAGACCCATGGTGCTAAAGGAACGGGCCGGGGCTGCCGTGTCCCAACCGACAAGCCCGGGCGTGACCCCGGAAGGAGTCCACGGCGATGGTAGCGGAGGGACGGCAACCCCCGGAGTCCACTGAGCGCCCGGGACCCATGGTCGCCGGAGGACGAGACTCGCCGCCAGGCGCCGGAAAGGGCCAGATGGAGATGCGCCCTGACCATGGTTGGTTGTAGGATGGCCAGGGTGCACCCCGTGGAGGCGTCGATGTGCTCCCACGGTCAGACCCCGCACCCCGGCCGCCCCCCCCCCCCCCCCCCCCCCGCGCTCGGGCCGGGAGTAGGACCATGGAGAGACGACGCGGGCGGAGGAGTGGCGGCTAGAGCAGTCGAAGACGACGAGAACCCGGCGCGGAAAGCGACCCAGGCTGGATGCCCTGAGTAAGCTCCTCCATGACGAGGTCGTCGCGAACCTGAAGGAACTTGGGGAACGGCCGCTGCCGAGTGATCCAGGTCCAAAGGTGGTCGTAGTGCTCGCTGAGGCCGCGGAGGATGTTGAGGACCAAGAACTGGTCCTCCACGGCGCAGCCCAGGTCACCGAGTGCATCGGCCATGCCCTTCATCCGGCGACAGTACTCACCGGCGGAGAGGTCACCCTGGACAATGGTGCGGAAGCTCGCATCGAGACGCAGGGCGCGGGCTTCGGTGTTGCCCAGGAACTGACCCTCGAGGGCCAGTCAGGCATGACGGGCGGTGGCGGTGGTGCCCTCCGGAGGGGCGCGAACGAGGTCGTGCAGGTCGAGGGAGATGGTCCCAAGAATCCAAGAGAGGACGATGTTGTCGAGGCACTGCCACGCAGAGGATTGAGCCACAGCCGGAGTGGTGGTGAGCACGTGGTCGTCAAGGGCGTAGCGGCAGAGAGTGAGGAGGACCAGCTCCTTCCAGCGGGCGTAGGACGGCGACGCAGAGTCGAGGACGACGAGAACCGGACTCCGGATGTTCTGGACGGACATGGCCTGGTAGTGGAGCTGAGCGACGAGAGGATCAGCCGGATCGGGCACCGGTGCGGGAGCCGGCCGTGCAGCGCGCGACCCGGAGGATGCGGCACCAGTGTCGGGCAGCCCAGGGCAGGCGAGGAGCTGCTCCGCCTCGGCGAGCTGGCGAGCGAGGGCGTCGGTCGCGTCGCGCTCACGCTCCCAGATGAGGGCAGCGGCGCGCACCCGCGCCTGTCCTTCCGCGGCAGCAACGGGCGCAGTAACGAGAGTGTTAGCAAGGGCGGAGTTGGGCTGACGAAGCAGCGGTGGAGGAGGTGGCGCCGGGAAGGAGCCGCCTGCGCTCAGCGCCAGGGCACCCCAGCCCGAGCCCACGACACCGTAGAGACCAGCAGCCGCGCCTAGCTGCAGCCCGGTAGCAGAGGGAGGGAGCTGTTGCAGCAGACCAGCAGCAGAGGAGGAGGCGGGCAGGTGCTGGTCTGTCGGAGCGCCGGGAAGGGGGCCGACGGGGACGCCGAGGGCATCTGCGACCTCCCCGGGCTTGTTGCCAAAAGCAGGGAGAGGTTGCGGAGGGAGAGGAGGCAACGGGGGCAGCGGCGCAGCCGTGCCCGTGCCTCCCGCACCCTGGCCGCCGGGCAGCGGGGCGGCCGTGCCCGTGCCGCCCGCGCCCAAGTCGCCGCCGGTCGCCCCACCAGGGCCGAGGAGGTCGGCGCCCATGTCGTCGGGGTCGGGGTCAGCCGCGGCGAGGCCGTGCGGGCCGGTGCCGACGGTCCCCAGGTCGCCCGCACCCGCGCCAGGGCCGCGCACCTCCGCGACGAAGGCGGCGGCGCCATGCTGAGCCGGCCGTAGAGCTGCAAGCTGCGCCCAGGTGGTGGAGGGGAGGGGAGGGAAGGAGGAGAAGTAGGTGGGGGGAGGGAGAGGCTGCCGGCCGCCGGCCATGGCCGCGGCAAGCAGGGGCGGCGGCGGCTGGAGGAGGAAGAGGAAGGAAAAAAAAAACTAGCTTGATACCATGCTTGAGATAGTGATTGGATTGAATGGGCTAACCCTAGGAGGGTAGCAATATAGTGGTCTTACATGGGCCTCATGGGCCCTAACACATACACACTCCAACAATATCCCACACTTAGCTACTGTTCCACACTTCACTTCCCTCTAGTTGATGCCGATGGTGTTCCTGCAGCTGCAGGTGTAGCTTGCATGACAGGCAGTGAGTGGGATAAAATGATACAAGGAAGAAAGAAGAGGCACACAGGGGGAAAGTATCTCATGGATTGACTACTCGTGTTTTATAGCTTAGGAAAATAGATCACTTACTCCCTTCAGTCTTCTGATGCTGGAGTGAGATTAACTAATGTGAACTTGTATGGTTGCGAGTATTGCTTCTCTTCTTTTTCTTGAAGGGCTAATAGTGTCTATGTTAGCAATATTGCTTCCCTTCATTCCTTTTGCATCTATGTTAGCAATATTCAAGGATAATACAGTAACAAAGTTTTATCCATTGCATGTTGCTTATTTTTAATGAGACTACTGCCTAATTTTTGTTTTACCATGAAGATTATCAGATTCTGCCCTGGCAATTTTTTTGAGGTTGAAGCCTTTGTCTCAACTGCATTAGAGTTATTGTCTCAGTATCTTGGTGTGATACTTCAATGGTAATCTTGCTGCACTGTACTTTGTTTCAAACTTTCTTTCTGCATGTGCTTCATTTCAGATTTCCTTCAGGCAATGCTGATCTTCTAGTTAGAACCTTTTGTTACTTAAGTGCAATATTTTCATTGGGTTCTGTATTTGTTATCACTGCAGTAGGGGTGGGAGATCTCAGAATCATTCAAGTAAGACTTTGATTTCTGAGTTGTCTATTGCAAGTGAGACGATGGCTTGTCGGATCAAAGGCGAGGTACTGATAGGTTATATTACTCTTGATTATGTCTAGTGCAAATTGGCATGAACTGTATACTTTCATTCCTGGAATCTAATAGTGGTCTCATGTAGCAGTATTTGTGGAAGCTGATGATGTTAGTAGTATCCACTTCACACCAATCATTTCAACAAGTGCCAACTAATTTATGCTTGTCAAATATTATATCCTTCCTCCAAAATATCTTGCCTTTCATGAGGAAATGTTTTAGAGGTACCTTCTGTTTCTTCTCAATTTCCTTGTTATTCTTGGAACATATTCACCTGTCTTGACCCACTAATATTTATGAAAAACTTTTGCCATTGTCCTTCTAAAATCCGCTGTTTTCTACCCTTGTCAAAGAATGAACCTATCTAGTTTTGTTAGCAACTAGTTGTAGTCCATTGAGTCCTTGAAACAGGCATTTTTTTTTTCTTAAATAGTGCAAAAATGGGCGTATCTGTAATGGCACCCTCAGCCCCCAAAAGCCAAATAATCTGGCAAAAAGTCACTGAGAAAGCTGCAACTACTCTCTAAGCATTTGGAATATGATCCAGTTAGAACAAGTTGTCTGTGGTTTACTTATAAAAAAATTAATAAAAAAAATAGCAGTATAAAGGGCTATGAAATCGAACTAATCACAATTTACCAATAAGTTAAACAACAGTTGATTTTAGCACGGTCGGTGTTCATTCTCCACTTTTAACACATATAGATGAGCAATGAGATGACCTGCATTCATTTAAGGCTCCACCATTTTTAGTGTTTCTTTTTGTTAGAGTAAATAGGAATAGTACCATATTGTCTACATACGTGAGGTATTAGTCATATGTATCCTATATAATCAGCCCATGAGGCCCAATGCAATACATCATCCAATCCCACCAATTCTATTCTCATTCATTGTATCATTCGCCTAGGTTTAGATCCTAAACCTAGCCACTGCCGCTTCCGCACCGCATGCTCCCGGGGAGAGGTCGATCTCCGTCGGGGGTAGCGCCTCTATTTAGGCGCCCGATCCTATTGATCTGGTTGTCGTCGTCATCGTCGCTCAGTAAATCGGGATCTCCCTCTTATCATCGCCCGACCGTTGTCGCCTCATTCCCAGGCTCATCACTGGGTTGTCGTCAACACCTTCTGGATCTTTGTCACATGGAGGCAAATGGATCTCGCCCTGTCGTGTGCTGCCGTGGTGGCGGCCAAGCTCGCCGATGCCCGACCCTGAGCTGCCATGGGCGCAGCCGGATCTGGCGCGTCGCTGTTGACGGGCGGATCTGCACATCTCCACCACATCAATTCGTGTTGGTGCCTTTGATCCCATGCCACCCGATCGAGTCGCGCTGCCGCCGACCGAGACGAGCCACGCTGATGCACTGTCGCCGGGGTGCCACCTGATAGGGTCGCGCCCCTACTGCCGCGTTGTCTTGCTGTATCTTTTTGGTTTGCCCGATGACTAGTCGGGATTGAGTCGCCCTGAAGGACCGAAAATGGCGACCAGACGGGGGTGAATGGGATCCTCAAATCTCTTTTCTGAAATGATAGCCTCTGTCCTAGATAGATACCTTAGGAGATGTTCTATAGGTACAGCGGGACTGCCAGAAAAACGCCACGAACAAGCACCAAATAAGGGACAAGAAAGCCTACCAACAACAGGATCTCGGACGACTGTCCGAGTTCACTGTTCACTATCGGACTGTCCGGGGTCTGCACCGGACTGTCCACAGGCAAAATCCCCAAAACACAACTGTTCTGGAACAGTTCTGGACAGGTCCCGGACTATCCACGCTTTGCACGCCGGACAGTCCGTAGTTCAATCTGAACAGTGCGGTTCAGAGAACTGTTGCTTGTCTGAACTTGCTGGCAGACTGTCCGCAGTTAGGTCGCGGACTGTCCGCGGTCAGCCTGACACAGCAAGTTCAGAACTGCACAGGCAATTGCCTGTGCCAAATCCCGACCCGCGGACTGTCCGCGGTCAGGGTCCGGACTGTCCGAGAATGCACAGACATTGCAAAAACAACTCGGGCAAAAACCAAATTCGATCGGACCTCGACCAAATTAAAAGGGCTTGCACCAAACTTCGCCCAGGTGATCTTGCACATGTTGGTGAGCTATTCCTAAGAAATCATGGCTCGAACCCAACTAAATCTTGAGATATTTCAGATCACGCGAAAAGGCGAAAGTTTGGAGAACGAAAACGATTTCCGCCCGATCTATATGCTCGTGAGGTTTCTGAGGAAATCCTTCGGCGGAAAGATGTCTCTCATGTCCTAGCACAAGATGGTTCAAACGGAATCGCAATCCATCCCTCAAATCGGAAGAACGAGCAAAATCACCGAGAGGGGAAAAGGAAGAACGCGAAGAACAAAATCATGAACTCGAAAAGATTTCAGCAAAAAGCCACGATGCTAGAAGGAGATTACGGTCTCCCTTCCTGAAATTCAAAAATACAGAGGAATGATTTCCTTCTCTGCGGATCACAAGCTGCTAGAGAGGAGAGCCCTAACAGATGAATTACTGGAGTCTGAAATGAAATGCTGCAAGGATAGCATCAGATGAGGGGTGAAATCTCTTATTTATAGCCAATTACACAATACCCCTTCTACCTCTAAATACAAGAGCAAACTAGCTAGCCCTAGGCGCATTCTAGTCCAACTCTATCAGGATCCTCATCGACGGTCATGCGTTTTCGTCATCGGTCGCTTTGCCGCAACGCAAGCTCCCAGATGCCGCCACGTGCCGTCCCGACAACCGCCGCCCCTTCTCACCGCTAGCTTTGCCTCGACGCAAACCCTCGCGGTGCCGCCACGCGTCATCCCGTTCCGCATAAGAACGTCCGTCAGGTTTTGAGGCCTGAATCGGCAAACCCGCCTTCCTGAGTTTTGAGACCCAAACTCAGAAACCGGCCACCCCAGGTTTTGTGGCCCAAACTTGAAAACCGTCGCTGATGGTTTTTTGAGGCTCTACCACCAAACCCGCGTCGAAGACGGAGCGTGGGTCTCATGCCCCGTTGTCGACACCGATGTCGACGCATGTCCAGCCTCCGCCAAGCACGACGCCTTCGTCTTCCTTCCTGACTCGACCGATAGCACTTGCATCTCTCATGCAAGCCCGTGTCCGGTCTTCGCTAGGTGCCATGACGCCATCGTCTTCCGTCTTGACTCGACCGATGTCGTCGCACATCCCATGTACTCTTGCTAGTTGTCGTCAAGTGTCAGCTACCGCAACTGGTCCTCCGGCCCTCCGGTCCGTTAGTCCAAGCCTCGCGTCCGCCCTTCGCCACTCCCGGTCCATCGGCATGGCACGTCTTCATTTGACCTTCACCTCACCATCCACCATTGTCTCCGAGCTCCACACCTGCACAATAACACAGCCAACAAACATGTTGTCGCTCACGCCTACCCGTAAGCCTGTTGACCAATCACTCATCACAACGAGCTGAACCACAAGGGCACATATTCGCACGTCCATCGTCTGTCGACCTCGTGTTGTACCTACACCGGCTTCAACATCGACTTCATCGACACCATCGCCGAGTACCGCGCGCATCTTTTCCGAGCAACAGGGCTACCGGCTTGCTGCTATGTCGTCTCGTCGGGCCGTAGCACCGCCGTTGTGCATCTACATCGTCGTCCTCTGTGCACCGACGACTTGTTGTGTCATGTGGGGGCGCACCTATACTAGGCGCCACCGGGCCAGAGATGTCCGCCGGGCTGCGGAGTACGCGGCACACGCAGAGGGCGCGCAGGGAGACGCGCAGGAGGCGGACTCTGGTCACGCTGATAGCGATTAGTTTCTATTTTGGAGTCCTTAAATTTAGGAACTATTATCCTGTACGTATAGGATTACGTCTAGGAGTCTCGGAGCAATCGGCTCTGATTGGTTAGGCCTTAAGCCATATATATATACTGTTGTACCCGTACGTGATGGAATTAAGAAAAGAATTATTCATCTAATCTTTTACCTCTCTCAACTAAGCCTGCGGCTAGGGCAACCACGCCGGAAAAGACGGATCAAGGCTACGAACTACGTAGCCGAGGTCTAGATACCCAAGGGTTCGACGCCCTTGACATGTGCAATCTTTGTCGCGCCATTTGTCTACACAAGGTCTTCGTCCTGCTGATTGGGTCTTCATCATCGAGCTACTGATATCTCGCGCGTCGTCGCTGAGCCTTGCGCGTCGATGCGTCCACTACCGTGCTACTTCTTCGTCTAGCACAACCACGTCGTTAGCGTCATCGTGGTTGGGGCCCTATCCCTTGTGCACCCGGTATTGGCAACAGTGACACGTGCTTTCATCCCTGACGTGTTGTTGGGTCTGGCAAATCCAGTCGCGCCTTGGTGCTTAGGCGACTTGATTGCATCGACTTCGGCATTGACCCTCCCATTCCCACCCCGTTTGCCTCGATTGCGTTGTCGCCTTTCTTCTACGTCCACGACAGCCATGACTGCGTCGACTTCAGCATTGCCTCCTTCCACGATGACTGCCTCAACGTGTCTCCGTCTTCACCATGGCGCCTCTTGTGCGCTTGCAGTGCAGCTCCATCGACACGGCAACCCAACCACAACTACGTCGACCTCGGCCATCTTCAGCATGGGTTCTTCGACCACGACTACTGTGCCCTCACGCTCGGCAACCTGGACATCAATGGGCTATCGCCTTACATGAGGACTCATCGGCTTCTTCTCCAGTCTAAGCATATGCGCGCATCGACTCTTATGATTGCGGTGGGGGTGGGGGGGGGGGGAATGTTAGCTTGTCAGGTTCTTCTCCAGTCTCACCGTCTGCAGCGCTCCCGCTGTGACTATGGGGGATGTTAGAGTAAATAGGAATAGTACCATATTCTCTACCTATGTGAGGTGTTAGTCCTATGTACCCTATATAATCAGCCCATGAGGCTCAATGCAATACATCATCCAATCCCACCAATTCTATTCTCCTTCACTTTTAAATTTTGTGCTAAAGGTTTGATTGGAATAAAACATTCAGTAAAAGGGAATGTTGTTTTGAATGGCCTCTTGACTGCATACAATCGGGCCCCTCCATAAGTTGCTGCCCCATCATTACTTAGAACTCCTAATGTCTAGCAAATGTTTAAAGTTGAAGGCTCAAAAGGGACCCATAAGAATGTACTACCTAGAAAATTGGTGGATAGAAAAATAGCTCTTATGAGCATGACACAATAATTGTTCATGAAGAATGATGATGCCTAAGCTAAGAATTGGTGCACCTTTTTTTGTAGAAAGAGCTGAATCTGATGGTGAGTGCCCAAGTCCTAAAGTTGTCTTCGGTGCTATGGTTGGCCTAGTGGGATACTTCTATATAGAGTGTGATAAAAAGATCTCGTTGCTCGAAAACAAGATTTCTGATTCCTACAAACTGTTGACAAAGATACTATTTTTTTGCTTGGGAGAAGTAACTGCTCTTGCAAAACTTGTTCCTGAGATTGTTTATCAAAGTGAAAATGTAAGTAGCAATGATGTGCTCCTTTGGGGCAGCTTCAGGCTGTGCGTACAGATTATTCAGTGTTCACTTCATATTACCAACATACAGGTACATAACTGCTTCACCTATTATTGGTAGTTTGGTACCCAGATGTCACTCTTTGCTAGTGGTTAGTTATGAAATTGTTTTCACAAGCAGATGCGCATGCTGGGTCTGCATGTACTGAGAAGCTATGCACAGAAGGAGCTAACTGAAGGTTCAGAAACAAAGATGGATTCTTTTATGATGCTGCTTACGGAATTGCTGGGAGACTTGTTTTTGGTGATGCAGATTACGCTGAAGGTACTATATAGAATATATTTTGAGGTTGTCTAAATTTCTGCAAAATCAGGTACTATTATCTGACAAAGTTCTTACTCCAGGAATGTTCAAACAAAGAATCTGTCAGTGTCATTGATGAATGTTTGAAACTTCTTTTCCTCTTCCACACACTAGCACAATCGAAGAAATACCAACAAGATGCTACAACTCTTCTGCTGGAGGCCTTGCTAATGATTTTCTATCTGTCCAGTGATACTGTTTCACATGTAAATTTGATCTGTTTTTTTATCTAATAATGAGACAGAAAATCTATTGTTCAGCTTTATTTGGTTGATCATTTTGTACAATATTCTGTTTCAGGAGCTTTCTGAAGTGAACACCATTTCCCGAAAGTTGTTCTCTCATTTTATTCAGATTCCGTCTGTGGCTATACAGATAAAAGATATAATGCTTTCTGCACCACCTGAAAGGAGACTACAGCTTCAGGTATTGTTCCTTACTCTGTGGATTTTCTTTTTGAATCAAATTAGTATGTGTGAATTGTATGTGCATGTATCAATCGATACTGTTTTGTATTAAGCTTGACATTTATGATGATCTTAGAAGTTAGTGCCATGCATACTCTGTACATTTGTTGCTCAGCTCCTATATTCATGATTCTACTCCATGCCCTGAGATACTCAATGATCTTGCATATATGCAGGACATGGTCCGAGCATCAGTCAATCAAGGCCAGATAATGGTGCCAGTGGTTATGAGTGCACACTCGGAACAGAATATCCAGGATAGTAGCAGTAAAAACCCTGGGTCCACTGCTGAAGGTTCTGATTGTGTTGCAACTCACGGGAAGAATGAAATTGGAGTTGCTGATGATGACTGGGATGACGACTGGGATGCTTTCCAATCTCTTCCTATAAGTGCAAATGATGGTGTTGATTCTGGGGAAATCTCTCTGACAACTAGGTATAATGAACAGACCCCTCAGGAAAATAGCAGTCACGGTTCTAGTAGTGTGGATATTATAGCTGGTGCTAGGGAAGACACAACTTGTGTAGACAAGGAACTTGAGCCCTCTGATTTGCAATTCTCATGTACTGAACAACAGGCCAAACATGAATCACCAGGGTCATCCCACGAAGGTTGTGATGAACTTGAAAGACATCCATCTGTTGATTGCAAAGAGCAATTAGCTCATAATGAGACAGCAGATGAACCGCCGCAGGTTCATGAAGACACTGATCAAGTAACTAAAGATAGCAAAGTTGTCTCTGAAGAAATTCATGGGATTGAAGTGGATGTCCATGATGAAAATGATGAAGATGACCCCCAATAAATTCAAACAATCTGTCAGATATGACAGTAGAGAAGAGCTGTCAGGTTCCTCTGATGCTGACATAGCAGATTTAGTATGTCAGGAAATTTGATTGCGAGAGCGGAGGAAATAAGCAACTTAGGGGTTGATGGTTCACGTAAGAGTGGAGCCTAACACTTATGGACAGGCAGGCGAGTGTCTACAATACTGTCATATTTGTTTGCATGTATCTACGTAGTCTGTCTAAAAAGAAATGTTATATTTTCTCCTGTATCAAGATATATTGCATGAGATAAAATAATATAAGGTTACTGTCATGATTTTTATTTTGTACAAGTATACTTTAAAAGTTCTTAATTTATCTTATTATTTAAAATGCATTAATATTACTTGATACTCTCTCCATTCTGTTTCATCTGGCAACACTAGTATTCCACATACAAGAACAATTTAGGACACGTTTGGCCATAGCTCAGTTTTACTAGTGAAGTTTTTTTTGGGGGGTTGGGGGGGAGGGGGGGAATAGCTTCATAAATAACTTTCTAGGTAAAGTTGAGCTAGACGTTATGATGAGTGATTGTCAACGGTCTCACGGGATGTCGTGAGTGTGCATCATGTCTCTTAGTTTTGTTGATGTGTAGGTGCGGAGCTCGGAGGCAATGGTCAATGACGAGGTCAAGCTTAAGTAGAGACGTGCCGTGTAAATGGACCGGGAGTGGCGAATGGTGGACGTGAGGCTTGGACTAAGGGACCAGCAGGCAAAGGGCCATTTGCGCTAGATGTCACGTGGCATCACATGGCAAGAGTACATAGGATGAGACATCACTAGTCGGGTCTAAGACGGAAGGCGATGACGTCGTGGTACCTATCGGAGGCCAGACATTGGCTTGCATGGGAGACGCAAGTGTCGTCGGTCGAGTTAGGGAGGAAGACGAAGGTGTCGTGCATCGTGGAGGCTGGATTTGCTCGACATCGGTGTCAGGAGGTGGGCTTAGCACCTATGCTCCTGTGGTGTACCATCCGCGACGAGGGTGGTCGGTTTGGGCCTCAAAACTTGGCGGAGGTTCCAAGGAGTAACGGGGCGACACATGGCAACACCGTGAGGCTTGCGTCGAGGTGAAGCTAGCGGTGAGAAGGCTCATAATCATCTAGGCAGCACATGGTGGTATCGTGAAGCTTGTGTTGTGACGAAGATAATGATGAGGAAGGCATGTGACCGTCGATAAAGAAAACCTACAGAATTAGACTGGAATGGCCCTAGGTTAGCTAGTTTACTCTTTGTATCCTAGGGGTAGAAGTCAGACTATTTTCCACCTCATCTGTTAGGCATCCTTTCTCGTAGTTGTTGTAGTGATCCATAGAGACGAATCATTCATCTGTGTATTTGGATTTCAGGAAAGGTGACTGTAATCACCTTGTAGCCTCGTTGGCTTTTGGCCAAAAATCTTTGTGTTACATTTTTGTTCTTCGCGTTCTTTGTTTTCTCTTCTTTGTGATTTCGCAAGATCTTTTAATTCGGGGGATGGATTGCGATTTCGTTTGTAGAAACAACCATGTGCAAACAAACTTGTGTTGAGGATGTGTTACATTTTAATTTTACTTGATTTAGACTCACCCATGTGCAAACAAGCTTGTGTTGAGGATGTGATCGTAGAAACATGTACACAAGAAGTTGCAATGAAAAATGAGCTACTAAGGTAAGAAGTGGCCCGCCTCACCATGGACTTGACTCAAGCAAAAGGCAAGACGAAACAAACCAGAACTCATCAAATGAGCTGCTAAGGTAAGAAGTGGCCCGCCTCACCATGGACTTGACTCAACCAAAAGGCAAGATGAAACAAATTTGAACTCATCAAGATAACACTATCAAAGGGAGTGAAGAAGCTTGATGAGGAGCAAATCGTGGTTTGTTACGTTTTCCACAAGGAAGGTCACAAGTCCTATGAGTGCAAGGCAAAGCAAGGGGAGAGAAAAAAAAGAAAGAACAGAAAAAGCAAACAAGCAAGCTCTCCAACACCTACACCAATAAAGTGAACAAGAAGGTCTCCACACCTTAACTTTTGAAAAAAAAAAGAATAACAAGGTGATGGCCATCAAGGTGAACAAGCAAGCCAACAACGGGGCCAAACACATTTGGGTGCCTAAGAACATCATTTCAACCATGAAGAGCACCAAAAAGGTTTGGATCCCGAAAGGGAAGTGAGAAGTTAAATGGACTATGTTGAATTTGGAGACTTCGCAAAGTTTGGGTGCATATCATGGGATGCATCACATTGGATCGTGTCATTGCCGAGTGTGTTAGTGGATACTATGGACCCAAATTCCCCTTACATGTTAGGTAACTAGATTTAAATTCTTGCAATTTCTTTTAACATCTAGTTTCTTTCATTTTCTAGGTTTGCATTTGCATATTTAATCCCTTGTCATGCATACACTAGGGTTATCATATGCTAGGTTTGCTCGGTATCACTCTCATCCTTGGAGCAAACTTACATGGTTTAATTTGCTTAGGAGCACGACACATAGCTTCTCTTGTATTTTATCTTATATGTGCCAAAGTCCAAATAGTACATAAACTACCCTGATTACCATATTTAATTGGTGTCACATTTCTAGTGATGTCAACTTGCAAAATGGTAGTTTGACTTTACAAGTCAATGTGCATGTCTCCTACAAGTATTTCAAACTTGTATGCACGCTGTTAGGGGGAGTTTACTCTACAATTTGGAAGCTTCGAGACTAACACTATTTTGAAGTTTATCATATTTGTAGTAGTCTCATTGCAAGAAAAATAGAGTCCCTAGAGACAAGCATCATGTGTGGCGACATATCAGAGACAATCCAATTGGTATCTACATGTTGTATTTCTAACTGATATCATTATGTTGGTTTCAATTTGATACTCTTATATGCTTCTCCGTGCATTATATAGATTAAACTTCTTTATGCGTTAATTTGCCGATTATGCATATATTTTGCCATACACCATATGTATGCATACACTTAGGGGGAGTTTAGTTTATATAATGTGAGAGTCAAGTTTTGTGATCAATTTCATGCCACATAAAAAGGATCACAAAATTTGACCCTCCCTTGTGCTAATAATGTCTTCCTTTTCGGTGTTTGATTCCAAAGGTGGAGAATTTGAAGGACCAAAAGCAAGCCCAACACAAAATTAGTAACCCCATACATCATATGTATGCATACACTTAGGCGGAGTTTAGTTTATATAATGTGAGAGTTAAATTTTGTGATCAATTTTAGTCCACACAAAAAGGATCACAAAATTTGACCCTCCCTTATGCCACTAATGTCTTCCTTTTCGGTGTTTGATTCCAAAGGAGAAGAATTTGAAGAACCAAAAGCAAGCTCAACTCAAAATAAATAACCAAATGCATTAATAAAAAAGAGGGACATATGAAGGTCCCAAAGAAAAAATGGACAAGTGCACGCGGTAGAATTAGGGGTATATTCAATACCCACAAAAAAATGATGAGCACATGAAGGCTCATGCTTAGACAAAAAGAAAGATAGTCATGTCTCAAGGTAATAAGTTATAGAGAGATCATATCCACAAAAGGAGTATTTTCGTATCATAGTCCACACACATGCACATCTTGATCTAAGAATATGACACTTCTCTCCTTGGATCCTCGATTTGACTTTACAATATATGCAATACAAGTATGCAATCATGTTTATTCCTACCAAGCTCCACATAAGCCTTTTAGAAGAAGGGATAACAAAAGAAGGCAAAACTCTGTTATGCCTTGGTAAGGAATCATACACCATCGAGTGATCCGAGAGAATCATTTGAGGAGTACAAAAAGTGAACTATGTTTTTTCTTGATAAAATTTTGAAAACCTCCAAGTTGCTAAGATATGAATCAGGGAAGATGACTTTGCTTTGAGAACTGTTCCACTTTTCAATATCCCAAGGAAGCATGTTAGACAGTGCCACATATCCCACCTGTATAAGGAATGATCCTTTATAATAGTTGTATATCTCAGGATTGTTATGCTCGTGTTTACTTTTATCTCTAAAGCTTTACTCGAGGACGAGCAAAGGGGTAAGTGTGGGGGAGTTTGTTGACGATCCTTAACTCATATTTTATAACCGCCAAGACTCGCATAAAACAAACATCAAACATAGAATAGGGCTTACAACTAACTATTTCCACAAGTTTTGGTGTTTGGTCAATTGTAGGAGGGCATTCACGTAAACGACTACAAACGGGCTCCAACACATACAACATATGTCGTGTAAATGCACCCGATATGAGCCCAAAGGGAATAGGCCCAATACCCAACACTTTTGGCCCATCCAAATGGGAGAAATAGAGCTCAAAGACTATCACAACAACAAACTAGACCTGGAAACCTCAATAGACATGGCCCACATCAACTCCCAAGACCACCGAAGAAAGGCGGTGGCGAGGCAGGCCAGCAGGGGTGCGCCCGCACCCCTGGTGCGGCCGCACCACCAGTGGCGCCAAACTTGTTCAAATTTGAACAGGAGCCTGCCACCGCCTATCTAACGTCGGTTATCGAGGTGTCCAAGTTCAATGTACCCCGAAAGGTTGGTTTGGAGGTCGGTTTGCACTTTCCATGTGGAGAGAAGAGGCTCTCCACCCCTCCAAGGCACCTCCACCTATAAAAGGAGGCCTCCACCCTCCTCACAAATCATCCAAGTGCTCATCAACACATATCTCAAGAGGGATCCATGGAAGGAGTAGTGCCTCATATATCTTAGCTCTAGTAGCTAACTAGAATAGGGAGCGAGTGAGTGTGAGTCGGAGAAGTATCGGAGTTGTCAGCTACCTCCGTGCAAGGAACACCGAGATCGCTGGTATGACTTTGCTTGTACCTCTGATCTTGTATACTTCTTGAAGTATAAAGGTTCGTGTTCAACTTTAGTTTCAAGTTCTTATCGTGTTCTAGCTTTTCGCTAACTTAGTTTGTTGGACCGATCGTTCACCCTCGGGTGGGTGCTCTAGTAAGAGGGAGCAAGTCTTGATCGCCGCTAGAGTAGTGGCCCTTAGCGTAAACGCGGTGTTTAGGCTAAGTGGTTACAGGTTGGCTGCCTGGGTCTCCGCGGTTGAGGAGGTAGGCGGCAGGTTGTGACTGCCCTATCCGTCCTTCGTAGTCCACCCACGTTCGGGATTCCAGGTAGAGTTGTATCGGCATAGACTGGCAAACCAGTCTCCACCCGTTGACCGAAGCAAGCTACGTTAGTTCAGTTTGAGCACCTAAGGACTTGTTACCTAGAGAAACGTTGCTACCCTTGTTACCCTTCTCCTTATCTTATCTGGGAGGACTAATCCAAGAGATTATAGCACACCGTTCCCCGTGGAAAATACGATACCCTGAATACTTCCGGGTGAAGTCCTACAATGGTACTTCCGTGCGCTTGTGGACCTTTTCTGCTTACGCTAAGAAATACCAACAGCTTCATGACGAATACACAATCACCAAGCCTTCTAGGAGGTGGCAACCTCCAAGAGTAACAAGCACCATCGGCTTGCAATACGAACACCTAGTGCCAATCGATGCAATCTTTCAATGCAACACACTAGCGATCACTCACTCGCAATTAATTCGCACACTAGCAAGTACAAGTGAGTTATAGGGCTTCCTAACAATGCCCAAACATGGACACTAAGTCCCAAGGGTGCTAAGAACCAACCAAGGCCTCCTTTTATAGCCCTAAGGGCCAAACTAGCCGTTACCCCCTTCACTGGGCATAAAGATGGCAACGAGTCGGATTTTGACCCGAAACCCGCGGGTTTTCGACTCGGTGGGGACAGGGCGGGTGTTGTTTTTGCCCCGTGGGTTTGCGGGTTCAGGGACCCGAAACGGGGCGGGGCTGGGCTGGGTTTTATATTTCCCCCGTGGGTGCCCGTTGGGGACCCGAAACTACAAGAATCCAGTAAAAAAGCCCACCATCACATGGCCCATGAACATATAACCCTTCGTATATATACCAAAAATCTTCTCCTCCCACCTCCCTGGCTCCCTCCCCTCCCGATCCGTTCCCGACCTCCCCTCATCCCCCTACAGCCGCCGCCAGCCGCAAGCCCCGGCGCCCCGCTGGCCCACCGCCGCGCCCCCGCAGGCCCTAGGCGCACAGGCAGTTAGGGACTCAGGGCGTCAGGCACAGCGAACATGCCGGAGGCGGAGGCCGCACAGCACCAGGCGTCCAGGCCACCAGCGCACGCGCACGGCGCTGCAGGGTACCAGGCCACCGCACTAGCTGCACGCAGCCGAGCAGGGCCGCCAGGGCACGCAACGCCGGCACGCCACCCTCGCCCGTCGCGCCCCAACATCTGCCGGCGGACACCATCCGTCGGTCTGCCGTCTGTGCGCCATCCTTACGACCCTACAGATGTCTGACCTCTGTCGCGGCCGCATCGTCTACCGATCTGTGCAGCTCTCTGCTGGACTCGCGACGTCGCCGAACTCGCAGAGGCTCACGGACTCGCGACGCCGCCGAACTCTCTGCCTGTGTAACTTATCGGGTTTCGGGGACCCGACGGGTTCGGGGCCAGGGGCGAATCTCCCCCTGTTACAGTTCGGGGCCAGGTCGGGTTGTATTGTCGGGTTTCGGGTGCGGGTGTGCGGACGCTCCACCCGCCCCGTTGCGATCTTTAAGTGGGCACTTTTCGTAATGACTGGACTCATTGCTGCCTGACCGGACGCGTTAGGTCACTAGTGTTCGGTCGTTCGTCCCCAATGGCTAGTTTTCTCGCGGGCACAAGCTTCTACTAACCGGACGCGTCAGGTCCTAACGAACGAATGCGCCTGTGCTAGAGTCTGGTCGCAAACAGAGAGGATTCAGGGGCCTTTTTTAGCAACCGGACATGTCCAATCACTACTGACCGGACTCTCCTAGCGTCCTGTCAATATACCTGAATTCAGCCCCCAAATTAACACTGACCGGACTCTATGACTGGACTTGACTCTACTGACCGGACGCGTCCTGTCATAGAGTCCGGTCATTAACCTTTCAGCGCTCAATCGACCACAAGTCTTAGCTCCAAACTCTGATTTCGATGATCTTGGATATTTTGGAAAGCTAACTCAGAGGGCTACACAACCCACATACAGAGATAATCGAAATCACAAAGGATTAATACAGAATTCCAATCCAAGAGCCATCCTAGAGTCCGGAATACACCGAAAAGCCTTCTTCTCTTCTTCGAGTTGATCCAATTCAACTCCAACAACTTCTCCTTTGCAAATGTGCCAACACCACCAAGTGTACACCACCTTGTGCATGTGTGTTAGCATTTTCACAATCATTTTTCAAAGGATTAACACTTGAACTCACCATGCCACTCGATCCTAACAACATCGCAATATTAGATCACTCAAGTGGCACTAGATGACTGATATGCAAACAAGTTTGCTCCTCTTAATAGTACGGCAATCTATCCTAAATCTGGTCATAAACTTCTCTACACACCTATGGTCGGTGAAATTAAATGCCCTAAAATATACCTCTGCCTTGCGCATTCCATTCCATCTCCTCCATTGTTGATGCAACATATGCACCAACCTAGATCAAATGATATGATCCCCTTCATATCATCACATGGCCTCCATGGTCCATCGCGAAAGCATCTAGGCGCCCATAGTGGGTTTCGGTGATTAGATGACACAATGTTATTGTGACTAACATGTGTTTTGCAGAAACAGGGATGAGTTAGGTCACAATAATGGCGACGATACGGGCATATGGCGTTCATGTACCCTAGCGATGGAAACCGATTCGGTTTTCAAAGGATGGACGACGAAGAAGGTGACAAGCTAGCACTAAGTGTCATATAGTGTTGGAGGACACTTAGGAAGTCTTATGTCTTTGTTTTTCCTTTGGCCATACTATAAAGGGGAGCGTGAATCAGTATCTTGACATAGGTGAGTCTATTGAGGTAGGTGTGGTGCACACTTGGTATTTCATAGCTCTAGGTAGCTCAGAGAGAGCCCTTATGTTGTAAGGATGAAAATTCGTTAAGGAAGCGTCGCAATCCGAAGTCGTTTTGGCCCTGAAATGGGCATCAGACGCTGGCTTGATTGGCATCAGACTCCCGTCTGATGTCTCCTAGACTTGGAAGTGTCTGGACCGTGGCATCAGACGCACCGGTGGGGGTGCATCGGACGCTATGGTGGCACTGTGCATGAGAGTGTCTTGAGAGGCACATAGGACGCTGACATCGGACGCTGAGGGCCAACGTCTGATGCAGGTCCAGAGAGGTCAGATTTGCATCAGACGCGACCGATGCAGTGGCATCAGACGTTGCCCAGCGTCCGGTGTCACTTAAAAAGTGCTGTCAGAAAAGTATAGTTGACCGTTGGTCGGGGGCATCAGCGCGTCCGATGCCCCTTTATCTGCACTGTTTTGACCTCTCGTGGATGGCCGGTTGGGGGAGTATTTATACTTCACCACCACCTCCATTTTGGGTCTCTTGCCCATTTGATCAGCTGAGAAACACCTTGAGTGAGCAAGGAAGAGCAAGAGCCCTAGTGAGGTTGAGAGATTTGCTAATTTTGAGAATTAGTGACCTCATTAGTGAGATTGAGTAGCAAGTGTGCATCCATCCATCTCTTTGGCCTTGGCTTGGTCAAGTGACAGTTCTAGCTTTGTTACTCTTAGTGATCGGCATCACCTAGATGGCCTGGTGGTGATCGAGGAGCTTGGTGATCATCCAGAGGCTTTGTGGATGACCTAGGTCGAGTTGTGAACCGGGCCGGAGTGGCGAAGAATCAGCTCGTAGTGAGGACTTGATCCTTGCGCGGATCAAAGGAGAGCGATACCCTTGCGCGGGTGCTCCAACGAGGACTAGGGGGTGTGCCAACACCTCGGGAAAAGATCGTGAAGTTCTTCTTACTCTTTACATACACATTTACGTTTGAGCATTTCAATTCCGCAATTTACTTGTTGTCTATTCATTGTTGAAATGTTATGCTAGAGTAGGAATAGAATAGGTGTAGTTTTTTGTGGTAGAGTTTAGAGAAACACACAAGTTGGCACAAAGGGGTTAATTGGGCTTGATAGGGTTTAATTATTGCAAGAAGTTTTAGAAAAGCCCAATTCACACTTCCTTTTGGGCATCTTGATCCTTTCAATTAATATCGGAGCCAAGTGCTCTCGATTTAGGCTTAACCGCCTAGAGTTAAGATGTCCGGAAGTGATGGACCACCTCCTATGTTCGAGGGAGATGACTTTCCATATTGGAAAATCTGTGTGGAGTCATACCTAGAGGTAGTAGATGTTAAATGCAGTAATGCCACGATCAATGGTTTCCCTAAGCCAAGAGACGCCACTCATCTTACTCCACATGAAGAGGAAAATGAAAAGTGGAATGCAAAGGCCACAAACATTATCTTTAGAGGCATTTGCAAGGATGTGTTCAATCGCGTCTGGAACCACAAAGACACCCATGAGTTATGGACGAATATTTGTGCGCTCCATGAGGGAACCAAGAGTGAGCTTGAGGAACGATATCATCTTGTCATGCAAAAGCTTAATTCCTTTGAGATGCATGATTATGAAAATGCAAATGAAATGTACTCACGGCTCAATGTTCTTGTAGAGGAGTTGAATGGGCTTGGGCTTACTCAAATGGCTCCATCTGACGTTGTGAGAAAGATGCTTTGTGTTCTTCCCATTGCCAAGTATGGACACATTGTGACGGTGCTACATCAAGGTGACCTTTCCAATGCTACACCAACACAAGTATTGGGAAAGGTCAATGCGTATGAGATATACATGCACATCACACCAAGTGGTGGCCCTTCCACCGATAAGAAGAAGGACTTGGCGTTCAAGGCAAGTCAAGAGAAGAAGGGCAAGGCCAAGGTGATTGAAGTTCACCATGAGAGCACAAGTGATGATGATGATGATTCCAACATTGCTCTCGTGGTAAGGAATACCACAAAGATGTTGAAGAAACTTCACAAGAATAAAGTCAATTTTGATTCAAGAAAGAAGAAGTTCTTCACAAGTAGCAAGAGAAGGCCAATATCCGAAATGGATCGCTACAATTGCGGTGATCTTGGCCATCTTGCTTGTTGACGGTCCTTACAGCCAATATTATACCATCAACTAATGCCTAAAATGATATTAAATGATTGATAAAGCATAGTTGTAAGGTTTGATTCTAACAAGTTCCATGAGTTCTGTTGCTCTTACTTGCTTTGCAGGATTATCAATATGTCACCGTATAAAAGTATCTCAAGTGATGAAACAGAGCACACCATTGCGAAGAGCTCGTCGAGACGATCGAAACGGACATATGATTTGTTATATTTTGAGTCCCGGAGCGAGTCCTTGATGGATACGACTTGGAAGATTCTAGAACAATTTGGAACCTTCCAGAAGACACCAGAGCGAAGACAGACATCAGAAGCTTACATGTGGGGCCGACCAGCCCCACTTATAGGCTGGCCGGCCTAGGCCCACATGTAAGTGGCCTCCCTTCCCGTGACGCGTTCCAACAGAACTCTTTAACACACTTTGGCCCATCAAGGCCCATATAGATCCAACAGAGAGTTGTAAACGTAATCTAGAAGGATTCCTTGCCCCCTACTCCATCCAGGACTATATAAGCAACCCTAGGGGCGCCCCCCAGGAGCATCTCCATCTTCCTTATTCATCTCCACATCAGAAACTAGGGTTTCAATTAGAAGTAGAGGTCCCTCTAGATGAATCTCTTCTAGTTCATCTAGAATTAGATCTAGTTCTAGTTCTTCTAGTTCTAGTTCTTCAGGTTCTAGTTCTAGTTTTCTAGTTCATCTAGTTGTAATTAGAGATCGGATTAGAGAGAGTAGAAGGAGAGAGCTAAGGAGGAGTCAGATCTATCAGATCTTCCTCAACATTGTACTGGTGCAGCATCTAGTTCGTCTTCAAGCAATCTCCAGGTTCTTCATTTATTCTTTACAAGTATTATATTTAATTTTAGTTCTTGCTTTATTTTATTTACTGGATCTCCACTCGTATCGAGTGCTCTAGTTATTGTACGTAATTAAAGTAGTAGTCGTTAGTGTAGATGTGGTGTCTAGACTAGGGTTTACCTGAGTTTGCACCCAGCCCACAGATAGTTGTGGTAGCCCCAGGTGGTGACAGCCCTGATGGCCGACGTAGTCCACCACGTTCGGGTTGGTGTTCGTAGGACCGTAGTGTGAACACAAGGTTGATATGTGCCCTTGCGGTTCCCTTCCTGAGTGATGAGTGATCGGTCAACGGGCAACATGTCTCCTGGCTGTGTTGGTGTGCAGGTGCGGAGCTCGGAGACAGTGGTCGAAGGTGAGGTGAAGGTCAAGCAAGGAAGTGTCGTGCCGACGGACTGGAAGCGGTGAAGGGTGGACGTGAGGCTTGGATCGACGGACCGGGAGACCAGATGACCAGCTGTGGTAGCTGGCACATGGCATCGGCAAGCAAGAGCACATGGGGATGTGCGGTGCATCGGCCGAGTCGGGAGGAAGGTGATGGCGTCGTGACACTTGGCGGGAGGCCGAGAAGGAAGGCGAATGCACTGTGCCCGGTGTGGAGGCTGGACTTGCTCCGGCATCGGTACCGGAACTCGGGGTGTGCGAACCACATCCCGTCTACGGCGCGGGTTTGGTAGTTGAGCCTCGAAAAACTACCCTCGACGGTTTTCAAGTTTGGGCCTCAAAACTCGGGGTGGCCGGTTTCCGAGTTTGGGCCTCAAAACTCGGCGAGGACGGTTTTCAAGTTTGGGCCTCAAGACCTAGGCTTGCAGGTTTCTGAGTTTAGGCCACAAAACTCAGCCGAAGGACAGGTTTCCCGGTTTCAGCCTCAAAACCGGGGGGAACTCCAAGTTTCCCGGTTTCGGCCTCAAAACCAGTGGGAGGTCCGCAAAAAGAACGATCGACGCGTGGCGGCGTGGAGAGGCTGGCGCGGCGGCGAAGCTATCCACGAGGAAGGCGCGGCGGTCGACAGGGCGGCACGTGGCGGCATCCTGAGGCTTGCGCCGAGGCGAAGCTAAGGATGAGGAAGGCGTGTGGTCATCAGATCAACTACCAGCAGAGTTGGACCGGGATACCCCTAGGGTTGGCAGCTTCGCTCTTGTATCTAGGGGTAGAAGGGGATTATTGTATTAGGCTATAAATAAGAGAGGCATCCCTCCTCTCTCTCTCTCTATCCTGGCAGCCATTTGTTCCTGAGCTCTCTCTCACTAGCCCCCGCTTAGGTTCTAATCATACCTCTCTGCTAGCGATCCACAGAGAGAATCCAATCATACCTCTGTGCTTTGGGATTTTGAGGAAGTGAGACCGTAATCTCACGATTGTCTCGTGTGGTAGTCACACAGTTGCAATCCCGGATCAATTCACGTTTTGCTCTAGTGTTCTTCACGTTTTCAGTTTTGCCTTCCCGAAGTTTTGATCGATTCTCCTTCTCCGAGGAACGATTTTTGATTCTACTTGAACACACTTCTTCTAGGTCGTGAGGCGCATCTTTTCACCGAAGGAATTCATCTCAAACCTCACGAGCTAGTAGATCGTGCTATTTTTGTGTTGGATCGATTTTCTTCCCGTTTTCCTCACTCTTCTTCGATTCACCAATTTGGAGTTAGGTTCGAGCCATGATCTCCTAGGAGTAGCTCACTAACATCCTTGAGACCTCTCAGATCGAGTCCTAGCCCTAGAGCTTTTGATTCGAAGGAGATCGGTTTGAATCGCCGAAGAACTGTGCAGTTTTCTGGAGCATCGGACGCTGGTCACACGTGTCAGTTCTGGTGTTTTTGAGTGGACATCGGACGCTGGCCATCGGACGCGTCCGTTGGTCATCGGACGCGCCGGAGCCTGAGTATCGGACGTTGAGCTGTTACTGTAGCAGCGTCCGATGGTCATGCAATAAGGTTCCAGAAAGAACCTGTTTGCATCGGACGCGTCCGCCAGGTTGGCATCGGACGCTGCCAGCGTCCGATGGAGTGAGTTGTTCACTGTTTCGTCCGCGGTTCGTTCTTTCGACTTCGGATTTGGTTTCTGGTTTTTGCGTTGGACTTCTTGGGTTGTGTAGTATCCCGCTGTGCTTCTAGGAAGCATCCACCCTACATCTAGGGTCGTGGTTACTACCAAGTCTGTATCTTGCTTTTTGGGGTGACTTTCTGGGACAAGGGCTATCTATTTCACAAGTTGAAATTTGAGGCTCCCATTGACCCCCTCTGGTCGCCAATCCGGTCCTTCACGTAGTCAGAGCTTTCTAGCCCCTTTCTCATCCCTTTCTGTGGCTAGTGTTCTGATGTCCCGAAGTAAGTAAAGTATAGTAAGCCTTTAATTAGATAGACCTACTTAGAAAACCCTAAATCTCTCTGTACCCATATTATCATTCTTTTCTCGGACGTTCTTAATTCTTCTAGTACACTTCACGTTCCCCGTGTAAATCGATACCCTGGAATACTCTCGGGTGAAAGCTACATCGATATTCGTGCGCTTGCGGATTTTTCTATGTGCGTTTAAAATAACCAACAAGCTTTCTGGCGCCGTTGCCGGGGAACGGTAGCTGTGCTAGTTACGAAGCAAGTCATTCGTGTATCATTTTTCTTTTGGTGAGTTTTTGGTACTTTCATTTTCGATGGAACGGTGCCGCAAAACTCGCTCGAGATGGCCGTTTTTTCCCACTGATTCACCAGAAAACTCGCAGTTGAATTTTTCGCAACGAACGCACCCAATCATCTCCGTTGGACCCAAAACTCATGTTTGGTGGGGTTTTGGCACTTTCATTTCTGACGGAACGGTGCCGCAAAACTCGCTCGGGATGGCCGTTTTCCCACTGATGCACTAAAAAACTCGTAGTTGAATTTTCCGCAACAGACGCACCCAATCATGCCCATTTGACCCAAAACTCATGTTTGGTGGGGTTTTGATACTTTTATTTCCGACGGAACGGTGCCGCAAAAATAGAGAGGGATGGCCGTTTTCCCCACTGATTCACCAAAAAACTCGCAGTTGAATTTTTCACAACGGACGCACCCAATCATCTTCGTTTGACCTGAAACTCATGCTTGGTGGGTTTTTGACACTTCATTTTCGACGGAACGGTGCCGCAAAACTCGCTCAGTATGGCCGTTTTCCCCACCGTTTCACGAGACACCACGTAGTTGAATTTTTCGCAACGGACACACCCAATCATCTCCGTTTGACCCAAAACTCATGTTTGGTAGGTTTTTGGTAATTTCATTTTCGACGGAACGGTGCCGCAAAACTCGCTCGAGATGGCCGTTTTCCCTCTGATTCACCAAAAAAACTCGCAGTTGAATTTTTCGCAATGGACGCACCCAAAGATATCCGTTTGACCCAAAACTCATGTTTGGTGGGTTTTTGGCACTTTCATTTCTGACGGAACGGTGCCGCAAAAATTGCGTGGGATGACCGTTTTTCCCACTGATTCACCAAAAAATCTCGTAATTGAATTTGTCGCAACGGGACACACCAAATCATCTCCGTTTGACCCAAAACTCATGTTTGGTGAGTTTTTGACACTTTCATTTCTGACGGAACAGTGCCGCAAAACTCACGCGGGATGACCGTTTTCCCCACTGATTCACAAAAAAAACTCGTAGTTAAATTGTTTGCAACGGACGCACCCACTCATCTCCGTTTGACCTAAAACTCATGTTTGGTGGGTTTTCAGCACTTTCATTTCCGATGGAATGGTGCCGCAAAATTCTCTTGGGATGACCGTTTTCCCACTGATTCACCAAAAAAACTCACACTTGATTTTTTCGCAACGTACGCACTCAATCATCTTCGTTTGACCCAAAACTCATGTTTGGTGGGTTTTTGGCTCTTTCATTTCCGACGGAGCGGTGCCGCAAAATTCGCTCGGGATCACTGTTTTTCCCACTGATTCACCAAAAAACTCGCAGTTGAATTTTTCGCAAAAGACGCACCCCAATCATCTCCGTTTGACCCAAAACTCATGTTTGGTGGGTTTTTGGCACTTTCATTTCCGACGGAACGGTGCTGCCAAAATCGCGCTGGATGGCCGTTTTTCCCACCGATTCACCAAAAAACTCGCAGTTGAATTTTTCGCAATGGACGCACCGAATTATCTTCGTTTGACCTAAAACTGATGTTTGGTGGGTTTTTGGTACTTTCATTTTCGACGGAACGGTGCTGCAGAACTTGCTCGGTATGGCCGTTTTTCCCACTGTTTCACCAGAAAACTCACAGTTGAATTTTTCACGACGGACGCACCCAATCATCTCCGTTTGACCCAAAACTCATGTTTGGTGGGTTTTTGCCACTTTCATTTCCGACGGAACAGTGCCGCAAAACTCGTTCGGGATGGCCGTTTTCCCACTAATTCACCAAAAAAACTCGCAGATGAATTTTTCGCAACGGACTCTCCCAATCATCTCCGTTTGACCCAAAAACTCATATTTGGTGGGTTTTTGGCACTTTTATTTCCGACGGAACGGTGCCTTAAAAATCGAGCGGGATGACCGTTGTTCCCACTGATTCACCAAAAAACTCGTAGTTGAATTTTTCGCAACGGACGCACCGAATCATCTTCGTCTGACCTAAAACTCATGTTTGGTGGGTTTTTAGCACTTTCATTTCTGACGGAACGGTGCCGCAAAACTCGCTCGGTATGGCCATTTTTCCCACTGATTCACCAGAAAACTCACAGTTGAATTTTTCGCAAAGGACGCTCCCAATCATCTTCGTTTGACGTAAAACTCATGTTTGGTGGGTTTTTGACACTTTCATTTCCGACAGAACGGTGCCGCAAAACTCGCTCGGGATGGCCATTTTTCCTATTGATTCAGCAAAAGACTCGCAGTTGTGTTTTTCGCAACGGAGCCACCCAACCATCTCCATTTGACACAAAACTCAAGTTTGGTGGGTTTTTGGTACTATCATTTCCAACGGAACGTTGCCGTAAAGCTCGCTCCGGATGGCCGTTTTTTCCCACTGTTTCACCAGAAAACTCATGGTTGAATTTTTTACAAAGGACGCACCCAATCATCTCCGTTTGACCCAAAACTCATGTTTGGTGGGTTTTTGGCACTTTCATTTCTGACGGAACGGTGCCACAAAAATCGCGTGGGATGACCGTTTTTCCCACCAATTCACAAAAAATCTCGTAATTGAATTTGTCGCAACGGGACACACCCAATCATCTTCGTTTGACCCAAAACTCATGTTTGGTGGGTTTTTGACACTTTCATTTCAGACGGAACAGTGCCGCAAAACTCGCGCGGGTTGGCCGTTTTCCCCACTGATTCACAAAAAAACTCGCAGTTTAATTTTTTGCAATGGACGCACCCACTCATCTCCGTTTGACCTAAAACTCATGTTTGGTGGGTTTTCAGCACTTTCATTTCCGATGGAATGGTGCCGCAAAATTCGCTTGGGATGACCGTTTTTCCCACTGATTCACCAAAAAAACCCACACTTGATTTTTTTCGCAACGGACGCACTCAATCATCTTCGTTTGACCGAAAAATCATGTTTGGTGGGTTTTTGCCACGTTTATTTTCGACGGAACGGTGTCGCAAAAGTCGCTCAGGATACCCGTTTTTCCCACTGATTCACCAGAAAACTCGCAGTTGAATTTTTCATAACGGACGCACCCAATCATATCTGTTTGACCCAAAACACATGTTTGGTGGGTTTTTGGCACTTTCATTTCCGACGGAGTGGTGCCGCAAAACTCGCTCGAGATCACTGTTTTTCCCACTGATTCGCCAAAAAACTTGCAGTTGAATTTTTCGCAACGGACGCACCCTAATCGTCTCCGTTTGACCCAAAACTTATGTTTGGTGGGTTTTTGGCACATTCATTTCCGACGGAACGGTGCCGCCAAAATCGCGCGGGATGGCCGTTTTTTCCACTGATTCACCAAAAAACTCGCAGTTGAATTTTTCGCAATGGACGCACCGAATCATCTTCGTTTGACCTAAAACTCATGTTTGGTGGGTTTTTGGCACTTTCGTTTTCGACGGTACGGTGCCACAGAGCTCGCTCGGTATGGCCGTTTTTCGCACTGTTTCACCAGAAAACTCGCAGTTGAATTTTTCACGACGGACGTACCCAATCATCTCCGTTTGACAAAAAAGTCATGTTCGGTGGGTTTTTGCCACTTTCATTTCCCACGGAACGGTGCCGCAAAACTCGTTCGGGATGGCCGTTTTCCCACTGATTCACCAAAAAACTCGCAGATGAATTTTTCGCAACGGACTCTCCCAATCATCTCCGTTTGACCTAAAACTCATGTTTGGTGGGTTTTTGGCACTTTCATTTCTGATGGAACGGTGCCGCAAAAATCGCGTGGGATGACCGATTTTCCCACCGATTCACCAAAAAATCTTGTAATTGAATTTTTCGCAACGGGACACACCCAATCATTTCCGTTTGACCCAAAACTCATGTTTGGTGGGTTTTTGACACTTTCATTTCAGACGGAACAGTGTCGCAAAACTCGCACGGGATGGCCGTTTTCCCCACTGATTCACAAAAAACTTGCAGTTGAATTTTTTGCAACGGACACACCCACTCATCTCTGTTTGACCTAAAACTCATGTTTGGTGGGTTTTCAGCACTTTCATTTCCGATGGAACCGTGCCACAAAATTCGGTTGGGAAGGCCGTTTTTCCCACTGATTCACCAAAAAAACCCACACTTGATTTTTTTCTCAACGGACGCACTCAATCATCTTCGTTTGACCGAAAAATCATGTTTGGTGGGTTTTTGCCACGTTTATTTTCGACGGAACGGTGCCGCAAAAGTCGCTCAGGATGCCCGTTTTTCCCACTGATTCACTAGAAAACTCGGAGTTGAATTTTTCGTAACGGACGCACCCAATCATCTCCATTTGACCCAAAACACATGTTTGTTGGGTTTTTGGCACTTTCATTTCCGACAGAGCGGTGCCGCAAAACTCACTCGGGATCACTGTTTTTCCCACTGATTCACCAAAAATCTCGCACTTGATTTTTTCGCAATGGTCGCACCCCAATCATCTCCGTTTGACCCAAAACTCATGTTTGGTGTGTTTTTGGCACTTTCATTTCCGACGAAACGGTGCCGCCAAATTCGCGCGGGATGGCCGTTTTTCCCACTGATTCACCAGAAAACTCGCAGTTGAATTTTTCGCAAAGGACGCACCCAATCATCTCCGTTTGACCTAAAACTCATGTTCGGTGGGTTTTTGGCACTTTCATTTCCGACGGAACGGTGCCGCAAAACTCGCTCGGGATGGCCGTTTTCCCTATTGATTCACCAAAAGACTCGCAGTTGAGTTTTTCGCAACGGACACACCCAATCATCTCCATTTGACACAAAACTCAAGTTTGGTGGGTTTTTGGTACTATCATTTCCAACGGAACGGTGCCGCAAAACTCGCTCCGGATGTGGTCGTTTTTCCCACTGTTTCACCAGAAAACTCGCAGTTGAATTTTTCACAAAGGACGCACCCAACCATCTTCGTTTGACCCAAAACTCATGTTTGGTGGGTTTTTGGCACTTTCATTTCTGACGGAACGGTGCCGCAAAAATCGCGTGGGATGACCGTTTTTCCCACCGATTAACCAAAAAATCTCGTAATTGAATTTGTCGCAACGGGACACACCCAATCATCTCCGTTTGAGCCAAAACTCATGTTTGGTGGGTTTTTGACACTTTCATTTCAGACGGAACAGTGCCACAAAACTCGCACGGGATGGCCGTTTTCCCCACTGATTCACAAAAAAACTCGCAGTTGAATTTTTTGCAACGGACACACCCACTCATCTCCATTTAACCTAAAACTCAAGTTTGGTGGGTTTTCAGCACTTTCATTTCCGATGGAATGGTGCTGCAAAATTCGCTTGGGATGGCCGTTTTCGCACTGATTCACCAAAAAAACCCACACTTGATTTTTTTGGCAACGGACGCACTCCATCATCTTCGTTTGACCGAAAAATCATGTTTGGTGGGTTTTTGCCACGTTTATTTTTGACGGAACGGTGCCGCAAAAGTCGCTCAGGATGCCCGTTTTTCCCACTGATTCACCAGAAAACTCGGAGTTGAATTTTTCGTAACGGACGCACCCAATCATCTCCATTTGACCCAAAACACATGTTTGGTGGGTTTTTGGCACTTTCATTTCCGACAGAGCGGTGCCGCAAAACTCGCTTGGGATCACTGTTTTTCCCACTGATTCACCAAAAATCTCGCACTTGATTTTTTCGCAATGGAAGCACCCCAATCATCTCCGTTTGACCCAAAACTCATGTTTGGTGGGTTTTTGGCACTTTCATTTCCGACGGAACGGTGCCGCCAAAATCGCGCGGGATGGCCGTTTTTCCCACTGATTCACCAAAAAACTCGCAGTTGAATTTTTCGCAAAGGACGCACCCAATCATCTTCGTTTGACCAAAAACTCATGTTTGGTGGGTTTTTTGCGCATTCATTTCCGACGGAACGGTGCCGCAAAACTCGCTCGGTATGGCCGTTTTTCCCACTGATTCATTAGAAAACTCGTAATTGAATTTTTCGCAACGGACGCACCCAATCATCTCCGTTTGACCAAAAACACATGTTTGGTGGGTTTTTGACACTTTCATTTCTGACGGAGCGGTGCCGCAAAACTCGCTCGGGATCACTGTTTTTCCCACTGGTTCACCAAAAAACTCGCAGTTGAATTTTTCTCAACGGACGCACTCAATCATCTCCGTTTGACCGAAAAATCATGTTTGGTCAGTTTTTGGCACTTTCATTTCTGATGGAACGGTGCCGCAAAAGTCGCATAGGATGGCTGTTTTTCCCACTGATTCACCACACTTTCATTTCCGACGGAACGGTGCCACAAAACTTGCTCGGGATCACTGTTTTTCCCACTGATTCACCAAAAAACTCGCAGTTGAATTTTTCGCAACGGACGCACCCCAATCATCTCCGTTTGACTCAAAAGTCATGTTTGGTGGGTTTTTGGCACTTTCATTTCCGACAGAACAGTGCCGCCAAAATCGAGCGGGATGGCCGTTTTCCCACTGATTCACCAGAAAACTCGCAGTTGAATTTTTCGCAACGGACGCACCCAATCATCTTCGTCTGACCTAAAACTCATGTTTGGTGGGTTTTGGGCACTTTAATTTTCAACGGAATGGTGCCGCAAAACTTGTTCAGTATGGCCGTTTTTCCCACTGATTCACCAGAAAACTCGCAGTTGAATTTTTCGCAACGGACGCACTCAATCATCTCCGTTTGAGCGAAAAATCATGTTTGGTCGGTTTTTGGCACTTTCATTTCCGACGGAACAGTGCCGCAAAAGTCGCGCAGGATGGCCGTTTTTCCCACTGATTCACCAAAAAACTCGCAGTTGAGTTTTTCGCAACGGACACACCCGATCATCTCTATTGGACCCAAAACACATGTTTGGTGGGTTTTTGGCACTTTCGTTTCCGACGGAGCGGTGCCGCAAAACTCGCTCGGGATCACTGTTTTTCCCACTGATTCACCAAAAAACTCGCAGTTGAATTTTTCGCAATGGACGCACCCCAATCATCTCCGTTTGACCCAAAACTCATGTTTGGTGGGTTTTTGGAACTTTCATTTCCGACGGAATGGTGCCGCCAAAATCGCACAGGATGGCCGTTTTCCCGCTGATTCACCAGAAAACTCGTAGTTGAATTTTTCGCAACGGACGCACCCAATCATCTTCGTTTGACCCAAAACTCATGTTTGGTGGGTTTTTGGCACTTTCATTTCCGACGGAACGGTGCCTTAAAAATCGAGCGGGATGACCGTTTTTCCCACTGATTCACCAAAAAACTCGTATTTGAATTTTTCGCAACGGACGCACCCAATCATCTTTGTCTGACCTAAAACTCATGTTTGGTGGGTTTTGGGCACCTTAATTTTCAATGGAATGGTGCCGCAAAACTCGCTCGGTATGGCAGTTTTTCCCACTGATTCACCAGAAAACTCACAGTTGAACTTTTCGCAACGGACGCATTGAATCATCTCCGTTTGACCAAAAAATCATTTTTGGTGCATTTTTGGCAGAATCATATCCGACGGAACGGTGCCGCAAAAGTCGCTCAGGATGGCCGTTTTTCCCACTGATTCACCAAAAAACTCGCACTTGATTTTTTCGCAACGGACGCACCCCAAACATCTCCGTTTGACCCCAAACTGATGTTTGGTGGGTTTTTGGCAGTTTCAATTCCGACCGGTGCCGCCAAAATCGCGCGGGATGGCCATTTTTCCCACTGATTCACCAAAAAACTCGCAGTTGAATTTTTCGCAATGGACGCACCCAATCATCTTCGTTTGACCTAAAACTCATGTTTGGTGGGTTTTTTGCACATTCATTTCCGACGGAACGGTGCCGCAAAACTCGCTCGGTATGGCCGTTTTTCCCACTGATTCATTAGAAAACTCGCAGTTGAATTTTTCGCAACGGACGCACCCAATCGTCTCCGTTTGACCAAAAACACATGTTTGGTGGGTTTTTGACACTTTCATTTCTGACGGAGCGGTGCCGCAAAATTCGCTCGGGATCACTGTTTTTCCCACTAGTTCACCAAAAAACTCGCAGTTGAATTTTTCGCAATGGACGCACTCAATCATCTCCGTTTGACCGAAAAATCATGTTTGGTCGGTTTTTGGCACTTTCATTTCTGATGGAACGGTGCCGCAAAAGTCGCATAGGATGGCTGTTTTTCCCACTGATTCACCACACTTTCATTTCCGACGGAACGGTGCCACAAAACTTGCTCGGGATCACTGTTTTTCCCACTGATTCACCAAAAAACTCGCAGTTGAATTTTTCGCAATGGACGCACCCCAATCATCTCCGTTTGACTCAAAAGTCATGTTTGGTGGGGTTTTGGCACTATCATTTCCGACAGAACAGTGCCGCCAAAATCGAGCGGGATGGCCGTTTTCCCACTGATTCACCAGAAAACTCGCAATTGAATTTTTCGCAATGGACGCACCCAATCATCTTCGTCTGACCTAAAACTCATGTTTGGTGGGTTTTGGGCACTTTAATTTTCAACGGAATGGTGCCGCAAAACTTGTTCGGTATGGCCGTTTTTCCCACTGATTCACCAGAAAACTCGCAGTTGAATTTTTCGCAACGGACGCACTCAATCATCTCCGTTTGAGCGAAAAATCATGTTTGGTCGGTTTTTGGCACTTTCATTTCCGACGGAACAGTGCCGCAAAAGTCGCGCAGGATGGCCTTTTTTCCCACTGATTCACCAAAAAACTCGCAGTTGAGTTTTTCGCAACGGACACACCCGATCATCTCTATTGGACCCAAAACACATGTTTGGTGGGTTTTTGGCACTTTCATTTCCGACGGAGCGGTGCCGCAAAACTCGCTCGGGATCACTGTTTTTCCCACTGATTCACCAAAAAACTCGCAGTTGAATTTTTCGCAATGGACGCACCCCAATCATCTTCGTTTGACCTAAAACTCATGTTTGGTGGGTTTTTGGCACTTTCGTTTTCGATGGAACGGTGCCGCAGAACTCGCTCGGTATGGCCGTTTTTCGCACTATTCCACCAGAAAACTCGCAGTTGAATTTTTCATGACGGACGCACCCAATCATCTCCGTTTGACCCAAAACTCATGTTCGGTGGGTTTTTGCCACTTTCATTTCTGACAGAACGGTGCCGCAAAACTCGTTCGGGATGGCCGTTTTCCCACTGATTCACCAAAAAACTCGCAAATGAATTTTTCGCAACGAACTCTCCCAATCATCTTCGTTTGACGCAAAACTCGTGTTTGGTGGGTTTTTGGCACTTTCATTTCCGACGGAACGGTGCCTTAAAAATCGAGCGGGATGACCGTTTTTCCCACTGATTCACCAAAAAACTCGCAGTTAAATTTTTCGCAACGGACGCACCCAATCATCTTCGTCTAACCTAAAACTCATGTTTGGTGGGTTTTTGGCACTTTCATTTTCAACGGAACGGTGCCGCAAAACTCGCTTGGTATGGCCGTTTTCCCACTGATTCAGCAGAAAACTCACAGTTGAATTTTACGCAACGGAGACACCCAATTATCACCGTTTGACCAAAAACTCATGTTTGGTGGGTTTTTGGCACATTCATTTCTGACGGAACGGTGCCGCAAAACTCGCTCGGTATGGCCGTTTTTCCCACTGATTCACCAGAAAACTCGGAGTTGAATTTTTCGTAACGGACGCACCCAATCATCTCCATTTGACCCAAAACACATGTTTGGTGGGTTTTTGGCACTTTCATTTCCGACAGAGCGGTGCCGCAAAACTCGCTTGGGATCACTGTTTTTCCCACTGATTCACCAAAAATCTCGCACTTGATTTTTTCGCAATGGAAGCACCCCAATCATCTCCGTTTGACCCAAAACTCATGTTTGGTGGGTTTTTGGCACTTTCATTTCCGACGGAACGGTGCCGCCAAAATCGCGCGGGATGGCCGTTTTTCCCACTGATTCACCAAAAAACTCGCAGTTGAATTTTTCGCAAAGGACGCACCCAATCATCTTCGTTTGACCAAAAACTCATGTTTGGTGGGTTTTTTGCGCATTCATTTCCGACGGAACGGTGCCGCAAAACTCGCTCGGTATGGCCGTTTTTCCCACTGATTCATTAGAAAACTCGTAATTGAATTTTTCGCAACGGACGCACCCAATCATCTCCGTTTGACCAAAAACACATGTTTGGTGGGTTTTTGACACTTTCATTTCTGACGGAGCGGTGCCGCAAAACTCGCTCGGGATCACTGTTTTTCCCACTGGTTCACCAAAAAACTCGCAGTTGAATTTTTCTCAACGGACGCACTCAATCATCTCCGTTTGACCGAAAAATCATGTTTGGTCAGTTTTTGGCACTTTCATTTCTGATGGAACGGTGCCGCAAAAGTCGCATAGGATGGCTGTTTTTCCCACTGATTCACCACACTTTCATTTCCGACGGAACGGTGCCACAAAACTTGCTCGGGATCACTGTTTTTCCCACTGATTCACCAAAAAACTCGCAGTTGAATTTTTCGCAACGGACGCACCCCAATCATCTCCGTTTGACTCAAAAGTCATGTTTGGTGGGTTTTTGGCACTTTCATTTCCGACAGAACAGTGCCGCCAAAATCGAGCGGGATGGCCGTTTTCCCACTGATTCACCAGAAAACTCGCAGTTGAATTTTTCGCAACGGACGCACCCAATCATCTTCGTCTGACCTAAAACTCATGTTTGGTGGGTTTTGGGCACTTTAATTTTCAACGGAATGGTGCCGCAAAACTTGTTCAGTATGGCCGTTTTTCCCACTGATTCACCAGAAAACTCGCAGTTGAATTTTTCGCAACGGACGCACTCAATCATCTCCGTTTGAGCGAAAAATCATGTTTGGTCGGTTTTTGGCACTTTCATTTCCGACGGAACAGTGCCGCAAAAGTCGCGCAGGATGGCCGTTTTTCCCACTGATTCACCAAAAAACTCGCAGTTGAGTTTTTCGCAACGGACACACCCGATCATCTCTATTGGACCCAAAACACATGTTTGGTGGGTTTTTGGCACTTTCGTTTCCGACGGAGCGGTGCCGCAAAACTCGCTCGGGATCACTGTTTTTCCCACTGATTCACCAAAAAAACTCGCAGTTGAATTTTTCGCAATGGACGCACCCCAATCATCTCCGTTTGACCCAAAACTCATGTTTGGTGGGTTTTTGGAACTTTCATTTCCGACGGAATGGTGCCGCCAAAATCGCACAGGATGGCCGTTTTCCCGCTGATTCACCAGAAAACTCGTAGTTGAATTTTTCGCAACGGACGCACCCAATCATCTTCGTTTGACCCAAAACTCATGTTTGGTGGGTTTTTGGCACTTTCATTTCCGACGGAACGGTGCCTTAAAAATCGAGCGGGATGACCGTTTTTCCCACTGATTCACCAAAAAACTCGTATTTGAATTTTTCGCAACGGACGCACCCAATCATCTTTGTCTGACCTAAAACTCATGTTTGGTGGGTTTTGGGCACCTTAATTTTCAATGGAATGGTGCCGCAAAACTCGCTCGGTATGGCAGTTTTTCCCACTGATTCACCAGAAAACTCACAGTTGAACTTTTCGCAACGGACGCATTGAATCATCTCCGTTTGACCAAAAAATCATTTTTGGTGCATTTTTGGCAGAATCATATCCGACGGAACGGTGCCGCAAAAGTCGCTCAGGATGGCCGTTTTTCCCACTGATTCACCAAAAAACTCGCACTTGATTTTTTCGCAACGGACGCACCCCAAACATCTCCGTTTGACCCCAAACTGATGTTTGGTGGGTTTTTGGCAGTTTCAATTCCGACCGGTGCCGCCAAAATCGCGCGGGATGGCCATTTTTCCCACTGATTCACCAAAAAACTCGCAGTTGAATTTTTCGCAATGGACGCACCCAATCATCTTCGTTTGACCTAAAACTCATGTTTGGTGGGTTTTTTGCACATTCATTTCCGACGGAACGGTGCCGCAAAACTCGCTCGGTATGGCCGTTTTTCCCACTGATTCATTAGAAAACTCGCAGTTGAATTTTTCGCAACGGACGCACCCAATCGTCTCCGTTTGACCAAAAACACATGTTTGGTGGGTTTTTGACACTTTCATTTCTGACGGAGCGGTGCCGCAAAATTCGCTCGGGATCACTGTTTTTCCCACTAGTTCACCAAAAAACTCGCAGTTGAATTTTTCGCAATGGACGCACTCAATCATCTCCGTTTGACCGAAAAATCATGTTTGGTCGGTTTTTGGCACTTTCATTTCTGATGGAACGGTGCCGCAAAAGTCGCATAGGATGGCTGTTTTTCCCACTGATTCACCACACTTTCATTTCCGACGGAACGGTGCCACAAAACTTGCTCGGGATCACTGTTTTTCCCACTGATTCACCAAAAAACTCGCAGTTGAATTTTTCGCAATGGACGCACCCCAATCATCTCCGTTTGACTCAAAAGTCATGTTTGGTGGGGTTTTGGCACTATCATTTCCGACAGAACAGTGCCGCCAAAATCGAGCGGGATGGCCGTTTTCCCACTGATTCACCAGAAAACTCGCAATTGAATTTTTCGCAATGGACGCACCCAATCATCTTCGTCTGACCTAAAACTCATGTTTGGTGGGTTTTGGGCACTTTAATTTTCAACGGAATGGTGCCGCAAAACTTGTTCGGTATGGCCGTTTTTCCCACTGATTCACCAGAAAACTCGCAGTTGAATTTTTCGCAACGGACGCACTCAATCATCTCCGTTTGAGCGAAAAATCATGTTTGGTCGGTTTTGGCACTTTCATTTCCGACGGAACAGTGCCGCAAAAGTCGCGCAGGATGGCCTTTTTTCCCACTGATTCACCAAAAAACTCGCAGTTGAGTTTTTCGCAACGGACACACCCGATCATCTCTATTGGACCCAAAACACATGTTTGGTGGGTTTTTGGCACTTTCATTTCCGACGGAGCGGTGCCGCAAAACTCGCTCGGGATCACTGTTTTTCCCACTGATTCACCAAAAAACTCGCAGTTGAATTTTTCGCAATGGACGCACCCCAATCATCTTCGTTTGACCTAAAACTCATGTTTGGTGGGTTTTTGGCACTTTCGTTTTCGATGGAACGGTGCCGCAGAACTCGCTCGGTATGGCCGTTTTTCGCACTATTCCACCAGAAAACTCGCAGTTGAATTTTTCATGACGGACGCACCCAATCATCTCCGTTTGACCCAAAACTCATGTTCGGTGGGTTTTTGCCACTTTCATTTCTGACAGAACGGTGCCGCAAAACTCGTTCGGGATGGCCGTTTTCCCACTGATTCACCAAAAAACTCGCAAATGAATTTTTCGCAACGAACTCTCCCAATCATCTTCGTTTGACGCAAAACTCGTGTTTGGTGGGTTTTTGGCACTTTCATTTCCGACGGAACGGTGCCTTAAAAATCGAGCGGGATGACCGTTTTTCCCACTGATTCACCAAAAAACTCGCAGTTAAATTTTTCGCAACGGACGCACCCAATCATCTTCGTCTAACCTAAAACTCATGTTTGGTGGGTTTTTGGCACTTTCATTTTCAACGGAACGGTGCCGCAAAACTCGCTTGGTATGGCCGTTTTCCCACTGATTCAGCAGAAAACTCACAGTTGAATTTTACGCAACGGAGACACCCAATTATCACCGTTTGACCAAAAACTCATGTTTGGTGGGTTTTTGGCACATTCATTTCTGACGGAACGGTGCCGCAAAACTCGCTCGGTATGGCCGTTTTTCCCAATGATTCACCAGAAAACTCGCAGTTGAATTTTTCGCAAAGGACGCACCCAATCTTCTTCGTTTGACCTAAAACTCATGTTTGGTGGGTTTTTGGCACTTTCATTTCCGACGGAACGGTGCCGCAAAACTCGATCGGGATGGCCGTTTTTCCTATTGATTCACCAAAAGACTCGCAGTTGAGTTTTTCGCAACGGACACACCCAAACATCTCCATTTGACACAAAACTCAAGTTTGGTGGGTTTTTGGTACTATCATTTCCAATGGAACGGTGCCGCAAAACTCGCTCCGGATGGCCGTTTTTCTCACTGTTTCACCAGAAAACTCGCAGTTGAAGTTTTCACAAAGGACGCATCCAATCATCTCCGTTTGACACAAAACTCATGCTTGGTGGGTTTTTGACACTTTCATTTCTGACTGAACGGTGCCGCAAAAATCGCGTGGGATCACTATTTTCCCACTGATTCACCAAAACACTCGCACTTGATTTTTTCGCAATGGACGCACCCCAACCATCTCCGTTTGACCAAAAACTCATGTTTCGTGGGTTTTTGGCACTTTCATTTCCGACGGAACGGTGCCGCCAAAATCGCGCGGGATGGCCGTTTTTCCCACTGATTCACCAAAAAACTCGCAGTTGAATTTTTCGGAATGGACGCACCCAATCATCTTCGTTTGACCTAAAACTTATGTTTGGTGGGTTTTTGGCACTTTCGTTTTCGATGGAACGGTGCCGCAGAACTCGCTCGGTATGGCCGTTTTTCGCACTGTTTCACCTGAAAACTCGCAGTTGAATTTTTCATGACGGACGCACTCAATCATCTCCGTTTGACCCAAAACTCATGTTCGGTGGGTTTTTGCCACTTTCATTTCCGACGGAACGGTGCCGCAAAACTCGTTCTGGATGGCCGTTTTTTCCACTGATTCACCAGAAAACTTGCAGTTGAATTTTTCACAAAGGACGCACCCAATAATCTTCGTTTGACCCAAAACTCATGTTTGGTGGGTTTTTGGCACTTTCATTTCTGAGGGAACGGTGCCGCAAAAATCGCGTGGGATGACCGTTTTTCCCACCGATTCACCAAAAAAATCTCATAATTGAATTTTTCGCAACGGGACACACCCAATCATCTCCGTTTGACCCAAAACTCATGTTTGGGGGGTTTTTGACACTTTCATTTCAGACGCAACAGTGCCGCAAAACTCGCACGGGATGGCCGTTTTCCCCACTGATTCACAAAAAAACTTGCAGTTGAATTTTTTGCAACGGACACACCCACTCATCTCTTTTGACCTAAAACTCATGTTTGGTGGGTTTTCAGCACTTTCATTTCCGATGGAACGGTGCCACAAAATTCGGTTGGGATGGCCGTTTTTCCCACTGATTCACCAAAAAAACCCACACTTGATTTTTTCCGCAACGGACGCACTCAATCATCTTTGTTTGACCGAAAAATCATGTTTGGTGGGTGTTTGCCACGTTTATTTTCGACGGAACGGTGCCGCAAAAGTCGCTCAGGATGCCCGTTTTTCCCACTGATTCACTAGAAAACTCGGAGTTGAATTTTTCGTAACGGACGCACCCAATCATCTCCATTTGACCCAAAACACATGTTTGTTGGGTTTTTGGCACTTTCATTTCCGACAGAGCGGTGCCGCAAAACTCGCTCGGGATCACTGTTTTTTCCACTAATTCACCAAAAATCTCGCACTTGATTTTTTCGCAATGGTCGCACCCCAATCATCTCCGTTTGACCCAAAACTCATGTTTGGTGTGTTTTTGGCACTTTCATTTCCGACGAAACGGTGCCGCCAAATTCGCGCGGGATGGCCGTTTTTCCCACTGATTCACCAGAAAACTCGCAGTTGAATTTTTCGCAAAGGACGCACCCAATCATCTCCGTTTGACCTAAAACTCATGTTCGGTGGGTTTTTGGCACTTTCATTTTCGACGGAACGGTGCCGCAAAACTCGCTCGGGATGGCCGTTTTCCCTATTGATTCACCAAAAGACTCGCAGTTGAGTTTTTCGCAACAAACACACCCAATCATCTCCATTTGACACAAAACTCAAGTTTGGTGGGTTTTTGGTACTATCATTTCCAACGGAACGGTGTCGCAAAACTCGCTCCGGATGGTCGTTTTTCCCACTGTTTCACCAGAAAACTCGTAGTTGAATTTTTCACAAAGGACGCACCCAACCATCTCCGTTTGACCCAAAACTCATGTTTGGTGGGTTTTTGGCACTTTCATTTCTGACGGAACGGGGGCCGCAAAAATCGCGTGGGATGACCGTTTTTCCCACCGATTAACCAAAAAATCTCGTAATTGAATTTGTCGCAACGGGACACACCCAATCATCTCCGTTTGAGCCAAAACTCATGTTTGGTGGGTTTTTGACACTTTCATTTCAGACGGAACAGTGCCACAAAACTCGCACGGGATGGCCGTTTTCCCCACTGATTCACAAAAAAACTCGCAGTTGAATTTTTTGCAACGAACACACCCACTCATCTCCGTTTGACCTAAAACTCAAGTTTGGTGGGTTTTCAGCACTTTCATTTCCGATGGAACGGTGCCAAAAATTCGGTTGGGATGGCCGTTTTTCCCACTGATTCACCAGAAAACTCGTAGTTGAATTTTTCACAAAGGACGCACCCAATCATCTCCGTTTGACCCAAAACTCATGTTTGGTGGGTTTTGGCACTTTCATTTCTGATGGAACGGTGCCGCAAAAATCGCGTGGGATGACCGTTTTTCCCACCGATTCACCAAAAAATCTCGTAATTGAATTTTTCGCAACTGGACACACCCAATCATCTCCGTTTGACCCAAAACTCATGTTTGGTGGGTTTTTGACACTTTCATTTCAGACGGAACAGTGCCGCAAAACTCGCACGGGATGACCGTTTTGCCCACTGATTCACAAAAAAACTTGCAGTTGAATTTTTTGCAACGGACACACCCACTCATCTCTGTTTGACCTAAAACTCATGTTTGGTGGGTTTTGAGCACTTTCATTTCCGATGGAACGGTGCCACAAAATTCGGTTGGGATGGCCGTTTTTCCCACTGATTCACCAAAAAAACCCACACTTGATTTTTTTCGCAACGGACGCACTCAATCATCTTCGTTTGACCGAAAAATCATGTTTGGTGGGTTTTTGCCACGTTTATTTTCGACGGAACGGTGCCGCAAAAGTCGCTCAGGATGCCCGTTTTTCCCACTGATTCACTAGAAAACTCGGAGTTGAATTTTTCGTAACGGACGCACCCAATCATCTCCATTTGACCCAAAACACATGTTTGTTGGGTTTTTGGCACTTTCATTTCCGACAGAGCGGTGCCGCAAAACTCGCTCGGGATCACTGTTTTTTCCACTAATTCACCAAAAATCTCGCACTTGATTTTTTCGCAATGGTCGCACCCCAATCATCTCCGTTTGACCCAAAACTCATGTTTGGTGTGTTTTTGACACTTTCATTTCCAACGAAACGGTGCCGCCAAATTCGCGCGGGATGGCCGTTTTTCCCACTGATTCAACAGAAAACTCGCAGTTGAATTTTTCGCAAAGGACGCACCCAATCATCTCCGTTTGACCTAAAACTCATGTTCGGTGGGTTTTTGGCACTTTCATTTCCGACGGAACGGTGCCGCAAAACTCGCTCGGGATGGCCGTTTTCCCTATTGATTCACCAAAAGACTCGCAGTTGAGTTTTTCGCAACGGACACACCCAATCATCTCCATTTGACACAAAACTCAAGTTTGGTGGGTTTTTGGTACTATCATTTCCAACGGAACGGTGCCGCAAAACTCGCTCCGGATGGTCGTTTTTCCCACTGTTTCACCAGAAAACTCGCAGTTGAATTTTTCACAAAGGACGCACCCAACCATCTCCGTTTGACCCAAAACTCATGTTTGGTGGGTTTTTGGCACTTTCATTTCTGACGGAACGGTGCCGCAAAAATCGCGTGGGATGACCGTTTTTCCCACCGATTAACCAAAAAATCTCGTAATTGAATTTGTCGCAACGGGACACACCCAATCATCTCCGTTTGAGCCAAAACTCCTGTTTGGTGGGTTTTTGACACTTTCATTTCAGACGGAACAGTGCCACAAAACTCGCACGGGATGGCCGTTTTCCCCACTGATTCACAAAAAAACTCGCAGTTGAATTTTTTGCAACGGACACACCCACTCATCTCCGTTTAACCTAAAACTCAAGTTTGGTGGGTTTTCAGCACTTTCATTTCCGATGGAATGGTGCTGCAAAATTCGCTTGGGATGGCCGTTTTCGCACTGATTCACCAAAAAAACCCACACTTGATTTTTTTCGCAACGGAAGCACTCCATCATCTTCGTTTGACCGAAAAATCTTGTTTGGTGGGTTTTTGCCACGTTTATTTTTGACGGAACGGTGCCGCAAAAGTCGCTCAGGATGCCCGTTTTTCCCACTGATTCACCAGAAAACTCGGAGTTGAATTTTTCGTAACGGACGCACCCAATCATCTCCATTTGACCCAAAACACATGTTTGGTGGGTTTTTGGCACTTTCATTTCCGACAGAGCGGTGCCGCAAAACTCGCTTGGGATCACTGTTTTTCCCACTGATTCACCAAAAATCTCGCACTTGATTTTTTCGCAATGGAAGCACCCCAATCATCTCCGTTTGACCGAAAACTCATGTTTGGTGGGTTTTTGGCACTTTTATTTCCGACGGAACGGTGCCGCCAAAATCGCGCGGGATGGCCGTTTTTCCCACTGATTCACCAAAAAACTCGTAGTTGAATTTTTCGCAAAGGACGCACCCAATCATCTTCGTTTGACCAAAAACTCATGTTTGGTGGGTTTTTTGCGCATTCATTTTCGACGGAACGGTGCCGCAAAACTCGCTCGGTATGGCCGTTTTTCCCACTGATTCATTAGAAAACTCGTAGTTGAATTTTTCGCAACGGACGCACCCAATCATCTCCGTTTGACCAAAAACACATGTTTGGTGGGTTTTTGACACTTTCATTTCTGACGGAGCGGTGCCGCAAAACTCGCTCGGTATCACTGTTTCTCCCACTGGTTCACCAAAAAACTCACAGTTGAATTTTTCTCAACGGACGCACTCAATCATCTCCGTTTGACCGAAAAATCATGTTTGGTCGGTTTTTGGCACTTTCATTTCTGATGGAACGGTGCCGCAAAAGTCGCATAGGATGGCTGTTTTTCCCACTGATTCACTACACTTTCATTTCCGACAGAACGGTGCCACAAAACTTGCTCGGGATCACTGTTTTTCCCACTGATTCACCAAAAAACTCGCAGTTGAATTTTTCGCAACGGACGCACCCCAATCATCTCCGTTTGACTCAAAAGTCATGTTTGGTGGGTTTTTGGCACTTTCATTTCCGACAGAACAGTGCCGCCAAAATCGAGCGGGATGGCCGTTTTCCCACTGATTCACCAGAAAACTCGCAGTTGAATTTTTCGCAACGGACGCACCCAATCATCTTCGTCTGACCTAAAACTCATGTTTGGTGGGTTTTGGGCACTTTAATTTTCAACGGAATGGTGCCGCAAAACTTGTTCAGTATGGCCGTTTTTCCCACTGATTCACCAAAAAACTCGCAGTTGAATTTTTCGCAACGGACGCACTCAATCATCTCCGTTTGAGCGAAAAATCATGTTTGGTCGGTTTTTGGCACTTTCATTTCCGACGGAACAGTGCCGCAAAAGTCGCGCAGGATGGCCGTTTTTCCCACTGATTCACCAAAAAACTCGCAGTTGAGTTTTTCGCAACGGACACACCCGATCATCTCTATTGGACCCAAAACACATGTTTGGTGGGTTTTTGGCACTTTCATTTCCGACGGAGCGGTGCCGCAAAACTCGCTCGGGATCACTGTTTTTCCCACTGATTCACCAAAAAACTCGCAGTTGAATTTTTCGCAATGGACGCACCCCAATCATCTCCGTTTGACCCAAAACTCATGTTTGGTGGGTTTTTGGAACTTTCATTTCCGACGGAATGGTGCCGCCAAAATCGCGCAGGATGGCCGTTTTCCCGCTGATTCACCAGAAAACTCGTAGTTGAATTTTTCGCAACGGACGCACCCAATCATCTTCGTTTGACCCAAAACTCATGTTTGGTCGGTTTTTGGCACTTTCATTTCCGACGGAACGGTGCCTTAAAAATCGAGCGGGATGACCGTTTTTCCCACTGATTCACCAAAAAACTCGTAGTTGAATTTTTCGCAACGGACGCACCCAATCATCTTTGTCTGACCTAAAACTCATGTTTGGTGGGTTTTGGGCACATTAATTTTCAATGGAATGGTGCCGCAAAACTCGCTCGGTATGGCCGTTTTTCCCACTGATTCACGAGAAAACTCGCAGTTGAACTTTTCGCAACGGACGCATTCAATCATCTCCGTTTGACCAAAAAATCATTTTTGGTGCGTTTTTGGCAGAATCATATCCGACGGAACGGTGCCGCAAAAGTCGCTCAGGATGGCCGTTTTTCCCACTGATTCACCAAAAAACTCGCACTCGATTTTTTCGCAACGGACGCACCCCAAACATCTCCGTTTGACCCAAAACTGATGTTTGGTGGGTTTTTGGCAGTTTCAATTCAGACCGGTGCTGCCAAAATCGCGCGGGATGGCCGTTTTTCCCACTGATTCACCAAAAAACTCGCAGTTGAATTTTTCGCAATGGACGCACCCAATCATCTTCGTTTGACCTAAAACTCAAGTTTGGTGGGTTTTTTGCACATTCATTTCCGACGGAACGGTGCCGCAAAACTCGCTCGGTATGGCCGTTTTTCCCACTGATTCATTAGAAAACTCGCAGTTGAATTTTTCGCAACGGACGCACCCAATCGTCTCCGTTTGACCAAAAACACATGTTTGGTGGTTTTTGACACTTTCATTTCTGACGGAGCGGTGCCGCAAAATTCGATCGGGATCACTGTTTTTCCCACTGGTTCACCAAAAAACTCGCAGTTGAATTTTTCGCAACGGACGCACTCAATCATCTCCGTTTGACCGAAAAATCATGTTTGGTCGGTTTTTGGCACTTTCATTTCTGATGGAACGGTGCCGCAAAAGTCGCATAGGATGGCTGTTTTTTCCCACTGATTCACCACACTTTCATTTCCGACGGAACGGTGCCACAAAACTTGCTCGGGATCACTGTTTTTCCCACTGATTCACCAAAAAACTCGCAGTTGAATTTTTCGCAACGGACGCACCCCAATCATCTCCGTTTGACTCAAAAGTCATGTTTGGTGGGTTTTTGGCACTTTCATTTCCGACAGAACAGTGCCGCCAAAATCGAGCGGGATGGCCGTTTTCCCACTGATTCACCAGAAAACTCGCAGTTGAATTTTTCGCAACGGACGCACCCAATCATCTTCGTCTGACCTAAAACTCATGTTTGGTGGGTTTTGGGCACTTTAATTTTCAACGGAATGGTGCCGCAAAACTTGTTCAGTATGGCCGTTTTTCCCACTGATTCACCAGAAAACTCGCAGTTGAATTTTTCTCAACGGACGCACTCAATCATCTCCGTTTGAGCGAAAAATCATGTTTGGTCGGTTTTTGGCACTTTCATTTCCGACGGAACAGTGCCGCAAAAGTCGCGCAGGATGGCCGTTTTTCCCACTGATTCACCAAAAAACTCGCAGTTGAGTTTTTCTCAACGGACACACCCGATCATCTCTATTGGACCCAAAACACATGTTTGGTGGGTTTTTGGCACTTTCATTTCCGACGGAGCGGTGCCGCAAAACTCGCTCGGGATCACTGTTTTTCCCACTGATTCACCAAAAAACTCGCAGTTGAATTTTTTCGCAATGGACGCACCCCAATCATCTCCGTTTGACCCAAAACTCATGTTTGGTGGGTTTTTGGAACTTTCATTTCCGACGGAATGGTGCCGCCAAAATCGCCCGGGATGGCCGTTTTCCCGCTGATTCACCAGAAAACTCGTAGTTGAATTTTTCGCAACGGACGCACCCAATCATCTTCGTTGACCCAAACTCATGTTTGGTCGGTTTTTGGCACTTTCATTTCCGACGGAACGGTGCCTTAAAAATCGAGCGGGATGACCGTTTTTCCCACTGATTCACCAAAAAACTCGTAGTTGAATTTTTCGCAACGGACGCACCCCAATCAACTTTGTCTGACCTAAAACTCATGTTTGGTGGGTTTTGGGCACATTAATTTTCAATGGAATGGTGCCGCAAAAATCGCTCGGTATGGCCGTTTTTCCCACTGATTCACGAGAAAACTCGCAGTTGAACTTTTCGCAACGGACGCATTCAATCATCTCCGTTTGACCAAAAAATCATTTTTGGTGCGTTTTTGGCAGAATCATATCCGACGGAACGGTGCCGCAAAAGTCGCTCAGGATGGCCGTTTTTCCCACTGATTCACCAAAAAACTCGCACTCGATTTTTTCGCAACGGACGCACCCCAAACATCTCCGTTTGACCCAAAACTGATGTTTGGTGGGTTTTTGGCAGTTTCAATTCCGACCGGTGCTGCCAAAATCGCGCGGATGGCCGTTTTTCCCACTGATTCACCAAAAAACTCGCAGTTGAATTTTTCGCAATGGACGCACCCAATCATCTTCGTTTGACCTAAAACTCAAGTTTGGTGGGTTTTTGCACATTCATTTCCGACGGAACGGTGCCGCAAAACTCGCTCGGTATGGCCGTTTTTCCCACTGATTCATTAGAAAACTCGCAGTTGAATTTTTCGCAACGGACGCACCCAATCGTCTCCGTTTGACCAAAAACACATGTTTGGTGGGTTTTTGACACTTTCATTTCTGACGGAGCGGTGCCGCAAAATTCGATCGGGATCACTGTTTTTCCCACTGGTTCACCAAAAAACTCGCAGTTGAATTTTTCGCAACGGACGCACTCAATCATCTCCGTTTGACCGAAAAATCATGTTTGGTCGGTTTTTGGCACTTTCATTTTGATGGAACGGTGCCGCAAAAGTCGCATAGGATGGCTGTTTTTTCCCACTGATTCACCACACTTTCATTTCCGACGGAACGGTGCCACAAAACTTGCTCGGGATCACTGTTTTTCCCTGATTCACCAAAAAACTCGCAGTTGAATTTTTCGCAACGGACGCACCCCAATCATCTCCGTTTGACTCAAAAGTCATGTTTGGTGGGTTTTTGGAACTTTCATTTCCGACAGAACAGTGCCGCCAAAATCGAGCGGGATGGCCATTTTCCCACTGATTCACCAGAAAACTCGCAGTTGAATTTTTCGCAACGGACGCACCCAATCATCTTCGTCTGACCTAAAACTCATGTTTGGTGGGTTTTGGGCACTTTAATTTTCAACGGAATGGTGCCGCAAAACTTGTTCGGTATGGCCGTTTTTCCCACTGATTCACCAGAAAACTCGCAGTTGAATTTTTCCCAACGGACGCACTCAATCATCTCCGTTTGAGCGAAAAATCATGTTTGGTCGGTTTTTGGCACTTTCCTTTCCGACGGAACAATGCCGCAAAAGTCGCGCAGGATGGCCATTTTTCCCACTGATTCACCAAGAAACTCGAAGTTGAGTTTTTCGCAACGGACGCACCCAATCATCTCCGTTTGACCCAAAACTCATGTTCGGTGGGTTTTTGCCACTTTCATTTCCGACGCAACAGTGCCGCAAAACTCGTTCGGGATAGCCGTTTTCCCACCGATTCACCAAAAAACTCGCATATGATTTTTTCGCAACGGACTCTCCCAATCATCTCCGTTTGACCCAAAACTCATGTTTGGTGGGTTTTTGGCACTTTCATTTACGACGGAACGGTGCCTTAAAAATCGAGCGGGATGACCGTTTTTCCCACTGATTCACCAAAAAACTCGTAGTTGAATTTTTCGGAAATGACGCACGCAATCATCTTTGTCTGACCTAAAACTCATGTTTGGTGGGTTTTCGGCACTTTCATTTTCAACGGAACGGTGCCGCATAACTCGCTCGGTATGGCCGTTTTCCCACTGATTCACCAGAAAACTAGCAGTTGAATTTTTTGCAACGGACGCACCCAATCATCTCTGTTTGACCAAAAACTCATGTTTGGTGGGTTTTTGGCACTTTCATTTCCGACGGAACATTGCCGCAAAACTCGCTCGGGATGGCTGTTTTTCCTATTGATTCACCAAAAGACTCGCAGTTGAGTTTTTCGCAACGGACATACCCAATCATCTTCGTATGACCTAAAACTCATGTTTGGTGGGTTTTTGGCACTTTCATTTTCAACGGAACGGTGCCGCCTAACTCGCTCGGTTATTGGCTGTTTTCCACTTGATTCCACCAGAAAACTCGCAGTTGAATTTTTTCGCAATGGACGCACCCAATCATCTCTTGTTGACCAACAAACTCATGTTTTGGTGGGTTTTTGGCAACTTCATTTCCGACGGACAGTGCCGCAAAACTCGTGCGGGATGGCCATTTTCCCAAACTGATTCACCAAAAAACTCGCAGTTGAATTTTTTGCAACGGACGCACCCAATCATCTTCGTCTGACCTAAAAGTCATGTTTGGCGGGTTTTTGGCCACTTTTCATTTTCAACGGAACGGTGCGCATAACTCGCTCGGTATGGCCATTTTCCCACTGATTCACCAGAAAACTCGCAGTTGAATTTTTCGCAACAGACGCACCCAATCATCTCCGTTTGACCCAAAAACTCATGTTTGGTCGGTTTTGGGCACTTTAATTTCAACGGAATGGTGCCGCAAAACTTCGCTTCGGTATGGCCGTTTTTCCCACTGATTCACCAGAAAACTCGCAGTCTTGAATTTTTCGCAACGGACGCACTCAATCATCTTCGTTTGACCGAAAAATCATGTTTGGTCGGGTTTTTGGCACTTTCATTTCGACGGAACAGTGCCGCAAAAGTCGCTCAGGATGGCCGTTTTTCCCACTGATTCACTAGAAAATTCACAGTTGAATTTTTTTTGCAACAGACGCACCCAATCATCTCCATTTGACCGAAAACACATGTTTGGTGGGTTTTTGGCACTTTCATTTCCGACGGAGCGGTGCCGCAAAACTCGCTCGGGATCACTGTTTTTGCCACTGATACACCAAAAAACTCGCAGTTGAATTTTTCGTAACGGACGCACCCCAATCATCTCCGTTTGACCCAAAACTCATTTTTGGTGGGTTTTTGGCACTTTCAATTCCGACGGAACGGTGCCGCCAAAATCGCGCGGGATGGCCGTTTTCCCACTGATTCACCAGAAAACTCGCAGTTGAATTTTTCACAATGGACGCACCCAATCATCTTCGTCTGACCTAAAACTCATGTTTGGTGGGTTTTTGGCACTTTCATTTTCGACGGAACGGTGCCGCAGAACTCGCTCGGTATGGCCGTTTTTCCCACTGTTTCACCAGAAAAGCTCGCAGTTCAATTTTTCACGACGGACGCACCCAATCATCTCTGTTTGACCCAAAACTCATGTTCAGGTGGGTTTTTGCCACTTTCATTTCCGACGCAACAGTGCCGCAAAACTCGTTCGGGATGGCCGTTTTCCCTCTAATTAACCAAAAAACTTGCAGATGAATTTTTTCGCAACGGACTCTCCCAATCATCTCCGTTTGACCCAAAACTCATGTTTGGTGGGTTTTTGGCACTTTCATTTACGACGGAACGGTGCCTTAAAAATCGAGCGGGATGACCGTTTTTCCCACTGATTCACCAAAAAACTCGTAGTTGAATTTTTCGCAACGGACGCACCCTAATCATCTTCGTCTGACCTAAAACTCATGTTTGGTGGGTTTTTGGCACTTTCATTTTCAACGGAACGGTGCCGCATAACTCGCTCGGTATGGCTGTTTTCCCACTGATTCACCAGAAAACTCGCAGTTGAATTTTTCGCAATGGACGCACCCAATCATCTCTGTTTGACCAAAAACTCATGTTTGGTGGGTTTTGGCACTTTCATTTCCGACGGAACAGTGCCGCAAAACTCGTGCGGGATGGCCATTTTCCCAACTGATTCACCAAAAAACTCGCAGTTGAATTTTTTGCAACGGACGCACCCAATCATCTTCGTCTGACCTAAAAGTCATGTTTGGTGGGTTTTTGGCACTTTCATTTTCAACGGAACGGTGCCGCATAACTCGCTCGGTATGGCCATTTTCCCACTGATTCACCAGAAAACTCGCAGTTGAATTTTTCGCAACAGACGCACCCAATCATCTCCGTTTGACCAAAAACTCATGTTTGGTCGGTTTTGGGCACTTTAATTTTCAACGGAATGGTGCCGCAAAACTTGTTCGGTATGGCCGTTTTTCCCACTGATTCACCAGAAAACTCGCAGTTGAATTTTTCGCAACGGACGCACTCAATCATCTCCGTTTGAGCGAAAAATCATGTTTGGTCGGTTTTTGGCACTTTCATTTCCGACGGAACAGTGCCGCAAAAGTCGCTCAGGATGGCCGTTTTTCCCACTGATTCACTAGAAAATTCACAGTTGAATTTTTTTGCAACAGACGCACCCAATCATCTCCATTTGACCGAAAACACATGTTTGGTGGGTTTTTGGCACTTTCATTTCCGACGGAGCGGTGCCGCAAAACTCGCTCGGGATCACTGTTTTTGCCACTGATACACCAAAAAACTCGCAGTTGAATTTTTCGTAACGGACGCACCCCAATCATCTCCGTTTGACCCAAAACTCATTTTTGGTGGGTTTTTGGCACTTTCAATTCCGACGGAACGGTGCCGCCAAAATCGCGCGGGATGGCCGTTTTCCCACTGATTCACCAGAAAACTCGCAGTTGAATTTTTCGCAGTGGACGCACCCAATCATCTTCGTCTGACCTAAAACTCATGTTTGGTGGGTTTTTGGCACTTTCATTTTCGACGGAACGGTGCCGCAGAACTCGCTCGGTATGGCCGTTTTTCCCACTGTTTCACCAGAAAACTCGCAGTTCAATTTTTCACGACAGACGCACCCAATCATCTATGTTTGACCCAAAACTCATGTTCGGTGGGTTTTTGCCACTTTCATTTCCGACGCAACAGTGCCGCAAAACTCGTTCGGGATGGCCGTTTTCCCTCTAATTAACCAAAAAACTTGCAGATGAATTTTTTCGCAACGGACTCTCCCAATCATCTCCGTTTGACCCAAAACTCATGTTTGGTGGGTTTTTGGCACTTTCATTTACGACGGAACGGTGCCTTAAAAATCGAGCGGGATGACCGTTTTTCCCACTGATTCACCAAAAAACTCGTAGTTGAATTTTTCGCAACGGACGCACCCTAATCATCTTCGTCTGACCTAAAACTCATGTTTGGTGGGTTTTTGGCACTTTCATTTTCAACGGAACGGTGCCGCATAACTCGCTCGGTATGGCTGTTTTCCCACTGATTCACCAGAAAACTCGCAGTTGAATTTTTCGCAATGGACGCACCCAATCATCTCTGTTTGACCAAAAACTCATGTTTGGTGGGTTTTTGGCACTTTCATTTCCGACGGAACAGTGCCGCAAAACTCGTGCGGGATGGCCATTTTCCCAACTGATTCACCAAAAAACTCGCAGTTGAATTTTTTGCAACGGACGCACCCAATCATCTTCGTCTGACCTAAAAGTCATGTTTGGTGGGTTTTTGGCACTTTCATTTTCAACGGAACGGTGCCGCATAACTCGCTCGGTATGGCCATTTTCCCACTGATTCACCAGAAAACTCGCAGTTGAATTTTTCGCAACAGACGCACCCAATCATCTCCGTTTGACCAAAAACTCATGTTTGGTCGGTTTTGGGCACTTTAATTTTCAACGGAATGGTGCCGCAAAACTTGTTCGGTATGGCCGTTTTTCCCACTGATTCACCAGAAAACTCGCAGTTGAATTTTTCGCAACGGACGCACTCAATCATCTCCGTTTGAGCGAAAAATCATGTTTGGTCGGTTTTTGGCACTTTCATTTCCGACGGAACAGTGCCGCAAAAGTCGCTCAGGATGGCCGTTTTTCCCACTGATTCACTAGAAAATTCACAGTTGAATTTTTTTGCAACAGACGCACCCAATCATCTCCATTTGACCGAAAACACATGTTTGGTGGGTTTTTGGCACTTTCATTTCCGACGGAGCGGTGCCGCAAAACTCGCTCGGGATCACTGTTTTTGCCACTGATACACCAAAAAACTCGCAGTTGAATTTTTCGTAACGGACGCACCCCAATCATCTCCGTTTGACCCAAAACTCATTTTTGGTGGGTTTTTGGCACTTTCAATTCCGACGGAACGGTGCCGCCAAAATCGCGCGGGATGGCCGTTTTCCCACTGATTCACCAGAAAACTCGCAGTTGAATTTTTCGCAGTGGACGCACCCAATCATCTTCGTCTGACCTAAAACTCATGTTTGGTGGGTTTTTGGCACTTTCATTTTCGACGGAACGGTGCCGCAGAACTCGCTCGGTATGGCCGTTTTTCCCACTGTTTCACCAGAAAACTCGCAGTTCAATTTTTCACGACAGACGCACCCAATCATCTATGTTTGACCCAAAACTCATGTTCGGTGGGTTTTTGCCACTTTCATTTCCGACGCAACAGTGCCGCAAAACTCGTTCGGGATGGCCGTTTTCCCTCTAATTAACCAAAAAACTTGCAGATGAATTTTTTCGCAACGGACTCTCCCAATCATCTCCGTTTGACCCAAAACTCATGTTTGGTGGGTTTTTGGCACTTTCATTTACGACGGAACGGTGCCTTAAAAATCGAGCGGGATGACCGTTTTTCCCACTGATTCACCAAAAAACTCGTAGTTGAATTTTTCGCAACGGACGCACCTAATCATCTTCGTCTGACCTAAAACTCATGTTTGGTGGGTTTTTGGCACTTTCATTTTCAACGGAACGGTGCCGCATAACTCGCTCGGTATGGCTGTTTTCCCACTGATTCACCAGAAAACTCGCAGTTGAATTTTTCGCAATGGACGCACCCAATCATCTCTGTTTGACCAAAAACTCATGTTTGGTGGGTTTTTGGCACTTTCATTTCCGACGGAACAGTGCCGCAAAACTCGTGCGGGATGGCCATTTTCCCAACTGATTCACCAAAAAACTCGCAGTTGAATTTTTTGCAACGGACGCACCCAATCATCTTCGTCTGACCTAAAAGTCATGTTTGGTGGGTTTTTGGCACTTTCATTTTCAACGGAACGGTGCCGCATAACTCGCTCGGTATGGCCATTTTCCCACTGATTCACCAGAAAACTCGCAGTTGAATTTTTCGCAACAGACGCACCCAATCATCTCCGTTTGACCAAAAACTCATGTTTGGTCGGTTTTGGGCACTTTAATTTTCAACGGAATGGTGCCGCAAAACTTGTTCGGTATGGCCGTTTTTCCCACTGATTCACCAGAAAACTCGCAGTTGAATTTTTCGCAACGGACGCACTCAATCATCTCCGTTTGAGCGAAAAATCATGTTTGGTCGGTTTTTGGCACTTTCATTTCCGACGGAACAGTGCCGCAAAAGTCGCTCAGGATGGCCGTTTTTCCCACTGATTCACTAGAAAATTCACAGTTGAATTTTTTTGCAACAGACGCACCCAATCATCTCCATTTGACCGAAAACACATGTTGGTGGGTTTTTGGCACTTTCATTTCCGACGGAGCGGTGCCGCAAAACTCGCTCGGGATCACTGTTTTTGCCACTGATACACCAAAAAACTCGCAGTTGAATTTTTCGTAACGGACGCACCCCAATCATCTCCGTTTGACCCAAAACTCATTTTTGGTGGGTTTTTGGCACTTTCAATTCCGACGGAACGGTGCCGCCAAAATCGCGCGGGATGGCCGTTTTCCCACTGATTCACCAGAAAACTCGCAGTTGAATTTTTCAGCAGTGGACGCACCCAATCATCTTCGTCTGACCTAAAACTCATGTTTGGTGGGTTTTTGGACACTTTCATTTTCGACGGAACGGTGCCGCAGAACTCGCTCGGTATGGCCGTTTTTCCCACTGTTTCACCAGAAAACTCGCAGTTCAATTTTTCACGACGGACGCACCCAATCATCTCTGTTTGACCCAAAACTCATGTTCGGTGGGTTTTTGCCACTTTCATTTCCGACGCAACAGTGCCGCAAAACTCGTTCGGGATGGCCGTTTTCCCTCTAATTAACCAAAAAACTTGCAGATGAATTTTTTCGCAACGGACTCTCCCAATCATCTCCGTTTGACCCAAAACTCATGTTTGGTGGGTTTTTGGCACTTTCATTTACGACGGAACGGTGCCTTAAAAATCGAGCGGGATGACCGTTTTTCCCACTGATTCACCAAAAAACTCGTAGTTGAATTTTTCGCAACGGACGCACCCTAATCATCTTCGTCTGACCTAAAACTCATGTTTGGTGGGTTTTTGGCACTTTCATTTTCAACGGAACGGTGCCGCATAACTCGCTCGGTATGGCTGTTTTCCCACTGATTCACCAGAAAACTCGCAGTTGAATTTTTCGCAATGGACGCACCCAATCATCTCTGTTTGACCAAAAACTCATGTTTGGTGGGTTTTTGGCACTTTCATTTCCGACGGAACAGTGCCGCAAAACTCGTGCGGGATGGCCATTTTCCCAACTGATTCACCAAAAAACTCGCAGTTGAATTTTTTGCAACGGACGCACCCAATCATCTTCGTCTGACCTAAAAGTCATGTTTGGTGGGTTTTTGGCACTTTCATTTTCAACGGAACGGTGCCGCATAACTCGCTCGGTATGGCCATTTTCCCACTGATTCAGCAGAAAACTCGCAGTTGAATTTTTCGCAACAGACGCACCCAATCATCTCCGTTTGACCAAAAACTCATGTTTGGTCGGTTTTGGGCACTTTAATTTTCAACGGAATGGTGCCGCAAAACTTGTTCGGTATGGCCGTTTTTCCCACTGATTCACCAGAAAACTCGCAGTTGAATTTTTCGCAACGGACGCACTCAATCATCTCCGTTTGAGCGAAAAATCATGTTTGGTCGGTTTTTGGCACTTTCATTTCCGACGGAACAGTGCCGCAAAAGTCGCTCAGGATGGCCGTTTTTCCCACTGATTCACTAGAAAATTCACAGTTGAATTTTTTTGCAACAGACGCACCCAATCATCTCCATTTGACCGAAAACACATGTTTGGTGGGTTTTTGGCACTTTCATTTCCGACGGAGCGGTGCCGCAAAACTCGCTCGGGATCACTGTTTTTGCCACTGATACACCAAAAAACTCGCAGTTGAATTTTTCGTAACGGACGCACCCCAATCATCTCCGTTTGACCCAAAACTCATTTTTGGTGGGTTTTTGGCACTTTCAATTCCGACGGAACGGTGCCGCCAAAATCGCGCGGGATGGCCGTTTTCCCACTGATTCACCAGAAAACTCGCAGTTGAATTTTTCGCAGTGGACGCACCCAATCATCTTCGTCTGACCTAAAACTCATGTTTGGTGGGTTTTTGGCACTTTCATTTTCGACGGAACGGTGCCGCAGAACTCGCTCGGTATGGCCGTTTTTCCCACTGTTTCACCAGAAAACTCGCAGTTCAATTTTTCACGACAGACGCACCCAATCATCTATGTTTGACCCAAAACTCATGTTCGGTGGGTTTTTGCCACTTTCATTTCCGACGCAACAGTGCCGCAAAACTCGTTCGGGATGGCCGTTTTCCCTCTAATTAACCAAAAAACTTGCAGATGAATTTTTTCGCAACGGACTCTCCCAATCATCTCCGTTTGACCCAAAACTCATGTTTGGTGGGTTTTTGGCACTTTCATTTACGACGGAACGGTGCCTTAAAAATCGAGCGGGATGACCGTTTTTCCCACTGATTCACCAAAAAACTCGTAGTTGAATTTTTCGCAACGGACGCACCTAATCATCTTCGTCTGACCTAAAACTCATGTTTGGTGGGTTTTTGGCACTTTCATTTTCAACGGAACGGTGCCGCATAACTCGCTCGGTATGGCTGTTTTCCCACTGATTCACCAGAAAACTCGCAGTTGAATTTTTCGCAATGGACGCACCCAATCATCTCTGTTTGACCAAAAACTCATGTTTGGTGGGTTTTTGGCACTTTCATTTCCGACGGAACAGTGCCGCAAAACTCGTGCGGGATGGCCATTTTCCCAACTGATTCACCAAAAAACTCGCAGTTGAATTTTTTGCAGCGGACGCACCCAATCATCTTCGTCTGACCTAAAAGTCATGTTTGGTGGGTTTTTGGCACTTTCATTTTCAACGGAACGGTGCCGCATAACTCGCTCGGTATGGCCATTTTCCCACTGATTCACCAGAAAACTCGCAGTTGAATTTTTCGCAACAGACGCACCCAATCATCTCCGTTTGACCAAAAACTCATGTTTGGTCGGTTTTGGGCACTTTAATTTTCAACGGAATGGTGCCGCAAAACTAGTTCGGTATGGCCGTTTTTCCCACTGATTCACCAGAAAACTCGCAGTTGAATTTTTCGCAACGGACGCACTCAATCATCTCCGTTTGAGCGAAAAATCATGTTTGGTCGGTTTTTGGCACATTCATTTCCGACGGAACAGTGCCGCAAAAGTCGCTCAGGATGGCCGTTTTTCCCACTGATTCACTAGAAAATTCACAGTTGAATTTTTTTGCAACAGACGCACCCAATCATCTCCATTTGACCGAAAACACATGTTTGGTGGGTTTTTGACACTTTCATTTCCGACGGAGCGGTGCCGCAAAACTCGCTCGGGATCACTGTTTTTGCCACTGATACACCAAAAAACTCGCAGTTGAATTTTTCGTAACGGACGCACCCCAATCATCTCCGTTTGACCCAAAACTCATTTTTGGTGGGTTTTTGGCACTTTCAATTCCGACGAAACGGTGCCGCCAAAATCGCGCGGGATGGCCGTTTTCCCATTGATTCACCAGAAAACTCGCAGTTGAATTTTTCGCAATGGACGCACCCAATCATCTTCGTCTGACCTAAAACTCATGTTTGGTGGGTTTTTGGCACTTTCATTTTCGACGGAACGGTGCCGCAGAACTCGCTCGGTATGGCCGTTTTTCCCACTGTTTCACCAGAAAACTCGCAGTTCAATTTTTCACGACGGACGCACCCAATCATCTCTGTTTGACCCAAAATTCATGTTCGGTGGGTTTTTTCCACTTTCATTTCCGACGCAACAGTGCCGCAAAACTCGTTCGGGATGGCCGTTTTCCCTCTAATTAACCAAAAAACTTGCAGATGAATTTTTTCGCAACGGACTCTCCCAATCATCTCCGTTTGACCCAAAACTCATGTTTGGTGGGTTTTGCCACTTTCATTTACGACGGAACGTTGCCTTAAAAATCGAGCGGGATGACCGTTTTTCCCACTGATTCACCAAAAAACTCGTAGTTGAATTTTTCGCAACGGACGCACCCAATCATCTTCGTCTGACCTAAAACTCATGTTTAGTGGGTTTTTGGCACTTTCACTTTCAACAGAACGGTGCCGCATAACTCGCTCGGTATGGCTGTTTTCCCACTGATTCACCAGAAAACTCGCAGTTGAATTTTTCGCAACGGACGCACCCAATCATCTCTGTTTGACCAAAAACTCATGTTTGGTGGGTTTTTGGCACTTTCATTTCCGACAGAACAGTGCCGCAAAACTCGTGCGGGATGGCCATTTTCCCAACTGATTCACCAAAAAACTCGCAGTTGAATTTTTCGCAATGGACGCACCCAATCATCTTCGTCTGACCTAAAACTCATGTTTGGTGGGTTTTTGGCACTTTCATTTTCGACGGAACGGTGCCGCATAACTCGCTCGGTATGGCCGTTTTCCCACTGATTCACCAAAAAACTCGCAGATGAATTTTTCGCAACGGACTCTCCCAATCATCTCCGTTTGACCCAAAACTCATGTTTGGTGGGTTTTTGGCACATTCATTTACGACGGAATGGTGCCGCAAAACTTGTTCGGTATGGCCGTTTTTCCCATTAATTCACCAGAAAACTCGCAGTTGAATTTTTCGCAACGGACGCACTCAATCATCTCCGTTTGAGCGAAAAATCATGTTTGGTCGGTTTTTGGCAATTTCATTTCCGACGGAACAGTGCCGCAAAAGTCGCGCAGGATGGCCGTTTTTCCCACTGATTCACCAAAAAACTTTTAGTTGAGTTTTTCACAACGGACACACCCGATCATCTCCATTGCACCCAAAACACATGTTTGGTGGGTTTTTGGCACTTTCATTTCCGACGGAGCGGTGCCGCAAAACTCGCTCGGGATCACTGTTTTCCCACTGATTCACCAAAAAACTCGCAGTTGAATTTTTCGCAATGGACGCACCCCAATCATCTCTGTTTGACCCAAAACTCATGTTTGGTGGGTTTTTGGAACTTTCATTTCCGACGGAACGGTGCCGCCAAAATCGCGCAGGATGGCCGTTTTCCCACTGATTCACCAGAAAACTCGTAGTTGAATTTTTCGCAACGGACGCACCCAATCATCTTCGTTTGACCCAAAACTCATGTTTGGTGGGTTTTTGGCACATTCATTTCTGACGGAACGGTGCCTTAAAAATCGAGCAGGATGACCGTTTTTCCCACTGATTCACCAAAAAACTCGTAGTTGAATTTTTCGCAACAGATGCACCCAATCATCTTCGTCTGACCTAAAAGTCATGTTTGGTGGGTTTTTGGCACTTTCATTTTCAACGGAACGGTGCCGCATAACTCGCTCGGTATGGCTGTTTTCCCACTGATTCACCAGAAAACTCGCAGTTGAATTTTTCGCAATGGACGCACCCAATCATCTCTGTTTGACCAAAAACTCATGTTTGGTGGGTTTTTGGCACTTTCATTTCCGACGGAACAGTGCCGCAAAACTCGTGCGGGATGGCCATTTTCCCAACTGATTCACCAAAAAACTCGCAGTTGAATTTTTTGCAACGGACGCACCCAATCATCTTCGTCTGACCTAAAAGTCATGTTTGGTGGGTTTTTGGCACTTTCATTTTCAACGGAACGATGCCGCATAACTCGCTCGGTATGGCCATTTTCCCACTGATTCACCAGAAAACTCGCAGTTGAATTTTTCGCAACAGACGCACCCAATCATCTCCGTTTGACCAAAAACTCATGTTTGGTCGGTTTTGGGCACTTTAATTTTCAATGGAATGGTGCCGCAAAACTCGCTCGGTATGGCCGTTTTTCCTACTGATTCACCAGAAAACTCGCAGTTGAACTTTTCGCAACGGACGCATTCAATCATCTCCGTTTGACCGAAAAATCATGTTTGGTGGGTTTTTGGCAGAATCATTTCCGACGGAACGGTGCCACAAAAGTCGCTCAGGATGGCCGTTTTTCCCACTGATTCACCAAAAAACTCGCACTTGATTTTTTCGCAACGGACGCACCCCAAACATCTCCGTTTGACCCAAAACTCATGTTTGGTGGGGTTTTGGCAGTTTCATTTCCGACGGAATGGTGCCACAAAACTCGCCCGGGATGGCTGTTTTCCCACTGATGCACTAAAAAACCCACACTTGAATTTTTTGCAAAGGACGCACCCAATCATCTGCGTTTGACTGAAAACTCATGTTTGGTGGGTTTTTGCCACGTTTATTTTCGACGGAACGTGCCGCAAAACTCGCTCAGGATGCCAGTTTCCCCACTGATTTACCAGAAAACTCGCAGTTGAATTTTTCACAACGGACGCACCCAATCATCTCCATTTGACCCAAAACTCATGTTTCGTGGGTTTTTGGGACATTCATTTCCGACGGAATTCCAAAATCGCGCAGGATGGCTGTTTTCCCCACTGATTCACCAAAAAAACTCGTAGTTGAATTTTTCACAATGGACGCAACCACTCATCTTCGTTTGACCTAAAACTCATGTTTTGTGGGTTTTCAGCACTTTCATTTCTGATGGAATGGTGCTGCAAAACTCGCTTGGGATGACCGTTTTCCCCACTGATTCACCAAAAAAAAACACACTTGAATTTTTCGCAACGGACGCACCCAAACATCTGCGTTTGACCAAAGAATCATGTTTGGTGGGTTTTTGCCATGTTTATTTTTGACGGAACGGTGCCGCAAAACTCGCTCAGGATGGCCGTTTTTGACACTGATTCACCAGAAAACTCGCAATTGAATTTTTCGCAACGGACACACCCAATCATCTCCTTTTGACCCAAAACACATGTTTGGTGGGTTTTTGGCACATTCATTTCCGACAGAACGGTGCCGCAAAACTCGCACGGGATGACCGTTTTTCCCACTCATTCACCAAAAAACTCGCAGTTGAATTTTTAGCAACGGACGCACCCCAATCTTCTCCATTTTACCCAAAACTCATGTTTGGTGGGTTTTTTGCACTTTCATTTCTGACGGAATTCCAAAATCGCGTAGGATGGCTGTTTTCCCCACTGATTCACCAAAAAAAAATCGTAGTTGAATTTTTCGCAACGGACACTCCCAATCATCTCCGTTTGACCCAAAACTCATGTTTGGTGGGTTTTTGGCACTTTCATTTTCGACGGAACGGTGCCGCAGAACTCGCTCGGTCTGGCCGTTTTTCCCACTGTTTCACCAGAAAACTCGCTGTTGAATTTTTCACGACAGACGCACCCAATCATCTCCGTTTGACCCAAAACTCATGTTCGGTGGGATTTTGCCACTTTCATTTCCGACGGAACGGTGCCGCAAAACTCGTTCAGGATGGCCGTTTCCCCACTGATTCACCAAAAAACTCGCAGATGAATTTTTCGCAACGGACTCTCCCAATCATCTCCGCTTGACCCAAAACTCATGTTTGGTGGGTTTTTGGCACTTTCATTTCCGACGGAAGGATGCCTTAAAATCGAGCGGGATGACCGTTTTTCCCACTGATTCACCAAAAAACTCGTAGTTGATTTTTTCGCAACGGACGCACCCAATCATCTTTGTCTGACCTAAAACTCATGTTTGGTGGGTTTTTGGCACTTTCTTTTTCAACGGAACGGTGCCGCAAAACTCGCTCGGGATGGCCATTTTTCCCACTGATTAACCAAAAGACTCGCAGTTGAATTTTTCACAACGGATGCACGCAATCATCTCCGTTTGACCCAAAACTCAAGTTTGGTGGGTTTTTGGTACAATCATTTCCGACGGAACGGTGCCGCAAAACTCCCTCGAGATGGCCATTTTTCCCACTGATTCCCAAGAAAACTCGCAGTTGAATTTTGCGTAACGAACGCACTCAATCATCTCCGTTTGACCCAAAACTCATGTTTGGTGGGTTTTTGGCACTTTCATTTCCGACGGAATGGTGCCACAAAACTCGATCGGGATGGCTGTTTTCCCACTGATGCACTAAAAAACTCACACTTGAATTTTTTGCAAAGGACACACCCAATCATCTGCGTTTGACTGAAAACTCATGTTTGGTGGGTTTTTGCCACGTTTATTTTCGACGGAACGTGCCGCAAAACTCGCTCAGGATGCCAGTTTCCCCACTGATTTACCAGAAAACTCGCAGTTGAATTTTTCACAACGGACGCACCCAATCATCTCCATTTGACCCAAAACTCATGTTTCGTGGGTTTTTGGGACATTCATTTCCTACGGAATTACAAAATGGACGCAACCACTCATCTTCGTTTCACCTAAAACTCATGTTTTGTGGTTTTTTAGCACTTTCATTTCTGATGGAATGGTGCCGCAAAACTCGCTTGGGATGACCGTTTTCCCCACTGATTCACCAAAAAAAACACACTTGAATTTTTCGCAACGGACGCACCCAATCATCTGCGTTTGACCAAAAAATCATGTTTGGAGGGTTTTTGCCATGTTTATTTTCGACGGAACGGTGCCGCAAAACTCGCTCAGGATGGCCGTTTTTCACACTGATTCACCAGAAAACTCGCAGTTAAATTTTTCGCAACGGACACACCCAATCATCTCCATTTGACCCAAAACACATGTTTGGTGGGTTTTTGGCCCTTTCATTTCCGACGGAACGTTGCCGCAAAACTCGCACGGCATCACCGTTTTTCCCACTGATTCACCAAAAAACTCGCAGTTGAATTTTTCGCAACGGACGCAACCCAATCATCTCCGTTTGACCCAAAACTCATGTTTGCTGGGTTTTTGGCACATTCATTTCCGACGGAATGGTGCCGCAAAACTCGCACGGGATCACCGTTGTTCCCACTGATTCACCAAAAAACTCGGAGTTGAATTTTTCGCAACGGACGCACCCAATCATCTCCGTTTGACCTAAAACTCATGTTTGGTGGGTTTTTGGCACTCTCATTTTTCACGAAACGGTGCCGCAAAACTCGCTAGGTATGGCCGTTTTTCCCACTGATTCACTAGAAAACTCGAAGTTGAATTTTTCACAATGGACACACCCAATCATCTCCGTTAGACCCATGATTCCTGTTTGGTGGGTTTTTGGCACTTTCATTTCTGACGGAACGATGCCGCAAAACTTGCTCGGGATGACTGTTTTTCCCACTGATTCACCAAAAAACTCGCAGTTGAATTTTTCGCAACAGACGCACCCAATCATCTCCGTTTGATCCAAAACTCCAGTTTGGTGGGTTTTGGTACTTTCATTTCCGTTGGAACGGTGCCACAAAATTCGCTCGGGATGGCCGTTTTCCCCACTAATTCACCAGAAAACTCGCATCAAACGCACCCAATCATCTCCGTTTGACCCAAAACTCATGTTTGGTGGGTTTTTGACACTTTCATTTCCGACGGAACAGTGTCGCAAAACTCGCTCGGGATGGCCGTTATCCCACTGATGCACTAAAAAACTCGCAGTTGAATTTTTCGCAACGGACGCACCCAATCATATTCGTTTGACCCAAAACTCTGTTTGGTGGGCTTTTGGCACTTTCATTTCCGACGGAACGGTGCCGCAAAAATCGAGCAGGGTGGCCGTTTTTCCCATTGATTCACCAAAAAAATCACAGTTGAATTTTTCGCAACGGACGCACCCAATCATCTTTGTTTGAACTAAAACTCATGCTTGGTGGGTTTTTGGCACTTTCATTTTCGATAGAACGGTGCCGCAAAACTAGCTCGGTATGGCCGTTTTCCCCACTTTTTCACGAGACAACTCGCAGTTGAATTTTTCGCAACGGACGCACCCAATCATCTCCGTTTGACCAAAAACTCATGTTTGGTGGGATTTTGGTAGTTTCATTTCCGACGGAACGGTGCCGCAAAACCCGCTCGGGATGGCCGTTTTTCCCATTAATTCACCAAAAAAATTTACAGTTGAATTTTTAACAATGGACGCAGCCAAAGATATCCGTTTGACCCAAAACTCATGTTTGATGGGTTTTTGACACTTTCATTTCTGACGGAACGGTGCCGCAAAAATCGTGTGGGATGGCCATTTTTCCCACTGATTCACCAAAAAATGAAGTAATTGAATTTGTCGCAACGGGACGCACCCAATCATCTCCGTTTGACCCAAAACTCATGTTTGGTGGGTTTTTGAACAGTGCCGCAAAATTCGCGCGGGATGACCGTTTTCCCACTGATTCACCAAAAAAAGTCGTAGTTGAATTTTTCGCAATGGACGCAACCACTCATCTCTGTTTGACCTAAAACTCATGTTTTGTGGGTTTTCAGCACTTTCATTTCTGATGGAATGGTGCCGCAAAAGTCGCTTGGGATGACCGTTTTCCCCACTGATTCACCAAAAAAAACACGCTTGAATTTTTCGCAACGGACGCACCCAATCATCTGCGTTTGACCGAAAAATCATGTTTGGGGGGTTTTTGCCATGTTTATTTTCGACGGAACGGTGCCACAAAACTCGGTCAGGATGGCCGTTTTTCCCACTGATTCACTAGAAAACTCGCAGTTGAATTTTTTGCAACGGACGCACCCAATCATCTCCATTTGACCCAAAACACATGTTTGATGGGTTTTTGGCACTTTCATTTCCGACGGAACGGTGCCGCAAAACTCGCACAGGATCACTGAGTGATGAGTGATGAGTGATTGTCAACTGGGATAATGCGCATGTTCTTTGGCTTGTGTTGTGCAGGTGTCGAGCACGGATACAGTGATCAGAGGCAAGGTGAAGGTCAAGTAGAGACGTGCCGTGCCGATGGACCGAGAGTGGCGAAGGGCGGACGTGAGGGTTGGACTGAGGGTCCGGTGGCCCGAGGATCAGCTGTGGTGGCTGACAGCCTGGGACAGCGACGAGCGAAGACTTGCGAGCATGGTTTTGCCTGGGTCGAGGACCTGGGGACACGTGTCGGTGGATGGGGTGCACGTGCGGTGCTTGCCTTCTTCGGCTCGGTTTGGTGGTTGAGCCACAGAAAAACCATCGAGTGGACGGTTTCTAGGTTTGGGCCTCAAAACCTGGGCGCTGATGGTTTCCGAGTTTGGACCACAAAATTCGGGCTGAGGACGGTTTCCAGGGTTGGGCCTCAAAACCTGGGTGCTGCGGGTTTGCTGAGTTTGGGCCACAAAACTCAGGCGATGGATGGTTGGTTTCCCGGTTTGGGCCTCAAAACCGGGGGTTGGTCGTGAAGGCTGGTTTCCCGGTTTGGGCCACAAAACTGGGGGTGCGACATCCGGGAAAAGGACAAGCAAAGCGGTGGCGGCACGTGGTGGCGATCGGTGAGGTTGCGTCGAGGCAACGCTACCAGTTGTGCGGGCGTGGCCGTCAGATCACCACCTACCATGAGTTGGTCCAGAATAACCCTAGGGTTTAGCTGGTTCGCTCTGTAATTAGAGAGGTGTAGAGTAGGAATTAGAATTAGGATAAGTAGAGGGAGACACCCTCCTCCCATCCTATCTCAGTCATTTGCTCTTTGCTTCTAGGGTTTCCTGCTCTCCCAATCCCCTGCTGTAGCTACTGAGATCCGCAGAGAATCATACCTTTGTGTACTGGAGATTTTGAGGAAGTGGGACCGTAATCTCACTGTTGTAGCGTGTGGTAGCCACACGGTTGCAGATCGATGACTTGATTCGCGTTTTGTTCATGTTCTTCGCGTTCTTCGTTTCTTCACGATTTTCCCGTCACTCGATCTCCCTCTCTACTGCGTCTTTGCGAAATCCGTTTGAATCAACTTGTTCTTTATAGTGAGGAGATCATTTCCACCGAAGGAATTTATCTAACTCCTCACGAGCAAGTAGATCGGGTTGATTTCGCTTTCGTGACGCTTTTTCGTTCATACTCCTCCCCTTTCGATTTCCTGGTGATTGAGTCGATTTGAGCGGATGATTTCTTGGGTATAGTCTCCTAACTACCTCGTGATCATCCTCTCCAAGTTTGGGAATGTGGGATTGAGTATTGATTCGGATTTGGGAAGAGTTGTGTGAGGGGCGATCGAAATCGCCCTCACTGGGAGGTCGGGGACAGTCCGCCGTTCCTCCCGCGGACAGTCCGCGCGTCGGGGACTTGGCCAGACCAGTGGCCGCGAGTCCTTGCTGTTTGGGTCTCGGTTGACCGACGGACAGTCCGCTTGTATAAACCGCGGACAGTCTGGGACTGTCCAGGGGACTTTCAGAACCAGTGCGTGTTTGCGTTTTTGACCGGTGGACAGTCCGCCATCCCCTAGCGGACGGTCCGCAGTAGGGGCGGACAGTCCGGGATCCCAGGTCCGGACAGTCCGTGAGTTGGCTGTGTGTTTCGGTTTGGTGCGTTTGCTCTCCCGGCTTCTCCGCTCGGTTTTCGGACTTCTCGTTTGGCCCTAGAGTTGATCAAGGAACCTCTCTAGGTATCTTTGCTACTAGTTAGCATAGGTATTTAGGAGTTTCTCGACGTAGCCGTCTATCTACGTTCGGGACTTGGTTTATGAGGGTCGAACTTGTGCCGGTGTCTTTGGTGTTTGGTTTGCTATCATTTTGGGGTGCCTCGCTATGTCCTAGGGATCATCCACCCCCTTCCAAGGGTCGTGGGCACCACGGTTTCGATCGAAGCTTTCGGGGGTTGATTTTGGGGACAAAAGGCCAAAGTTTCGAGAGAAATTTTTGTGCTCCCATTCACCCCCCTCTGGTCGCCTTGCTATTGCATTCTCGGTCTTTCAGTGGGTTTTTGGCACTTTCATTTCCGACGGAATGCCAAAATCGCGCAGGATGGCTATTTTCCCCACTGATTCACCAAAAAAATCGCAGTTGAATTTTTCGCAACGGACGCACCCAATCATCTCCATTTGACGCAAAACTCAAGTTTGTTGGGTTTTTGGTACTTTCAATTCTGACGGAACGGTGCCGCAAAACTCGCACAGGATGGCCGTTTTCCCACTGATTCACCAAAAAAACTCGTAGTTCATTTTTTCGCAACAGACGCACCCAATCATCTTCATTTGACCCAAAACTCAAGTTTGGTGGGTTTTTGGCACTTTCATTTTCGACGAAACGGTGCCACAAAACTCGCTCTGTATGGCCATTTTCCCACTGATTCACCAAAAAACTCATAGTTGAATTTTTCGCAACGGATGCACCCAATCATCTTCGTTTGACCTAAAACTCATGTTTGGTGGGTTTTTGGCCCTTTCATTTTTCGACGAAAGGGTGCCGCAAAAATCGCTAGGTATGGCCGTTTTCCCACTTAATCACTAGAAAACTCGCAGTTGAATTTTTTACAACGGACGCACCCAATCATCTCCGTTTGACCCAACACTCGTGTTTGGTGGGTTTTTAGCACTTTCATTTCTGACGTAACGGTGCCGCAAAACTTGCTCGGGATCACCGTTATTCCCACTGATTCACCAAAAAACTCGCAGTTGAATTTTTCGCAACGGACGCACCCAATCATCTTCGTTTGACCCAAAACTCATGTTTGGTTGGTTTTTGGCACTTTCATTTCCGAGGGAACAGTGCCGCAAAACTCGCTCGGGATGGCCGTTTTTTCCACTGATTCACCAAAAAACTCGTAGTTGAATTTTTCGCAACGGACGCAGCCAATCATCTTCGTTTGACCTAAAACTCATGCTTGGTGGGTTTTTGGCACTTTCACTTTCGACAGATGTTTGGTATTTTAAACGCACACAGAAAAATCCGCAAGCGCACGGATGCCGATGTAGCTTTCACCCGAGAGTATTCCAGGGTATCAATTTCCATACGGAACGCGAAGTGTACTAGAAGAATTAAGAACGTCCAAGAACGTCTAAGCGGGTCTATCTAATTAGAGGTTTACTAAACTTTACTTACTTTGGAGCAACAGTACCTTTTTGATTCTCAAAATAAGACTGAGAAAAGGGTAATCGGGAGAAGGCTGCCAAAAAGCTCTACGAAACACCAATCCTAACATGGTGGATTATAACAATCTACAAAGTTGTCACCCCTGTAACTACCACAACTAACCGGATGAATGAGCGCAAACTCAGGTAAACACTAGCCTAGACACCGCGTCTACACTAACGCTTACTACTCTAATTACATATGATAACTAGAGCACTCAATACGAGCGGAGATCCAGTAAATAAAATAAAGTAATTACTGAAATTAAATATAATACTTAGAAGTAGTAATGAAGAACCTAGAGATTACTTGAAGACGAACCAGATGCTGCACCAATACAATGTCGAGGAAGATCCGACAGATCCGTCTCCTCCTCAGCTCTCTCCTCCTCCTCTCTCTAATCTGACCTCTAATTACAACTAGATGAACTAGACAACTAGAACTAGAACTAGAAGAACTAGAACTAGATCTAGATGAACTAGAAGAGATTCATCTAGAGGGACCTCTACTTCTAATTGAAACCCTAGTTTCTGATGTGGTGATGAATAATGAAGATGGAGATGGCCTTATGGGGGCACCTCCTGGACTGCTTATACAACCCGAGGTGGAGTAGGGGGCAAGGAATCGCCATGTCATCGATCCGCGTCACGTTTACAACTCTCCGTTGGATCCTTTCATTGAATTTCAGAGAGCTGGAGGATCAAACCGACTTCAGAGACGGTGGATATGCATCCTAGGAGGCGGTGGAACAAGGTTCCAGAAGGCGGAGGCAAAATGGCCTCCGTGGCTGACCGGTCGGTCGGTGGGCCCCACCGGTCGGTCTGGCCCAGTGGGCCCCTGTGGCAGGCCGCCTTGTGGTGTCTTCTGGTGTCTTCTAGATCCTTCTTTTCCAGGTTTCGTTGTGAAATTAATATCTTTTCATCCGGGACTCCGAATATAGAAAATGATATGTCCGTTTCGATTGTCTCGACGAGCTCTTCGCAATGGTGCACTCCAATTCATCACTTGAGATACTTTTATATGGTAAAAACATGGATGACCTACAAAATAAGTGAGAGCACCAAAACTCGTGGAACTCGTTAGTTTCAAACCCTACAACTATTCTTTGTGATTCATTTAGTGTCGTTTCATGCAATAGTTGATGGTTAGTTATGAGCATTAGTGAGCGTCAACAAGTTCCCCCAAGCTTACCCTTTGCTGGTTCCTAGCTAAGCCAATCTCAATAATGGACCAGGAGTTGCTGCAATATCTGCACTTCTAACGAGTAGTCATGCATTCAAACAGAAGTTCTCATTTAGATTAGAAAAAGTTATCATATTATTCATCATGGGGCTTAGTACTTTACCTTGAATCTTGATAATTGAAAGATAGAACGATCAAATCAAGCACTATGTCTCTTGCTCTTTCACTTCACCATTATCCCGGAGTTTTATGAATTTTTAGAAAAGATTAAAAACATATGTTGTCAAATTAAATGATGGATCCAAAGAGAAAGTCAACCACACCATTGAATCGAGAAGTGCATGTGTATGGAAAATGCAGTCGAATGCGTTTTTGAAATATATCACTCTCTTTTGTTTATCAGAGACACATGGCTATCAGGCTAATTCTACTGGCGGGCACATGCCCATCTTTTTTATGATATTTATTTTTTTTTCTTCGAGGTTCCAGACACTTGTCCCTTTTTATTTCCTCGGGATCTTTCTTTTTGAGGTTTCGGACACTTGTCCCTTTTTATTTTCTCGGATTTTTCTCTCTCTCTTTTCTCTCTCTTTTTTTAATAGCCACTTGCTTCCAACAAACTTTTGAGAGGTTACGAACAAATAATCATGAGCATTTATGAGGAAACTGGATGAAATGTGTAAGTGATCTCAATTCAATAGCATGATAACTTCTCATAGGGTCAACAAAGCTTAATGCAATTATTAGTCATATTAATATTGGAAACTCTCCGGAACTCTAGTATTGTTTAGAACAAGATAGTAGTAGCTCAGATCATCACATGTCATATCTGTCAATTACCTAGACCTCATATCAAGTATTTGCCACCCATGCATTTAATTTTATTTTTAAGCATCATTATTAATTAGGAGAACTCATGTTTTGAAGGCTAGGTACTTGAAATAAATTAGATAGAGCAACTATTCATCATATCCATGTAAAAGATTGGAGAGAGTTCTGTTATTATTAACTTCTTAAAACAAACTAAGCAAACTTAACACACTATTTATTTAACCTAAAACACTATTTATTTAACCTAACACACACTTTATTATAAATAACTAAGATAGTGAATAAGACATACCTGGATTACGAAGATAACGGGGGTGCATCTCCCCCAAGCTCGACATTGTTGTAATAGTGTTGAGCCTTCATGTGCTCACTTTTTTTGTATTTTGAATTTATTTATAAAAAGAAAAACTTAAGAGGATAAAGATACTTACCTCGATACGCGGGGGTGCTTTCCCCCAAGCTGAATGTTGACGTAGTCATTCGATCTTGCAATGTAGCAGACTGGCAGTGAAAAATGTTCTTCCTCTATCAGAGCATTGATTGATGTTGATGGTTGTTGAAATAGTGCTCCAACAGTGGATGAGAAATCCACTTGCTTGTTAGCTTTTCTTGGTCTTTCAGATCCTGTGAAACTCAAATAGACAACGAAACTTGTGGAATAGATTAAACGTCAGTGGTTGGCCACTTAAGCCTTAATTGCCTAGAGTTTCAGTAAGATCTCTTTCTCAATTTTTTTTTATATTTTTTTATGATACAAGAGAAAACGCAAAAGGATAAATGCATGCATATTTTTTTTATTTTTCATGCCACCACGGTGAATATCCCTGCGGGTTTTTACACACCATAGAACTATTCACATGGGGCTTTTAGGTTTTATGATGCAGTGCAATATTTTTATTTTCTTTTTTTTATGCAATGGTAATGCAGAAAAGTAAATATGCTATGGACAAATGATTATGCAAATGATGGAAAGTAATCATGCAAAAAGAGAAATTAATGCAGAAAAGATAAATATGGATAACTTCCGATTTTACCTTTCGGCGAGGGTTCAATGTTTTAAGTCCTCTGAACAGGTTTTCTCACCATGTTCATTCCTAAGGTGTGTTATTAGATCTTGATATGTAGACCTTGATAACTACACCTCTTGGTATGGTGTCACCCATGTTCTTTGTTCGCCCAGCAATTTGAAGTGAGACATTAATTGTGGAAGCTGGCAGTATCTTGCTCAGTGTGCAAGTTCTTGTAGATCCAGGACCTTCACTCTATAGAATGTGGGAGTTGAGAAACTCCTCCATGCTTTGGTCAAGAGTGTATCCTGCTCATAAAGACAAGGTAGAGATCAAGTGCATGGGCTCTGTTGGTGAAAAAACACCAACATAACCAAAAGTTTTGTTCATTCCTCTCTAACCTTAGGCACATTGCACAAGATAAACTTGTTGTTTATGTGTTCTATTCAATCTTAACATGAGTGATAGGATCAGAGGTTGAGCATGAAAGTAGCTTCTTAAAATATTTAACAGATCAGATTACTTAACCCAAGGAAGGATAATCTATGCATAATGTGTCGACATTTTCATGATTGTGATATATCATCTTCCAAAGTTTAGATGCATAACTTTTAGCTCATAGGTTAAGATAGTGAGATTCAAAAGAGTAAATCTAGGAACAAAGAGTAAAGAACTGAACATGTTGAGTTGATTAGGTTGGATCCAATGAGGTGAAACTGAAACATGTTGGTTCTTATTTATGCACATTCCCGAATTAAGGAGAAGCTTTTAAAGTAATGGTCACATACCTTGAGATGTTACCTTTATTATTGAAGAGTGATGTGTTGAACTACCTTGTTGAAGCTTCTCTTGTCTAGCTGGTTGTTGTTCATGGATAGCTTGTATTCTCTTGCCTATCTCACAGTGGGTCAGCTGAGTCTTGTTCACCTACTTCCATGGAGTGAGTGCTTTGATTGTAGGTATTGTTTTGTGGCACTCATCTTCTGTCTTGTTCTATGAATCTCTTTTCTCCATGATCAGTGAGTTGTGTCTCCCTTGCGCAAGTTGTTGAGGTTCATGTATCTCTTCATCAGTGTGAGTTCATCTCAAGACTTTCCCAAATTGATACTGAAAGTTTTCCTACAGGGGTTAGTCCAACAAAATATCCAACATCCACTATAGCATACTATCGGCTCAAAAACCAACCTAGACACCACGTCTAATTTGATTGAAGAGGGAATTTTAACCTAAGCATGCATAAATTAAAAGGCCTTTAAAAGCAAGAACACCACTCCTAAACTAGGCACCATGCTTCATTTAAGAGATGTATGAAAGTACTTCAAACCTAAACATATACTATCACAAATGAGGGTAGCATTAAAGCATTAAAGAGATTTACTCAAATGGGGATGAGAGAGCATGAGTATGTCTTAAATGTAAGGACAACCAACATAGCAACATGGTAAGAGATGTTCTTACAAAGTGTATTCCCAACCTTAGATTTTGCAAAAATCAAGATTGGATGATTGTAATTCAATGTTTCATGATGTTTGGTTGGACATACCCTGTGTTTGTCATTCCTTCAAACATTTTTTCTCCAGACCTGCAAAGGTTAGTGACAAAAATACCTAAAGGAATATTTTAACAATTATATCTCTATGCTCATTACACAAGGGCAGTGTAGCAAGAAGGTGAACACTGATCTGACAAGTGCTTGTTTTAGGACACTGAGCTTGTCCTGGGGAAAGCTTCAAGATGTGATATGATGAAGTGGTTTCCCCTCCAACACCAACTTAAGAGCACAATGAGATCTACAAAATTTGTGATAAACATACGCATCTACAACCACCCTTTTGAAGTTTTTGTAAATAGAAAGTGTGAGGGGGTTGAAAAGATCGAGTGTGGCAATGTTAGACAGACCACTTGAATCAAGAGATGTCTCATATGAGCATGGATTTAAAGAGGTGTTTATGAAGTAGCTTTCATGCTCTTTGACATCATCTTCCTCGATTTTAGAGAAGAACACCGAAGGATGGGGTTCTAAAGTGTGGGGTGTTTTCTCTAGAGAGAGTTCTGTTACATCCAAATTATTAAAAGGATTTGAAGTAATTTCAAATTTGATTGTGTGTTCCTCCTCGTGTTGGTCGGGGTTGGACTCGACTTCTTCTTTTGGGAATTCATCAAAAATGCTAGTGTAAGGAGTGTTTTCAAGGATTTTCTCAAGGCTGCCTATTGCTTCACTAACAAATTTATGTGAGAATGATCCTTCAGAAGCTAAGTTGAGGTGTAGAGCAGCTTCCATGTTAAGACCACGATAGAACTGAAAGTGTAGCACATGGTTTGGCAAGAAAAGGTTTGGGCTAGAATTGGTAAGGTGTTTGAACCTAGCCCAATCTGCTCCTAGTGTCTCCTTCTCTTTTTGTTTAAATGTAAGAACTTCAATTCTAAGATCAGTGATTCGAAAAAGAGGGAAGAAAGCAAGACAAAAGTTGTCCCGAAGTTCATCCCAATTTCCATTTGTGCACCTTATGGAATGATCATACCATTTTCTTGCTCTTCCCAAAAGGGAGAACGGGAATTTTTCACAACGGACGCACCCAATGATCTCGGTTCGACCCGAAACTCATGTTTGGTGGGTTTTTGGCACTTTCATTTCGAACGGAACGGTGCCGCAAAAATCGAGCGGGATGGTCGTTTTTCCCACTGATTCACCAAAAAAACTCGCAGTTGAATTTTTCGTAACGGACGCACCCAATCATCTTCGTTTGACCTAAAACTCATGTTTGGTGGGTTTTCGGCACTTTCATTTTTGATGGAACGGTGCCACAAAACTCGCTCGGTATGGCCGTTTTTCCCACTGATTCACCAGAAAACTCGCATTTGAATTTTTCGCAACAGACGCACCCAATCATCTCCGTTTGACCCAAAACTCATGTTTGGTGGGTTTTTGGCACCTTCATTTCTGACGGAATGGTGCCGCAAAACTCGCTCGGGATGGCCGTTTTCCCACTGATTAACCAAAAAACTCGCAGTTGAATTTTTCGCAACGGTCGCACCCAATCATCTCCGTTTGACCCAAAACTCATGTTTGGTGAGTTTTCGGCACTTTCATTTCGAACGGAACGGTGCCGCAAAAATCGAGCGGGATGGTCATTTTTCCCACCGATTCACCAAAAAACCTCGCAGTTGAATTTTTTGTAACGGACGCACCCAATCATCTCCGTTTGGCCCAAAACTCATGTTTGGTGGGTTTTTGGCACTTTCATTTCTGACAGAATGGTGCGGCAAAACTTGGTCGAGATGGCCTTTTTTCCCACTGTTTCACCAAAAAACTCGAAGTTGAATTTTTCGCAGCGGACGCACCCAATCATCTCCGTTTGACCCAAAACTCATGTTTGGTGGGTTTTTGGCACTTTCATTTCGAACGGAACGGTGCCGCAAAAATTGAGCGGGATGGTCGTTTTTCCCACTGATTCACCAAAAAAACTCGCAGTTGAATTTTTCGTAATGGATGCACCCAATCATCTTCGTTTGACCTAAAACTCATGTTTGGTGGGTTTTCGGCACTTTCATTTCCGACGGAATGGTGCCACAAAACTCGCTCGGTATGGCCGTTTTTCCCACTGATTCACTAGAAAACTTGTAGTTGAATTTTTCGCAACGGACGCACCCAATCATCTCCATTTGACCCAAAACTCAAGTTTGGTGGGTTTTTGGTACTTTCATTTCCGATGGAACGGTGCCGCAAAACATGCTCGGGATGGACGTTTTCCCACTGATTCACCAAAAAACTCGCAGTTGCTTTTTTCGCAACGGACGCACCCAATCATCTCCGTTTGACCCAAAACTCATGTTTGGTGAGTTTTTGGCACTTTCATTTCGAACAGTACGGTGCCGCAAAAATCGAGCGGGATTGTCGTTTTCCCACTGATTCACCAAAAAACCTCGCAGTTGAATTTTTCGTAACGGACGCACCCAATCATCTCCGTTTGACCCAAAACTCATGTTTGGTTGGTTTTTGGCACTTTCATTTCTAACAGAATGGTGCGGCAAAACTTGGTCGGGATGGCCTTTTTTCCCACTGTTTCACCAAAAAACTCGAAGTTGAATTTTTCGTAACGGACGCACCCAATCATCCCCGTTTGACCCAAAACTCTTGTTTGGTGGGGTTTTGACACTTTCATTTCCGACGGAACGGTGCTGCAAAACTCGCTCCGTATGGCTGGTTTTCCCACTGTTTCACGAGAAAACTTGCAGTTGAATTTTTCACAATGGATTCACCCAATCATCTCAATTTGACACAAAACTCATGTTTGGTGGGTTTTTGACACTTTCATTTTTGACGGAACGGTGCCGCAAAACTCGCTCGGGATGGCCGTTTTCCCACTAATTCACCAAAAACTCGCAGTTGAATTTTTCGCAACGGACGCACCCAATTATCTCCATTTGACCCAAAACGCAAGTTTGGTGGTTTTTGGCACTTTCATTTTCGACGGAACGGTGCCGCAAAACTCGCTCCGTATGGCTGTTTTTCGCACAGTTTCACCAGAAAACTTGCAGTTGAATTTTTCACAATGGACACACCCAATCATCTCCGTTTGATCCAAAACTCATGTTCGGTGGGTTTTTGGCACTTTCATTTCCGACGGAACGGTGCTGCAAAATTCGCTCGGGATGGCCGTTTTTCCACTGATTCACCAAAAAACTCGCAGTTGAATTTTTCTTAACAGACTCATCCAATCATCTCCGTTTGACACAAAACTGATGTTTGGTTGGGTTTTGGCACTTTCATTTCTGACGGAACGGTGCCTCAAAAATCGAGCGGGATGGCCGTTTTTTCCACTGATTCACCAAAAAAACTCGCAGTTAAATTTTTCGCAACGGACGCACCCAATCATCTCCGTTTGACCCAAAACTCATGTTTGGTGGGTTTTTGGCACTTTCATTTCTGACGGAATGGTGCGGCAAAACTTGGTCGGGATGGCCGTTTTTCCCACTGTTTCACCAAAAAACTCGAAGTTGAATTTTTCGTAACGGACGCACCCAATCATCTCCGTTTGACCCAAAACTCTTGTTTGGTGGGGTTTTGGCACTTTCATTTCCGACGGAACGGTGCCGCAAAACTCGCTCCGTATGGCTATTTTTCCCACTGTTTCACCAGAAAACTTGCACTTGAATTTTTCACAATGGATTGACCCAATCATCTCCGTTTGACACAAAACTCATGTTTGGTGGGTTTTTGGCACTTTCATTTTTGACGGAATGGTACGGCAAAACTCGCTCGGGATGGCCGTTTTCCCACTAATTCACCAAAAACTCGCAGTTGAATTTTTCACAACGGACGCAACCAATTATCTCCATTTTACCCAAAACTCAAGTTTGGTGGGTTTTGGCACTTTCATTTTCGACGGAACGGTGTCGCAAAACTCGCTCCGTATGACTGTTTTTCCCACTGTTTCACCAGAAAACTTGCAGTTGAATTTTTCACAATGGACACACCCAATCATCTCCGTTTGACCCAAAACTCATGTTCAGTGGGTCTTTGGCACTTTCATTTCCAACGGAACGGCGTTGCAAAATTTGCTCGGGATGGTCGTTTTCCCACTGATTCACCAAAAAACTCGCAGTTTTGAATTTTTCGCAACGGACTCACCCAATCATCTCCGTTTGACACAAAACTCATGTTTGGTTGGGTTTTGGCACTTTCATTTCTGACGGAACGGTGCCGCAAAAATCGAGCGGGATGGCCGTTTTTTCCACTGATTCACCAAAAAAACTTGTAGTTGAATTTTTCACAACGGACGCACCCAATCATCTCGGTTTGACCCGAAACTCATGTTTGGTTGGTTGTTAGCACTTTCATTTCGAACGGAACGGTGCCGCAAAAATCGAGCGGGATGGTCGTTTTTCCCACTGATTCACCAAAAATACTCGCAGTTGAATTTTTCGTAACGGACGCACCCAATCATCTTCGTTTGACCTAAAACTCATGTTTGGTGGGTTTTCGGCACTTTCATTTTCGATGGAACGGTGCCACAAAACTCGCTCGGTATGGCCGTTTTTCCCACTGATTCACCAGAAAACTCGCATTTGAATTTTTCGCAACAGACGCACCCAATCATCTCCGTTTGACCCAAAACTCATGTTTGGTGGGTTTTTGGCACCTTCATTTCTGACGGAATGGTGCCGCAAAACTCGCTCAGGATGGCCGTTTTCCCATTGATTCACAAAAAAACTCGCAGTTGAATTTTTCGCAATGGTCACAACCAATCATCTCCGTTTGACCCAAAACTCATGTTTGGTGAGTTTTCGGCACTTTCATTTCGAACGGAACGGTGCCGCAAAAATCGAGCGGGATGGTCATTTTTCCCACCGATTCACCAAAAAACCTCGCAGTTGAATTTTTCGTAACGGACGCACCCAATCATCTCCGTTTGGCCCAAAACTCATGTTTGGTGGGTTTTGGGCACTTTCATTTCTGACAGAATGGTGCGGCAAAACTTGCTCGGGATGGCCTTTTTTCCCACTGTTTCACCAAAAAACTCGAAGTTGAATTTTTCGCAACGGACGAACCCAATCATCTCCGTTTGACCCAAAACTCATGTTTGGTGGGTTTTTGGCACTTTCATTTCGAACGGAACGGTGCCGCAAAAATCGAGCGGGATGGTCGTTTTTCCCACTAATTCACCAAAAAAACTCGTAGTTGAATTTTTCGTAACGGACGCACCCAATCATCTTCGTTTGACCTAAAACTCATGTTTGGTGGGTTTTCGGCACTTTCATTTTCGATGGAACGGTGCCACAAAACTCGCTCGGTATGGCCGTTTTTCCCACTGATTCACTAGAAAACTCGTAGTTGAAGTTTTCGCAACGGACTCACCCAATCATCTCCATTTGACCCAAAACTCAAGTTTGGTGGGTTTTTGGTACTTTCATTTCCGATGGAACGGTGCCGCAAAACTCGCTCGGGGTGGCCGTTTTCCCACTGATTCACCAAAAAACTCGCAGTTGAATTTTTCGCAACGGACGCACCCAATCATCTCCGTTTGACCCAAAACTCATGTTTGGTCGGTTTTTGGCACTTTCATTTCTGACAGAATGGTGCGGCAAAACTTGGTCGGGATGGCCTTTTTCCCACTGTTTCACCAAAAAACTCAAAGTTGAATTTTTCGTAACGGACGCACCCAATCATCTCCGTTTGACCCAAAACTCAAGTTTGGTGGGTTTTCGGCACTTTCATTTTGAACGGAACGCTGCCGCAAAAATCGAGCGGGATGGTCGTTTTTCCGACTGATTCACCAAAAAACCTCGCAGTTGAATTTTTCGTAACGGACGCACCCAATCATCTCCGTTTGACCCAAAACTCATGTTTGGTGGGTTTTTGGCACTTTCATTTCAGACAGAATGGTGCGGCAAAACTTGGTCGGGATGGCCTTTTTTCCCACTGTTTCACCAAAAAAACTCGAAGTTGAATTTTTCATAACGGACGCACCCAATCATCTCCGTTTGACCCAAAACTCTTGTTTGGTGGGGTTTTGGCACTTTCATTTCTAACGGAACGGTGCCGCAAAACTCGCTCCGTCTGGCTGTTTTTCCCACTGTTTCACCACAAAACTTGCAGTTAAATTTTTCACAACGGATTCACCCAATCATCTCCGTTTGACACAAAAGTCATGTTTGGTGGGTTTTTGGCACTTTCATTTTTGACGGAACGGTGCCGCAAAACTCGCTCGGGATGGCCGTCTTCCCACTAATTCACCAAAAACTCGCAGTTGAATTTTTCGTAACAGACGCACTCAATCATCTCCATTTGACCCAAAACTCTTGTTTGGTGGGGTTTTGGCACTTTCTTTTGCGACGAAACGGTGCCGCAAAACTCGCTCCGTATGGCTGTTTTTCCCACTGTTTCATCAGAACACTTGCACTTGAATTTTTCACAATGGATTCACCCAATCATCTCCGTTTGACACAAAACTCATGTTTGGTGGGTTTTTGGCACTTTCATTTTTGACGGAACGGTACCGCAAAACTCGCTCGGGATGGCCGTTTTCCCACTAATTCACCAAAAACTCGCAGTTGAATTTTTCGCAACGGACGCACCCAATTATCTCCATTTGACCCAAAACTCAAGTTTGGTGGGTTTTTGGCACTTTCATTTTCGACGGAACGGTGCCGCAAAACTCGCTCCGTATGGCTGTTTTTCCCACTGTTTCACCAGAAAACTTGCAGTTGAATTTTTTACAATGGACACACCCAATCATCTCCGTTTGACCCAAAACTCGTGTTCGGTGTGTTTTTGGCACTTTCATTTCCGACGGAACGGTGCTGCAAAATTCGCTCGGGATGGCCGTTTTCCCACTGATTCAACAAAAAACTCGCACTTGAATTTTTCGCAACGGACTCACCCAATCATCTCCATTTGACACAAAACTCATGTTTGGTTGGGTTTTCGCACTTTCATTTTTGAAGGAACGGTGCCACAAAAATCGAGCGGGATGGCCGTTTTTTCCACTGATTCACCAAAAAAACTCACAGTTAAATTTTTCGCAACGGACGCACCCAATCATCTTCGTTTGACCTAAAACTCATGTTTGGTGGGTTTTTGGCACTTTCATTTTCAATGGAACAGTGCCGCAAAACTCGCTCGGTATGGCTGTTTTTCCCACTGATCCACCAAAAAACCCGCATTTGAATTTTTCGCAGCAGACGCACCCAATCATCTTCGTTTGACCCAAAACTCATGTTTGGTGGGTTTTTGGCACCTTCATTTCTGATGGAACGGTGCCGCAAAACTCGCTCGGGATGGCCGTTTTCCCACTGATTCACCAAAAACTCGCAGTTGAATTTTTCACAATGGACGCACCCAATCATCTCCGTTTGACCCAAAACTCATGTTTGGTGAGTTTTCGGCACTTTCATTTCGAACGGAACGGTGCCGCAAAAATCGAGCGGGATGGTCATTTTTCCCACTGATTCACTAAAAAACGTCGCAGTTGAATTTTTCGTAACGGACGCACCCAATCATCTCCGTTTTACCCAAAACTCATGTTTGGTGGGTTTTTGGCACTTTCATTTCTGACAGAATGGTGCGGCAAAATTTGGTCGGGATGACCTTTTTCCCACTGTTTCACCAAAAAAACTCGAAGTTGAATTTTTCGCAACGGACGCACCCAATCATCTCCGTTTGACCCAAAACTCAAGTTTGGTGGGTTTTCGGCAGTTTCGTTTCGAACGGAACGGTGCCGCAAAAATCGAGCGGGATGGTCGTTTTTCCGACTGATTCACCAAAAAACTTCGCAGTTGAATTTTTCGTAACGGACGCACCCAATCATCTCCGTTTGACCCAAAACTCATGTTTGTGGGTTTTTGGCACTTTCATTTCTGACAGAATGGTGCGGCAAAACTTGGTCGGGATGGCCTTTTTTCCCACTGTTTCACCAAAAAACTCGAAGTTGAATTTTTCGTAACGGACGCACCCAATCATCTCCGTTTGACCCAAAACTCTTGTTTGGTGGGGTTTTGGCACTTTCATTTCCGACGGAACGGTGCCGCAAAACTCGCTCCGTCTGGCTGTTTTTCCCACTGTTTCACCAGAAAACTTGCAGTTAAATTTTTCACAACGGATTCACCCAATCATCTCCGTTTGACACAAAAGTCATGTTTGGTGGGTTTTTGGCACTTTAATTTTTGACGGAACGGTGCCGCAAAACTTGCTTGGGTGGCCGTCTTCGCACTAATTCACCAAAAACTCGCAGTTGAATTTTTCGTAACAGACGCACCCAATCATCTTCATTTGACCCAAAACTCTTGTTTGGTGGGGTTTTGGCACTTTCATTTGCGACGGAACGGTGCTGCAAAACTCGCTCCGTATGGCTGGTTTTCCCACTGTTTCACGAGAAAATTTGCAGTTGAATTTTTCACAATGGATTCACCCAATCATCTCCGTTTGACACAAAACTCATGTTTGGTGGGTTTTTGGCACTTTCATTTTTGACGGAACGGTACCGCAAAACTCGCTCGGGATGGCCGTTTTCCCACTAATTCACCAAAAACTCGCAGTTGAATTTTTCGCAACGGACGCACCCAATTATCTCCATTTGACCCAAAACTCAAGTTTGGTGGGTTTTTGGCACTTTCATTTTCGACGGAACGGTGCCGCAAAACTCGCTCCGTATGGCTGTTTTTCCCACTATTTCACAAGAAAACTTGCAGTTGAATTTTTCACAATGGACACACCCAATCATCTCCGTTTGCCCCAAAACTCATGTTCGGTGTGTTTTTGGCACTTTCATTTCCGACGGAATGGTGCTGCAAAATTCGCTCGGGATGGCCGTTTTCCCACTGATTCACCAAAAAACTCGCACTTGAATTTTTCGCAACGGACTCACCCAATCATCTCCATTTGACACAAAACTCATGTTTGGTTGGGTTTTGGCACTTTCATTTCTGACGGAATGGTGCCACAAAAATCGAGCGGGATGGCCGTTTTTTGCACTGATTCAACAAAAAAACTCGCAGTTAAATTTTTCGCAACGAACGCACCCAATCATCTTCGTTTGACCTAAAACTTATGTTTGGTGAGTTTTTGGCACTTTCATTTTCAATGGAACAGTGCCGCAAAACTCGCTCGGTATGGCTGTTTTTCCCACTGATCCACCAAAAAACCCGCATTTGAATTTTTCGCAGCAGACGCACCCAATCATCTTCGTTTGACACAAAACTCATGTTTGGTGGGTTTTTGGCACCTTCATTTCTGACGGAACGGTGCCGCAAAACTCGCTCGGGATGGCCGTTTTCCCACTGATTCACCAAAAAACTCGCAGTTGAATTTTTCGCAACGGACGCACCCAATCATCTCCGTTTGACCCAAAACTCATGTTTGGTGAGTTTTCGGCACTTTCATTTCGAACGGAACGGTGCCGCAAAAATCGAGCGGGATGGTCATTTTTCCCACTGATTCACTAAAAAACGTCGCAGTTGAATTTTTCGTAACGGACGCACCCAATCATCTCCGTTTGACCCAAAACTCATGTTTGGTGGGGTTTTGGCACTTTCATTTCTGACAGAATGGTGCGGCAAAACTTGGTCGGGATGACCTTTTTTCCCACTGTTTCACCAAAAAACACGAAGTTGAATTTTTCGCAACGGACGCACCCAATCATCTCCGTTTGACCCAAAACTCATGTTTGGTGTGTTTTTGGCACTTTCATTTCAAACGGAACGGTGCCGCAAAAATCAAGCGGGATGGTCATTTTTCCCACTGATTCACCAAAAAAACTCGCAGTTGAATTTTTCGTAACGGAGGCACCCAATCATCATCGTTTGACCTAAAACTCATGTTTGGTGGGTTTTCGGCACTTTCATTTTCGACGGAACGGTGCCACAAAACTCGCTCGGTATGGCCGTGTTTTTCCCACTGATTCACTAGAAACTCGTAGTTGAAGTTTTAACAACGGACGCACCCAATCAACTCCATTTGACCCAAAACTCAAGTTTGGTGGGTTTTTGGAACTTTCATTTCTGATGGAACGGTGCCGCAAAACTCGCTCGGGATGGCCGTTTTCCCACTGATTCACCAAAAAACTCACAATTGAGTTTTTCGCAACGAACGCACCCAATCATCTCCGTTTGACCCAAAACTTATGTTTGGTGAGTTTTCGGCACTTTCATTTCGAACGGAACGGTGCCGCAAAAATAGAGCGGGATGGTCGTTTTTCCCACTGATTCACCAAAAAACCTCGCAGTTGAATTTTTCGTAACGGACGCACCCAATCATCTCCGTTTGACCCAAAACTCAAGTTTGGTGGGTTATTGGCACTTTCATTTCTGACGGAATGATGCGGCAAAACTTGGTCGGGATGGCCGTTTTTCCCACTGTTTCACCAAAAAACTCGAAGTTGAATTTTTCGTAATGGACGCACCCAATCATCTCCGTTTGACCCAAAACTCTTGTTTGGTGGGGTTTTGGCACTTTCATTTCCGACGGAACGGTGCCCCAAAACTCGCTCCGTATGGCTATTTTTCCCACTGTTTCACCAGAAAACTTGCACTTGAATTTTTCACAATGGATTCACCCAATCATCTCCGTTTTACACAAAACTCATGTTTGGTGGGTTTTTGGCACTTTCATTTTTGACGGAATGGTACTGCAAAACTTGCTCGGGATGGCCGTTTTCCCACTAATTCACCAAAAACTCGCAGTTAAATTTTTCACAACGGACGCACCCAATTATCTCCATTTTAGCCAAAACTCAAATTTGGTGGGTTTTGGCACTTTCTTTTTCGACGGAACGGTGTCGCAAAACTCGCTCCGTATGACTGTTTTTCCCACTGTTTCTCCAGAAAACTTGCAGTTGAATTTTTCACAATGGACACACACAATCATCTCCGTTTGACCCAAAACACATGTTCAGTGGGTCTTTGGCACTTTCATTTCCAACGGAACGGTGCTGCAAAATTCGCTCGGGATGGTCGTTTTCCCACTGATTCACCAAAAAACTCGCAGTTGAATTTTTCGCAACGGACTCACCCAATCATCTCCGTTTGACACAAAACTCATGTTTGGTTGGGTTTTGGCACTTTCATTTCTGACGGAACGGTGCCGCAAAAATCGATCAGGATGGCCGTTTTTTCCACTGATTCACCAAAAAAACTCACAGTTAAATTTTTCGCAACGGACGCACCCAATCATCTTCGTTTGACCCAAAACTCTTGTTTGGTGGGGTTTTGGCACTTTCATTTCCGACGGAACGGTGCCGCAAAACTCGCTCCGTATGGCTGTTTTTCCCACTGTTTCAATAGAAAACTTGCACTTGAATTTTTCACAACGGATTCACCCAATCATCTTTGTTTGACACAAAACTCATGTTTGGTGGGTTTTTGGCACTTTCATTTTTGACGGAACGGTACCGCAAAACTCGCTCGGGATGGCCGTTTTCCCACTAATTCATCAAAAACTCGCAGTTCAATTTTTCGCAATGGATGCACCCAATTATCTGCATTTGACCCAAAACTCAAGTTTGGTGGGTTTTTGGCACTTTCATTTTCGACGGAACGGTGCCGCAAAACTCGCTCCGTATGGCTGTTTTTCCCACTGTTTCACCAGAAAACTTGCAGTTGAATTTTTCACAATGGACACACCCAACCATCTCCGTTTGACCCCAAACTCATGTTCGGTGGGTTTTTGACACTTTCATTTCTGACAGAATGGTGCGGCAAAACTTGGTCGGGATGGCCTTTTTTCCCACTGTTTCACCAAAAAACTCGAAGTTGAATTTTTCGTAACGGACGCACTCAATCATCTCCGTTTGACCCAAAACTCTTGTTTGGTGGGGTTTTGGCACTTTCATTTCCGACGGAACGGTGCCGCAAAACTCGCTCCGTATGGCTGTTTTTCCCACTGTTTCACCAGAAAACCTGCAGTTGAATTTTTCACAACGGATTCACCCAATCATCTCCGTTTGACACAAAAGTCATGTTTGGTGGGTTTTGGCACTTTCATTTTTGACGGAACGGTGCCACAAAACTCGCTCGGGATAGCCGTTTTCCCACTAATTCACCAAAAACTCGCAGTTGAATTTTTCGTAACAGACACACCCAATCATCTCCGTTTGACCCAAAACTCTTGTTTGGTGGGGTTTTGGCACTTTCATTTCCGACGGAACGGTGCCGCAAAACTCGCTCCGTATGGCTGTTTTTCCCACTGTTTCACCAGAAAACACGCACTTGAATTTTTCACAACGGATTCACCCAATCATCTCCGTTTGACACAAAACTCATGTTTGTGGGTTTTTGGCACTTTCATTTTTGACGGAATGGTACCGCAAAACTCGATCGGGATGGCCGTTTTCCCACTAATTCACCAAAAACTCGCAGTTGAATTTTTCGCAACGGATGCACCCAATTATCTCCATTTGACCCAAAACTCAAGTTTGGTGGGTTCTTGGCACTTTCATTTTCGATGGAACGGTGCCGCAAAACTCGCTCCGTATGGCTGTTTTTCCCACTGTTTCACCAGAAAACTTGTAGTTGAATTTTTTACAATGGACACACCCAATCATCTCCGTTTGACCCAAAACTCATGTTTGGTGGGTTTTTGGCACTTTCATTTCCGACGGAACGGTGCTGCAAAATTCGCTCGGGATGGCCATTTTCCCACTGATTCACCAAAAAACTCACAGTTGAATTTTTTGCAACGGACTCACCCAATCATCTCCGTTTGACACAAAACTCATGTTTGGTTGGGTTTTGGCACTTTCATTTCTGACGGAACGGTGCCGCAACAATCGAGCGGGATGGCCATTTTTTCCACTGATTCACCAAAAAAAAACTCGCAGTTAAATTTTTCGCAACAGACGCACCCAATCATCTTCGTTTGACCTAAAAGTCATGTTTGGTGGGTTTTTGGCACTTTCATTTTCAATGGAACAGTGCCGCAAAACTCGCTCGGTATGGCTGTTTTTCCCACTGATTCACCAGAAAACTCGCAATTGAATTTTTCGCAACAGACGCACTCAATCATCTCCGTTTCACCCAAAACTCAAGTTTGGTGGTTTTTGGAACCTTCATTTCTGACGGAACGGTGCCGCAAAACTCGCTCGGGATGGCCGTTTTACCACTGATTCACCAAAAAACTCAAAGTTGAATTTTTCGCAACGGACGCACCCAATCATCTCCGTTTGACCCAAAACTCATGTTTGGTGAGTTTTCGGCACTTTCATTTCGAACGGAACGGTGCCGCAAAAATCGAGCGGGATGGTCGTTTTCCCACTGATTCACCAAAAAACCTCGCAGTTGAATTTTTCGTAACGGACGCATCCAATCATCTCTGTTTGACCCAAAACTCATGTTTGGTGGGTTTTTGGCACTTTCATTTTTGACAGAATGGTGCGGCAAAACTTGGTTGGGATGGCCTTTTTTCCCACTGTTTCACCAAAAAACTCGAAGTTGAATTTTTCGCAACAGACGCACCCAATCATCTCCGTTTGAACAAAAACTCATGTTTAGTGGGTTTTTGGCACTTTCATTTCGAACGGAACGGTGCCGCAAAAAACGAGCGGGGTGGTCGTTTTTCCCACTGATTCACCAAAAAAACTCGCAGTTGAATTTTTCGTAACGGACGCACCCAATCATCTTCGTTTGACCTAAAACTCATGTTTGGTGGGTTTTCGGCACTTTCAATTTCGACGGAACGGTGCCACAAAACTCGCCCGGTATGGCCATTTTTACCACTGATTCACTAGAAAACTCGTAGTTGAAGTTTTCGCAACGGACGCACCCAATCATCTCCATTTGACTCAAAACTCAAGTTTGGTGGTTTTTTGGTACTTTCATTTCCGATGGAACGGTGCCGCAAAACTCGCTCGGGATGGCCGTTTTCCCACTGATTCACCAAAAAACTCGCAATTGAATTTTTCGCAACGGACGCACCCAATCATCTCCGTTTGACCCAAAACTCATGTTTGGTGAGTTTTCGGCACTTTCATTTCGAACCGAACGGTGCCGCAAAAATCGAGCGGGATGGTCGTTTTTTCCACTGATTCACCAAAAAACCTCGCAGTTGAATTTTTCGTAAAGGACGCACCCAATCATCTCCGTTTGACCCAAAACTCATTTTTGGTGGGTTTTTGGCACTTTCATTTCTGACACAATGGTGCGGCAAAACTTGGTCGGGATGGCCTTTTTCCCACTATTTCACCAAAAAACTCGAAGTTGAATTTTTCGTAACGGACGCACCCAATCATCTCCGTTTGAGCCAAAACTCTTGTTTGGTGGGGTTTTGGCACTTTCATTTCCGACGGAACGGTGCCGCAAAACTCGCTCTGTATGGCTGTTTTTCCCACTGTTTCACCAGAAAACTTGCAGTTGAATTTTTCACAACGGATTCACCCAATCATCTCCGTTTGACACAAAACTCATGTTCGGTGGGTTTTTGGCACTTTCATTTCCGACGGAACGGTGCTGCAAAATTCGCTCGGGATGGCCGTTTTCCCACTGATTCACCAAAAAACTCGCAGTAGAATTTTTTGCAACGGACTCACCCAATCATCTCCGTTTGACGCAAAACTCATGTTTGGTGGGTTTTTGTCACTTTCATTTCGAACGGAACGGTGCCGCAAAAATCGAGCGGGATGGTCGTTTTTCCCACTGATTCACCAAAAAAACTCGCAGTTGAATTTTTCGTAACGGACGCACCCAATCATCTTCGTTTGACCTAAAACACATGTTTGGTGGGTTTTCGACACTTTCATTTTCAATGGAACGGTGCCGCAAAACTCGCTCGGTATGGCTGTTTTTCCCACTGATTCACTAGAAAACTCGCTGTTGACGTCTATTAACTATCATTATTTACCGTCAACAATACTTGAATAAATGCCAAAAAGGATTGCCAACTTAGAAATAGGAGGTTTATACTAACAAATTCCTGGAGATTTGGTGATTCTATATTTTCCAGGGATTAAACAGGAAAACCAACTACATTGCTTCCCCAAGAAGGAACCCGATGCAAATTACTGCACCGCCAAGTCAGGAAGTTTCTAGAAGACTCCAGACGACACCAGAAGACACCACGAGGCGAGGCACCATGGGAGGCTGACCTGTGGGACCGACCGGTCCCCTAGGCCCACCGGTCGGTCCTGGCCAGGGCCCCCATGACTCCTCCTACCGGAATCTTCCTCCACCGACCTCTAGGATGCATCTCGGACGTACCTCAAGTCGGTTTGATCCAATGGCCATGGATCCACCGCCAGGGCTATATAACCAGACCCCTGACCCCTCCCCCCTCCAAGGAGAAGGAAGATCAGAAGAGACAGAAGACAGAGAATTAGGGTTTCTAGAGAGAGAGAGTTAGAGCTCTACATCAAGATTAGAGTTTAGTCTAGCTAGGTTCAAGTAGAGGCAGCGACTTCGTCGGCCTATCCGGCTAGAAGCTTCGTCTGAGTCTCCGGATCGTTGTTGAAGACTCGGTAATTTGTATCTTTATTCGACATTATGCTACTTTAATATATTTCAGTTTATTCAGTTTTGGAGTTTATTCTAGTTATATATTTAATATAGATCTGATTATGATAAAGTTTATGATCATGTTTGTAAAGTACTTAGCATTATTCTGGATAGAGTTAAGTGGTCAAACTGGTGTAAACATGGTGTTTAGGCTAACTTTGCCTGCGAATACATCCTATGCTCCGGGTCGAGAGGTAGATCGCAGGAGTGACATTCCTGTTGAGTCCTTTGTAGTCCTCCCCCCGAGTGTAGACCTTAGTAGGAAGTGGTTGCAAGTTAGAATTCATTACTTTGTTCTTGATTCTAATTTAGTAATGTCCCTTGATCATGGATGATAGATTAATTAACTATAAATGATTGTATTTTAACTAGAGTAACCACTAGGCTTAGTAAATGTGAAGTAACTTAGGTTTGGAATCTCCTAATTAATCTCCTGACTGCTCTACTTGATTCATGTAGTTCGCTTTATCTCTAGAATTCCCGTTATCATTATCATTATTCAATATTTATCTTTATCTTGTCTTACCCCTGTTTAGACATGTGAGTAGTAACGAATGAATAGTAATCTCCACTACCTTTGAATTACATTTATATCCATTTGTTCCCCGCTTCGCTGTTATCTTTGGTAAAATATAAATAACGATACCTAGACAACCTGGGTGAAATGCTGCTACAACAGGTATATTTATCTGTGCGCTTGCGGATAAATATTTGTTTATATCTTTTGAGCTAGTGTTACAAATGAATTACATTTCTAGTATCATGTTGGGGATGACAACTTAACTTTAAGTGATGCTAGGAGTGTCCTGTACATTTCTAAGGGCTTTTGCTAGAGTCAGTTCATTAAAGTTTATTATAGGCAATTGCTTTAAGAAGTGTCAACAAGCATTTCTGGCGCCGTTGCCAGGGAGTGAGCAGCGGAAGCCACCGGGAACCAAATGGAAACCAGTGAATTAGTGGGAATAAAACTTATTAGGATTTCAACCAGGCAAAGGAGATTATTACTATTCATTCATTAACTTGTACCTCTGTCTTGGCAGGCTTACCCTTGTCTTTCTTTGTTTATATCATATACAGGGTAACACAGGTTCAGTTGTAATTCATCACTTACAAATCAACAATCAACTAGACCGTGTGGAAGATCAACATCAGTAGTCAAGCCATGGCTAACAAGACTCGCTGGAGTTCTCTACTCCAAGTGTCAGGAACATTCATACCGGACCTAAACTCTAGACGAATAACCTTGAGTTCAAGCTCAAGCCAAGTCTTATCAACATGGTGCAAGCTACTACATTTGGTGGAAAGGAAGAAGAAGATGCAACTGCTCATCTACAAGATTTCTTGGAGATTGGAAGCACCATCATCATCACGGACGTTCCCCAGGACATTATACTCCTTCGTAACGCACTATGTGCGGCTATCCTCAATCAAATACCAGAGAAGAAGGAACCAGGATGCCCCACCATTGAGTGCTCAATTGGAAATCAATGGTTAAGTAACGCACTATGTGATCTTGGAGCTAGTGTTAGCGTGATGACCGCATCAGTCTACTATAAGCTCAACCATTCAACACTTATGTCAACACCAATGTGTCTTCAGCTAGCTGATCAATCACTCAGATACCCAATAGGAATTGCTGAGAACATCCCAGTCAAGATTAGAGAGTTCTTCATACCAGTGGACTTCGTGGTACTAGAAATGCACCCAGATTCAAAAGTATCACTCATTCTAGGGAGACCATTTTCGAGCACCGCCAAGGCCCATATTGATGTCAGAGCTAGAGAAATCAGGTTCACCATAAATGGAAAGGAAGAAAAGTTCTCATTTAAACCACGGCCCGAACAATGCTCAACTCTAGTAGACCATAAAGCTCAAGAAATAAAACTGCTGTCTCCGGTAGTGGAGACCCATCAAGAAAAATAAAGAAGACTGGAGAGTCCAAATTCGGTGGACTTTAAACCCCGAACCTTCGCCGAAGGTAACTCGGTAGTTATCAACATTTACTTTTGCACTTCATTTTTATTTGCTCATACATAGGAAAACAAAATAAAAATTAGCATCAACATTGCATCATAAAATTAGCCCCATGTAATTAATATTTACAAACCCTGTAATTATTATTTACTACGGCAACAAAAACATACAAGAATTTCATCATTAGAATCCTTGTTTTCTATAGTTTCATAAAAGCATTTTTCTTTTGCATACTTGCATTGTACAAATACGGGAGACATACGGACCCATAGACACCTGGGACCCACCTCATATCACTTCAAATTATCACATGCACTCACAACCACTCATCTCACCTACCACCACATGCAACCGTCGGCATATACTCCAAAGAGTGGGAACTTGAGCAAGGTAGTTAAGGGAACAAGTTGGAGACAAGTGGGCCTAGGAGGGGACCGGTCGGTCCCACCACTAGACCGATCGGCCTCCTCACTCTCCCCCTATAAAAGGACAAGCATCCCTCACACTCTCTACGCACTCCACTCTTCAGAAACACCAGCCTCACTTCAAAATTCGAAATTTCGATTTCGAGTTCGCTTAGCACTTCATTTGGGGTAGTTTCTGAGTGAGTGAAGATACAAGAGAATAGAGGAGGAAGCCTTGAGCTAGTAGCAAGTAGATAGTAAGAGCAAGCAAGAAAAATCAATAAGAGAGGGGAAGTGCTATCCAATTAGTTAATGAAGTAGGAGAAGTTGAAATAAAAATGTCAACTTGAACGACTGACTCCTGGACTACTGACTTTTGGACCGCTAACTCTCTGACATTTATTTGCTCTAACCCTCACTTGTTCCACTAGTTTTGTCTGTGTGCTCTCTTGTTTTTGCAGCAAGGATGAGCAACTTCTTGAGAAAGGCAAAGAACACGCTCACTTTCCGATCAACGAGAAGTCGTTCGCGAGCTGGCTCATCCAAGGAGGCTCGGACATGGATACCTCATCCCTGCCTCGATCCTCTACCACGAGCCGGTCCGAGCCACGTGATCTTCTTCATGAGAGGCACATCAAGCTTCCGACAACCTACGAGAAGGACCTATTCAGGTATTACCGCGATAAAGAGTACACCCATACTCCTACCTTTGATCCACAATTTCTCCGAGACACAGGTATGGACTCTGAGTTCGATCTATTCTTTCATAATATTGGGTGAGACAACACTTGGGAGCTCTCTGAAGAGGGTTGTAGATTGCTCACTCTAGAATTTCTTTGCACTCTCTCTTCGGATGACACATATGTCTACTTTAGGCTATATATTGAACCTTTCACTCTCACATGGAAATAGTTCAGTCTAAATTTGGGTTTCCCCGAAAACTGCATCGTAGACATAGATGTTGTCTTAAGAAACTTTGATAGAGAAAGCTTTTGGAGGACATTACTGGCAAGAAAACAGATCATCACCCTTGCACTATTGATATACACAACCCCACGTTAAGGGTGATGCACAAGTGGCTAGGTTTCACTCTCTTTCCTAGGCAAGAGGGTCGTATTGTTAGAGTAGAGGAGTTAAAACTTATGTATGCTATGGTCAATAAAACTAAAATCTCACCCGTAAAACTCCTGGTAGACTACTGGCCTTACATTCACAATCTACAAGGCCCCATATCCATCACTTCTTGGGTTACTCGTCTTGCTGGAAATCTGAACTTAAATGGAAATATTATGTACATGTCCACTCCACGACCAGTCATAGGTTTCTACTTCTTCAGTCATGCACATCTCATAGAGAAGAGAAATAACAAACTCTACATGCAATATAAGGGATATACAAATGAATATGAGTTGCCAAACAGATCACTTGGTCTGTATGTCATGGAAACCTTTTTGCTAAACTTGCAGAGACCTGGCGCGGGAGTAGGAAGAAGACCCTCCGCAAGATTCACCAGAAACACTGCCCCTAGATATCAAGGAGAAGATGCTGCACCACCTGGACCAGCTTTCACTCACTATCAAGGATTCGAACGAGCTGGACCATCACACCATCAAGCTTGGGAAGATACTACTGCCTACGAGCCACATACACCACAAGATTCATGGGGCCAAGGAAACTTTCACAATTACACTCCACCACATCGCGAAGAGGATACGATGTATGACTTCCAGGGAGGACGAATGTCTTTCTCTAAGAGGTGTTCATGATGCCACTCATCATCCATATTCCTACCATGCCACCCATGGTTACCTAGAACACCAACACTACCACCAGTTCCCGTACCACAGAGACCCTTACTTTCAGGGCTCATCTTGAGACGGGTCAAGAAGACATGCGCCACAATCTTGAAGAGATACATCATCAAGGCGCCTAGACGAACGAGAATTTCTGCTACCTCTTCGGACACATGGGAATTAATCCACCTCAACCGCCACCACCGTACGAGTGAAACTAGATTGGGGGAGGACCCCCTATTCTCGAGGTAAGTATGTTGTACCCCTCTGTTTATTTTTGTTTTAGTATTGTTAGCTAGTATCTGTTTAGTATTTAAATAAAATAATCTTGATTTAGAATATAAAAAAGAAAAAGAACTGCTTTACATAGCCTCAACTGTAGAATAATTCCTTTCAAATTTTTAATTGAAAAATCTCAAAACAATGATCTTAACCAAAATTCGGATAGTTGAGAATTAGAAACGAAAAAGTCTAAGCTGCTATTTATCTTGTTCTTAGTTTCAATGAATCTCCGGAATTTTAATTTTAAAAGAACTTCAAATATATGATGAGAACCTGTATGACATAATAACTAAAGCCTGATAATAAATGATTCATACTTTGAGGCTGCTTACTCTGTTCTAAGTTTTTAGCTATGGTAGAGAGGTTTATCATGCTCTAAAGATCAAGCTTTTATAAATATAAAAGATTCACTCTTCTGAAGTACTATTGTGTTAGAGGCATGGGCTATGCAAAAATATGATAAGGAGGAAAGAAAAAGGGACAAGTGTCCGACTACCTCAGAAAAAAAGAAGAAAAAAAATTGTGTCTGATAAAAATATGAAAAGAAAAAGAATGATAGCCCATGGTCCCTCTAATAACAATATGCCAGTAAGAGTTGACAAATTTAAAAAGTTTCAAATGCTTGATCTAAAGGTATGACATTTCTCTCCCTAAGCTCTGAACTTTGACTGAGTAAAATGTGCTTTTTAATCTTAAAATTATATATATTTCAAAAGTGTCATATAGAGGATCTCTGAGCCTTTATTATGAAATTTTGCAAAACTCCAGAGTAAAGTTGGAATGAGGAATTTGAGACATAGTGCTTGACTTGATTGCTTCTAACTTTCAATTATTGTGAACTAAGGTAAAAGATTGGCGAAAGAAACATGTGAAAATTCTTCCAAACTCTTTTCAAGAAAGTTTTCAGTTGATGGCTTGTATTTTACTCCCAGAACCCTATGTTTACTAAGGGACTAGCAAAAGTTTAGCTTGGGGGAGTTTGTTGACGTCTATTAACTATCATTATTTACCATCAACAATACTTGAATAAATGCCAAAAAGAATTGCCAACTTAGAAATAGGAGGTTTAAACTAACAAATTCCACTAGATTTGGTGATTCTATATTTTCCTGGGATTAAACAGGAAAACCAACTACATTGCTTCCCCAAGAAGGAACCCAACACAGATTACTCCACCGCCAACTCAGGAAGTTTCTAGAAGACTCCCGAGGACACCAGAAGACACCACGAGGCGAGGCACCACGGGAGGCTGACCTGTGGGACCCACCGGTCCCCTGGGCCCACCGGTCAGTCCTGGCCAGGGCCCCCACGACTCCTCCTTCCGGAATCTTCCTCCACCGACCTCTAGGATGCATCTTGGCCGTACCTCAAGTCGGTTTGATCCAATGGCCACGGTTCCATGCCCAGGGCTATATAACCAGACCCTTGACCCCCTCTAGGGAGAAGGAAGATCAGAAGAGACAGAAGACAGAGAATTAGGGTTTCTAGAGAGAGAGTTAGAGCTCTACATCAAGATTAGAGTTTAGTCTAGCTAGGTTCAAGTAGAGGCAGGCGACTTCGTCGGCATATCCGGCTAGAAGCTTCGTCTGAGTCTCTGGATTGTTGTTGAAGACTCGGTAATTTGTATCTTTATTCGACTTTGTGCTACATTAATATATTTTAGTTTATTCAGTTTTGGAGTTTATTCTAGTTATATATTTAATATAGATCTGATTATGATAAAGTTTATGATCATGTTCGTAAAGTACTTAGCTTTATTCCGGATAGAGTTAAGTGGTCAAACTGGTGTAAACATGGTGTTTAGGCTAAGTTTGCCTGTGAATACATCCTATGCTCCGGGTCGAGAGGTAGATCGCTGGAGTGACATTCCTGTTGAGTCCTTTGTAGTCCTCCCCCTGAGTGTAGACCTTAGTAGGAAGCGGTTGCAAGTTAGAATTCATTACTTTGTTCTTGATTCTAATTTAGTAATGTCCCTTGATCATGGATGATAGATTAATTTGCTATAAATAATTGTATTTTAACTAGAGTAACCACTAGGCTTAGTAAATGTGAAGTAACTTAGGTTTCGAATCTCTTAATTAATCTCCTGACTGCTCTGCTTGATTCTTGTAGTTCGCTTTATCTCTAGAATTCCCGTTATCATTATCATTATTCAATATTTATCTTTATTTTATCTTACCCCTGTTTAGACATGTGAGTAGTAATGAATGAATAGTAATCTCCACTACCTTTGAATTACATTTATATCCATTTGTTCCCCGCTTCGTTGTTATCTTTGGTAAAATATAAATATTGATACCTAGACAACCTGGGTGAAATGCTGCTACAACAGGTATATTTATCTGTGCGCTTGCGGATAAATATTTGTTTATATCTTTTGAGCTAGTGTTACAAATGAATTACATTTCTAGTATCATGTTGGGGATGACAACTTAACTTTAAGTGATGCTAGGAGTGTCCTGTACATTTCTGAGGGCTTTTGCTAGAGTCAGTTGATTAAAGTTTATTATAGGCAATTGCTTTAAGAAGTGTCAACACTCGCAGTTGAATTTTTCACAATGGACGAACCCAATCATCTCTGTTTGACCCAAAACTCATGTTTGGTGGGTTTTTGGCACTTTCATTTCTGACGGAACGGTGCCGCAAAACTCGCTCGGGATGGCCGTTTTCCCACTGATTCAACAAAAAACTCGTAGTTGAATTTTTCGCAACGGACGCACCCAATCATTTTCGTTTGACCTAAAACTCATGTTTGGTGGGTTTTCGGCACTTTCATTTTTGACGGAATAGTGCCGCAAAACTTGCTCGGGATGGCCGTTTTTCCCACTGATTCACTAGAAAACTCGCAGTTGAATTTTTCGCAACGGACGCACCCAATCATCTCTGTTTGACTGTTGGCATTTCTTAACGTTCTTACTAAGAATGGACCTTACGATCCATCCCTGGCAACAGCGCCAGAAATGCACGTTGACACTTACTAACGTCGTCACTAAGAATGGACTTTGCAATCCATCCATGGCAACGGCGCCGGATATTGGCATAGAAATGGACCCGAAGATCTATTCCCAGCAATAGCGCTAGAAGTGTCTGTTCGATGTCTCTTAACAAGTTGCTTAGAATGGCGCGTTTCCAGCAACAGTGTTAAGCATGCATCTATACGATAGTTCGTAGGTTTGGAGTTTAGGTCCGCAAGCGCACGGAATTATCGTGTAGCATTTCACCCGGAGATATACCGAGTATCGTGATTTATTGGTTCGCTCAAGGACGGCTTTGTATGTATCAAGTTCTAGGATAAATATAGTACCAAATACCATGATAGCAATAATGGATCAATTGTCATAACAGGTGATAAATAGTGATGATTTGAATAGTGGAGAAACACAATCTTGAGCATGGCAAAAGGGCAAAGAGTAAAAAGAGACTAAAAGAATAAATGAATAAAAGAATAATTGAATAACCTAATAGAGCAGGCATGGTCTAGATACAAGTCATTCATAGAACAAGTTAATCATGCAATCATATGACATAGAACTAATCTCATGCTTCAGATGGTTCGGGAGATTATGCGAGTACTGGTCTGCCAGCAACCTCTCGTAACAATTTAGACTCCTACACCCTAGCCGAACGTGGGGGAATGCCAAGGACGGACAGGGCTGTCACCACCTGCCGCCATCCCCACTACCGTGGACTAAGACCATGCAATTACCCGGCCTCTACATCCAAGAACCATGCTTGCATGCACAGAACCCACTCAGACTCCCCCGGGTCCCCGACCCTACGGATCGACAGGTAAGAAGCCTGAGCCTACTCAAAAGAGCATGATAAACCGCCACCCTTGACATAAGCTCATTTCTAATCATATAACAAGCATGAAGCAATTAGACTAATGTTCTATGTGAGAATACTACAATACACACTTAGCTCTAATTCATATAATACACTACTAACCCTAGGGTAGCAATATATTATAAGAACTATACACTAGAATGTATATTATACTAATTCCACAAGAACTATTCATAAGTTCATATACTAGCAACATGATATAAGACCTAAGATCTAAGTCATATACCAGAATACTAGAACAAGAACTATACTCTAGTTCATATGAAGAACTGTATCGAAAGAATGAAGACAGGGCTTTGGAGATCAGATCTATCTTATTCATACCCAATATCTCTCCAAGGAGCCAAGCCCTCCTTGATAGCTTTGCCTAGCTCTCTCTCTAGCACAAGAACAAGGAAAAACAAAGAAGTGGTAGTGCCCAAATGTGTAGCTCAAGAGGTGATAGTGTTCTACTTTGGCCTCCCCTCCCCCTCTCCTTATATAGGTGCTTTAGGTCGGTTTAGGAGGGGGCTTGCTGCAAAATTCACCCGAAACCGCCTTAGGTGCATTGATTGCACCGCCTCTGCAAAGGCGGTGGCCACATGGCGTCTCCAGGGGGGCGGCCGACCCAGGGGGCGGCCGCCCCCTGGCTGAGCCCAACAAGCCCAGGCAAAAGCCTGGGCTGCTCTTTTTGGGCTCCTGAGTTTGTTCCCGGCTGAAATTTGCTGCACTTCTATATGGGCTTTTTGTGTCCTTGTTCATTTTGCGCATTTCGGCGTGTTGGATTGCGCCTTTTTGGTTGTTATCCACCTGTATGCATGTTTATGATCTGCAAAACATAACTTTGCACTACATGTGGAACTTGGTTAGCAATAAATGTATATATGAGTAAAATACATGCTTTTCTCCTTTTATGTGGACTATGTTGGCGGGATAAATATGTCGATAAGAACCGCCAACATTGACCCAAAACTCATGTTTGGTGGGGTTTTGGCACTTTAATTTCTGATGGAATGGTGCGGCAAAACTTGGTCGGGATGGCCATTTTTCCCACTATTTCACCAAAAAACTCGCAATTGAATTTTTCACAACGGACGCACCCAATCATCTCCTTTTGACCCAAAACTCATGTTCGGTGGGTTTTTGGTACTTTCATTTCTGATGGAACGGTGCCGCAAAACTCGCTCGGTATTGCTGTTTTTCCCACTAATTCACCAGAAAACTCGCAGTTGAATTTTTCGCAACGGACGTACCAAATCATCTCCGTTTGATCCAAAACTCATGTTTGGTGGGTTTTTGGCACTTTCATTTCTGACGGAACGGTGTCGCAAAACTCGCTCGGGAGCAACGGACGCACCGAATCATCTCCGTTTGACCCAAAACTCATGTTTGGTGGGTTTTGGTGGGTTTTTGGCAACTTTCATTTCAAACGGAATGGTGCCGCAAAAATCGAGTGGGATGGTCGTTTTTCCCAGTGATTCACCAAAAAAACTCATAGTTGAATTTTTCGTAACGGACGCACCCAATCATCTTTGTTTGACCTAAAACTCATGTTTGGTGGGTTTTCGGCACTTTCATTTTCGACGGAACGGTGCCGAAAAACTCGCTCGGAATGGCCGTTTTTCCCACTGATTCACTAGAAAACTCGCAGTTGAATTTTTCTCAATGGACGCACCCAATCATCTCCGTTTGACCTAAAACTCATGTTTGGTGGGTTTTTGACACTTTCATTTCTAACGGAATGGTGCCGCAAAACTCTCTCGGAATGGCCATTTTTCCCACCGATTCACCAAAAAACTCGCAACTGAATTTTTCGCAATGGACACACCCAAAGATATCCGTTTGACCCAAAACTCATGTTTGGTGGGTTTTTGGCACTTTCATTTCCGATGGAACGGTGCCGCAAAACTCGCTCGGGATGGCCGTTTTTCCCTCTGATTCACCAGAAAACTCGCAGTTGATTTTTTCGCAACGAACGCGCCCAATCACCTTCGTTTGACCCAAAACTCATGTTTCGTGGGTTTTTGGCACTTTCATTTCTGACGGAACGGTGCCGTAAAAATCGAGCGGGATGGCCGTTTTTTCCACTGATTCACCAAAAAAACTCGCAGTTAAATTTTTCACAACGGACGCACCCAATCATCTTCGTTTGACCTAAAACTCATGTTTGGTGGGTTTTTGGCACTTTTGTTTTCGATGGAACGGTGCCGCAAAACTCGCTCGGTATGGCTGTTTTTCGCACTGTTTCACCAGAAAACTTGCAGTTGAATTTTTCACAACAGACTCACCCAACCATCTCTGTTTGACACAAAACTCATGTTTGGTGGTTTTAGGCACTTTCATTTTTGATGGAACGGTGCCGCAAAACTCGCTCGGGATGGCCGTTTTCCCACTGATTCACCAAAAACTCACAGTTGAATTTTTAACAATGGACGCACCCAATCATCTCCGTTTGACCTAAAACTCATGTTTGGTGGGTTTTTGGCACTTTCATTTCGAACGGAACGGTGCCACAAAAATCGAGCGGGATGGTCGTTTTTCCCACTCATTCACCAAAAAATTCGCAGTTGAATTTTTCGTAACGGACGCACCCAATCATCTTCGTTTGACCTAAAACTCATGTTTGGTGGGTTTTCGGCACTTTCATTTTCGACGGAACGGTGCCACAAAACTCGCTCGGTATGACCATTTTTCCCACTGATTCACTAGAAAACTCGTAGTTGAATTTTTCGCAACGGACGCACCCAATCATCTCCATTTGACCCAAAACTCATGTTTGGTGGGTTTTTGGCACTTTCATTTCTGACGGAATGGTGCCCCAAAACTCTCTCGGGACGGCCGTTTTTCCCACTAATTCACCAAAAAAACTCGCAGTTGAATTTTTCGCAATGGACACACCCAAAGATATCCGTTTGACCCAAAACTCATATTTGGTGGGTTTTTGGCACTTTCATTTTTGACGGAACGGTGCCGCCAAAATCGCGTGGGATGGCCATTTTTCCCACTAATTCACCAAAAAATCTCGTAATTGAATTTGTCACAATGGGACGCACCAAATCATCTCTGTTTGACCCAAAACTCTTGTTTGCTGGGGCTTTGGCACTTTCATTTCTGACGGAACGGTGCCGCAAAACTCGCTCGGGATGGCCTGTGGGGATATTACCTCTGTATACCCCCATGGACTTACATGGGCCCTTCTTCAAGGACAGCCCAGCTCGCGAGGCCTTGCAGCACACGACCGACTCGCTGTGCTCATCAAGGACTCTCCAGAAGCCTTGCCCGTCAAGGAAGATCCTAGAGTTAGATCCGGATTCCTTGCCTTAAGGAACCGCTTGTAATCTGATAAGGAATCGACAACTGTAACCCTGCTCCCCGACTATATAAGGCGAGCAGGGACCCCCTCTCATCAGAGGTCCATCAGACCCGAGATCACCTCAGATCCCTTCTGATCGCTCAATCAGCAATATAAACCAGCCACCAGAACACAGGACGTAGGGTATTACGGTGACTTGCCAGCCTGAACTTGTCTAAATCGCCATCTCTCGTCCTTGTGTTTACGCTTTGCAGACGTCTCGCATGCCTCCACCGCTCAATATACTACCTTAGGCATACCCCTCGGTAGACTATCGACCATATTTCATCGACAGTTGGCGCGCCAGGTAGGGGGTGTGTGCTACGACATCATGATCTGCCAAGCGGTCATCTTCCTCGACTCCATGATCCTCTCCGAGCTTGACGCCTCCTTCCATATCAGATCTATGATCTGGACCAGCGGCGCCGCCATCCTCGCTCCGGAGATCGTGGAACCCGCGCAGCTTCCTGCGCTGGACGCCTCGCCGTCCACCATCGTATCATCGCGCCAGCGCCCCGCGCGCCAAGACCTACCCGCAGCGATGACCTGGTCGAAGCCATCGATCGGGCCAACAAGAGGATCACCGACTGCATCGACGTCGTCGCCGTCTTCGCTCGTCACCGCCTTCACTTGTCGTTGATCAGGCTCGTCGTCGACCAGGATCATCGCCGCCTTCTTCGTTGCCTTCGTCGCCGACTTCGTCGCTGCCGTCCCTCGTCGCCAACCGGGCTCGTCGCCACCTTCACCCGTTGTCGTCGTAGCTCGTCGTCAACTGGGCTCGTCGTCGCCCTCGTCGCTGCCTTCACTCGTCGCCTTTGTCGCTGCCATCGCTCATCGTCAACCGGGCCCATCGCCGACCCACCCGCCACCCAAGATCGGATCTACATCAAGCTGCAGTCATCCTCCGCCATTGGTTTTTCTCCGTATTTTATTTGTACATCATCATGTACTACTGCTCTCCATATTTATTTTTCAGGGACTTCGCCTTCCCTTGTCGCCGACCAGGCCCGGGGATTTTGCTGTCGCTCGTTGCCGACCAGGCCCGGGGATTTTGCCGTCGCTCGTCGCCGACCAGGCCCGGGGACTTTGCCTTCACTCGTCGCCGACCAGGCCCGGGGACTTCGCCTTCGCTCGTCGCCATCCAAGCTCAAGGACTTCGATCGCTGCTGCCTTCGCCCTACGCTGCCGTCCCTCGTCATCAACCAGGATCGTCGCCGCCTTTCTCACCGCCTTCGCCCGTCGCCACCGTCGCAGCCGTCAACCGGGCTCATCGCCGCCTTCGCCAGTCGCCGCCGTCGCTCGTCACCAACCAGGCTCGTCGCCACCTTCGCTCGTCAGCAACCGGGCTCATTGCTGTCTTCGCCAAATGACTCGCCGACCTCTCCAAATGATCGCCGACCACTCCAGACGTTCGCCGACCTCTCCAAACAGCCTGCTGACGCTAAAGGAGTTTCAGAGCCGGGGTTACTGTCAACGCCAAACGCGTGCCTGAGCGCCCGCCCTCTGCGCTGTGGCGGCCAGTAGTCCTCCCAAGTGACGTCCTGACCTCTCTACGCGTGCATGAGCGCCTGCCCTCTGCACTACGCAGGGAAGGCTAAGCTTGGGCTGAGACCTCTAGAGGCTATACGTCCAGTACCTGTATGCGTCGTTTATGTGCTCGTTCTCCATACGGTCTCTAAGAAGCCTAACTGATGCCGACAAAAACTCAGAGCCGGGGCTGTTGTCACCATCGGACGCGTGCATGAGTGCCCGCCCTCTGCGCTAAGGTGGCCAACAGCTCTCCCGAGGGACGTCCCGACCTCTTTACGCGTGCATGAGCGTCCGCCCTCTACGCTACGAAGGAAAGGCTAACTTGGGCTGAGAATTCTGAAGCTACACGCTCAGCGCTCGCATTCGCGCTACCCACGCACTCGACGAACAGTCTCCATTCGCCTAGGTCACGCCACGATCGAGCCTCTCAGAAAAGATCCTGTCTGTGGTACCTCCCTACGCGTGCACGAGCGTCTGCCCTCTTAAGAACATATATGATGAATGATTGACTTTTGGGAGGAAGGTTTGAGGCTTTTCCCGGTTGAGTCATTATCTCGCTATGCGCTTAATGTTTATGACTAACCGGTGGCGTTGAGTTGTTTGTGTTCACCGGGTTGGTGTGCGTGTGCAACATGTGTCTCTTGGCTGTGTTGATGTGCAGGTGTGGAGCTCGGATACAGTGGTCAATGGCTAGGTGAAGGTCAAGTAGAGACGTGTTGTGCCGACGGACCGGGAGCGGTGTGGGATGGGCGTGCCGTGCGACGGACGTGCCATGCCGATGGACCCAGAGCGGTGAAGGGCAGACGTGAGGCTTGGACCGACGGACCGGAGGGCCAGAGGACCAGCTACGGTAGCTGGCACGTGGCATCGGCGAGCAGGAGCACATGGGGATGTGCGATGCATCGGCTGAGTCGGGAGGAAGACGATGGCGTCGTGGCACTTGGCACGAGGTCGGACACGGGCTTGCGTGCGGCGCAAGTGTCGTCGGCCGAGTCAAGAAAGAAGGCGAAGGCGTTGTGCCCGGCGTGGAGGCTGGACATGCATCGGCATCGGTGCCGGTGGTCGGGGTGTGCGAAGCACATCCCGTCTACGGTGCAGGTTCGGTAGCTGAGTCTCAAAAAGCTACCATCGATGATTTCCAGGTTTGGGTCTCAAAACCTAGGGTGGCGGGTTTCTGAGTTTGGGCCTCAAAACTCGGGGTGAACGGTTTGCCAGGTTTGGGCCTCAAAACCTGGGCTAGCGGGTTTCCCGGTTTGGGCCTCAAAACCGGGGGGAGTTCCAAAAGGACAGTCGACGCATGGCAGCATGGACAGACTGGCGCGGCGGCAAAGCTATCCATGAGGAAGGGGCGGTGGTCGACGTGACGGCACGTGGCGGCATCCTGGAGCTTGCGTCGAGGCGAAGTGAAGGATGAGAAGGCGCGTGACCGTCGGATGGAAAATGACCGAGATGGACGGTTTTACCCTCAAGGGGGTATTTGGGTCAGTGCTTTATGAGAGGGCGTTTTGGTCTTCGGACGTGCGCCTATATATATGAAGGGGGCTGGTTAGGGCAGCCCATCCTTGGAGGACTCACTCTCATTTTGTTTAGGTGAGAGGACGCTAGGGTGAGAGGAGAGACCGACTCTTGTTCTTGAGCTTTTCGCCATCCGCGTTTTGTATTGCGAGGAGTGGCTTGTAACCTGACACCGAGTGATAATACAATTCATCATCTTCCCAAATCCAAGGATCAAATTCGTCCTCCTCTTGTTGGCTGCGATTTTGGATCGAATTCGCGTTTTTGTTCATCGCGTTTTGGAACTTTTCATTTTTGATAGAACGATGCCGCCAAAATCGCATGGGATGGCCATTTTCCAACTAATTCACCAAAAAATTTCATAATTGAATTTGTCGCAACGAGACGCTCCCAATCATCTCCGTTTGTCCCAAAACTCGTGTTTGGTGGGTTTTTGGCACTTTTATTTCTGACGGGACGGTGCCGCAAAACTCGCTCGGGATGGCCATTTTCCCATTGATTGATCAAAAAACTCGCAGTTGAATTTTTTTCAACGGACGAACCCAATCATCTTTGTTTGACCTAAAACTCATGTTTGGTGGGTTGTTGGCACTTTCATTTCCGATGGAACGTTGCCGCAAAAATTGAGCGGGATGGCCGTTTTTCCCAATGATTCACCAAAAAAACTTGCCATTGAATTTTTCGCAACGGACGCACCCAATCATCTTCGTTTGACCTAAAACTCATGCTTGGTGGGTTTTTGGCACATTCATTTTCGACCAAACGGAGCCGCAAAACTTGCTCGGTATGGCCGTTTTCCCCACTATTTCACGAGACAACTCGAACTTGAATTTTTCGCAACAGACGCACCCAATCATCTCTGTTTGACCCAAAACTCATGTTTGGTGGGTTTTTTGTAGTTTCATTTCCGACGGAATGGTGTTGCAAAACTCTCTCTGGATGGCCGTTTTTCCCACTGATTCACCAAAAAAACTCGTAGTTGAATTTTTTGCAATGGACGCACCCAAAGATATTCCGTTTCACCCAAAACTCATGTTTGGTGGGTTTTTGGAACTTTTCATTTCTGACAGAACGATGCCGCCAAAATCGCATGGGATGGCCGTTTTCCCACTACTTCACCAAAAAATCTCATAATTGAATTTGTCGCAACGGGACGCACCCAATCATCTCCGTTTGACCCAAAACTCATGTTTGGTGGGTATTTGGCACTTTTATTTCCGACAGAACGGTGCCGCAAAACTCGGTCGGGATGGCCATTTTCCCACTGATTCACCAAAAAACTCGCAGTTGAATTTTTCGCATCGGACGCACCCAATCATCTTCGTTTGACCTAAAACTCATGTTTGGTGGGTTGTTGGCACTTTCATTTCTGACGGAACGTTGCCGCAAAAATTGAGCGGGATGGCCGTTTTTCCCAATGATTCACCAAAAAAATTGCAATTGAATTTTTCGCAACGGACGCACCCAATCATCTTCGTTTGAACTAAAACTCATGTTTGGTGGGTTTTTGGCACTTTCATTTTCGACCGAACGGTGCCGCAAACTCACTCGGTATGGCCGTTTTTCCAACTGTTTCACTAGAAAACTCGCAGTTGAATTTTTTGCAATGGACGCACCCAATCAACTCCGTTTAACCCAAAACTCATGTTTGGTGGGTTTTTGGCACTTTCATTTCTGACGGAACGATGCCGCCAAAATCGCATGGGATGGCCGTTTTCCCACTGATTCACCAAAAAATCTCATAATTGAATTTGTCGCAACGGGACGCACCCAATCATCTCCGTTTGACCCAAAACTCATGTTTGGTGGGTTTTTGGCACTTTCATTTCCGACGGAACGGTGCCGCAAAACTCGCTCGGTATAGCCGTTTTTTCCACTGAATCACGAGAAAACTCGTAGTTGAATTTTTTGCAACGAACGAACCCAATCATCTCCGTTTGACCCAAAACTCTTGTTTGGTGGGTTCTTGGCACTTTCATTTCCGACGGAACGGTGTCGCAAAACTCGCTCGGTATGGCCGTATTTTCCACTTTTCACCAGAAAACCCGTAGTTGAATTTTTCGCAACGGACGCATCCAATCATCTCCGTTTGACCCAAAACTCATGTTTGGTGGGTTTTTGGTAGTTTCATTTCCAACGGAACGGTGCCGCAAAACTCGCTCGGGATGGCCGTTTTCCCATTGATGCACTAAAAAACTCGCAGTTGAATTTTTCACAACGGACGCACCCAATCATCTCTGTTGGACCCAAAACTCATGTTTGGTGGGTTTTGGCACTTTCATTTCCGAAGGAACGGTGCCGCAATAATCGAGCGTGATGGCCGTTTTTCCCACTGATTAACCAAAAAACTCGCAGTTGAATTTTTCACAACGGACGCACACAATCATCTTCGTTTGACCTAAAACTCATGCTTGTTGGGTTTTTGGCACATTCATTTTCGACCAAACGGTGCCGCAAAACTCGCTCGGTATGGCCGTTTTCCCCACTATTTCACGAGACAACTCGAAGTTGAATTTTTCGCAACAGACGCACCCAATCATCTCTGTTTGACCCAAAACTCATGTTTGGTGGGTTTTTGGTAGTTTCATTTCCGACGGAATGGTGCCGCAAAACTCTCGGGATGGTCGTTTTTCCCACTGACTCACCAAAAAACTCGCAGTTGAATTTTTCGCAATGGACGCACCCAAAGATATCCCGTTTGACCCAAAAATCATGTTTGGTGGGTTTTTGGCAGTTTCATTTCAGACGGAACGGTGCCGCCAAAATCGCATTGGATGGTCGTTTTCCCACTAATTCACCAAAAAATCTCATAATTGAATTTGTCGCAACGGGACGCATCCAATCATCTCTGTTTAACCAAAACTCATGTTTGTTGGGTTTTTGGCAGTTTCATTTCCGGCGGAACGGTGCCGCAAAACTCGCTCGGGATGACCCTTTTCCATTGATTCACCAAAAAACTCACAATTGATTTTTTCGCAACGGACGCACCCAATCATCTCCGTTTGACCCAAAACTCAAGTTTGGTGGGTTTTTGACACTTTCATTTTCGACGGAACGGTGCCGCAAAACTCGCTCGGTATGGCTGTTTTTCCCACTGTTTCACCAGAAAACTCGCCGTTGAATTTTTCTCAACGGACGCACCCAATCATCTCAGTTTGACCCAAAACTCGAGTTTGGTGGGTTTTTGCCACTTTCATTTTCGACGGAACGGTGCCGCAAAACTGGCTCGGGATGGCCGTTATCCCACTGATTCACCACAAAACTCGCAGTTGAATTTTTCGCAACGGACTCACCCAATCATCTCCGTTTGACACAAAACTCATGTTTGGTGGGTTTTTGGCACTTCCATTTTCGACGAAATGGTGCCGCAAAAATTGAGCGAGATGGCCGTTTTTTCCACTGATTCACAAAAAAAACTCGCAGTTGAATTTTTCGCAATGGACGCACCCAAAGATATCCCGTTTGACCCAAAACTCATGTTTGGTGGGTTTTTGGCACTTTCATTTCTGACGGAACGGTGCTGCCAAAATCGCATGGGATGGCCGTTTTCCCACTGATTCACCAAAAAATCTCATAATTGAATTTGTCGCAACGGAACGCACCCAATCATCTCCGTTTGACCCAAAACTCATGTTTGGTGGGTTTTTGGCACTTTTATTTCCGATGGAACGGTGCCGCAAAACTCGCTCGGGATGGCCATTTTCCCACTGATTCACCAAAAATCTCGTAGTTGAATTTTTTGCAACGGACACACACAATCATCTCTGTTTGACCCAAAATGCATGTTTGGTGGGTTTTTGGCACTTTCATTTCCGACGGAACATTGCCGCAAAAATTGAGCGGGATGGCCGTTTTTCCCACTTATTCACCAAAAAAAATTGCAGTTGAATTTTTCGCAATGGACGCACCCAATCATCTTCGTTTGACCTAAAACTCATGTTTGGTGGGTTTTTGGCACTTTCATTTTCGACGGAACTGTGCCGCAAACTCACTCGGTATGGCCGTTTTTCCCATTGTTACACCAGAAAACTCGTAGTTGAATTTTTCGCAATGGACGCACCCAATCATATCCGTTTGACCCAAAACTCATGTTTGGTGGGTTTTTGGCACTTTCATTTCCGACGGAACGGTGCCGCAAAACTCGCTCGGTATGACCGTTTTTTCCACTGATACACCAGAAAACTCGTAGTTGAATTTTTCGCAACGAACGCACCCAATCATCTCTGTTTGAGCCCAAAACTCTTGTTTGGTGGGTTTTTGGCACTTTCATTTCCGACGGAATGGTGTCGCAAAACATCCTCGGGATGGTCGTTTTCCCACTAATTCACCAAAAAAAACTCGCAGTTGAATTTTTCGCAATGGACGCACCCAAAGATATCCCGTTTGACCCAAAACTCATGTTCGGTAGCTTTTTGGAACTTTTCATTTCTGACAGAACGATGCCGCCAAAATCGCATGGGATGGCCGTTTTCCCACTGATTCACCAAAAAAATCTCATAATTGAATATGTCGCAACGGGACGCACCCAATCATCTCTGTTTGACCCAAAACTCATGTTTGGTGGGTTTTTGGCACTTTCATTTCCGACGGAACGGTGCCGCAAAACTCGCTTGGGATGGCCATTTTCCCATTGATGCACTAAAAAACTCGCAGTTGAATTTTTAGCTGCGGACGCACCCAATCATCTCTGTTTGACCCAAAACTCATGTTTGGTGGGTTTTGACACTTTCATTTCTGACGGAACGGTGCCGCAAAAATCGAGCGGGAAGGCCGTTTTTCCCACTGATTCACCAAAAAAACTCGCAGTTGAATTTTTCGCAACGGACACAGCCAGTCATCTTCGTTTGACCTAAAAGTTATGCTTGGTGGGTTTTTTGGCACTGTCATTTCCAACGGAACGGTGCCGCAAAACTCGCTCGGGAAGGCCATTTTCCCACTGATTCACCAAAAAACTCGCAGTTGAATTTTTCGCAACGAACGCACCCAATCATCTCCGTTTGACCCAAAACTCATGTTTGGTGGGTTTTTGGCACTTTCATTTCCGACGGAACGGTGCCGCAAAACTCGCTCGGGATGGCCGTTTTCCCATTGATGCACTAAAAAACTCGCAGTTGAATTTTTCACAACGGACGCACCCAATCATCTCTGTTTGACCCAAAACTCATGTTTGGTGGGTTTTGGCACTTTCATTTCCGGCGGAACGGTGCCGCAATAATCGAGCGGGATGACCGTTTTTTCCACTGATTAACCAAAAAACTCGCAGTTGAATTTTTCGCAACAGATGCACACAATCATCTTCGTTTGACCTAAAACTCATGCTTGGTGGGTTTTTGGCACATTCATTTTCGACCAAACGGTGCCGCAAAACTCGCTCGGTATGGCCGTTTTCCCCACTATTTCATGAGACAGCTCGAAGTTGAATTTTTCACAACAGACGCACCCAATCATCTCAGTTTGACCCAAAACTCATGTTTGGTGGGGTTTTGGTAGTTTCATTTCCGACGGAACGGTGTCGCAAAACTCTCTCGGGATGGCCGTTTTTCCCACTGATTCACCAAAAAACTCGCAGTTGAATTTTTCGCAATGGATGCACCCAAAGATATCTAGTTTGACCCAAAACTCATGTTTGGTGGGTTTTTGGAAATTTTCATTTTTGATAGAACGATGCCGCCAAAATCGCATGGGATGGCCGTTTTCCAACTAATTCACCAAAAAATCTCATAATTGAATTTGTTGCAACGAGACGCTCCCAATCATCTTTGTTTGACCCAAAACTCGTGTTTGGTGGCTTTTTGGCACTTTTATTTCTGACGGAACGGTGCCGCAAAACTCGCTCGGGATGGCCGTTTTCCCATTGATGCACTAAAAAACTCGCAGTTGAATTTTTCACAACGGACGCACCCAATCATCTCAGTTTGACCCAAAACTCATGTTTGGTGGGTTTTTGGTAGTTTCATTTCCGACGGAATGGTGTCGCAAAACTCTCTCAGGATGGCCGTTTTTCCCACTGATTCACCAAAAAACACGCAGTTGAATTTTTCGCAATGGACGCACCCAAAGATATCTCGTTTGACCCAAAACTCATGTTTGGTGGGTTTTTGGAACTTTTCATTTTTGACAGAACGATGCCGCCAAAATCGCATGGGATGGCCATTTTCCAACTAATTCACCAAAAAATTTCATAATTGAATTTGTCGCAACCAGACGCTCCCAATCATCTCCGTTTGTCCCAAAACTCGTGTTTGGTGGGTTTTTGGCACTTTTATTTCTGACGGGACGGTGCCGCAAAACTCGCTCGGGATGGCCATTTTCCCATTGATTGATCAAAAAACTCGCAGTTGAATTTTTTTCAACGGACGAACCCAATCATCTTTGTTTGACCTAAAACTCATGTTTGGTGGGTTGTTGGCACTTTCATTTCCGATGGAACGTTGCCGCAAAAATTGAGCGGGATGGCCGTTTTTCCCAATGATTCACCAAAAAAACTTGCAATTGAATTTTTCGCAACGGACGCACCCAATCATCTTCGTTTGACCTAAAACTCATGCTTGTTGGGTTTTTGGCACATTCATTTTCGACCAAACGGAGCCGCAAAACTTGCTCGGTATGGCCGTTTTCCCCACTATTTCACGAGACAACTCGAACTTGAATTTTTCGCAACAGACGCACCCAATCATCTCTGTTTGACCCAAAACTCATGTTTGGTGGGTTTTTTGTAGTTTCATTTCCGACGGAATGGTGTTGCAAAACTCTCTCTGGATGGCCGTTTTTCCCACTGATTCACCAAAAAAACTCGTAGTTGAATTTTTTGCAATGGACGCACCCAAAGATATTCCGTTTCACCCAAAACTCATGTTTGGTGGGTTTTTGGAACTTTTCATTTCTGACAGAACGATGCCGCCAAAATCGCATGGGATGGCCGTTTTCCCACTACTTCACCAAAAAATCTCATAATTGAATTTGTCGCAACGGGACGCACCCAATCATCTCCGTTTGACCCAAAACTCATGTTTGGTGGGTATTTGGCACTTTTATTTCTGACAGAACGGTGCCGCAAAACTCGGTCGGGATGGCCATTTTCCCACTGATTCACCAAAAAACTCGCAGTTGAATTTTTCGCATCGGACGCACCCAATCATCTTCGTTTGACCTAAAACTCATGTTTGGTGGGTTGTTGGCACTTTCATTTCTGACGGAACGTTGCCGCAAAAATTGAGCGGGATGGCCGTTTTTCCCAATGATTCACCAAAAAAATTGCAATTGAATTTTTCGCAACGGACGCACCCAATCATCTTCGTTTGAACTAAAACTCATGTTTGGTGGGTTTTTGGCACTTTCATTTTCGACCGAACGGTGCCGCAAACTCACTCGGTATGGCCGTTTTTCCAACTGTTTCACTAGAAAACTCGCAGTTGAATTTTTTGCAATGGACGCACCCAATCAACTCCGTTTAACCCAAAACTCATGTTTGGTGGGTTTTTGGCACTTTCATTTCTGACGGAACGATGCCGCCAAAATCGCATGGGATGGCCGTTTTCCCACTGATTCACCAAAAAATCTCATAATTGAATTTGTCGCAACGGGACGCACCCAATCATCTCCGTTTGACCCAAAACTCATGTTTGGTGGGTTTTTGGCACTTTCATTTCCGACGGAACGGTGCTGCAAAACTCGCTCGGTATAGCCGTTTTTTCCACTGAATCACGAGAAAACTCGTAGTTGAATTTTTTGCAACGAACGAACCCAATCATCTCCGTTTGACCCAAAACACTTGTTTGGTGGGTTTTTGGCACTTTCATTTCCGACGGAACGGTGTCGCAAAACTCGCTCGGTATGGCCGTATTTTCCACTTTTCACCAGAAAACTCGTAGTTGAATTTTTCGCAACGGACGCATCCAATCATCTCCGTTTGACCCAAAACTCATGTTTGGTGGGTTTTTGGTAGTTTCATTTCCAACGGAACGGTGCCGCAAAACTCGCTCGGGATGGCCGTTTTCCCATTGATGCACTAAAAAACTCGCAGTTGAATTTTTCACAACGGACGCACCCAATCATCTCTGTTGGACCCAAAACTCATGTTTGGTGGGTTTTGGCACTTTCATTTCCGAAGGAACGGTGCCGCAATAATCGAGCGTGATGGCCGTTTTTCCCACTGATTAACCAAAAAACTCGCAGTTGAATTTTTCACAACGGACGCACACAATCATCTTCGTTTGACCTAAAACTCATGCTTGTTGGGTTTTTGGCACATTCATTTTCGACCAAACGGTGCCGCAAAACTCGCTCGGTATGGCCGTTTTCCCCACTATTTCACGAGACAACTCGAAGTTGAATTTTTCGCAACAGACGCACCCAATCATCTCCGTTTGACCCAAAACTCATGTTTGGTGGGTTTTTGGTAGTTTCATTTCCGACGGAATGGTGTCGCCAAACTCTCTCGGGATGGCCGTTTTTCCCACTCATTCACCAAAAAAACTCGCAGTTGAATTTTTCGCAATGGACGCACCCAAAGATATCTCGTTTGACCCAAAACTCATGTTTGGTGGCTTTTTGGAACTTTTCATTTCTGACAGAACGATGCCGCCAAAATCGCATGGGATGGCCGTTTTCCCACTAATTCACCAAAAAATCTCATAATTGAATTTGTCGCATCGGGACGCTCCCAATCATCTTCGTTTGACCCAAAACTCGTGTTTGGTGGGTTTTTGGCACTTTTATTTCCGACGGAACGGTGCCGCAAAACTCGCTCGGGATGGCCATTTTCCCATTGATTGACCAAAAAACTTGCAATTGAATTTTTCGCAACGGACGCACCCAATCATCTTCGTTTGACCTAAAACTCATGCTTGGTGGGTTTTTGGCACATTCATTTTCGACCAAACAGAGCCGCAAAACTTGCTCGGTATGGCCGTTGTCCCCACTATTTCACGAGACAACTCGAAGTTGAATTTTTCGCAACAGACGCACCCAATCATCTCTGTTTGACCCAAAACTCATGTTTGGTGGGTTTTTTGTAGTTTCATTTCCGACGGAATGGTGTTGCAAAACTCTCTCTGGATGGCCATTTTCCCACTGATTCACCAAAAAAACTCACAGTTGAATTTTTTGCAATGGACGCACCCAAAGATATTCCGTTTCACCCAAAACTCATGTTTGGTGGGTTTTTGGAACTTTTCATTTCTGATAGAACGATGCCGCCAAAATCGCATGGGATGGCCGTTTTCCCACTACTTCACCAAAAAAACTCGTAATTGAATTTGTCGCAACGGGACGCACCCAATCATCTCCGTTTGACCCAAAACTCATGTTTGGTGGGTTTTTGGCACTTTTATTTCCGACAGAACGGTGCCGCAAAACTCGGTCGGGATGGCCATTTTCCCACTGATTCACCAAAAAACTCGCAGTTGAATTTTTCGCATCGGACGCACCCAATCATCTTCGTTTGACCTAAAACTCATGTTTGGTGGGTTGTTGGCACTTTCATTTCCGACGGAACGTTGCCGCAAAAATTGAGCGGGATGGCCGTTTTTCCCAATGATTCACCAAAAAAAATGCAATTGAATTTTTCGCAACGGACGCACCCAATCATCTTCGTTTGAACAAAAACTCATGTTTGGTGGGTTTTTGACACTTAAATTTTCAACCGAACGGTGCCGCAAACTCACTCGGTATGGCCGTTTTTCCAACTGTTTCACTAGAAAACCCGCAGTTGAATTTTTTGCAATGGACGCACCCAATCATCTCCGTTTGACCCAAAACTCATGTTTGGTGGGTTTTTGGCACTTTCATTTCTGACGGAACGATGCCGCCAAAATCGCTTGGGACGGCCGTTTTCCCACTGATTCACCAAAAAATCTCATAAATGAATTTGTCGCAACGGGACGCACCCCCATCTCTGTTTGACCCAAAACTCATGTTTGGTGGGTTTTTGGCACTTTCATTTCCGACGGAACGGTGCCACAAAACTCGCTCGGGATGGCCATTTTCCCATTGATGCACTAAAAAACTAGAAGTTTAATTTTTAGCAGCGGACGCACCCAATCATCTCTGTTTTACCCAAAACTCATGTTTGGTGCGTTTTGGCACTTTCATTTCTGACGGAACGTTGCCGCAAAAATCGAGCGGGAAGGCCGTTTTTCCCACTGATTCACCAAAAAAAACAAACAGTTGAATTTTTCGCAACGGACATAGCCAGTCATCTTCGTTTGACCTAAAACTTATGCTTGGTGGGTTTTTGGCACTGTCATTTCAGACGAAACGATGCCGCAAAACTCGCTCGGGATGGCCATTTTCCCACTGATTCACCAAAATACTCGCAGTTGAATTTTTCGCAACGGACGCACCCTATCATCTCCGTTTGACCCAAAACAAATGTATGGTGGGTTTTTGGCACTTTCATTTCCGACGGAACGGTGCCGCAAAACTCCCTCGGTATGGCCATTTTTCCACTTATTCACCAGAAAACTCGTGGTTGAATTTTTCGCAACGAACGCACCCAATCATCTTCGTTTGACCCAAAACTCTTGTTTGGTGGGTTTTTGGTACTTTCATTTCCGACGGAACGGTGCCGCAAAACTCGCTCGGTATGGCCGTTTTTTCCACTGATTCACCAGAAAACTCGTAGTTGAATTTTTTGCAACGAACGAACCCAATCATCTCCGTTTGACCCAAAACTCTTGTTTGGTGGGTTTTTGGCACTTTCATTTCCGACGGAACGGTGTCGCAAAACTCGCTCGGGATTGACGTTTTCCTATTGATTCACTAATAAACTCGCAGTTGAATTTTTCACAACGGACGCACCCAACCATCTTTGTTTGACCCAAAACTCATGTTTGGTGGGTTTTGGCACTTTCATTTCCGACGGAACGGTGCCGCAATAATCGAGCGGGATGGCCGTTTTTCCCACTGATTAACAATAAAACTCGCTCGGTTTGGCCGTTTTTTCCACTGATTCACCAGAAAACTCGTAGTTGAATTTTTTGCAACGAACGAACCCAATCATCTCCGTTTGACCCAAAACTCTTGTTTGGTGGGTTTTTGGCACTTTCATTTCCGACGGAACGGTGTCGCAAAACTCGCTCGGGATTGCCGTTTTCCTATTGATTCACTAAAAAACTCGCAGTTGAATTTTTCGCAACGGACGCACACAATCATCTTCGTTTGACCTAAAACTCATGCTTGCTGGGTTTTTGGCACATTCATTTTCGACCAAACGGTGTCACAAAACTCACTCGGTATGGCCGTTTTCCCCAATATTTCACGAGACAACTCGAAGTTGAATTTTTGGCAACAGACGCACCCAATCATCTCTGTTTGACCGAAAACTCATGTTTGGTGGGTTTTTTGTAGTTTCATTTCCGACGGAATGGTGTTGCAAAACTCTCTCTGGATGGCCGTTTTTCCCACTGATTCACCAAAAAAACTCGCAGTTGAATTTTTTGCAATGGACGCACCCAAAGATATTCCATTTCACCCAAAACTCATGTTTGGTGGGTTTTTGGAAATTTTCATTTCTGACAGAACGATGCCGCCAAAATGGCATGGGATGGCCATTTTCCCACTACTTCACCAAAAAATCTCATAATTGAATTTGTCGCAACGGAACGCACCCAATCATCTCCGTTTGACCCAAAACTCATGTTTGGTGGGTTTTTGGCACTTTTATTTCTGACGGAACGGTGCCGCAAAACTCGGTCGGGATGACCATTTTCCCACTGATTCACCAAAAAACTCGTTGTTGAATTTTTCGCAACGGACGCACCCAATCATCTTCGTTTGACCTAAAACTCATGTTTGGTGGGTTGTTGGCACTTTCATTTCCGACGGAACGTTGCCGCAAAAATTGAGCGGGATGGCCGTTTTTCCCAATGATTCACCAAAAAGAATGCAATTGAATTTTTCGCAACGGACGCACCCAATCATCTTCGTTTGAACTAAAACTCATGTTTGGTGGGTTTTTGGCACTTTCATTTTCGACGGAACGGTGCCGCAAACTCACTCGGTATGGCCGTTTTTCCAACTGTTTTACTAGAAAACTCGCAGTTGAATTTTTTGCAATGGACGCACCCAATCATCTCCGTTTCACCCAAAACTCATGTTTGGTGGGTTTTTCGCACTTTCATTTCTGACGGAACGATGCCGCCAAAATCGCATGGGATGGCCGTTTTCCCACTGATTCACCAAAAAAATCTCGTAATTGAATTTGTCGCAACGGGACGCACCCAATCATCTCTGTTTGATCCAAAACTCTTGTTTGGTGGGTTTTTGGCACTTTCATTTCCGACGGAACGGTGCCACAAAACTCGCTCGGGTTGGCCATTTTCCCATTGATGCACTAAAAAACTAGAAGTTGAATTTTTAGCAGCGGACGCACCCAATCATCTCTGTTTTACCCAAAACTCATGTTTGGTGGGTTTTGGCACTTTCATTTCTGACGGAATGGTGCCGCAAAAATCGAGCGGGAAGGCCGTTTTCCCACTGATTCACCAAAACAAATCGCAGTTGAATTTTTCGCAACGAACACGGTCAGTCATCTTCGTTTGACCTAAAACTTATGCTTGGTGGGTTTTTGGCACTGTCATTTCCGATGGAACGGTGCCGCAAAACTCGCTCGGGATGGCCATTTTCCCACAGATTCACCAAAAAACTCGCAATTGAATTTTTCGCAACGGACGCACCCAATCATCTCCGTTTGACCCATAACAAATGTTTGGTGGGTTTTTGGCACTTTCATTTCCGACGGAACGGTGCCGCAAAACTCGCTCGGTATAGCCGTTTTTCCACTGAATCACGAGAAAACTCGTAGTTGAATTTTTCGCAACGAACGCACCCAATCATCTCCGTTTGACCTAAAACTCTTGTTTGGTGGGTTTTTGGCACTTTCATTTCCGACGGAACGGTGTCGCAAAACTCGCTCAGTATGACCGTTTTTTCCTCTTTTCACCAGAAAACTCATAGTTGAATTTTTCGCAACGGACGCATCCAATCATCTCCGTTTAACCCAAAACTCATGTTTGGTGGGTTTTTGGTAGTTTCATTTCCGACGGAACGGTGCCGCAAAACTCGCTCGGGATGGCCGTTTTCCCATTGATGCACTAAAAAACTCGCAGTTGAATTTTTCACAACGGACGCACCCAATCATCTCAGTTTGACCCAAAACTCATGTTTGGTGGGTTTTTGCAGTTATTCCGATGCCGATTTTGCTAGTTGTCGCATTGAGCGCAAGTCCACTTCTGGGACTTTCTAATTTATTGGTTCTTCTCTTGTATTGTGGTCTTCTCGCAAGCAGTCTAGTGTCGCCCAGTCTACCACGGAGGGTGAGTATGTTGCTGCGGCTAGCTGCTGTTCCCAGTTGCTTTGGATGATGTTCACTTTGCGTGATTTTGGTCTGAGTTTTTCTCGTGTTCCTTTGCTTTGTGACAGCATGAGTGCGATTAGCGTTGCTAAGAACCGTGTGCTTCACTCGAAGACCAAACACATTGATGTGCACTTTCACTTTTTGCGAGACCACTATGAGAAGGGTGATATCGACCTTCGCCATGTAGATACTCATCATCAGTTGGCTGATATTTTCACCAAGCCTTTGGACGAATCAACCTTTAATCGGTTGAGGGGTGAGCTTGGTGTGTGTTTCCCCTTTTAGATGGGGGAAACATTTTGGATCTTGTATCATAAGACTGACTATTTTTCGTTTGTCTTGTTTTCTTGTCTCTTTTGTCTTTTGCATTTTCAGCATACACTTTTACATTATGAGCTTCAAGTATATAATCTTTGAAATGTAACTATGATCTGTTTAGTATGCTCCGTTGCTATTTGTTGATACTAGTAGCTTATGCTCTTTCTGATCACTAATACATGTTGTGAGCTGAGCTATTTTTAAATGGTGAATCTGCTTAACAAACATAAAACATGAAAATGTTCACCATTGAGATATGCAACTAGCATGTGTAGGATGTGTTGAATTCACTTGTGCTTTTCATATATGCTAGGTTGCTATGTCTCTAGTTCTGAGTCTGTTACTTGCTTGGTCTGTTCATATTCTGTCAATAAAATCTGAACCAAGTTTTAAGTGAATTGAAAAGATCGAGATGGGATTGCTTGTCAACACATCACAGTTTCGAGACTGTTTCTCATTGCACTATGAGTTAAACTTGAGATGTGTAGTGTAAGACCGAAACTGTTGCTTTAAGCTTCTGATTGCTTCTGCATAGGCTTCACACAGTTGATAAGTTAGGCAATGACAAGCTTTCAACCTCTCGCAATCACATGCTGAAATTTTAACTTGTGCTATTTCACCGCTGCAACTCCGATCTAAAATTTTGAAATCACAAGTTATGATTCATTCTATAGCATGATGGTTGAACTTTGCTAGGGGTAGTTCACCTTGCATACATGGTTAGTACTTGTCTGTTTTCCTGTCTATACATGTGTAGTGCTATTTTGATGGTGAATACCTTTTTGGCTAAAAAACTGCTCACTTTGCTCATTTGTTCATATTTCATATTTGGTGATCAGTTTGAGCCTTCGCTAGCTTGTATGCTTTCCAGTGAGTCGTTGGAGCTATACTGTTTAGAGCATCTTTTTATTTTCTTGACTATATTCCTGAAGCTGCTAACTTGCATTATGATTCATATGCACTTTGGAAGGGGGAGAACTTCTCTTGTTGGCACTTTTGATGGTGCATTTTCTAAGGGGGAGAAAATCGTTTTCAGTTCCTTTTACTTGATGGTGCATTTTCATCTAATGGGGAGAAAATTTGGACAAATCATGTCTCCCATGTTGGTCGTTGTGTGCACCATGCAAGGGGGAGTTTGCTCGTACTGAATTTTTGAAATTTCCAATTGGTTTGGAGCGCTTTTGCTAGTTGTGTTGAGCTTTTACCTCTATCTTGAGGGACTAGCAGTCGCATCTTTGCTTCAGTTGGGTTCGGTTGATATCGAGTTTTTCAGTCGATGTCGAGCTTTCTTGATAGTTGTGTTGAGCCTCTGTGCCTCTATCTTGAGGGACTAGCATCTTGCTTCGATTTTTCATTTGGTATTTGCTAGCGGTGTTGAGCCTGTTCTACCTCTTCTTGAGGGCTAGCCTTCCTTTGCTTGGTTGCGTCGAGCCGTTGCCCATGTCTTTGGGAACCAAGTTGTTTTGCTCTTTCCACTTGACCTTCTTCGGCTTTCCTATGCGTTTGGGTCATTTGGTCGAGTTCTCTCTTCTCCTTCTTCCTCCTTCTATTTCTATTATGATTTGTGTTGGTAGTTGACAATGCACTCATCAAGGGGGAGATTGCCAACTGAGATGATGCGCATGTTCTTTGGCTTGTGTTGTGCAGGTGTCGAGCACAGATACAGTGATTAGAGGCAAGGTGAAGGTCAAGTAGAGACGTGCCGTGCCGAGGGACCGAGAGTGGCGAAGGGCGGACGTGAGGCTTGGACTGAGGGACCGATGGCCCGAGGATCAGCTGTGGTGGCTGACAGCCTGGGACAGCGACGAGCGATGACTTGCGGAACATGGTGTTGCCTGAGTCGTGGACTTGGGGACACGTTGCGGTGGACGGGGTGCACGGGCGGTGCATCCCCTCTACAGCTTCGGTTTGGTGGTAGAGCTAGAGAAAAACCATCGGGTGGACGGTTTCCAGGTTTGGGCCTCAAAACCTGGGCGCGGATGGTTTCTGAATTTGGCCACAAAAACTCGGGCTGAGGACGGTTTCCAGGTTTGGGCCTCAAAACCTGGGCGCTGCGGGTTTCTGAGTTTGGGCCACAAAACTCAGGCGTTGGCTGGCTGGTTTCCCAATTTGGGCCTCAAAACCGGGGGTGGACGTGAAGGCCTGGTTTCCCGGTTTTGGCCACAAAACCGGGGGCAGAGTCCGTGAAGAGGACGCAGAGCGGTGGCGGCACGTGGCGGCAATCGGTGAGGTTGCGTCGAGGCAACGCTACCAGTTGTGCGGGCGTGGCCGTCGGATCCACCTACCATCGAGTTGGTCCAGAATAACCTTAGGGTTTAGCTGGTTCGCTCTACAAGTAGTTAGGGGTAGAGTGGGAATTAGGAATAGTTAGAATTAGGATAAGTAGGGGGAGACACCCACCTCCCCAAAAATCTCAGTTATTTGTTCTTTGCTTCTAGGGTTTCCTGCTCTCCCAATCCCTTGCTGTAGCTAGTTGAGATCCGCAGAGAACCATACCTCTGTGTACTGGAGATTATGAGGAAGTGAGGCCGTAACCTCACCGTTGTAGCGTGTGGTAGCCACACAGTTGCAATTTCGTGATTGTGATTCGCGTTTTGTTTGTGTTCTTCGCGGAATCCTTTTTCTCCACGTTTCTCCCGTCGTTCGATCTCTTTGCTCGGTTCATCTTTTGCAAATCCGTTTGAACCAAGTTGTTCTAGGTTGTGAGGCACTTCTTTCCATCGAAGGAATTCATCTCTGACCTCACAGTCTAGGAGATCGATCGATTTTGGTTTCGGGTCAAGTTTTTCTCCCTTCCCCCGAATTTATTCGATTCATCGATTTGGAGATAGGTTCGAGCCATGATCTCCTAGAGATAGCTCACTATCCTCCTTGTAACTCCTCTCACCAAGTTTGATCCCTAAAGGATACGTTTTGGGTGAGATCGAGTGAAATCGGTGAACAAACAGTTCAGTCACGGGGTGACCGGACGCTGACTCGGGACGACCGGACGCTAGGGCAGTGAGTCCAGTCGTTGAATGTTCTTTGCGTTTCTTCTCTGTGTGATGACCGGACTCACCCCTCGATACTGACCGGACGCTTAGCTCCTACTGTTCATCGGGTTTTTGCCAGTTGACCAGACGCACAGGTTGTGATCGGACGCACTCTATCTCAGAGTCCGGTCCAACACAGTAAGGGTCCAAAACCGTTTTGGCTTGACCGTACGCGTCTGGTGCCTGCTGACCGGACGCATTAGTGAGTCCGGTCAGTGCTGTCTCACGCTGATCCGTTCGCAGTTCGCTCGTCCGTTGTCGGTTTTGTTTCCTAGCTTTTGCGTTTGGTTTCTAGGGTCGTAGAGTGTCTCGCTATGCTTCGTGGAAGCATCCACCCTACATCTAGGGTTGTGGACACTTGCGAGCTCTAGGATTTGCTCTGGGGGTTGATTTAAGGGATAGTGGCGACAAGTTTCCGAAAGGAATTTTGAAGCTCCCATTCACCCCCCCCCTCTGGTCGCTTTCTGGTTGCATTCTCGGTCCTTCACCCACTCGGCCTTTCGGCCCACTCCGCACCAGCGCCGGCTCGCACCCGCCGCGCCGGCCCGCGCACGCGCGCGCGCTCGCCCACGCACGACGCGCCGGTCGCCCTGACATCGGCCGCCTCGTACGCCGGCCAAGCCGCCACGTGGCCGCCCTTCTCTGCCGTGAATCCTCACCGGCCACTCACCACCCGATCTCCTCTCACCCGAGCATGCAAGCGATCTTGCGCGGCCACTCCCCGTTCGCCTCGCTCGCCGCACCCACGCCATCATCTGCCACCCGCCTCGCTCGCCGCACCGCCGTGGCCCCCGCCACGACCGTCGGCCGGCTGACCCGCGAGCAAAACCCGAGCAGCGCTTGCCTCACTCCCTCACTCACCATTCGCACGCACTTGCCCTCGCCAACTCCCCTCTCCCCGCACACACGCGAACGCGAACACGAACCCGTGCCCGCCGTCGTCCGACACCACCTCTAGCCACCGCCGTTCCGACCTCCTCCACACTCCAGGGTCTGATTCCTCCCGCACACCACTCCACCTTCACCCCGCACACGCCGTGCGCGCACTCAGAGTACCGGCAGAGCTCCACCGCTGCCGGAACACAATGTTTCCCCTTTTCGGCTGCTGCTGCCGTCGGAGAGTGCTCACCGCCGTTCCTCGTCAACCAAGCCTCCGCCGAGCCCCTTCTTCCCCGTCGAGCTTCGTCACACTAAAGCAAGGTGAGAACACCTCCCACCTCAACGCTACCGCTCTCTAGCCCCCTCTCTTCTCCGGACGAGCGCCATGGGCGTTTGCCATGGCCACGCACGAGACCAAGCTCCATCGGAGCTCCACTAGCCAAACCAACCCCCTAGCCTTGATTCCTAGGGTTTGCTTGAGCTTTAGCACACGTTGATTTAACCGGCGACCGCCGGAAACGGCCGGACCACGCCTCACCGCCTCCGCCATCCGCCATGGCTCGCCGCCGGCGAGCTACAACCGTCCTCTAGCCCAACCATCGCCCTCAACCGAACCGCCTAGTCCAGGGGAACACGCCAAGCCCAACCCCACCGCCGGCGACCTCGCCGTCGGCGAGAAACCCCCGGTCAAACCTTTCCCCTGCTCTGCCCTCACTGGCAGGTGGGTCCGTTGACCACACGAGCCCCACGCGTCAGCCTCACCCGGTCCATGGGCCGAGTCCATGGAAGTCTGGTCGGGAGTATTTCAAATGTTTTTCCTTTTTGTTTATTTCTATGGAAAGTTTGTTTATTTTGTGTAGCATATTTTATTGATCCAAATGAGGTGTTTTCAGTTTTGATAGCTTGCTCATGAGTAGATCTGTCATGGAAAATATGAAAGTATTTTTGGTAAAAGTTTAATGTGTTGTTTTTATTTATTCCGGTTTATGTGCTTTTGTTTAGATAAAGGTGTTCATATGTTTTCTGGTTGAATTAATTCATGGCAAAATATGTGTAGGTTTCTTGTCAAGTTATGTATCTATGAAAAATTTATGAGGCACTGTTTCTATAGAAAAAGTATCTGTTTTGATTTAAATTTATGAAAATGTGCTGTTTTCTTGAAATAATTGTTAAAATGATTTATATGTGAAAATAAAATATGAGAAAATTTATGCAGTCTCTGTGTGTTATGTTTAAACTGAGAAAAATGCTAAGCATAGGTTGTTGTAAGGAAAAATAAAGAGATGTAGTACAAATGTGTTTTTCTGTGTTTTTGTTAGAAACTTCATGAAGAAAAGAATATAATGTTTCTGATCATGGAACTTTATTGACAAATATGAAAGGTGAAATAGAATCTGGGAAAAATATGAAAATGAGGATATCACCATTTTTCAGTAGGGTTGTAGTTCAAAGGGTTTATTTTGGAATAAACTTCTTTATTTTGTGTAGAATTATGTGTTTATGCTTTAGCAGCAAGTTTTCTGCAGTAGAGTGGTTATAAGTAGATAAAGATAGAAAAATTATGAAATCTGCTGTTTGACACTTTTCATAAAAAAAGTTAGTTCAAAGCACCTTTTGAGCAGTTGGTTTCATCTTTTTGTATCTGATGTTCAGTATTTTATCTCTTGCTGAAATTTGTACAGTGAGGTCCAGTAAGTGTAAATTACCTTCTGTAATTTTTGTGGATTTTCCGAGTTCAGAAAAATATAATTGCTGTTCAAACCTAGCCTCCTTTTTTAATTAATAAATAGGAAATGGTTAAAATAATGATTTTTGTTTTACGAGGAAAATAAATGTTTTTTCTCAATGTCAAAAGTTGTTCAACAAGTTGGTTTTGTTGGTTTGCAAGAAATGTTTTCTTTTCATACCACCATTTTGCACCTTGCATTATTTATTTATGTACCGCATTGCAATAGGCTCGACAGCCCCGGAGAGAGAGCAAGAGCCGGAGACAAACGTCGAGGAGGAGATCCTGGAAGTGCTCAGAAGCGAGGAAACAGAGCCCGCAGTGGAAACTAATGTGCCCGAGTTCCCCTCTCACGAGGCCTCGGTCTTCTGCCAAGGCAAGCCCCGGAGCATTTTAAGTCTCCTATTATTTACAATTAATTCAATTAAGTACTTTTATATTGTGATGCATTAGGTATAGGAGTTGATTGAATCCTACTTGCCGCATTACCATTCCTTGATTATTGTTTAAATATCTGCCTTGTTATCCTGTTATTTATTTATGATGTAGAATTGCTTAGTCCGCTTAATAAAAGTAGTAGTTAAGGTTGTTCCCGTAATACCCCTGGTGGGTATTTACCGGATCACGGTTGGCTATATTTGCTATCGTGGAAAAGAACCTGAGTAGTAATGAAATACGGTCAACTGGAAGGCAAGGCACAAGTTCGGAAACTTGGGGCAGTCCGTCCGTTGGATCGTGTAGGTTTGTATCGATGTTGGACCTCGTTCATTTTTGAACGCGCCCTTTTACTTAGGGATACGTCGGTGCTGTAATCATCGACACCAAAGCCGGTTAGACGCTGTTCGGGCCGGTCTCAACCCGGGTCGCACCCTCTAGTATGGAAACACGATCTGCCGCAGAATGGCCATCGTATAGTTCCAATTGGGTGGTCCGTGCTTGAACCGCGACGATTACCACCACGAACAAGCATCGAGCAGTTACCCAATGCATGGACCCGACGGGAAAAGTGTGGGTTGGTATTAAAGGTCTTTCACCAACTGGTTTGGAATTCAATTCGAGTCGCCGTCTCCCCCGGTTAGTGGGAAACTATGGCGAGCTTCACCACGATACAAGTCCATGTGATGTTTAAAGGTTCAACTAAAATATGGATAAGTCAACTGGATATGGGTATATTATTGATTGATTAGACTCAAGTGTATGTAATAGTTTAGGTGCAAACCTAGACTAAAAGGTAGGTCTAAAACTTGACTGCTCACTGATATCATTAAATATCCCTTCTCTTAATTTGAGCTTTTCGCAACTAAAGATCCTGCTCCACCAAAAAGCCTTGCATACCCTTGGTGTCTTTATTTTCAGTTGGACGGGTAAGTCTAGCTGAGTACATTCCTGTACTCAGGGTTTATCCCGTTTGTTGCAGATGGCCAAGTCTACTACGGCTATTGTAAGCATTGCCTCTACCCCGTGGAGGGTGATGAGGAGTAGGCCCAGGGCAGGGTCATCTAGAAGCTTCTCCTTTGCTTTTGCTGGGCTAAGACTATTGGTGGCACATTATCTGAAAAAGGAGGAGTGAGTTATCAAAAACATTGTTTATTCGGACCACATGTGTGGTGGTCGTGTTTTAAACTTATTTGAGCTTTCGTAAATTTCAAACTCAGTATTGTAATAACTCTTTTATGATTCCGCACTCTGATGTTTAAATTCGGTTTCGATTATCGACGGTGTATCCTTACAAATGTGGTACTTGAACAATGTAATCCTGTATGTTGTATGATATTTGAAATCCTTTGAGATTTCTAGACTACCGGGGTTATATGGGTTCAAGTATGAGTCGATGTCAGACGAATTTGGCTAAGACGATACTTGAGCTCTTATAATCAGGACGGTTCCGCCACAACTATCACTCTTGATCATACACTTACAAATGTTTTACTTGTTGATTCGTTGGGATACAACTTGTTGTCTGTCTCATAACTTTATGAGATGGGCTACATGTCTCTTTACGAATGTGAGTGTGGAAGTCTTTAGAAGGGAGGATTCCTCTATTTTCTTTACGGGTCATCACAAGAATAAGCTCTACCTACTGGACTTCACTAAGGGAAAAGTCAATCTTGAGACTTGTTTAGTGGAAAAATCTAGCATGGGTTGGCTTTGGCACTGCCGACTAGCTCATGTTGGGATGAGGAACTTGGCCAAACTTCTAAAAGACGAACACATCCTTGGACTAATAAATGTTCATTTTGAGAAAGATAGAATATGTAAAGCATGCCAAGCCGGAAAGCAAGTAGGTGTACCTCACCTACCAAAGAGCATCATGACTACCACACAACCATTGGAGTTTATTCACATGGATCTCTTTGGACCGGTCGCCTACCTTAGCATTGGGGGTAACAAATATGGTCTTGTTATTGTTGATGATTATTCTCGTTTCACTTGGGTGTTCTGTGTGTATGACAAGAGTCGAGTGCAAGAAAAGGTGAGTGAGAAGAGCACAAAAGGAATTTGGTCTCCCCATCAAGAAGATGAGAAGTGACAATGAGACCGAGTTCAAGAACACTCCCGTTGAAGTGTTTCTCGATGAAGAGGGCAACAAGCATGAGTTTTCAACTCCATATACTCCTCAACAAAATGGTGTAGTAGAGAGGAAGACCGTACACTCATTGACATGGCAAGGACAATGCTAGATGTGTACAAGACCCCATACATCTTTTGGTGTGAGGCCGTTAACACCGCTTGCCATGTCATCAACCGTCTCTACCTGCACAAGAAGTTGAAGAAAACCTCATATGAGCTTCTAACCGGTAACAAACCAAAGGTGTCTTACTTTAGAGTGTTTGGGTGCAAGTGTTTCATACATAACAAGAAACCCAAAGTCTCTAAGTTTGCACCTAAAGTTGACGAAGGTTTTCTACTTGGCTATGGATCAAATGAGCATGCCTACCGTGTCTTCAACAAGACTTCCGGTCGAGTTGAAGTAGCGATAGATGTGACATTTGATTAATCTAATGGTTTTCAAGAAGAGAAAATTGATTCAAGTGTTGTAGGAAAGGAGGATCCACCTTGTGAAGCAATCAAGCAATTGGCTATTGGAGGTATTAGGCCACAAGAGGATGAAGTTATCAATCTGGAGAGTCCACCAGCAGCTGCTACAACTACTTCTGCTAACGCATCTGATGCAGGTTTGCAGCAGACCCCTGCTGTAACCAAGGTGGTCGGCAGTGCCGACCCTCACTCTACAGCAGCAGCTGATCCAACTCCACTTCCAAGACTGAACCTAGAACCCTTATTTGAACAAGAAGAAGATGGAGGTTCGGAAGATGTACATGAAGGTGTTGAGCATCCCAAACTAAGGCAAACAATACCACGGGATCATCCCATTGACAACATTCTTGGGAGTCTATGAAAGGGGGTAATAGCACTATCTCAATTAACAAATTTTTATCAATTTTACTCGTTTGTTTCCTCTTTGGAACCTCTTAAGGTAGAACAAGCACTAAATGATCCGGATTGGGTCATGGCCATGCAAGAGGAGCTCAACAACTTCGAGAGAAACAAAGTGTGGAAGCTTGTGGAAAGCCCAAGTACAAATGTCATTAGTACTAAATGGGTCTTCCGTAATAAGCAAGATGAAAATGGTGTGGTGACAAGGAACAAGGCAAGATTGGTTGCTCAAGGTTTCACTCAAGTAGAGGGTTTGGACTTTGAAGAAACATATGCACCGGTAGCTAGACTTGAAGCAATTCGAATGCTTCTAGCCTATGTTGTCCATCACAACTTCAAGCTATTCCAAATAGATGTGAAGAGTGCATTCCTCAATAGCCCCATTGAAGAGCTTGTGTATGTTGAGCTACCACCGGGTTTTGAAGATCCAAAGTTCTCCGACCACGTCTTTCAACTCCAAAAGGCGCTTTATGGGCTTAAGCATGCACCAAGAGCATGGTATGAATACCTTAAGGAATTCTTGCTCAAACAAGGCTTTGAGATAGTCAAAGCCGATCCTACACTCTTTACTCACAAAGTTGGAAATGATATATTTTTGTGCCAAATATATGTCGATGACATAATATTTGGTAGTACTAACCTTTCATTGTGTGAGGAGTTTAGTAGGGTCATGACCAAGAGATTTGAGATGTCTATGATGGGTGAATTGAAGTTCTTCCTTGGGTTTCAAATCAAGCAAATGAAGGAAGGAACTTTCATTAGTCAAACCATGTACACCTATGATATGCTAAGAAAGTTTGACATGGTGAATGCCAAGCCCATCAAGACTCCAATGCCAACCAATGGACATCTTGATCTCAGTGAAGAAGGGAAAGCCGTGGACATCAAGGTATATCGCTCCATGATCGGCTCTCTACTTTACTTATGTGCATCTAGGCCGGACATAATGCTTAGTGTGTGCATGTGTGCTAGATTTCAAGCTAACCCAAAAGAGAGTAACTTGATGGTAGTTAAGAGAATCTTGAGATATTTAGTACACACTCCTAACCATAGCTTGTGGTATCGCAAGGGCTCCAAGTTCAACTTACTTGGGTATTCCGATTCCGATTACACCGGTTGCAAAGTAGATCGAAAAAGCACCTCGGGGACGTGTCAGTTCCTTCGACAGTCCCTAGTGTGAAAGACCGGATTGGCGACCAGAGGGGGGGTGAATGGGAGCCTCAAATTTCTTCTCAAGAAATAGATGTCCCTTGTCCCAGAAAGTCACCCCAAAAGCAAGACACGAGCTTGCTAGTATCCATGACCCTAGCTGTAGGGTGGATGCTTCTTAGAAGCACAGCGGGATACTACACAACCCAAGAAACTCAACGCAAAAGGCGGAAACCAAATCCGAACTCAGATGAATGAACCGTGGATGAAACAATGCAGAAACTACTGCATCGGACGTTGCGTCCGATGTCCAAGCATCAGACGCGTCCGATGCAAAAGGTGTGAACACAAGGTTGATATGTGCCCTTGTGGTTCCCTTCCTAAGTGATGAGCGATCGGTCAACAGGCTCACCGGAAGGGGTGAGAGGCAACATGTCTCGTGGCTGTGTTGATGTGTAGGTGCGAAGCTCGGAGACAGTGGTCGAAGGTGAGGTGAAGGTCAAGTAGAGACGTGCCGTGCCGACGGACCGGGAGCGGTGAAGGGCGGACGTGAGGCTTGGACCGACGGACCGGGAGACCTGAGGACCAGTTGTGGTAGCTGGCACGTGGCATCGGCAAGCAAGAGCACAAGGGGATGTGCGGTGCATCGACCGAGTCGGGAGTAAGGTGATGGCGTCGTGACACTTGGCAGGAGGCCAAGAAGGAAGGCGAATGCACTATGCCCGGCGTGGAGGCTGGACATGCTCCAGCATCGGTGCCGGAACTCGGGGTGTGCGAACCACATCCTGTCTATGGCGCGGGTTTGGTAGTTGTGCGGATACATGGGTGTATGCCAGATCTTGAGATGATGAGTGATTGTCAACTAGTTTGATGTGCATGTTCTTTGGCTTGTGTTGTGCAGGTGTTGAGCATGGAGACAGTGATCGAAGGCAAGGTGAAGGTCCAGTAGAGATGTGCCGTGCCGATGGACCCGGAGCGGTGAAGGGCGGACGCGAGGCTTGGACTGAGGGACCGATGGCCTGAGGATCAGCTATGGTGGCTGACAGCCTGGGATAGCGATGAGCGGAGACTTGCGGGACACAGTATGACTCGGATCATGGATGAAGGACCGAGAATGCAATAGCAAGGCGACCAGAGGGGGGTGAATGGGAGCTCAAAAATTTCTCTTGAAACTTCGGCCTTTGTCCCACAAATCAACCCCCAAAAGCTTCGACCGAAACCGTGATGCCCACGACCCTTGGAATAGGGTGCATGGTCCCTAGGATCACAGCGAGACACCACAAAGCGATAGCAAGCCAAATGCCAAAAGCCTCGACACAAGTTCGATCCCTAGAAACCGAGTCCCAAACGTAGATTGAAGGCTACGTCGGGAAATCCCCAAATACCGATGCTAACAAGTAGAAAAGATACTTAGAGAGGTTCCTAGGTGAACTAAAAGGCCAAGCGAGAAGTCCGGAAACCAAGCGAAGAAGCCGGGAGAGCAAACACACTAAAACTCAAGCTTCAGCAGGATCCCGGACTGTCCGGCGTTCGTGTCCCGGACTGTCCGCGCCTACTGTGGACTGTCCGCAAGCCTGTGGCGGACTGTCCGCCGGCCAAATGGACAAAACAGCAAGGTTGCTGAACCCTTCTGCTCGACTCCCGGACTATACGCGACCTGCAACTGCGGGCTGTCCGCCGTTCAAACCGAAACAACCCAGTCGAAGAACACAGCCACTAATCCGGCTCGCCCCCGACGCGTGGACTGTCTGCCGGTGGAACCGCGGACTGTCCGCGACCATCCAGTGAGGGCGATTTCGGTCGCCCTTCACACAAAACCTCCCAAATCCGAATCAAATCACAATCCCTCATTCCCAAACTTGGAGAAGATGATCACGAGATAGTTAGGAGACTATCCCCAAGAAATCATCCGCTCAAAACAACTCAATCACCGAGAATCGGAGAAGAGGGAATATGAACCAAAAAAGCGCCACGAAATTGAAATCAACCCGATCTACTTGTTCGTGAGGAGTTAGATGAATTCCTTCGGTGGAAATGATCTCCTCACTATAAAGAACAAGTTGATTCAAACGGATTTCGAAAAGATGCAGTAGAGAGGGAGATCGAGTGACGAGAAAATTGCGGAGAAACGAATAACGTGAAGAACACGAACAAAACACAAATCAACACATCGATCTGCAACCGTGTGGCTACCACACGCTACAACAGTGAGATTACGGTCTCACTTCCTCAAAATCTCCAGTACACAGAGGTATGGTTCTCTGCGGATCTCAGTTGCTACAGCAGGGGATTGGGAGAGCAGGAAAACCTAGAAGGCAAAGAGCAAATGACTGAGATAGGATGGGAGGTGGGTGTCTCCCTCTACTTATCCTAATTCTAATTCCCACTCTACCCCTAACTAATTACAGAGCGAACCAGCTAAACCCTAGGGTTATTCTGGACCAACTCATGGTAGGTGGTGATCCGACGGCCACGCCAGCACAACTGGTAGCGTTGCCTCGACGCAACCTCACCGATCACCGCCACATGCCGCCACCGCTCTGCTCGTACTTTTCCCGTACTTCGCCCCTAGTTTTGAGGCCCAAACTGGGACACCAGCCGTCCATCGCCTGAGTTTTGTGGCCCAAACTCAGAAACCCGCAGCGCCCCGGTTTTGAGGCCCAAACCTGGATACCTTTCTCAGCCCAAGTTTTGTGGCCCAAACTCGGAAACCATTAGCGCCCAGGTTTTGAGGCCCAAACCTGGAAATCGTCCACTCGGTGGTTTTTTGTGGCTCAACCACCAAACCGAGCCGTAGAGGGGATGCACCGCCCGTGCACCCCGTCCACCCGCAAGTCTTCGCTCGTCGCTGTCCTAGGCTGTCAGCCACCATAGCTGAACCTCAGGCCACCGGTCCCTCAGTCCAAGCCTCACGTCCGCCGTTCGCCACTCTCGGTCCATCGGCACGGCACGTCTATACTTGACCTTCACCTTGCCTTTGATCACTATATCCGTGCTCGACACTTGCACAACACAAGCCAAAGAACATGCGCATTATCCCAGTTGACAATCACTCATCACTCAGAGACTCGGCATACACCCATGTATCCGCAATCTCCCCCTTGATGAGTGCATTGTCAACTATCAACACAAATCATAATGGAAAAGAGGAAGGAAGGAAGAGGAAGAGAGAACTCGACCAAATGACCCAAAAGCATAACAAAGCCGAAGAAGGTCAAGTGAAAGAGCAAAACAACTTGGTTCCCAAAGACATGGGCAACGACTCGACGCAACCAAGCAAAGCAAAGCAAAGCTAGCCCTCAAGAAGAGGTAGAACAGGCTCAACACCGCTAGCGAGAAAGCTTGATACCAATTGAAGGATCAACTGAAATTCAAGCAAAACAGAGCTAGCCCTCAAGAAGAGGCAGAACGGGCTCAACACCGCTAGCGAGGAAGCTCGATAACAACTGAAGAAAGCTTGATACCAACTGAAGAGCATAAAGTCAAAGTTGCTAGTCCCTCAAGAAAGAGGCAAAGGCTCAACACAACCAGCTACCAAAAATGCTCCGTACCAAGTAAAGGCTTCAGAAAAGCTCCGAATCAATTGGAAAATTCAAAATCCTCAAAATTCGAGCCAACTCAAACTCCCCCTCAAATAGTGCACACAACCAGGAAATCTCCCCATAGTTGATCTAAATTCTCCCCCTTAGTTCAACTCGGAAAGCACATGATTTGCAATATTTTTTCCCCCTTAGTTGAAAATGCACCATCAAGTATCCCCCTTCCAAATGCATATGAGTCAAAATGCAAGTTAGCAACTTCAGGAATATAGTCGATAGAATGAGAAGATGCTCGACAGGGTGCTGATCCGATGACTCATAAAATGCACAGAATGCAAGCAAAGGCTCAAACTGATCACTAAATACGAAATCTGAACATTTGAGCAAAAAGAGCAGTTTTCAGCCAACAAAGGTATTCACCATCAAAATAGCACTAAGCATGTATAGACAGGAAGTCAAACAAGTGCTAAACATGTATACAAGGTGAACTACCCCTAGCACAGTTCAACCATCATGCTATAGAATGAAACATAGACTTGTGTATCTAAATTTTATCGGAGTTGCAGCGGTTAAAAATTACACAAGTTCAAATTTCAGCATGTGACTGCGAGAGGTTGAAAGCTTGTCATTGCCTAACTTTTCAACTGTGCGAAGCCTATGCAGAAGCAATCAGAAGCTTAAAGCAACAGTTTCGATCATACACTACACAGCTCAAGTTTAACTCAAAGTGGAATGAGAAACAGTCTTGAAACTGTGATGTGCTGATAAGCAATCCCATCTCGATCTTTCCAATTCATTTAACTTGGTTCAGAATTAAAGCAGAATATGAACATACCAAGCAAGTGAATGACTCAACACTAGAGACATAGAAACCTAGCATATATGAGAAGCACAAGTGATTTCAACACATTCTACACATGCTAGTTGCATATCTCAATGGTGAACATTTTCAAGTTTTATGTTCATTAATCAAATTCACCATTCATAAAATAGCTCAGCTCACAACATGTATCAGTGATCAAAAAGAGCATAAACTACAACATCATCATAAAGCATCAGAGCATACACTGTACAAAACATAGTCACATTCTAAAGATTATATACATGAAGCTCTGAATGTAAATATGCAAGATGGAATGCAGAAAAGATACCAATTGAGAAACACAAAGTCAGTTTATCATACAAGAGTCAAAATGTTTCCCCCATCTAAAAGGGGAAACACACACCAAGCTCACCTCACAACCTAGCAAAAGTTGATTGGTCCAAAGGCTTGGTGAAAATATCTGCCAACAGATGATGAGTATCGACATGGCGAAGGTCGATATCACCCTTCTCATAGTGGTCTCGCAGAAAATGAAAGCGCACATCAATGTGTTTGGTCTTAGAGTGCAGCACAGGGTTCTTAGCAACGCTAATAGCACTCGTGCTGTCGCAAAGCAAAGGAACACGAGAAAAGCTCAGACCAAAATCAAGCAAAGTGGCCATCATCCAAAGCAACTGGGAACAGTAGCTAGCCGCAGCAACATACTCAGCCTCCGTGGTAGACTGGGTGACACTAGACTGCTTGCGAGAAGACCACGATACAAGAGAAGAACTAATAAACTGACAAGTCCCAGAATTGGTCTTGCGCTCAATTCGGCAGCCAGCAAAATCGGCATCAGAATAACCGCAAAGGGAGAGGGTGGAGGAAGCAGAATACCAAATCCAAAACTCTGGAGTGAAGCATAAGTACCTCATAATGCGCTTGACTGCCTGACGGTGAGAGGTGCGCGGTGACGACTAAAATCGCGCGTAGAGACACACCGCTAACTGAATGTGTCGCCGTCAGGTACAGCAGCGACTCGATCATACTCCGGTACCCCTTTTGGTCCACAGCTTCTCTATCCTTGTCTGCATCTAGGGCCATTGTGGTCGACATGGGTGTTGGAAGATGTAACACCCTTGGTGTTAAGCATTCCTTAAACTGCATAATTTGTCCTGGTAGCATCTCATCATTTCATATGCATATGTTTGAATAAGTGCTTAAGTCCTTGCATAGTCTCTAGTGTAACCTTGTTTTGCTTTCTGTTTCTGACTTAGTGCCTTAAAACAAAGTTGTAGATCTTGATGAAAGGAGCAACTTTGTTTAAAAGCACTTTCTCAGAAAAAGTTGTTAAAATGTGATTTCTTGCATTAGAAAATTGGATTAGAAGTAAATTTCTTTTTCTAAGCAGAATTTGGACTCGAGCCTTAAAGATGATTTGTTCCTTACAAAATTCTAAGCAACTTTGCTTTTAGGACCTTTTCCTAATTCGGCTTAGTTTGGAAGTTATGGAGCATCAAAGTTTTTAACCAAACCTCATTAGTTTAACCCTAGTGGGCCCGGCCTGTCAGCCTCTCCTTCTTTTTCCCGTGCGCACGCCGCTCCCTCCGCGCCGACCGAAACCGCCCGCCGCCGCGAGACCGCCTCGCCGGCCGGCCAAACCACCGTCATCGCCGCCCGTGGTTTGCGCCCAAGCTCGCCACGTCGCCCTGGTGCTCGGTGCTTGCTCGCCGCGTGGAGCGCGATGCCTGACGCCGCCGCGTCCGGTCGGGAGCTCCTCCCCGACGGGAACTGGCCAGGTGCAATGCACCCAGCCCTTCGTTCCTTTTGCCTTCGCTCCGCCTTGAGCTTGCAAGCTAGAAGAGCATTCATCGCTCACTCTCTCCCTCGCTCCACTCCACTCCATCTTCACCAGAGCTCCACGCCGCCGCCGCCCGCCGAACTCCGGCGACAGATTACTCGCTACTCACCGCACCGCCGCCCGATTCCTCCCGCCATCCTCTCCGTCTTGACCTCCTCTTTCACCTGCCAGGGTTGGTTTCCCCTCTTTCCCTCTCTAGCAGGCAGAACGTCGAGTGCTATCCTCGGGTTCTCGCCATGGCTGCCACCATGACCTTCACGTGAACTGCTCATCTCCGGCCAAGCTATCCCAAACCGAGCCATGTTCTAGTCTTCTCTACCGCTGAAGTTCCTTAGGTTTCGATGGAGACCTCTCTTCGCCATGTTTCAGCCGGAACCGAGCCGTGTCGCCGCCATGTCCGCCATGGACCGCTGCCGTGCATCGCTCCGGGCAATGCCGGGGATGCTGAGGCTCAAAAGTCACCCCAATAGGTCGCTTAGGACTTGATTAGGCTAGTGTTAGTCTCGCCGAGCCTCAAGCTCGCTGGGAAGAGTTTCGTCGTCGCGTCGCAGAGCCGCCGCTCCGCCATGGCTGCCGTCGAGCTTGCTCCGGTATCCCTCTGGCTCAGCAAGTCAGTCAGTCGTGTTCGCCTAGCAAACCCGCATCCAGTGATGGTCTCGGCGTCACCGGAAGCCTCGCCGCCGACGAGCTAGGGCCAGTCAACGACCACGGCGCCAAACTCCGCCGTTGACCGCCGAGCCTAGCCTCGCCTAGTAACTTGGTCGCCTGACCAGTGGGCCTCGCCGGCAGAGGCAAAGATGAGAGTGTGAGAGAGAAAAAGGGAAAACCTGGGTACAGTAGGCCTCGGAAAGCCGAGTGTGCCGAGCGTTGCCTCGAGCCTCGGCCGAGTCGAGCCGGGTGTGCCGAGCGTTGCCTCGAGCCTCGGCCGAGTCGAGTCGAGTGTGCCGAGCGTTTGCCTCGAGCCTCGGCTGAGTCAAGTAGGGTGTCCGTCGCGTGTAGGATTGAGTTTTCTTTTAGTTTGTTTTTGCAGAATTATGTAAAGGCTTCAAAAAGTCCTACAAGGCTCATTTTAAGTCCAAATCCTGCGAAACAAATTTTGTTAGGTCAAGCATGTTTAGATCTATCTATGAAAAATGTTGAATGCATTTCTAGTGATACTTTTATGTGTAGATTAATTTAAATTGGGAAGTTGCTGTTAACTTGGAAAATGCATAACTAATTGTGTATAAGTCAAAAAAATGTGATTCCAGTTTTGTTAAATTTGTATGGATGTATAGTTTCAGGGAAAAATATAATATAAGGTTGTTCTATGAATTATTTTAGCAGTAGCTTTTAAAATGGTTAAATGCTATTTCCTTGTTTATTTTGTAGTAATTAAAATATGGGGAATATGAACCTGAGAATTTATGCACACTGCTCTTGTGCTAGAAAGTTCAGTAGAAAAATGAGAAATCTGTTGTTTGACACTTTTTGCTAGGGTGTGTAGTTCAAAGCACTTTTCCATGATAGAATTTGTCTTTTTCATAGAGAATGGAGTTTAAGTCCAAATGGGGTGAAATTTGGACCGGGGACTAGATTAGCCATTGTTAACTTCCAGTAATTTTTGTAGATTTTTCTAAAGCTGTCTAGAATGGGTTGCTGTTATAGGCTAGTTTAATTAGATTTATTTCAGCAAGTAATTACAGGGTAATAAACTTATTAAGTATACTTTGATGTGGTGACAACATTGCTTAACAAGTTGAACATAGAAGGTTAAGCAGTTGAGTAGCAGTAGATGGCATGTGCTTATCTCCTGAAATGCCTTGTTCCATATTGCATCACCATGCATCCCCCGTGCATTCGTGTTATTTATGCATGTCATGCATCATGCAGGGTCGGTAGTGGAAGTTCAGGATCCGTCACTCGAGGAGCAGTACTAGGAGGAGACGCCGGAAGAGAAGATCCCAGGAGGAGACGTTGAAGAGCTGCCGGAGTGCCGCGATCACCGCCCTTCAGACTTTGAGCGAGGCAAGCCCCGGAGCATTTTTAACTCCTACGGTTTGCAAATGCTTTACAATTAACCTGATATGATTGTTGCATTAGGTTATAGGAGTTGAGTGATACCGTTGATGCATTATTTACTTATCCTTGTCCACCTGCAATTATATCTTGTTATCCCTGTTAAGTCTAGGTTCGTTTGTGCTTAGCCCTGCCTAGACCGGTAAAAGTCGGGTGATTTCCTGTCTCCCGCATATAGGTGGATACTGATCATGTTTAGCCTGGTGCTATCATGGAGATAACCAAGTGATAATTAAATTGAGACCGGGCGGGATGTAGGAGCAGCAGGACATGGGTTTTGTGTGCTAGTAGTCTCCCGTCTGTGTCGATTAGGACCCGAGGAAGGCACACCTCAGTCATTTTGAACGCGTCAATCACTTAACGGAGCAGGTGCGGGTACCTCCCGTGAAGCCGAGTAAGGTTTTTCGAGCCGGTGATGGAGATGTTGACGCCTAACACCCAGGGCCTTATATGTACCGTGGGCAACTATTCTAATCGACCTGGCATGGTCCGAGGGCAGGCAAGGCCTGATCGACCTGGCATGACCGTGGACAGTTAATAGCTTGAGCGACCTGGCATTGAGATAACCCCCGGTGTAGAAGGGCCCAGGGCCGTCCCGCGAATTGGGTTCTCGAACCTCCTGAATTGGTCGCCAACGGCCGCCTGGCAAGGTGTGATCGGGTGAGTGTGCGACATTTTATCCCCAGCTGGTAGGAATCAATTATAATCGCCATCACTCCTGGTTAGTGAGTAACTTGACTGAGCATGTGTTACCGTAGTAACTTATGGAATTAATGATGGTTATGATGTTGAATCTGAAAGGCTATTGATGAAATAGTCACTCTTGTCTGATTAAGTAGTCAAGTGTTTGCTCTAGATCAGGTGCAAATCTAGTTAATCAGGTTGATTACATAAAATTGACTGCTTACCCTCAAAAGATGATTATCTAATAATAAAATGCTTTTGCGCACAAAGGTAGGTATGGCCAACCCCAGATACAGCCTTGCATACTCCTTGGTGCCAGTTATTTCTGGTTTTTGGACGGGTAAGTCTAGCTGAGTACCTTCTCGTACTCAGGGTGCTATCCCTTTGTTGTTGCAGATGGGCAATGCTTCTACGGCTATTGCGAGAACTGTCTGTATCCCGTCCCGGGCGATGACTAGACCAAGGGCATGGTCGCCACTTATCTCATCTGTTGCTTTTGCGGACCTGGTCAATTGATGGCACTGTATTTTGAACAATCCAAAACTTATGTTTAAAGACTATGTTGCTTCTGCTACTTCTGTTAAATTATGGTTTGTAATAACTTTTAAACTCCGATGTAATTTGAACTATGTGCAACTGTGTGGTAATCTGTGAGCATGTTCACTGAACTAGTACGATCTTGGCTGGATGTTGTTGAATGATTTGAAATCCTTCGAGATTTCCGGACTACCTGGTTTGTACGAGCTTAAGTACTTGAGGATCTTTGCGTTAAGCGGAGGTTTCAGTGCTTAATCTGGTGCAAATTGGTCGGTTCTGTTACAGCTGGCATCGGAGCATGGTTCAGTGTTACTGTTCATAGGTGTATTTTCAAAATAGTATTTTGCAAAGAATAAAGCTGTATTTGCCAACTTATGGTTATATTAAGATTTGGAAAATCTTAAGAATTTAAGCTAAGGTGTGCCAGTGATCAAGTCCTTATGCCCAGTAGGTTTCTAGGTGGCTATTTAAGTACTAACTTGGGGGTTGTGCATCATATTTAAATCCTGTTATTTCTGTCATCCATACGGCAAGGGTGAAATTGTATGGGTGCTATTCTTCGAAATAGTAATGTATGGATCAATTGCCTCTACGCCAAGGTAATAAGTGAGTTGTGAGAGCATGATTGGACAACCGCCGATCTAGGGGAGCGCTTGAATGATGCTGACATGTATACCTGTTACACACAAGTATATGTGAAAGTATTGATTGTGGGAGTAATACTTTTCTGATGGGTGCATATACTGCTTACGTGTATACTGGGTGTGCACCTAAGACAATATTAGATTTAATTTCAGCAATGCATGATATTCATACTGTGGGCAGGGCTGAAATGATTTTCTGCAGGTACGCTAACTTGCGAACGTATAGTACGCCTAGTTAACGCTATGAGTGAACGTTGTATGCCACCGTCTAGCCGTTAGAGTGATAGTCAGTGAGGACGTACGTTGCGTGCATGCATCATGATCATATAATCTTGCATTAATCTTACTTCCTTCCTTACGTTATCCGTCCCGTTCTTAAATAAAAGTTGTTCTCAACTAATTAAAAAAAAACTGTGTGGATACACTTCTTTCAGATGGCCCGCACTAAGCGTACCGCCCACAAGTCGACTGGAGGCAGGAGGCCCAATTATATGCTGGGACCCTGGACAGCCGAGGGGTCAGAGGATTTTCTGGAGGAGTTCGGCATGCCTACTCTTTTGTGGAGGGTGCTGCACTTAGTCGGATACCAGGAGGGCCAGGAGCCCCAATATGAGTGGCATCGAGTTCAGTTTTCAGAGGATCGCTACATGTACACAGTTGAGGTGGACATGCCCAGCCGTGATCCGCAGGATCATGTGTGGTGCCGCAGGGTGTTTGCTCTTCAGGGCAGGACTCCTTGGGATGGAGCTAACCAGGTTGCTTACACTGTTCTTCGGGACATCATGGAGGATCATCCAGAGGTAGTTGCCCAGGCCACAGCCGGTGTCTTCCCTACAGCAGATCCGTACCAGTCAGTGTGGCATCAGCCGGGTGCCACTGTGTTGGGGACCAGTTCTTCAGAGCGTGAGCACTGCGCAGGGCCAGCTGGGAGTGCGATGGCTGCACTCATGGCTACCTACCGGTGTCTGTCACGTAGCTACGACCACCTGGACCACATCCTCAGTGAGGAGATAGCTGCACATCACCAGGGTCAGGAGGCGCATGCTACAGAGGTCGACCTTCTTACCACTCAGCTAGCTCACATGACCGTTGAGAGAGACCAGGATCGTCAGAGGGAGCAGGAGACGGCACAGCCGCTTAGTGACCAGCAGGGTATGACGACTTTCTTATCCACCATCATGGCCGAGACTGAGGAGTCGCTACGTAGTGTTTGTCTCGAGGGTATGCGCGCGACTGAGCAGAACAGGCTTCTCAGGCTACAGGTGGGAGATTTGGAGCTGCAACTTCATCATCTCCAGGACTACAATGACCGCCTGCATGAGGAGATTCATCGCCGTGAGAACGAGAGGAACCCTATCCTTCCTCAGGAGGACCCGGATTCTCATGCTTCGTCCAGTGGTTCTTCGAACATCTCGAGTGATGATGATGACAACGACGATGATGACGATGGTGCCATTAGGGAGTAGACAAGTTAGTGCTAGCGCGTAGTGATCTTGTCTCATGTCCTAGCGCCTGATCTTTTGGGGTTATCGTGTGGATGTAAGGTTGTGTGATGGACCTGTGCGCGTGTGGTGCAAAACCTTTGAAAGTCCCGTATGTATGGGCACCTATGGATGTTTTATGTTGACTGTTGCATGATATGTATTAAGCAATCTCATTATGTGATGATGCGATGTGGATCGAGATTTATTATGCCTCTGCAATTGTTTGGCGAATTCATTTTCCGAACAATTTCCGTTGGCATGATTTATTATTCTCCGCAATAATGGCAATGTCATGTAATAAATATTGCTATCACTGCATGCAGATGACGATGACTCGCAGTGGAGCAGGTGGTAGTGGGGGTAATGATGATAGCAGGGAGAACTGCAATCCACCGCCTCCTCCACCACCGACGGCTGAGCAGCTTTTTGCTCAATTTCTTGGAAGTCAACGCAACATCGAGGCGCTTCTGCGAGAGAATTTGGCGCATGGCCATCAACGCCCGGAGCCGAATCAGTACAGCTCATTCAAGGATTTTCTGGACACAAGGCCGCCAATTTTCAAGGAAGCCACAGAACCTCTAGAAGCAGAAGAGTGGTTGCATACAATGGAGCAAAAGTTTCGACTACTCAGGCTTACAGAGGAGTTGAAGGCAGAATATGCGGTGCATCAGTTGCAGGGACCAGCCGGGATTTGGTGGGGACATCATCGTACCACCTATCCTGCCAATGTTCCTATCACTTGGAGGGTATTCATGGATGCTGTTCGAGGACATTACATTCCGCCAGGCTTGACCCAGATGAAGGTGGCAGAGTTTATGAATCTAACCCAAGGAACCCGGTCTGTCACGGAATATCATCACTTGTTCAACTCGCTGTCTCGATATGTTCCAGACTTCGTCGACACAGATGCTAAGAAGATTGCTAGTTTCAAGAGAGGCTTGAACACTAAAATGGGAAAGTCAGTGGGTACATCTTCCCGTACCGTCTTCAATGACTTCATAAGTGACTGCCTGATTCAAGAGGGTCACAACAACAAGCATGCTGCAAGTAAGGCCCGGAAGAGGACCTTTGATTCAGGACTGTCCCAACCTAGAGGACCACCAGCTCAGCGTAACCAGTATCGACCACCAGCGCCGGGGGCACGTTTCAGGCCACCGCAAAAGAAGAATCAGCCGCAAGCTCAGCGTAATCAGAGGCCATACAAAGTAGCTGCTAGTCAAGCTCATGGAGGTCAGGGCAGCTCGACCGGAGGAAAACCTTCAGTTCGTGGGCCGTGTTACAATTGCAACCAAGAAGGGCACTTTGCAAGATATTGTCCACATCCGAAGAAGCAGCAGACTAATTATCCAGCGCGTCTGCATAACCTGACTGCTGAAGAAGCTCATGCAGGAGAGCCCGTGACTGCCGGTATGTGTCTTGTTAACCATCATCCTGCAGTTGTTTTATTTGATACTGGATCGTCACATTCGTTCATGAGCAAAGCATTTGGACAAAAGCATAATCAAGAGGTGTCCGAAATGGATTATGGGTTTCGAGTAAGCTCCGTAGGGAGTAGTGTGTTATCTAGGCAGATGGTTTGTAATGTAACCATCGACATTGGAGGGCACAAATTTGGAGCCAATTTAGTAGTTTTGCCAGGACTCAGTATGGATGTAGTCCTAGGTATGAGTTGGATGAGTATATGGAATGCGGTGTTAGACACTGCAAATAGAACTCTTACCTTGTCTGATAAAAGGACCAACACAAAGTTACGCATCTCTCTTCCTCGAGGTGCTGATTTTGTCGACCTATCTTGCACCTTATCTATAGAAGACCTGTCAAAAATTCCAGTTGTTCGGGATTTTCCAGATGTCTTTCCTGATGAATTGCCGGGTTTACCGCTCAAGCGGGGAGTGGAGTTTGCCATTGAGCTGTTACCTGGAACTGCACCGATCTCGAGAAGACCTTATCGTATGCGGCCCAACGAGTTAGTTGAACTCAAAACACAGATTAAGGAGCTTTTGGATAAGGGATTTATTCAACCTAGTGTGTCGGAATGGGGATGTCCCGCATTATTTGTCAAAAAGAAGGACAAGTCTCTACGGATGTGTGTGGATTATCGACCACTCAATGTTGTGACCGTTAAAAATAAGTATCCGTTGCCACGGATAGACATTTTGTTTGATCAGTTATCCAGAGCCAAGGTATTTTCCAAGATCGATTTGAGATCAGGTTATCACCAGATCAGGATTAGGCCACAAGATATTCCAAAGACTGCTTTTTCCACCAGATATGGGTTGTATGAGTATTTGGTCATGTCTTTTGGATTGACAAATGCTCCAGCTTACTTTATGAGTTTGATGAACTCGATGTTCATGCCAGAGCTAGATAAGTTTGTAGTGGTGTTCATTGATGACATTTTGGTATATTCGGAGAACCCGAATAATCACGCGGAACATTTGAGGATTGTTTTGACGAGGCTACGAGAGCATAAACTTTATGCCAAGTTTAGCAAATGTGAGTTTTGGTTGAAGCAAGTACAATTTCTTGTTCTTTCTTTTCTAGGACAGTGGCGATAGCTTCTTCGTCATGATTGGCCTCTCTATTCTTGATAGTTTGTCTTCCTTGGTGTTGAGAGTGGCGTCTTTCACTTCTGTTCTTCTTGGGTGCTTCATTGGGTATGTAGTTGATGAAGTTGCATCGTGCCTTTTCTCCAGGACAGTGAAAATGGATTTCCTCTTGTAAATGATTGTACTTGTGCCATAGAGGAATGGTCTTCCTAGGATGAGGTGGACATCATCATCTTCTCATGTCGAGGATCAACAAGTCTGTGGGGACTTGATGACCTCTAATTCTGACAACGACGTCTTCCATCATTCCTTCTTGTTTATACCTCTTGATATGGTGTCACTCATGTCATTTGTTCGTCCAGCAGTTTGAAGTGAAGCGTTAATTGTGGACGCTGGCAGCATCTTGCTTAGTGTGCATGTTCTTGTGGATCTAGGACCTTCACTTTGTGGAATTTGGGAGTGATAAACTTCTCCGTGTTTGCTCAAGAGTGTGTCCTGCTCATAAAGATAAGGTAGAGATCAAGTGCATGGGCTCTGTTGGTGCAAAAACACCAACAAAACCAAAAGTTTTGTTTATTCCCCTTTAACCTTAGGCACATTGCACAAGACAAACTTGCTGTTTATATGTTCTATTCAATTTTTATGTGAGTGATAGGATCAGAGGATGAGCATGAAAGTAGCATCTTAAAATATTTTATAGATCAAATTACTTAACCCAAGGAAGGATAATCTATGCATAAAGTGTCGATCTTTTCATAATTGAGATATATCATCTTCCAAAGGTTAGATGCACAACATTTTAACTCATTTAGTCAAGACAGTGAGATTCAAGAGAGTAAAGCTATGAACATGGATCAAAGGACTAAACATGTTGAGTTGATTAGGTTGGATCAAGTGAGGTGCAACTTAGACATGTTTTGTTCTTTATTTATGTTCATACTAGAATCAAGAAGAAGCTTTTATAGTGATGGTTACTTACCTTGAAATGTTACTTTGTCAATGAAGAGTGATTGTGCTGAACCATCTTGTGGAAGCTTCTCTTGTCTAGCTGGCTTGTCTTCTCTTGCTCGTCTTACAGTGTGATTGAGAGGAGGAAGATCACAGTGGAATCATCTTTAGAGGTATTGACCTTCCTTCTCTTGTGTCGACTTATCAGTGAAGGTGTATTGCTCATCGAGTATGCTGACTAGGATCCTCTCTCTTCTCTTGTCAACCTTTCTTGTTTTCCCTTTAATTATTGGGTTGACAAGAGACTTGAAACTAGAGCTGCTACTCGAGTGCCTCTATGATATTCTTTTGTCTTGTATTGTCACAACTGAGACTTGTCCTCTCAACAGTGTCTAGATGATGGAGATCTTATCGACTGTTCTTCTTGATTTGCTCGCTCAGGTACTATCTCTCCATCTTCTAACTCTTGTGGTGCAGTGGCTTCATCCTTCATGATGCCCTCCTCAATTCTTGGCAGTTGGTTCTCCCTTCGACGTCTTCTCTTGGTTCTCTTTGGCTTCTCATAAGTGATGTAGATGTTGAAGATGCAGCGAAAGATCCAAAAGTTGACTTCTCCAGGTCTGGCAAAGATGATAACATTGATGGTGTTCAAGAACGATCTTCCAAGGATGAGTTGTGGATCATATTCTTCTTTTCGACTGGGACAGTGTCTAGTGGTTTGTACTGATCAAAGTGGTGAGTAGGAGATCAATATGTCTTGAAGTGGTTTTCTCCTTCCTCCTTTTGATTGTGAAACACATCTAGACAACGGAATTGTCTCTCCCAGGCTGGCTTGTGATGTAGATGGATTCCCAACAACATGTTCATGTGTTTGACTTGTAGATCTTGCTATTGTTGTAGTGGTACCATCTTGTCTCCCAAGCTAGCTCTTGATTAGAAAAGAGGATAACTTCTCACTTCTTGTCTTGATGTCTTGGATAATGATGATTGCAGGCATAGGTTGTCTCATATGAGGTAGGTTGCATCCTGTTTGTCATTAGTGCCCAAGCAAGACTCAAAGCTAAGCTAGCACCGTTTGTGATCTGAGAGTAGGTTTGGGTTTTGGATCTTCAATGTTCAGACCAAACCATGGATGAACAAAATCTCTCTCTTGCGTAACGTTAGTGGATATATACCCGAAGGATTGCAAGAATTTGAAGCATGGGTTGTTGTCCACAACATATGTATTTTGCATCTATTCTAATAAGGAGATTTTTTTAGGATTATTTTAGCATAGACTAGTATTTTATGCGTTGGCTGCACTTTAACATGATTCAAGGCAAAAGATAACTTGTAGTTCTTTCATCCACGATGAATGAGCTGAGTCTTCATTGTGCAAAGTTGTTGAAGTTCATTGTACGCCTTGCTTCATCTCTAGTGTGAGTTCATCTCCGGACTTTCCCAAATTGATATTGAAAGTTTCCCTGCAGGGGTTAGTCCAACAAAATATCCAATATCTACTATAGCATACTATCAGTTCAGAAATGAACCTAGACACCATGTCTAATTTAATTTAGGAAGGCATTTTAACCTAAGCACCATACTTAATTTAAAAGCCTTTAGAGGTAAAATCAGCACACCTTTTAGCTCAATAATCAAACCAGACACCATGTCTTACTTTAATTCATGAAAACAGTTAAAATAAGCTCCATGCCAAATTTAAAAGGTGTATGATAATACTTCAAAATCAAACTATAGCAAATAAAGATAACATGAAAGCATTGTAGAGATTTATTCAGATGGTGATGAAAGAGTATGATTAGTATATGAGCATATCCTAAAGGTAGGGACAACCAACATAGCAACATGGCAAGAAATATTCTTAGAAAGTCTATTCCCCAAGCTTGGTTTTTGTAAATCAAGATTGGATGAATGTAATTCAATGTTGCATGATGATTGGTGGGACATACCTTGTGTTTGTTGTTCCTTTGTTCTTTTCTGCTCCAGACCTGGAAAGGTTAGTGAAAAGAATACCCGAAGGAATATTTTCATAATTATATTTCTATGCTCATTACAAGGACAGTGCAGCAGAAAGTGAGAACACAAGGTTGATATGTGCCCTTGTGGTTCCCTTCCTGAGTGATGAGTGATCGATCAATGGGCAACATGTCTCTTGGTTGTGTGTGATGTGCAGGTGCGGAGCTCAGGCAGTGGTCGAAGGTGAGGTGAAGGTCAAGTAGGGACGTGCCGTGCCGACGGACCAAGAGCGGTGAAAGGTAGACGTGGAGCTTGGACCGACGGACCGGGAGACCTGAGGACCAGCTGTGGTAGCTGGCACGTGGCATTGACAAGCAAGAGCACATGGGGATGTGCAGTGCATCAGCCGAGTCGGGAGGAAGGTGATGGCGTCGTGACACGTGGCGGGAGGCCGAGAAGGATGGCGAATGCACTGTACCTGGCGTGGAGGCTGGACATGCTCCGGCATTGGTGCTGGAACTCGAGGTGTGCGAACCACATCCCATCTACGGAGCGGTTTCGGTAGCTGAGCCTCAAAAAGCTACCCTCGACGGTTTCTGAGTTTGGGCCTCAAAACTCGGGATGGCCGGTTTCCGAGTTTGGGCCTCAAAACTCGGCGAGGATGGTTTCCAGGTTTGGGCCTCAAAACCTGGGTTCGCGGTTTCTGAGTTTGGGCCACAAAACTCAGCCTGAGGACAGGTTTCCCGGTTTCGGCCTCAAAACCGGGGGAAGGCCCAGGTTACCCGGTTTCGGCCTCAAAACCAGAGGGAGGTCCGCAAAAAGGATGGTCGACGCGTGGCGGCGTGGAGAGGCTGGCGCGGAGGCGAGGCTATCCACGAGGTAGGCGCGGCGGTCCACTGAGCGACACGGGGCGGCATCCTGAGGCTTGCGTCGAGGCGAAGCTAAGGGTGAGGAAGGCGCGTGGCCGTCAGATCAGCCATCAGCAGAGTTGGACCGGGATACCCCTAGGGTTGGCCGCTTCGCTCTTGTATCTAGGGGTAGAAAGGGGATTATTGTTTTAGGCTATAAATAAGAGAGGCACCCCTCCTCTCCCTCTATCCTTGCAGTCATTTGTTCCTGAGCTCTTTCTCTCTCTAGCCCTCTACTTAGGTTCTAATCATACCTCGCTGCAAGCGATCCGCAGAGACGGAAATCATACCTCTGTGTATTTGGATCTTTTGAGGAAACGAGACCGTATTCTCGTTGTCTCCTCGTGTGGAGGAATCTTGGCTGAAATCGAATCGTGTTCTGTGTTCTTCACGTTTTGGTTTTTCATCTACCGGAGATTTGCCTGGTTCTTCCTCTCCATGAGATGATTTTCGATTCCACTTGAATCAATTTGTTCTTGGTCGTGAGACCCTTCTTTCCACCGAAGGATTTCTCTTCTAACCTCAAGAATCCATAGATTGGGTTCATTTTGCGTTCGTTCTTCGTTCTTCCTTCTTTCACGGTGATCCTTTGACTTCTCTTGATTGACTTGGTTTAGTGCGATGATTTCTTAGGATTAGCACCCCAATACATAGAGGAACACCTGGGAGGAGTTTGATCGAAGTCCCTTTCGTTTTGGTTGAAATCCAATCGGATTTGGTTTTGAACTCGTGCAGTTTTGTGTTCTCTGTGCAGTCGCGGACAGTCCGCGACCTGAACGGCGGACAGTCCGCGCGTCAGGTTTTGGCCGAGTCAGTCAGGCGCAGCCCCCTGATTGTTCACTGTCACCCGTGGACAGTCCGGGACTTGACTAGAACTATTTCAGAACAGTTTGTTTTCTGGTCTGTGACCGGCAGACAGTCCGGACTTCCAGTCGCGGACTGTCCGGCGTTCAGCGGACAGTCCGGGACCCTGACCGCGGACAGTCCGCGATCCTGCAGTTTGTGCAGTTATGCTCCGAGGCTTTGGCAATTGGTTTTGGTGTTTCTCTGGGGGTTCCGCTGTACCACTAGGACATCTCCTAGGGTATCCACCTACTTGTAGGTCGTGAACTCCTCGGTCGTTTCGAGTCGTTGCATTTGGGATGATTTTCTGAGACAAGGGTCGTTCTATTCACGAGTTGAATTTGAGGCTCCCATTCACCCCCCCTCTGGTCGCTAATCCGGTCCTTCAATTGGTATCAGAGCAAGATTCAAATTTGTCCAAATTGCCTTGCTTCAGGATGAAGCACTTGCACCCAAACACCCGAAAATGAGACACCTTGGGTATCCGTCCAAAACGCAACTCATAAGAAGTTTTCTTCATGAAAGCCCGAAGAAAGATGCGATTTGAAACATGGCAGGCGGTGTTGATCGCCTCGGCCCAAAAATGCCTAGGAGTCCTATGCTCATCAAGCATCATCCTGGCCATCTCAACAAGGGTCCGGTTCTTGCGCTCAACAACACCGTTCTGTTGGGGGACATAAGGAGAAGAAAACTGATGCTCGATTCCATAAGAAGAACAGAAAGAGGCAAACTGAGAATTATCAAACTCAGTACCATTGTCGCTACGAATAGCTCTAATGGTATCAGGAGGAAACTCAGTTTTCAACCTCAGAATTAAATCACGAGCAAAAGGAAAAGCCTCATCCTTACCCTCCATAAAGAACACCCAAGAGTACCTCGAAAAATCGTCAACGGTCACTAGAACGTACCACTTCCCACCAGCTGAGCAAACCCGAGCTGGACCAACTGTGTCCATGTGAAAAAGCTCGCCAGGTCGCTTTGTCATCACCTGATTAATAGGTGGGTGAGAAGCAGCAACCATCTTCCCAAGATGACAAGGATGGCAAACAAGGTCCTTCTGAAACTTAAGCTTGGGCAATCCTTGGATTAGGCCAAGTGAGCTAAGTCTTGCAAGCAAGTCAAAACTCAAGTGACCGAGCCTCCTATGCCACTTCCACAAATCAGAAGAAGGACCAGCCATCAAACATCTAGCAGAGCCGAAAGAACGAGAAAAGTTGGCTCTGAAAACACGACCAAAAGGGACGATCCAACAAACAAGATCTCCCCGAGGGTCTAAAACACGACTCAAACTCTTCTTAAAGCGCACTTCATAATCATCCTCAAGAAGTTGCGAAACAGAAAGCAAATTGTAATGCAAATTCGAAACCAAAGCAACATCCTTAAGGACAAAGTTCTCATTGAGCCGAATAGCTCCTTGAGAAACAACCTTACCTCTATTATTATCCCCGAAAGTGATGTACTCCTTGTGCATCATGGGGCTAAGGCTGGAGAACCATTCCTTCTTTTCGGTCATGTGGCGCGAACACCCAGAATCCATGAGCCATATGTTCTCCAACCGAAGTTCCTGCATCAATAGAAAGGCAGGAAGTGAGCATATGGCACAACACTGGGGTTAGTATACTGAGAAGGATACCAGTGCTGTGTCATAGGCCTAGAAAAAGTGTCAGCAGCAACACTTAGCTGTCCTCGTCCCATGGGTGGATAGCGATCACCACTGACCTGAAAGGGTGGTCCGCTATGAAACGGAAAACCTCCAAACTGACGTACTTGTCCCATTTGAGCAAAGCGATCACCACCATACTGAAAAGGTGGTCCGCTATGGGACTGAGCAGCAAAACCTCTTACACCCAGCTCACAGTCGTATTGAGGACGACCTGAACTGCGACGGGCATGACCACCACCCCATGGTCTAGCTGCCTGGGGCCTAGCAACCTGAGGAGGTGCACCTCCAGGTCTAGCGCCCTGCCTCTGAACTCCCCGACCTTGCACACCATGGAGAGGGTGGTGCCTGGCCTGATTGTTCAGCTCCAACTTCTTCCTAGCGTCTCTCTTCCTCCGAAAGAAAAACTCAGCTAGGTGACCCTCACGGTGACAGTACTTGCACTCAAACCTTACCACTCTCTTGGGTTGTTGGTTCCTAGTGTTGCGAGGGTTGTTCACTCTGGTTGGCTGCTTGCCTCTTGGAAGGGGATCACTAGAGACATCAGGAAGGGTGTCAAGTGTGTTCCTAAGATGGTTAGGTTTGGGAATCCACACTTGCTTGCGAGGTGGAGCCTTGGGAGGTTCATCAAGGATGCCATCATTGGTGATAGGCTTGGGAGGCTCATGTGGGGTGTTTCTTGGTTATGCTTCTTATTCACGTGCTTATCAAGTTCTTAACCTGGAGACTAACCGGATAGTGGAGACCTGCGAGGTCACATTCGACGAGACTATGCCTTGTGTTTCTTCTGCTTTTGATGTTGCAGGAGAACAGGAGCTGGGAGAGACCATCTTTGTGGAGGAGGAGCAGGAGAATGCCGATTGGGGTGATCCCGAGCCGACTCCACTGGCTGCCCCCGTCGACCCTGCGACGTCTACTTCAGGTCGAGGACCCAATCCCACGACATCTTCTTCTTGGGGTCCTCTTGAGCCACCTCTCCAGCGAGCACCCGCTGCACCCGAGGGAGCGACTGCATCTAGCAAGGGGGAGGCAACTTCGGTGAGGCAAGCGCCCCGAAGCATTCAGCAAGCACACCCCCCGCTGCAGATGATCAGCAGCATCGACCAGCGAGTCACGCGGTCGCGAGCGTATGGAATCTCTCATTTTGCTCTTTCTGCATTCGTTGCTTCTTTTGAGCCCAAAGATGTTGGACACACACTTTCTGATCCTAACTGGGTAAATGCCATGCATGAGGAGCTAGAAAACTTTGAGCGAAACCAGGTTTGGACCCTAGTTCCACCTCCACCAGAATGCCACCCTATAGGTACCAAATGGGTTTTCAAAAACAAAGAGGGTGAGGATGGGATGGTAGTGAGGAACAAGGCTAGGCTAGTAGCCCAGGGTTTTTGCCAGAAAGAGGGGATAGACTATGAGGAAACCTTTGCCCCTGTAGCTCGTTTAGAAGCTATTAGAATCCTTCTAGCCTTTGCTGCTTCGAAGGGTTTTAAGCTTTACCAGATGGATGTCAAGAGTGCCTTCTTGAATGGATATATAGAGGAAGAGGTTTATGTTAGGCAACCCTCGGGTTTCGAGGATCCCAAGTTTCCAAACCATGTCTATAAACTTTCAAAAGCTTTGTATGGTTTGAAACAAGCCCCGAGAGCGTGGTATGATCATTTGAAAACCTTTTTACTCTCTAAGGGTTTTAAAATGGGACGGGTCGATAGAACGTTGTTTCCCCTCAAGCAAGGAAACGATACCTTGTTAGTCCAAATTTACGTGGATGACATCGTCTTTGGTGGCTCTTCTCATGCGCTTGTTGCCAAGTTTGCAGATACTATGAGCAGGGAGTTCGAGATGAGTATGATGGATGAATTGACTTTCTTCCTCGGGTTGCAAATTAAGCAAACCCGACATGGGACGTTCGTGCATCAAGGAAAATACATGAAGGACATCCTGAAGAAATTTGACATGGGCGAGGCCAAGCCTCTTACGACACCCATGTCGACGACTGCTGCGATGGACGCGGATCAGGACGGAGAGCCGGTCGAGCAGAAGGAGTACAGAAGCATGATTGGCTCGCTTCTGTACCTTACGGCGACGAGGCCGGATATACAGTTTTCTGTTTGTCTGTGCGCTTGTTTTCAGGCGTCCCCTCGGACTTCCCACAAGCAAGCAGTCAAGCACATCATGAGGTACCTCCGATACACTCCTGAATTCAGACTTTGGTACTCCTCTTCTTCGACTCTTTCGCTTTGTGGTTATTCCGATGTGGATTTTGCCGGCTGTCGGCTTGAGCGCAAGTCTACTTCTGGGACTTGTCAGTTTCTTGGCTCTTCCTTGGTTTCATGGTCTTCTCGCAAGCAGTCGAACGTAGCCCAGTCTACTACTGAAGCCGAGTATGTTGCCGCTGCTTCTTGTGCTTCGCAGCTTTTATGGATGGTTGCTACATTGCGTGATTTTGGTCTAGATTTCAGTCGGGTCCCTTTGCTTTGTGATAGCACTTCTACCATTAGTGTAGCAAAGAACCCTGTTCTTCACTCCAAGACCAAACACATCGATGTTCGCTTTCACTTTCTTCGTGATCACTATGAGAAAGGCGACATTGATCTTAGGCATGTAGACACCCATAACCAGGTTGCGGATATCTTCACCAAGCCTTTGGATCTCTCAACTTTTGCTAGGTTGAGAGGTGAGCTTGGTGTGTGTTTCCCCTTTTAGATAGGGGAAGCATTTTGCTTGATGTACCATAGACTGAATTTTTGATCCTTTTTGTTTTTTGGGTCTTGAGTCTTTTTGGTTTTGCTTTGGCTCCGATTCTGACTTCATCATATATGCATCTTCCATTCTTAAGCTTCATGTCTATATTTTTAAGAATGAATTTATGTTCTGATTAGTGTATGCTTCGATGATATATGATGTTGCTTGTAGCGTAGGCTCCTTCTAATCACTGATACATGTTGTGAGCTAAGCTGTATTTTTCAGAATGATGACATGCTTAAAGAACTTAAAATTTGATACATGTTCACCATTGAGATTGGCATCTAGCATGTGTAGGATGTGTTGAGGTCTTTTGAGCTATTTCATATATGCTAGGTTGCTATGTCTCTAGTTCTGAGTCTTTCACTTGCTTGGGCTGTTCATATTCTGCTTAAAATGAACCAAGTGTTAGTGAATTGAAAAGATCGAGATGGGATTGCTTTGTCAGCACATCACGGTATCGAGACTGTTTCTCATAGCACTTTGAGTTAAACTTGAGCCATGTAGTGTAAGACTGAAACTGATGCTTTAAGCTTCTGATTGCATATGCATAGGCTTAGCACGGTTGGAAAGTTAGGCAATGACAAGCTTTCAACCTCTCGCAATCACATGCTGAATTTGAACTTGTGTAATAACCGCTGCAAATTTCTCCGATAAAATCTAAAAACACAAGTCTATGCTTCACTCTATAGCATGATGTTTGAACTTTGCTAGGGGTAGTTCACCTTGTATATATGTTTAGCACTTGTTTGACTTCCTATCTATACATGTTCAGTGCTATTTTGATGGTGAAACCCTTTTCTGAATGGCTTAAAACTGCTTACTAAGCTTCTGCATTCATATTCTGTATTCGGTGATCAGTTGGAGCCTTTGCTAGCACTTTTACATGTTGCTTAGTAGTCGGTTCAGCACTCCTTAGAGCATTCTTTCACTCTTTCGAGTATATACCTAAAGCTGCTACCTTGCACTTTTAACTCATGTGCATTTGCTTAACTTCGATAGGCAAGACCTAGCTCCGTCTTCCTTACTTGAGTCTTTTACCCCTCTCTTTTGATTGCAATTTGCCCCCAAGGGGGAGAATGTTTCTGGTGGTGTCAATTTGCATTTTATGCTTCACTTGCTGAGGGGGAGTTCTTTGAGTGATGGGGGGTTTCTCTGCCTCTTCCGAGTCAGTTTCTTACTTGATATCGATCATTTCAGCTAGTTGTATCGAGCCTCTGTGCCTCTGTCTTGATGGACTAGCTGTTTTTCATCATGTTTTGATGGTTCTTGATTGGTATCAGGATTACTGCTGGTTGTGTTGAGCCTCTGTGCCTCTATCTTGAGGGACTAGCAGTAGCTGCTTCTTATGCAGTCTTCATTTGGTATCGAGCTTTCAGCTAGTGGTGTTGAGCCCCTTCTGCCTCTTCTTGAGGACTAGCTTGTTTCTTACTTGGTTGCGTCGAGCCGTTGCCCATGTCTTTGGGAACCAAGTTCTGTGCTCTGATTTTGATCGAGTTTTGCTCTCTGATGAGTTGTTACTCTAATTTTTTGCTCGGTTGTGTCAAACCTTTGCCCATGTCTTTGGGGACCAAGTTTTGCTTATCTCGATTTGTGCTTCTTCGGCTTTTTCTCTGGCTTTTGAACATCTCGAGTGAGTTTTTCTCCTTCTACCCAATCCTGCTTTTCTTTTATTTTGGTTATGGTTACTATGAGTTGACGATGCACTCATCAAGGGGGAGATTGAGAACACAAGATTGATATGTGCCCTTGTGGTTCCCTTCCTGAGTGATGAGTGATCGATCAACGGGCAACATGTCTCTTGGCTGTGTTGATGTGCAGGTGCGGAGCTCAGGCAGTGGTCGAAGGTGAGGTGAAGGTCAAGTAGGGACGTGCCGTGCCGACGGACCGGGAGCGGTGAAGGGCGGACGTGGAGCTTGGACCGACGGACCGGGAGACCTGAGGACCAGCTGGGGTAGCTGGCACGTGGCGTTGACAAGCAAGAGCACATGGGGATGTGCGGTGCATCGGCCGAGTCGGGAGGAAGGTGATGGCGTCGTGACACTTGGCGGGAGGCCGAGAAGGATGGCGAATGCACTGTGCCCGGCGTGGAGGCTGGACATGCTCCGGCATCGGTGCTGGAACTCGGGGTGTGCGAACCACATCCCATCTACGGCGCGGGTTCGGTAGCTGAGTCTCAAAAAGCTACCCTCGACGGTTTCCGAGTTTGGGCCTCAAAACTTGGGATGGCCGGTTTCCGAGTTTGGGCCTCAAAACTCGGCGAGGACGGTTTCCAGGTTTGGGCCTCAAAACCTGGGCTCGCGGTTTCTTAGTTTGGGCCACAAAACTCAGCCTGAGGACATGTTTCTCGGTTTCAGCCTCAAAACCGGGCGAAGGCCTAGGTTTCCCGGTTTCGGCCTCAAAACCGGGGGGAGGTCCGCAAAAAGGACGGTCGACGCGTGGCGGCGTGGAGAGGCTGGCACGGAGACGAGGCTATCCACGAGGTAGGCCCGGTGGTCGACTGGGCGGCACGTGGCGGCATCCTGAGGCTTGCGTCGAGGCGAAGCTAAGGGAGAGGAAGGCGCGTGGCCGTCAGATCAGCCATCAGCAGAGTTGGACCGGGATACCCCTAGGGTTGGCCGCTTCGCTCTTGTATCTAGGGGTAGAAAGGGGATTTTTGTTTTAGGCTATAAATAAGAGAGGCACCCCTCCTCTTCCTCTATCCTTGTAGTCATTTGTTCCTGAGCTCTCTCTCTCTCTAGCCCTCTACTTAGGTTCTAATCATACCTCGCTGCAAGCGATCCGCAGAGACGGAAATCATACATCTGTCTATTTGGATCTTTTGAGGAAACGAGACCGTATTCTCGTTGTCTCCTCGTGTGGAGGAATTTCGGCTGAAATCGAATCGTGTTCTGTGTTCTTCACGTTTTGGTTTTTCATCTCCCGGAGATTTGCCTTGTTCTTCCTCTCCGTGAGATAATTTTCGATTCCACTTGAATCAATTTGTTCTTGGTCATGAGGCCCTTCTTTCCACCGAAGGATTTCTCCTCTAACCTCAAGAATCCATAGATCGGGTTGATTTCGCGTTCGTTCTTCGTTCTTCCTTCTTTCACGGTGATCCTTTGATTTCTCTTGATTGAATTGGTTTGGTGCGATGATTTCTTAGGATTAGCACCCCAATACATAGAGGAACACCTGGAGGAGTTTGATCGAAGTCCCTTTCGTTTTGGTTGAAATCCAATCGGATTTGGTTTTGAACTCGTGCAGTTTTGTGTTCTTTGTGCAGTCGCGGACAGTCCGCGACCTAAACGGTGGACAGTCCGCGCGTCGGGTTTTGGCCGAGTCAGTCAGGCGCAGCCCCCTGATTGTTCACTGTCACGTGAACGGCGGACAGTCCACGGTACAAACCCGCGGACAGTCCGGGACTTGACCAGAACTGTTTCAGAACGGTTTGTTTTCTGGTCTGTGACCGGCAGACAGTCCAGACTTCCAGTCGCGGACAGTCCGGCGTTCAGCGGACAGTCCGGGACCCTGAAAGCGGATAGTCTGCGAACCTGCAGTTTGTGCAGTTTTGCTCCGAGGCTTTGGCAGTTGGTTTTGGTGTTTCTCCGGGGGTTCCGCTGTACCACTAGGACATCTCCTAGGGTATCCACCTACTTGTAGGTCGTGAACTCCTTGGTCGTTTTGAGTCGTTGCGTTTGGGGTGATTTTCTGGGACAAGGGCCATTCTATTCACGAGTTGAATTTGAGGCTCCCATTCACCCCCCCCCCTCTGGTCGCTAATCCGGTCCTTTAGAAAGGTAGGCATAGCTCATAACCAGGTATTATGATGGGGTGTAAGGATTCTACTGGTTATAGCTTGCGTTCATGGGGTAGTGACAGATAAGAGTGGAATTCAAAAATAACATTCATAAGAATGAAAACAAAAATAATGAGAAGACTTGGACAAAAAAGGAAAAGATAAAAGTATGATTACAAGGTTAAACTAAGACTTAAGATGATCTACTGTTCCCCGGCAACGACGCCAGAAATGCTTGTTGGTATAAATTAACGCACACCCTACTTTATCCGCAAGCGCACAGATAAAATCTAAAGATGTAGCACTTCACCGGAGTAACCCAGTTTTAATATCGAACCCAAAGGAATGGATAGTGTTAAGTCTTAAAGTCTATCCCCTGAGTAGCTAACAAGGACGGAGAATCTAGAAGTATAGAGGGGATCACTAAGGCTGTCTAATTCCAATTTAAGAGTGATATGTTTATATTATTCTTAGTGGGGAAGTTGCCATAAAAGGTCACAAAAAGAGTATGAGTCTTTTATGCAAATGTATAATCCTACCGAGCCTACACATGGGTAAGTGGACTATAGAAGAATCAACAAGGCTATAAGAGTCACCCTTGCGAACAACCACTACTACCGGCGTTATAGGAGACATTTATGATGAGCTATCAAGTCTAAGCACCACGCTTACACTATCCAACTACTTTAACTCTAGAGCAACTTAGAATTAAAGTACTCAAAAGAGAGTCACAAACCTTAAGAATAATAAGAATAATGGCTCAAACTTAAATATAGACATTGATTACCGAAACAATCGCTGAAGCAAGTTGAAGATGAACTTGAATCCGCAGGTACAAGATGAAGAAGTTGATCCGACAGGCCGGAGCTCCTTCTTGATCTCTTCCTCTCTCTCTCTCTTCTAGTTCTAATATAAGACTAGGTTCTAAACCTAACTAGAGGGGTAACTAGTCTTCTACTTGATAGCTGGCTCTTGATTACAACTAGATGAACTAGATCTAATTCTAGATGAACTAGAAGAGATTCATCTAGAGGGACCTCTACTTCTAATTGAAACCCTAGTTTCTGATGTGGAGATGAATAATGAAGATGGAGATGCCTGGAGAGGGGGGTCTGGGGTTGCTTATATAGCCCGAGGTGGAGTAGGGGGCAAGGAATCGCCATGTCATCGATCTGCATCACGTTTATCGCCCACCGTTGGATCAAACCGACTTCAGGGACGGTGGAGATGCATCCTAGGAGGCGATGGAGGAAGCTTGCAAAAGACGAATGCCAGCGGGCCCGGGGGGAGACCGGTCGGTCTCATGGTGGGACCTGTCGGTCCCACCTGGCAGGGTCCCGCGGTGCCCGACCTCCTAGTGTCTTCTGGTGTCCTCTGGAGTCTTCTAGAATATTCCTGACGTGTCGGTTCCGTTATCTCGCGTCGGTTTCCTTCTAGGGGAAGCAATCAGTGCTGGTTTCCTGGTTTAGTCCCTGCAGAATCACAATTCACCAAAACTCGTGGAATATTGTCAATTAAAACCCTAAACCTTTGTTGGTGATTGAATTCATGCCCTTTTCATATTTATTTATCCTTTAATTTTAATAGATAACCAGTGTCAACACTTAATAAGATAAACACTAGACTAACTAAGCAACCTATTGGCAAAGATCAAACACTAAGCACACTAGAGATTAACTACTATGGCTAAGTGAATTGAATTGTAGGATAGCTAGGTTCTCAAGCAATCAATCAAGTATACTACTCAATACTGGTAAGTAGAATAAAGTAATACTTGAAATGATGAACTAGAATATAGTAAAGTGCTTGAGTAACAAAAGCAAAACCTGAACTGGAGATGAAGGAAGACTCTTCCCAAATCCAGGACCGATCACTCGCACGCTTCTACTCTTGAGCTAAGCCTTGAGCAGCGCTTCCGCGAGGGCAATGAGGCAAGGATGCCTTGCTCTACTAGCTACCTACTTGCCTAAGCTTGGCTAAATCCTAAGCTATTAGCTCTCTGGCTCTAGCCTTGCTTCCTTTCCTTCCTTGTTTTAAATGAAGTGATGCCTCCAGGAGGTATTTATAGCTCAAGTGAGTGAGGGGGATACTTATAGGGGGCAGCCAACCGACCTAGAGCAAACCCTAGTGGCGGGCGCCAGCCCTAGGTGGCGGCCGCCACCCCCAGGCCCTTGGATCCACCGTCATTGATCCTACGGTCTCCAGGGACTCCTCCAAGGCGGTTGCATGTCCAGATAACAGTCATTAGGTCATGATCCACGCCACTCCCCTCCTGAGCCCTCCGATGCCACTGACCTAGTGACCAAGGGCTAAGATTTGGCCCTGGGGTGGTCACACGGATCAGTGACGTGGCATGGGAGTTTGGGCCTCTCCCTGGTGGCGGGCGCCACCTAGGGGTGGCGGGCGCCACCCGATTAGGGCCCAAATGGGCCCTGGTGAGTGGGCTCGGCCCCTGGTGGGTCCATTCTCCAAATTTGTTCCAAATCCTACATTCAAATAAAAATCTATGGACATGTGGAATTTGGTTAGTTTGAAACCTATTTGACTACATTTCATGCCTTTTTCGTGAATTTTTGGGTAAAATGTTGATGGTAAAACAAGTGTTTAAGGACCATCAACAAGCTCCCCCAAGCTAACCTGTTGCTCGTCCTCGAGCAACAATGCAGTTTAAGCATTGAGCATGAAATAGATAGCAACTTAAGATGTATACAAGTGCATATTGTATAGTGAGAAATAACTTAGTGTATATCATTAATCATAGCAATGTGGGGCTTATATCTTTTCACTTCAAACATACAAGAGTGAAATAAAGCAGTAGATAGGAAACTTTTATCTTGCTTAGGTTTGACTAGGATTCTGTCTGGAGGTTTTTTAAGGTTTTCAAAAGATAGAAACTTGCTTAAGTCCTCCAAGATTCACTCAATCACTCAATGGTGTTTAAATCCTCACTTAGGCCAAAATGTAGCCTCTCCTATTTCTAAAGAATGATATGTGGAGTTATAGGTAGGCTAAGAATCATGAGCAAATTGCATAGTGTTTATTGCTAAGCTAGACACTCAAATCATAAGGAGCAGCAAATCATAAAAAATGATCAAGATGTGCATGTGTGGCTATGTGGAAGTGCATAGAGAGATATTTCATAATCCTTCCTAGTTAATTTTTAGGGTCTAGAGGTAATGATAACTCTCTCTCTCTCTTTTTTCGATACATAGTGAGTAGACAAAAATGTGTCCTCACAATTTCTTAGGACATAGTCCTCTCTTGAGTTACTTTGCTCACTTTTTTTTCATATCTCTCTTTTTTAGCTCTAGATTTCCCCAGATTGTCTATAGGAAAGGATTTTAGAAATGAAAAGGGGGAAGAGAGAGAAATGCTTATTTCCAGTGTAGGAATAACATAAGGCTAGCAATGGAACGTTTGGCAAGGTATTGCATATCTCCAGTGTAGAGAATGAGCAATTTATTTGGTGGTTGCAAACTTCCAAAGTGGAGAGTAAGCAATTTATGGTGGGTGTGTGTATCTTGATCAAAAGATATGATAAGCTTCTCTACTAAGATCTTTGAGGTCTAACAAAGCTCAACACAAACAAAGCTCTTTGTGGTTTTGACTAATAAATATTTGGCTAGTGGTGGGATGGGATAAAATCCAGGAGAAACTTTTAGCAAGGTTTTCATGATTTTTAAAATAAATCCTCCAGATTAGGTCCTAATTTACCTTAGCAAGTTTAAAGAATTACTCCATTTCCAACTAACTTTATTCACTAAGCATGATTTTAGTTAAAACATGTGCAACCCACAAAAGCTACAACTTAGATAAAACTAGTTATTCTAACTATAACAATAGGATTTGCATGGCATATTTTATTTCTTATTCAGGTTCCAACATTTTTAAGCAGATTTTATCATTTTTATTCATGGGATAATTACTTAGGCAAGCATATAACATTCAAAAGATATAGAATTTAAGAACCGAACATAAAGAGTAAGGTTGAAACATACCTTATTGGCGCGAGGATCTCCCCCAAGCTGGCTTCTTGCTTGGTGAAGGGTCTTCATCTATCTCGGTCGGAGCTCTTGTTCTCATTTTATTAAAAATGAAACTATCTAATGTTGTGAAAAAGGGAAACTATCCTATTATGATATTTTATTATTCTAGCTAAGTTAACATATACTTATGCATATAACTAATGATAATTAATATTTTTTTTAGTTACATGCATGACATATGTTATTTATTTGAAAAAGGGAAATTTGAAGGGAAATTTAAAAGTAAATCCATACCTTAGATCCATGGAATTTCATCCTTATTGGGTGGATCTTCTTCCTTGGGTGCTTCTTCTTTAAGTATTCCATCGGGTTCTTCTTATTTTGGCACCTCTCCTTTGTTATGTGAATTACACAACTCAGGAGAAGGTGGTTCTTTCTTTCTGTTCCACCTTGTTCTTAGGTGCCTCTCCTTGGTACGAACGGGCTTTGCTTCCAGCATGTTAGCGGCATATGCGGGACCACGGGGAAAGGAGAATATTTCCTTCCTCCCTCCTAATGTCATTTGCATTTTACCACTCCCCACATATATGCAAACATCAACATTGTTCAAGAAAGGTCTACCTAAGATTAGAGGCACATCTTTCCTATTTCCCATATCTAGTATTATGAAATCAGCAAGAACATATGAACCTCTAATATGAGCAGGTAAATCAGTGACTATTCCTTCTACATAGCATGTTGATTGATCAGCTAGCATGACCTAGGCAGATGTGGATGACATGGGTGGAAAGAACGAGTTTTTATAGAAATTCTTAGATAAAATGTTCACACTCGATCCTAAATCACACATGGCATTTTTAAAGACTTCACCAAAGATTGAGCATCTAATTATGGGACTACCAGGATCACCCTTTTTAGCAGTCATGGTTTGATCTTCATAATAGTTAAAATATTTTATTTCAACCATATTTGCAGTTTCCATGTTAGGTTTAGCCAAAATTTTGCCAGTTTCAAAAGATGGTATGATTGCAGCAAGTTGAGCTAATTGAGTTTCTAACATCTTATTAAAGCTAAGTTGATTTTTGAGAGCAGATGAGAAATCATCCAATTTAGCATTTATGTTCTCAAGCATTTTATCATTTGACATTAATTTCTTATACAAAAATTCAGTAGTTCTACCTTGAGAGTAGACTAGATTCTTTAAGAACGAGAAATTATCAGTACTTTGGAAATTAGAGCGAGGGAATGAATTATTACCTTGAGAGTTGGAGTGCTGATTCCATCCTTGATTTTGTTGGCGGAAACCATTGTTGTTGTTGTTGATGAAGTTCAAATCTTCATGTAACTCGGGGCAGTGGTTCCCAGAATGTTCGGTTTCTCCACAGACTTCACAAGTCATGTAGGATTCCAGAGATTGGACACTCTCTTGTTGGTTCATCTTCTCACAGCTGTCCAGCTTCTTTGCCAACAGGTCCATCTTGGCCACGATCATGTCGGCCTCCTTAAGGGAATGCATACCTCGCTTACGGGGCTGCAGTCTCTCGTCATTCCATCCTTGGTTCGACACCATCTTCTCTATGAGAGCCTTAGCATCTGCAACATTCAGAGAAAAGAATGCACCGTCGGCGGCGGCATCCAAATGGCTTCTAGAGAGTGGGGTTAGGCCATGGTAGAAGTTCTGGATCAACAGCCAGTCCTCCATACCATGGTGTGGACAAGCAGTGACGTATTCTTGTATTCTCTCCCAAGCCTCGGGAATAGATTCCTCGGCTTGTTGCGTAAAGCTGGAGATTTTGTTGCGAAGAGCGTTCGTCTTGCCCATCGGAAAGAATTTGGCGAGAAAAGCATTGGAACACTTGTCCCATGTGTCTACAGCGTTGCGATTGGTATAGAACCATTGCTTCGCTTTTCCTAGGAGAGAAAAGGGAAAGAGACGAAGACAGATGACTTCTTTGGTTATCCCCTTAATGGTGAAGGTGCCGCAAATCTCCAAAAATTGTTGGAAGTCAGCATTGGCATCCTCATGAGCTTTGCCAAAGAACAAGCTAGCTTGGACCATCGTGATCAGAGCCGGTTTCAACTCGAAATTGAGGTTGGCATCGATCACGGCTGGTCCTGTCGCTACATTGGCGGCAGAAGGAGCAGGAAACTCACGAATGGTCTTGTTGGCCATCGTGAAGATAGAACGAGATAAGAATGAAAGAAGTTGAAGAAGATGAAGGAAAAAGATAAGAAGGACTAAGGAAAGAAAGAATGGGGAAAGATGGGATTCGCTAAGGGGGAGCTTAAGCGAAGATAAATTCGACAAGGACTCGAAGGATACACCGATTGCCTTCCTCGGCAACGGTGCCAGAAATGCTTGTTGGTAGTTCTTAACTTCACTAAAGATACAGCTAGGCAACTATCCCCGGTAACGGCCCAGAAATGCTTGTTGACACTTGCTAATGTCGTTACTAGGAGTGGACTATGGAATCTATCCTTGGCAACGGCGCCAGAAATGCTTGTAGCAAGTCCAGTCACTGTACCTAAAGGAGTGAAGCTAAAGCAGCTATCTACTAATGTCAAATGGGGTTGTCAATCCCGACACTAGTAGGAGCTAGCTACAGAGATTGCAATCTACCTAGAGGAGATTCTGCAAGCGCATAGAACTATCATAGTAGCACTTCACCTGGGAGTACCAGGTGTCAATTTATTTGATCCCAAATGAAGGCTAGGGTGGTGTATGAGTCGAGTCAAGGAGGGGATGAGAGTCAAAAAATGAATGGTTAAGGATACGAAAGGCTAGAAAGAATTTATGAGTTGATAGGTAAGGATGAAATGAATGGTTAAGGTAAGGTGGATAGACAGGTAGATAGGGGGAATAAGATAACTAAGGATAACTAGTATAACTAACTAATAATTAATAACTACTCCTAGATAACTACGAAGCAAGATAGGCAAATGCCAAATAAGCAACCAAGTTAAGTATAGTTTTATTCCTATCTTGTCAAGTACCGAGGCGTACTAGCCTTTTCCACTGACTTAGGTTGAACGCTAGCACAACGAGTCTTACTGTTAAACTAGACCAACCATGTGGTGGAATTCAAGGCGCACAGGGCTGTCACCACCTGCTTGCTACCACAGCTATCCGGGGGTCTAGCCGTATCTGAAGGTAAGTCTATAACTAAGCACCACGCCTAATTATATTCTAACTATCTCTATCATGGCCTAGAATAGAGACACCCTTGCGGACGTCAGAGAAAATACTTGACTTAATAAGATAAACACTAGACTAACTAAGGAACCTATTGGCAAAGATCAAAAACTAAACACACTAGAGATTAACTACTATGGCTAAGTGAACTGAACTGTAGGATAGCTAGGTACTCAAGCAATCAATCAAGTATACTACTCAATACTGGTAAGTAGAATAAAGTAATACTTGAAATGATGAACAAGAATATAGTAAAGTGCTTCAGAACAAGAGCAAAACCTGAACTGGAGATGAAGGAAGACTCTTCCCAACTCCAGGACCGATCACTCGCACGCTTCTACTCTTGAGCTAAGCCTTGAGCAGCGCTTCCGCGAGGGCAATGAGGCAAGGATGCCTTGCTCTACTAGCTACCTACATGCCTAAGCTTGGCTAAATCCTAAGCTATTAGCTCTCTGGCTCTAGCCTTGCTTTCTTTGCTTCCTTTCCTTCCTTGCTTTAAATGATGTGACGCCTCCAGGGGGTACTTATAGACCATGTGAGTGAGGGGGTACTTATAGGGGGCAGCCAACCGACCTATGACAAACCCTAGTGGAGGGCGCAAGCCCTAGGTGGCGGCCGCCACCCCCCTGGCCCTTGGATCCAACGTCATTGATCCTACGGTCTCTAGGGACTCCTGCAAGGCGGTTGCATGTCCAGATAACCGTCATTAAGTCATGATCCACGCCACTCCCCTACTGAGCCCTCGAATGCCACTGACCTAGTGACCAAGGGCTAAGATTTGGCCCTGGGGTGGTCACACGGATTAGTGATGTGGCAGGGGGGAGTTTGGGCCTCTCCCTGGTGGCGGGCGCCACCCCACTAGGGCCCAAATGGGCCCTGGTGAGTGGGCTCGGCCCCTGGTGGGTCCATTCTCCAAATCTGGTCCAAATCCTGCATTGAAATAAAAATCTATGGACATGTGGAATTAGGTTAGTTTGAAACCTATTTGACTACATTTCATGCCTTTTTGGTGAATTTTTGGGTAAAATGTTGATGGTAAAACAAGTGTTTAAGGACCATCAACAACAGGAAGCACCTGTGACACCCCCGAGGGCAGAAGAAAGGAATAACGAAGTTCAAGAGACTCAAGTGCAACATGAGGAGATGCAGATGGATTTTCAAGACACCAATGTTCTACCATTCCCACGCAGAAATCGAAACGTCAAGCTGGATGCGCAGTTCAGTAAGTTTGTTGAAGTAATTCAGAAATTATATATCAATATTCCTCTACTAGATGCATTACTGGTACCCACCTATGCCAAGTATGTGAGGGATATACTTAACAACAAATGACCACTGCCAACCACTGAAGTAATCGAGCTGAAAGAAGAGTGTAGTGCGGCTATCCTCAATCAAACACAAGAGAATAAGGACCCAGGATGCCCCACTATTGAGTGCTCAATTGGAAATCAATGGTTTAGCAACGCACTTTGTGATCTTGGAGCCAGTGTTAGCGTGATGCCTGCATCAGTCTACTATAAGCTTAACCATTCAGCACTTATGCCAACACTGATGTGTCTTCAGCTAGCTGATCAATCGCTCAGATACCCAATAGGAATTGCTGAAAACATCCCAGTCAAGATTAGAGAGTACTTTGTACCAGTGGACTTCGTGGTACTAGACATGCACTCAGATTCAAAAGTATCACTCATTCTGGGAAGGCCATTTTTGAGCACCGCCAAGGCCCACATTAATGTCAGAGCTGGAGAGATCAAATTCATCATAAATGGAAAAGAAGAAAAGTTCTCATTGAAGCCACGGCCCGAACAATGCTCAACTCTGGAAGACCATGAAGCACAAGAAGCAAGACTGATGTCTCTGGAAGTGGAGACCCATCAAGAAGAATAAAGAAGACTGGAGAGTCCAATTCGGTGGACTTTAAACCCCGAAACTTCACCGGAGGTAACTCAGTAGTTATCAGTATTTATTTTCTGCACTTCATATTTACTTTTTGCACTTCATATTTATTTACTCATGCATAGGAAAACAAAATAAAAATTAACATCATCATTACATCATAAAATTGGCCCCATGTAATTAATATTTACGAACCCCGTAAGTATTATTTACTACGGCAACAAAAACATATAAGAAATTCATCATTAGAATCCTCATTTTCTGTAATATCATAAAAGAAATTTTCTTTCGCATACTTGCATTGTACAAATTGAAGGACCGAGAATGCAAAAGCAAGGCGACCAGAGGGGGGCTGAATGGGAGCCTAAAAAATTTCTCTCGAAACTTTGGCCTTTGTCCCAAAAATCAACTCCCAAAAACTTCGACCGAAACCTGATGCCCACGACCCTTGGAAGAGGGTGGATGATCCCTAGGATCACAGCGAGGCACCACAAGACAAGAGAAAGTCAAATGCCAAAAACTTCGGCTCAAGTCCAACCCTAAAAACCAACCCTCGAACGTAGATGGAAGGCTATGTCGAGAAATCTCCAAATACCTACGCTAACAAGAAGCTAAGATATCTAGAGAGGTTCCTTGGTTAACTATAGGGTCAAACGAGAAGTCCGAAAACCAAGCCAAAAAGCTGGCAGAGCAAACACACTAAAAATCAGCACACAGCGAGTTCCTGGACTGTCCGCCAGTACGGTCCCGGACTGTCCGGACCTACTGCGGACTGTTCGCTACGGGATGGCGGACTGTCCGCCGGCAAAATCCATGAAACAGCACTGCTGCTGAAAGTCCCCTGGACAGTCCCAGACTGTCCGCGGATGACAACGACGGACTGTCCGCCAGTCAACCTAGACAGGAACAGTCGAACTGTGCAGCCACTGATCTGGCTAGAGCCCGACGCGTGGACTGTCCGCCGGTGGAACTGCGGACTGTCCGCGACCACCCAGAGAAGGCGATTTTGATCGCCCTTCTCTCAAATCCTCCCAAATTCGATCCAAATCAAAATCCTTTGATCCCAAAAATGGAGAAGATGATCACGAGGTAGTTAGGAGACTATCCCCAAGAAATCATCTGCTCCAATCAACTCAATCAACGGGAAATCTAAAGGGAAGGTGTATGAACCAAAAAGCGCCACAAAATTTGAATTGACCTGATCTACTTGTTCGTGAGGAGTTAGATGAATTCCTTCTGTGGATATGACCTCCTCACATCAAAGAACAAGTTGATTCAAGTGGATTCGAAAAAGACGCAACGTAGAGGGAGATCGAGTGACGAGAAAATCGAGGAGAAACAGAGAACGCGAAGAACAAATTAAAAACACGAATCAAACCACAAATTTGCAACCGTGTGGGTACCACACGCTACAATAGTGAGATTACGGTCTCACTTCCTCAAAATCTCATGAACACAGAGGTATGGTTCTCTGTGAATCTCAGTTGCTACAACAGGGATGTGGGAGAGCAGGAAAACCTAGAATGAAAATAGCAATGGCTGAGATGGTTTGGGAGGTGGGTGTCTCCCCCTACTTATCCTAATTCTAGTTCCCACTCTACCCCTACTAACTACAGAGCAAACCAGCTAAACCCTAAGGTTATTCTAGACCAACTCGAAGTAGATGGTGATCCGACGGCCATGCCCGCACAATAGGTAGCTTCGCCTCGACGTGACCTCACCGATTGTCGCCACGTGCCGCCACCGCTCTGCTCATCCTTTTCATGGACCTCGCCCCTGGTTTTGAGGCCGAAACCGAGAAACCTGTCTTCACGACCAACCCCCGGTTTTGAGGCCCAAACCGGGAAACCCGCCGTCCATCGCCTGAGTTTTGTGGCCCAAACTCAAAAACCCGCCAGCGCCCAGGTTTTGAGGCCCAAACCTGGAAACCGTCCTCAGCCCGAGGTTTTGTGGCCCAAACCTGGAAACCGTCCACTGGTGGTTTTTCTGTGGCTCAACCACAAAACCGAGCTGTAAAGGGGATGCACTGCCTATGCACCCCGTCCATTGACATGTGTCCCCAGGTCCTCGACCCGAGCAACACCGTGCCTCGCAAGTCTCCGCTCGTCGTTGTCCCAGGCTGTCAGCCACCACAGCTGATCCTTAGGCCACCGGTCCGTCAGTCCAAGCCTCACATCCGCCCTTCACCGCTCCCGGTCCATGGGCACGACACGTCTCTACTTGACCTTCACCTTGCCTACGATCACTGTATCCGTGCTCGATGCCACCACAACACAAGCCAAAGAACATGCGCATCAAACCAGTTGACAATCACTCAGCACTCAAGATCCGGCATACACCCATGTATCCGCAATCTCCCCCTTGATGAGTGCATTGTCAACTACCAACACAAATCATAATGAAAGTAGAAGAAGGAAGAAAAGAAGTAGAGAACTCGTCCAAATGACCCAAAAGCATAACAAAGCCAGAAGAGGTCAAGTGAAAGAGCAAAACAACTTGGTCCCCAAAGACATGGGCAATGACTCGACGCAACCAAGTAAAGCAAAGCTAGCCCTTAAGAAGAGGTAGAACAGCCTCAACACTGCTAGCAGGAAAGCTCGATACCAATTGAAATACCAATTGAAATTCAAGCAAAATAGAGCTAGCCCTCAAGAAGAGGCAGAACAGGCTCAACACCGCTAGCGAGAAAGCTCAATACCAAGTGAAGAGAGTATAGGCAAAGTCGCTAGTCCCTCAAGAAAGAAGCAAAGGCTATACACAACTAGCTACCAAAAATGCTCCGAACCAATTGGAAAAATGCTCCAAAAACTAGCTACCAAAAATGCTCCGAACCAATTGGAAAAATGCTCCAAAAACTAGCTACCAAAAATGCTCCGAACCAATTGGAAAAATGCACCAAACCAAACGAGCAAAGTCCCCTCCAATAGTGCACACAACTAGGACATGCTAGCAAACTCCCCCTCCAATAGTGCACACAACTAGGACATGCATGATTTGTCAAATTTCTCCCCCTTAGTTGATAATGATCTATCAAGCAAATTTCTCCCCTCCAAAATGCATGAGTCAAAAATGCAAGTTAGTGGCTTCAGGAATATAGTCAAAAGAATGAAAATATGCTCTACAAAGTGCTGATCCGATGACTCAACAACATACACAACATGCTAGCAAGGGCTCAAACTGATCACCAAATAAGAAATATGACATATGAGCAAAGTGAGCAGTTTTAGCCAAAAAGTATTCACCATCAAAAATAGCACTAAACATGTATAGACAGGAAGTCAAACAAGTGCTAAACATGTATACAAGGTGAACTACCCCTAGCAAAGTTCAATTATCATGCTCTAGAATGAATCATAGACTTGTGTTTTCAAATTTTATCGATGTTGCAGCGGTGAAAATACACAAGTTCAAATTTAGCATGTGATTGTGAGAGGTTGAAAACTTGTCATTGTCTAACTTTCAACCGAGCTAAGCCTATGCATATGCAATTAGAAGCTTAAAGCAACGGTTTCGGTCATACACTACACGGCTCAAGTTTAACTCAAAGTGAAGTGAGAAACAGTCTTGATACCGTGATGTGTTGACAAGCAATCCCATCTCGATCTTTCCAATTCACTTATCTTGGTTCAATTTTATCATAGAGTATGAACATACCAAGCAAGTAAATGACTCAGAACTAGAGACATAGCAACCTAGCATATATGAAAAGCACAAGTGATTTCACCACATCCCACACATGCTAGGTGTCAATCTCAATGGTGAACAAGTTTCAAATTTTATGTTTGTTAAGCATACTCACAATTCATAAAATAGCTCAGCTCACAACATGTATCAGTGATCAGAAAGAGCATAAGCTACAAGCATCATCATATAGCATCAGAGCATACTAGATAGAGCATAGTTACATTCTAAGGAATATAGTCATGAAGCTCAGAAAGTAAAGATCCATGATGAAATGCAAAGACTGTTCTACTCAAAAACGAAAACGAAATGAAGCAAAAGGAGTCAGTCTATGATACACGAGACAAAATGTTTCCCCCAACTAAAACGGGAAACACACACCAAGCTCACCTCTCAACCTAGCAAAGGTTGATTGGTCCAAAGGCTTGGTAAAAATATCTGCCAACTGATGATGAGTATCGACATGGCGAAGGTCGATATCACCCTTCTCAAAATGGTCTCGCAGAAAATGAAAGCGCACATCAATGTGTTTGGTCTTAGAATGCAGCACGGGGTTCTTAGCAACGCTAATTGCACTCGTGCTGTCACAAAGCAAAGGCACTCGAGAAAAGCTCAGACCAAAATCATGCAAGGTGGCCATCATCCAAAGCAACTGGGAACAGCAGCTAGCCGCAGCAACATACTCAACCTCTGTGGTAGACTGGGCGACACTAGACTGCTTGCGAGAAGACCAGGATACAAGAGAAGAACCAATAAACTGACAAGTCCTATAAGTGGACTTGCGATCAAGTTGGCAACCAGCAAAATCGGCATCAGAATAACCGCAAAGGGAGACGGTGGAGGAAGCAGAATACCAAATCCCAAACTCTAGAGTGAAATGAAGGTACCTCATAATGTGCTTGACCGCCTAACGGTGAGAGGTGCGCGGCGACGCCTGAAAGCGCGCGCAAAGACACATCATGAACTGGATGTCCGGGCGTGTCGCTGTCAGGTATAACAACGACCCGATCATGCTTCGGTACTCCTTCTGGTCCACAGCTTCTCCATCTTCGTCTGCATCCAGGGTCGTCGTGGTCGACATGGGTGTTGGAAGAGGCTTGGCCTCACCCATATCAAACTTCTTCAGGATGTCCTTGGTGTACTTGCCCTGGTGCACAAACGTTCCTTCTCGGGATTGCTTAATTTGCAACCTGAGGAAGAATGTCAACACGCCCATCATGCTCATCTCAAACTCCCTGCTCATAAGATCTGCAAACTTGGCAACCAAAGCGTGAGAAGAACCACAAAAAATGATATCATCCACATAAATCTAGACCAAGAGAGTGTCGTTGCTTTGCTTGAGGAGAAAAAGTGTTTTATCCACACATCCCATTTTAAAACCTTCAGCAAGCAAGAAGGTTTTCAACCTATCATACCAGGCTCTAGGGGCTTGTTTCAAACCATACAAAGCTTTGTGAAGTTTAAAAACATGGTTTGGAAACTTGGGATTTTCAAAACCGGGGGGGGGGGGGGTTGTTTCACATACACCTCTTCTTCATTGTAGCCATTTAGGAAGGCACTCATGACATCCATTTGAAAAAGTGTAAACCCTTTGGATGCAGCAAAAGCCAAGAATATCCTCATTGCCTCCAAACGAGCTACAGGAGCAAAAGTCTCCTTATAGTCTATCCCCTCCTTCTGACTATACCCCTGGGCTACAAGTCTGTCCTTGTTTCTCACAATGTGGCCATCCTCTCTTTGTTTGTTTTTGAAAACCCATTTTGTACCAATAGGGTCACACTCAAGAGGAGGTGGAACCAAAACCCAAACCCGATTTCTCTCAAAATTTTCTAACTCCTCATGCATGGCATTAACCCAATCCGCATCCGATAAAGCGTGTCCAACATCTCGGGGTGCAAAATCAGCAACAAGTGCAGAATGAGCAAAGTGAGAAATTTGTTGTGACCTTGACCGAGTGACACGTTCGTCGATGCTGCCGATCATCTATTGAGGCGGGTGTTGGCGCTGAATGTGTCATGGCGCCTCCCGAGCTGAAGAAACCTCCCCCTCAACAGCAGCTGGCGCCTCCTCGGGTACCAATGGTACACCCGAGGTGGCGGATCCCACGGCCCCCAAGTAGTCGACGAAGAGGGGTTGGGGACGTGAGTCGTCGTAGTAGAAGCCGATCCTTGCGGCACAGCAGGTGGAGGTGGTGCTGGATCATCCATCCCTTCAGCACCCTCGTCCTCATCATCAAAAAGAGGTTTGCCAACCTCATGATCACCTACACGCTCAAATCTAGAAGAAGGACAAACCATGGTCTCATCGAAGGTGACATCGGATGTCTCCATGACATGGTTAGTATCAAGGTTAAGTACACGATATGCACAAGTATGAGTTCCATAACCCAAAAAATACACCGTCAGAAGAACGAGACTCAAATTTGTCCAGGTTGCCTTTCTTGAGTATAAAACAGTGGCAACCAAAGACTCTAAAATAACTCACCTTGGGTTGTTTTCCAAATCGCAACTCATAAGAAGTTTTCTTCAAGAAAGCACGGAGAAAAATGCGACTGGAAATATAACATGCAGTGTTCATAGCCTTGGCCCAATACCGCCTAGGGGTCCTATGCTCATCGAGCATCGTCCTGGCCATCTCAAGAAGGGTCCGATTCTTTCTTTCTACAACACCATTCTGTGGTGGTGTGTAGGGGGAAGAAAACTGATGCTCCAAACCTAAAGAATCACAAAACTTCTCGAAATCTGAGTTCTTAAACTCGGAACCATTATCACTTCTAATAGCTCGCATCGAGTTCTTAGGGAACTCATTCTGAAGATGCAAAATCAGATTGCGAGCAAAAGAGAGAGTCTCAGTTTTCTCAGCTAAAAAGAAAACCCATGAATATCTCGAAAAATCGTCGACAACAACAAGCACATACCACTTCTCCCCAACTGAGCTCACCCGAGCCGGACCAACAAGGTCCATGTGCAAAATCTCTCCAGGGCGCTTAGTCATGACTTGGTTCACTGGATGGTGGGGAGCGGCAACCATCTTCCCATGTCTGCACGAATGGCAAACAAGATCCTTCTCCATGCTCAACTTGGGCAATCCTCGGATTAAGCCAAGTGAACTAAGCCTTGCAAACAAGTAAAAGCTCAGGTGACCAAGTCTCCTATGCCACTTCCAAAGATCAGAGGAAGAAGGACCAGCCACAAGACAACGGGCAATTCCAAACGACTCCGAGAAATTTGCACGAAAGACTTTCCCAAAGGGCGAAATCAAACATACAAGATTGCCTTGAGGATCTAAAATACGACTGAGATTTGGTTTAAAATGAATCTCATAGTCATCATCAAAAAGTTGCGAGACAGAAAGAAGGTTAAAATGCAAGTTAGAAACAAGAGCAACATCACGCAACACAAAGTTCTCATTAACTCGCACGGACCCACGAGACAACACTTTACCTTTGCTATTGTCGCCGAAGGTGAAAAACTCCTTTCCGGGAACTGGACTAAGACTGGAGAACCACTTGGCGTTTCCGGTCATGTGCCTCGAACACCCGGAATCCACCAACCAAATGTCCTCCAATTGTTTTACCTACATCAATAAAAAGACATAGGGTGAACAAACGGTCCAACACTGGGGTGAGTAAAATGAGAAGAGTACCAGTGTTGGGCCGGTTGCTCAAAAGAACGGTTAGTAGAAAAACCATTCCTAGCATGCCTACGGGGAAAGCGATCACCACGCACAGGAAAACGTGGTCCGCTAAGGGAAGAGCGTCCATCGCGATACTCAAAACGCGGTGGAGGGTAACGCTCAACAAAGCCACCGCCACGGGGTCCATATCCTACAAAGCTAGGATCCCACCGGGCAAAACCTCCCTGTGGCCTAGGACCTTGAGGCACTGTATCTCTAGGCCTAGCAGCTCTCCTCTGAACATTCGTCACATGTACATCATGGAAAGGATGGTACATGTCCGCATTGTTCATCTCCCTGGCACGGCGCTCCTCTCTCTTGCGCCGAAAGCAAAACTCCCTCAAGTGTCCATCTCTCCCACAGTGCTCACAATGGTACCTCACTGCTCTCATAGGGGTTGTTGGTACTCACGGTAGTGGGTGTGGATCACTTTGCCCTTCTGTAGCATGAGCTCCTCTTGGATAGGTGGCATGGTGTCTAGCTTGTTCTTGAGGTGGTTTGGTTTTGGAGCCCATGTCTGTTTCTTGGGTGGAGCTCTTGGAGGTTCAACAAACACCCCATCCTCGGTGTTAGGCTTGAAAGGCTCTTTGGGTGGAATCTTGGTCAGTTTGGGAGTAGTGGTGGAGTTGGGCTTCTCACTCGGGTTAAGACCACTCGACTCTCCAATCTTACCAAAAGATGAAACACACTCAACACCCTGAGCAAAAACCTACACCTGGGCCTGCAGCAGCACAATTGAATTGGGCAATCATCATCCCAAGCTGCGGCTCACCACAAGACACCCATGACAAGATTGTCCGAAGGTATGTGTTTTCCTCCTCGGTTTGCATCTTGTCATGCTTCACATTTGCAATCTCCATCTCCAAACCCTCACATAAAGCGCACCTAGACACACAAGTGCTACCCGAGCTGGCCTTCTCAAAAGACATAATCTTGGCATTCTTCTCTGCCAACTCGGATTGCAAGCCTGCACAAGACTTGCACGCACCAAGCAACACGGGCCTAGCCCTCAGCTCATCCGCCTCTCCAACCAAAGCAGCATACTTACCTCTCAAAGTGAGAAGGTCAGTCATGTGCTTGGTGCACATCTCACACTCACCCTCCTCGGAAACAACAACGGTGGACTTGGCCAGCTCAAGTTCCTTCACCGTATCCTCCCACTTTTGCCTAAACTCCTTCCGCTCTCTAGCAGCACGCATAAGCAGCTTATCTTGACTAAGAAGAGCGGCAACAAGCTTATCGACCTCAGCAGCAAGTTCATCAAGGGTCTGAGATACCTGGGAGGTGTCGTCATCGTCGTCGTCGTTCCGAGGGGTCTCCTCCAGCTGACTGTCGACCTCCTTGCCGACTGCCATGGTGCAAAAACCCACGTTGTCGGTGAAGAAGCAGAGGTCGTTCAGCTTGTCCTCGATATTTTTCTTCTTCTCGGACTCGTCGTCACTTGAAGCAGTGGAGTCGTCATCTGAGTCATCGACATCGCTGAGCGTGGCGAAGAAGACACACTACTCGGCCTGGGCTTTCTCCAAGTATTTCTTCTTGATGTACTCCTTGTTGAAGTCGCCCTTCCGCTTGTGCTTGGGAGAAGCGTGCTTCTCCTTGTGCCAGCCGAAGTCGTACTTGAGGCCACGATCGCCCTTGCCCGCCGCTTGCTTGTTCTTCTTTGGGCAGTTGGCGATGAAGTGGTCCGGATCGCCACACTCGAAACACCCAGCGCGTCCTCCTCCACGACGTCGGTTCATGTGGTTGTTGTGAAACCGCGAGAACTGGTTGGCAAGCAAAGCCAACTCGTCGTCTCCCATGAACTCCAGCTGCTCCTCTCTGACAGAAAGAAGAGAGGAAAGTGCAAATCCTCTAGAGGGGTTAGCAGAAGAGCCAGAAAGCAAATCCATCGATGGGCCAGAAGGATTTTCATAACAAGCCCTCGCCATGGCATCAATCTCACTGGACTTGAGCTTACTAAAGAGCTCATCGCATGTGAGGGTCTCATAGTTAGGTGATTCGATGATCACCTCAACCTTCGAGTCCCACACCGACCGATCGAGAGTATGCAAAAGCTTGAGAGCCCTCTCATGATCGTCAACAGGCAACAACTCCTAGTTAGCCCTCATCCTGTTGACAATCACCTGAAAGCGAGCGAATAAACTCTCTATGCTCTCACCAGGCATGTGTCGAAAGTTCTCATACTCCCGCTTGTGCGACTCGTAGAGACGGGATTTGACTTGATTGGTTCCCTCATGGAAGCGCATGAGGGTCGCCCAAATCTCACGAGCCATGGGGAGATGAGAAACATGATCAAACTCAGACATGTTCAAATAGGAGAAAAGAGCATTACAAGATCGGCTATTGGCATCGTGCTCATCGATCTGCAGCTGAGTCACATGAGCAGCCAAGACCACGTAATCATCCTTGTTGCAAATCTCCCAGACAGAAGCACCCATGCTCTGAAGATAGGCCGACATGCGTATCTTCCAATACGCATAGTTCGTCCCATCGAAAAACGACGGTTTGCCCACGCCGCGATCCATGTCGCCTTCTGTGGATTTGGAACTGGCTAAGGTGGAAGATCCTTAACCCGCTCCGATACCAATTGAATGACCGAGAATGCAAAAGCAAGGCGACCAGAGGGGGGGGTGAATGGGAGCCTAAAAAATTTCTCTCAAAACTTTGGCCTTTGTCCCAAAAATCAACCCCCAAAAACTTCGACCGAAATGTGATGCCCATGACCCTTGAAAGAGGGTGGATGATCCCTAGGATCACAGCGAGGCACCACAAAGACAAGAGCAAGTCAAATGCCAAAAACTTCGGCTCAAGTCCAACCCTAAAAACCGACCCTCGAACGTAGATGGAAGGCTACGTCGAGAAATCTCCAAATACCTATGCTAACAAGAATCTAAGATATCTAAAGAGGTTCCTTGGTTAACTATAGGGTCAAACGAGAAGTCCGAAAACCAAGCCAAAAAGCCGAGAGAGCAAACACACTAAAAATCAGCACACGGCGAGTTCCCGGACTGTCCGCCAGTACGGTCCCGGACTGTCCGGACCTACTGCGGACTGTCCGCTAGGGGATGGCGGACTGTCCGCCGGCAAAATACCTGAAACAGCACTGCTGCTAAAAGTCCCCTGGACAGTACCGGATTGTCCGCCAGTCAACCTGGACAGGAATAGTCGAACTCCGCAGCCAGGGGCGGATCTAGCGGGGGGGCTGGGTGGGCTCCAGCCCCCCCCTACAGCTAGTACGTCAATGGAAAATTAGGGATAATTATGAGAAAAATTGGTGGAGAGAAGAAGAAAAAATGAAGAAATAGAGGAAGAAGAAGAGATCAGCCCCTCCTTTGATCGTGTTCTGCATCCGCCACTGTCCGCAGCCACTGATCTGGCTAGAGCCCGACGTGCGGACTGTCCACCGGTGGAACCACGGACTGTCCACGACCACCCAGAGAAGGCAATTTTGATCTCCCTTCTCCCAAATCCTCCCAAATTCGATCCAAATCAAAATCCCTTGATCCCAAAAATGGAGAAGATGATCACGAGGTAGTTAGGAGACTATCCCCAGGAAATCATCCTCTCAAATCAACTCAATCAACGGGAAATCAAAAGGGATGGTGTATGAACCAAAAAAGCGCCATGAAACTTGAATCGACCCGACCTACTTGTTCGTGAGGAGTTAGATGAATTCCTTCGGTGGATATGATCTCCTCACATCAAAGAACAAGTTGATTCAAGTGGATTCAAAAAAGACGCAACATAGAGGGAGATCGAGTGACGGGAAAATCATGGAGAAACGAAGAACGCGAAGAACAAATTCAAAACGCGAATCAAACCACGAATTTGCAACCGTGTGGCTACCACACGCTACAGTAGTGAGATTACGGTCTCACTTCCTCAAAATCTCATGAACACAGAGGTATGGTTCTCTGCGGATCTCAGTAGCTACAGCAGGGATGTGGGAGAGCAGGAAAACCTATAATGAAAATAGCAATGGCTGAGATGGTTTGGGAGGTGGGTGTCTCCCCTACTTATCCTAATTATAGTTCCCCCTCTACCACTACTAATTACAGAGCGAACCAGCTAAACCCTAAGGTTATTCTGGACCAACTTGAAGTAGATGCTGATCCGACGGACACGCCCGCAGAATAGGTAGCTTCGCCTCGACGCGACCTCACCGATTGCCGCCACCGCTCTGCTCGTCCTTTTCACGGACCTCACCACCGGTTTTGAGGCCAAAACCGGGAAACTTGTCTTCACGACCAACCCCCGGTTTTGAGGCCCAAACCGGGAAACCCGCCTTCCATCGCCTGAGTTTTGTGGCCCAAACCCAGAAACCCGCCAGCGCCCAGGTTTTGAGGCCCAAACCTGGAAACCGTCCTCAACCCGAGTTTTGTGGCCCAAACTCGGCAAACTCGCAGCACCCAGGTTTTGTGGCCCAAACATGGAAACCGTCCACCGGTGTTTTTTCTGTGGCTCAACCACAAAACCGAGCCGTAAAGGGGATGCACCGCCCGTGCACCCCGTCCACCGACATGTGTCCCCAGGTCCTCGACCCGAGCAACACCGTGCCCCGCAAGTCTCCACTCGTCGCTGTCCCAGGCTGTCAGCCACCACAGCTGATCCTCAGGCCACCGGTCCCTCAGTCCAAGCCTCACGTCCGCCCTTCACCACTCCCGGTCCATCGGCACGGCACGTCTCTACTTGACCTTCACCTTGCCTTCGATTACTGTATCCATGCTCGATACCTGCACAACACAAGCCAAAGAACATGTGCATCAAACCAGTTGACAATCACTCATCACTCAAGATCCGGCATACACCCATGTATCCGCACAAATACGGGAGACATACAGACCCATAGACACCTGGGACCCACATCATATCACGTCAAATTATCACATGCACTCACAATCACTCAATCCAGCTACCATCACATGCAACCATCGGCATATACTCCAAAGAGTGGGAAATTGGGAAGGGTAGGTAGGAGAGAAAATTAGAGAGAGATGGGCCTAGGGAGGGACTGGTCGGTCCCACCACTAGACCGACCGGCCATCCTCGCCTCCCCCTATAAAAAGGAAAGCATCCCTCACACTCTCCACACACTCCACTCTTCAGAAACACTAGTCTCACTTCAAAATTTGAAATTTCAATTTTGAATTCACTTAGCACTTCATTTGGGGTAGTTTCTGAGTGAGTGAAGATACGAGAGAAGAGAGGAAGAAATTTTGAGCTAGTAGCAAGAAGAAAGGGATAGTTAGAGCAAGCAAGAAAATTGATTAAGAGAGGGGAAGTGATGTCCAATTAGTTAATAAACTAGGAGAAGTTGAACTAAAAGTGCCAACATGAACGGCTGACTCCTGGACTACTGACTTTTGGACCACTGACTCTCTGACATTTATTCGCTCTAACCCTCACTTGTTCCACTAGTTTTGTCTGTGTGCTCTCTTGTTTTTGCAGCAAAGATGAGAAACTTTTTGAGAAAAGCAAAGAACACACTCACGTTCCGATCAACGAGAAACCATTCGTGAGCTGGCTCATCACAAGGAGGCTCAGACATGGATCCTTCATCCCTGCCTCGATCCTCTACCATGAGCTGGTCCGAGCAACGTGATCTTCTTCACGAGAGGCACATCAAGCTTCAGACAACCTATGAGAAGGACCTGTTCAAGCAATATCGAGACAAAAAGTAGACCCATACTCCTACCTTTGATTCACAATTTCTTCAAGACATAGGTATGGATTCTGAGTTCGATCTAGTCTTTCATAATATTGGGTGGGAGAACACTTGGGAACTTACCGAGGAGGGTCGTAGATTGCTTACACTAGAATTTCTTTGCACTCTCTCTTCGAACAACACTTATGTCTACTCTAGGCTGTATAATGAACCTTTCACTCTCACATGGAAACAATTCAGTCTAAATTTGGGCTTTCCTGAAAATTGCATTGTAGACATAGATGTTGCCTTGAGAAACTTTGATAGAGATATCTTTTGGGAGGACATTACTGGCAAGAAAACAAATCATCACCCCTGCACTAATGATATACACAACCCCACTTTAAGAGTAATGCACAAGTGGCTAGGATTCACTCTTTTTCCTAGGCAAGAGGTTCGTATTGTTAGAGTTGAGGAATTAAAGCTTATGTATGCCTTGGTCAAGAAAACTAAAGTCTCACCCGTAAAACTCATGGTGAACTACTAGCCTTACATCCACACTCTACAAGGCCCCATATCTATCACTTCTTTGGTTACTCATCTTGCTGGAAATTTAAACTTAAATGGAAATATTGTGTACATCTCCACACCACGACCAATAATAGGTTTCTACTTCTTTAGTCAAGCACATTTCATGAAGAAAAGGAACAACAAACTCTACATGCAATATAAAGGATATACAAATGAATATGAGTTATCAAACAGATCACTTGGTCAGTATGTCATGGAAACTTTTGTGCTAGACTTGCAGAGCCCTGGCGCGGGAGTGGGAAGGATCCCCTCCGCAAGATTCACTAGAAACACTGCCCCAAGATATCAAGGAGAAGATGTTGCACCACCTGGACCGGCTTGCACTCACTATCAAGGATTCGAACGAGCTGGACCATCTACGTCACACCATCAAGCTTGGGAAGACACTACCGCCTACGAGCCACATACACCACAAGGTTTATGGGGACAAGGAAACTTTTGCAACTACACTCCACCACAACGCGAAGAGGAAACGATACATGACTTCCAAGGAGGACGTATGTCTTTCTCCGGGAGAGGCATTCATGATGCCACTCATCATCCATACTCTACCATGCCACCCATGGTTACCCAGAACATCAGCCATACCACCAGTCTTCGTACCACAGAGAGCCCAACTTTCATAGCATCGACACTCATCTCACTCATCTTGAGACAAGTCAAGAAGACATGCGCCACATTCTTGAAGAGATACATCATCAAGGCGCCCAGACGAACGAGAACTTCTGCTACCTCTTCGGACACATGGGAATTACTCCACCACAGCCGCCACCGCCATACGAGTAAAGCCAGCTTGGGGGAGGACACCCTGTTCCTGAGGTAAGTATGTTGTACCCCTCTATTTGTTATTTGTTTGAGTATAGGAATAGTATTGATAGCTAGTATTTGTTTAATATTTAAATAAAATAAACTTGAAGTAGAATAAAATAAAAAAATAAAAAAAACTGCTTTATACCTCTAAAGTACATAGCCTCAACTGCGAATAATTCGTTTCAAATTTTTAATTGAAAAATCTCATAAACAATGAAGAATTGATCTTAACCGAAGTTTGGATAGCTGAGAATTAGAGACGAAAAAGTCTTAGCTGCTTTTATCTTGTTCTTAGTTCTAATGAATCTCCGGAAATTTAATTTTGAAACTTCAAACACATGATGAGAACCTGTATGACATAATAATTATTCCTACCTAAAGTCTGATAATAAATGATTCATAATTTAAGGCTACTTACTCTGTTCTAAGTTTTTAGCTATGGTAGAGAGATTTATCATGCTCTAAAGACCAAGCTTCTATAAATATAAAAGATTCACCCTTCCAAAGTAGTATTGTGTTAGAGGCATGGGACTATGCAAAAATATGATAAGGAGGAAAGAAAAAGGGACAAGTGTCCGATTACCTCAAAAGGAAAAAAAGAGAATTGTGATAAAAATATGAAAGAAAATGAATGATAGCCCATGGTCCCTCTAATTACAATATGCCAGTAAGAGTTGACAAATTTAAAAGTTTTAGATACTTGATCTAAGGGTATGACATTTCTCTCCCTAAGCTTTGAACTTTGACTTAGTAAAGTGTGCTATTAAAAGCCCCAAATATAATGAAGAAAATACACTGGTAAGGGATTAAAGAAAAAAATAATAAAGAGAAATTATAACTTTTATTGTGAAAATAATACAGGGATTCTCTGAGCTTTTATTGTGAAAACCTTACAAAACTCCGGAGTGAAGTTGGGATGAGGAATTTGAGACATAGTGCTTGACTTGATTGTTTCTAACTTTAAATTACTCTGAACTAAGGTAAAAGATTAGATCTCATTGGTTAAGGGAACATGTGAAAATTCTTCCAATTTCTTTTCAAGAAAGTTTTTAGTTGATGGCTTGTATTTAAGACGGATATTAAAGTAGTTTACAGATTTACTCTCAGAACCCGATTTTTGCTAAGGGACTAGCAAAAGTTTAGCTTGGGGGAGTTTGTTGACGATAATTAACTATCATTATTCACCGTCAACAATACTTGAATAAATGCCAAAAAGAATTACCAACTTAGAAATAGGAGGTTCAAACTAACAAATTCCATGAGTTTTGGTGATTCTATATTTTACAGGGATTAAACAGGAGAACATGACTAAATTGCTTCCCCAAGAAGGAATCCGACGTAGATTATTCCACCGCCAAGTCAGGAATTCTCCAGAAGACCCCAGAGGACACGAGAGGACTCGACGAGGCAGGGCACCCCGAGACCCCAATAGGTGGGACCGACCGATCTGGTGGGCCCACCGGTCGGTTGGGTCCCGGGCCCCCACGCCTCCTCCTTCTGGAACCTTCCTCCACTGACCCTGAGGACTCATCTCCACCGTGTACCTTGAAGGACCGAATTGGCGACCAGAGGGGGGTGAATGGGAGCCTCAAATTTCTTCTAGAGAAATGATGGCCCTTGTCCCAGAAAATCACCCCAAAAGCGAAGACTCAAACAACCGGTGAGTTCACGACCTATGAATAGGTGGATACCCTAGGTGAAAGGATCAAGATGCCCAAGAGGGGGGTGAATTGGGCTTTTCTAAAATTTCTTGCAAGAATAAAACCTATCAAGCCCCAATTAACCCCCTAGTGCCTAGAAGTGTGTTTCTCTTTATTCTACCACACAAAAGACCAAGTCTATGCCACTCCTACTCTAGCAAAGCAATTCAATAGTGAATGAACAACAAGAGTAATGCGGAATTGAATTTTTGAAGTAAATGCGTAAGTAAGGGAGTAGAGATGACACGACGATCTTTTTGCCGAGGTATCGAGGTGTCGGCACACCCCCCTAGTCCTCGTTGGAGCACCCGCGCAAGGGTATCACACCCCCTTGATCCGCGCAAGGATCAAGTGCTCACTACGAGCTGATTCTTCGCCACTCCGGCCCGGTGAATCACTCGCTACCAGTCACAACTTGGCTTGGGTCATCCACAATGCCTCCGGATGATCACCAAGCTCTCCGATCGCCACCAAGCCGTCTAGGTGATGCCGATCACCAAGAGTAACAAGCAAGAACTCTCACTTGACCAATGCAAGGCTAATGAGATGGGTGGATGCACACTTGCTACTCTCTATTCACTAATGAGGTGTTTGATCACTCAATTATCAAATTTCTCAACCTCACTAGGTCTCTTGCACTCACTTGCAATCACAATGTGTTTGGCAACCTTTCAAATGAGCAAGAGTAATAGCATGAATGTGGGGGAGGCATATTTATACCCCCAACTCAAATCATGCACGGTGGGGTAAGTCCAGCCATTTTGAACACTGACCGGACGCACTGTCGGGGTGACCGGACGCGTCCGGTCAGTGCCCAACGGCTATGTGACGTCTAGCCTGAAACCTGTACGAAGTGCTGATCGGACGCTCCCGTGCGTCCGATCACCACTGACCGGACGCGTCCGGTCAACAAATTTCCTCTCTGGAACCTCTCTGGATGCGACCGGACTCACCCTCCTGGTGCGTCCGATCAATTTCTGAGGGAGAGTCCGGTCGCAATCAGACTGACCCCTCAGCCAACACTACTGACCGGACGCATGCCCCAGCATCCGGTCACAAGGGTTCGAGCGTCCGGTCGCAGATAGAAGTCCAAAATGACTTCGGTTTGCGATGCTCCCTTCACAAACTTCCTTCCTTATGATCTTAGGGACCCTTCTAAGCTAACTAGGGCTTTGGTTAACAAGTGTGCACCACACCTAACTCAAAAGTCTCACCTAGGTCAAGCTACCCATTCAAACCCCTCTTTATAGTACGGCCAAAGGTAAAACAAAGACCTATGCTACTCTAAGTGTCCTTCAACACCAAATGACACTTAGAACTAGCTTATCATGTCTTCGTCGTCCATCCTTTGAAAACTGAACGAATTCCATCAATAAGGGGACTTGAATACCATAGCGTCCTCACGATCATCATTACCATGACCTAACTCAACTGTTTCTACAAAACACACGTTAGTCATAGTAATTTACCGTTGTCATCCAATCACCGAAACCCACTGGGGGCCTAGATGCTCACAATCTCCCCCTTTTTGGTGATTGATGACAACCTCAAGTATGTTTGAAAGAGAGGTGAGGTTTTCAATTGCTTGGTTCATATAAGCATGTGACAATAAGATCAAATGGGGTTAGGCATGCTTATACAATCCAAGTCCACATAAGTACTCAACACAATAAGAATTAACACAAGTACTTATGAACAAGCTCATTTATCGGAGTATAAGTGCGGAAGCAGAGTAAATGAGCATAATCAAGTGACATGAAGTATATAACAAGTGAAGCATATCATGTCACATCCAAAAGTCATACACATATCGTACAAGTGCCAAAAGATAAACATGTATGCATATGAGTGCAAGATCATACAAAAGAACCGAGATCCTCTCACAAGCTCCCCCTATGTCTAACATACGCTCTCTCCCCCTTTGACATCGAGGACCAAAACCTAAGTGTCGGAAGGCGGGACGGGAGCAGACGAGTCGGGCGACGAGGTGCGCGGAAGAGTCTCAAACTAAGCAAGGTAAGCCTCCTCGTCGGACGACGAACTGTGAGCTAGCTGACCCTCGGACACTGGAAGTGTAGGTGAAGCAGTCTGGGTCTGCTCAGCTGACTCGGGAGCGGCCTCTGGCACTGAAAGCTCTGGTTGTGGTGGAGAATCCACTGTCTCGGTCATTGCCACTGACACGGTCAAAAGAGTCTCAGGTGCTGAACTGACAGGCAGAGTCTGACTCTCAGAGACTGGTGGCTCGGACGACGCTACTGAGGAAGGGAGTGTCACTGTGGTACCATGTTGGGTATTTTAAACGCACACAGAAAAATCCGCAAGCGCACGGATACCGATGTAGCTTTCGCCTGAGAGTATTCCAGGGTATCGATTTCCACGGGGAACATGAAGTGTACCAGAAGAATTAAGAACGCCCAAGAAAAGAATGGTAAAGTGGATAGAGAGAGATCTTAGGGTTTTCTAAGCGGGTCTATCTAATCAAAGGCTAACTATACTTTACTTACTTTGGACCAGCAGGTCCTTTCCAACTCTCGAGAAAGACTGGGAAGAAGGTAGTTGGGAGAAGGCTACCAAAAGCTCTACGAGAACACCAACCCAAACGTCGTGGATTACAAAGACCTGACAGAGCTGTCACCTCTGGGGCTACCACAACTATTCCGGAGGATTGGGCGTAAACTCAGGTAAACCCTAGTCTAGACACCAAGTCTACACTAACGCTTACTACTCTAATTACTGCAGATAACTAGAGCACTCAAAACGAGCAGAGATCCAGTAAATAAAATAAAGCAAGAACTGAAATTAAATATAATACTTAAAAATAGTAAATGAAGAACCTGGAGATTACTTGAAGACGAACCAGATGCTGCACCAATACAATGTCGAGGAAGATCCGACAGATCCGGCTCCTCCTCAGCTCTCTCCTCCTCCTCTCTCTAATCCGATCTCTAATTACAACTAGATGAACTAGACATCTAGAACAAGAACTAGAACTAGAAGAACTAGAACTAGATCTAGATGAACTAGAAGAGATTCATCTAGAGGGACCTCTACTTCTAATTGAAACCCTAGTTTCTGATGTGGAGATGAATACTGAAGATGGAGATGCCTGGAGAGGGGGGGTCTGGGGTTGCTTATATAGCCCGAGGTGGAGTAGGGGGCAAGGAATCGCCATGTCATCGATCCGCGTCACGTTTATCGCCCACCGTTGGATCAAACCGACTTCGGGGACGGTGGAGATGCATCCTAGGAGGCGGTGGAAGAATGTTCCAGAAGGCGGAGGCGAAACGGGCTCCGTGGCCGACCGGTCGGTCTCCAAGTCGGACCGGTCGGTCTGGCCCAGTGGGCCCACGTGGCAGTCCGCCTCGTGGTGTCTTCTAGATCCTTCTTTTGCAGATTTCGTTGCAAAATTAATATCTTTTCATCTGGGACTCCGAATATAGCAAATGATATGTCTGTTTCGATCGTCTCGATGAGCCCTTCGCAATGGTGCACTCCAATTCATCACTTGAGATACTTTTATATGGTGAAATATTGATGTCCTATAAAACAAGTGAGAGCACCAAAACTCGTGGAACTTGTTAGTTTCAAACCCTACAACTATGCTTTGTAATTCATTTAGTGTCATTTCATGCAATAGTTGATGGTTAATTATGAGCATTAGTGAGCGTCAACAAGTTCCCCCAAGCTTAACCTTTGCTAGTCCCGAGCAAAGCCCATCTCAACAATGGATCAGGAGTTGCTGCAATATCTTCACTTCCAACAAGTACACATGTATTCAAACAAAAGTTCTCATATGGAATAGAAAAAATATCATATTATTCATCACGGGGCTTAGTACTTTACCTTGAATCCTGAGTAATTGAAAGATAGAATGATCAAATCAAGCATTATGTCTCTTGCTATGTCACTTCACCATTATCCCAGAGTTTTATGAATTTTCAGAAAAGATTAAAAACATATGTTGCCAAACTAAACAATGGATCCAAAGAGAAAGTCAACCACACCATTGAATTGAGAAGTGCATGTGCACGGAAAATGGAGTGGGATGCTCTTTTGAAATATATCACTCTCTTTTGTTTATCAGAAACACATGGCTATCAGGCTAATTCTACTGACGGACATGTGCCCATTTTTTTCTGATATTCTCTTTTTTTTCGAGGTTTCGGACACTTGTCCCTTTTTATTTCCTCGGGATCTATATTTTTGAGGTTTCGGACACTTGTCCCTTTTTTATTTCCTTGGATATATATATATATATTCTCTCTTTTTCTTTCAATAGCCACATGCTTCCAACAAACTTTTGAGAGGATAACAATAGATAATCATGAGCATTTATATGGAGGATGGACGAAATGTGTAAGTGATCTCAATTCAATAGCATGATATCTTCTCATAGGGACAACAAAGCTTAATTTAACTCAATGCCATTATTAGTCATATTAATATTGGAAACTCTCCGGAACTCTAGTGTTGTTTTAGAACAAGATAACAGTAGCTCAGATCATCACATATCATATCTGTCAATTACCTAGACTCTGGATCAAGCATTTGCTACCCATATATTTAATTTTGTTTTTAAGCATCATTATTAATCAGGAGAACTCATGCTTTGAAAGCTAGGTACTTGAAAGAAATTAGATAGAGCAACTATTCACCATTTCCATGTAACAGATTAGAGAGAGAGAGTGTTCTTCTTTTATTAACTTATTAAAACTAACCTAACACACTATTTATTTAAATAACTAAGAAAGTGAATAATACATACCTAGATTACGAAGATAATAGGGGTGCGTCTCCCCCAAGCCGGTTCCCTTAATAGTGTTGAGCCTTCATGTGCCCATATATTTTTTTTTCTTTTTAATTAATGGTGAGCCTTCATGTGCCCACATTTTTTTTTGTTTTGTTTTATATTTTATTTTCATTTATGTATAGAAGGAAAACTTAAGAGGATAAGGATACTTACCTGGATACACGGGGTGCTTTCCCCCAAGCTGGATGTTGACATAGTCGTTCACTCATTTTGGCCTGCATGTTAAGCCTCAAGCTTCCAAATCCTGCGTAACCCAAATAGACAACAAAACTCGTGGAACAAATTAAGTGTTAAGCATAAGAGTTTTAGTTGTCTAGAGCCTTGGTGATTGATTTTCTTTTAGATAGGATCATTGAATTGTAAAAATTCAATCACATCAATTTCTTCTAAGGGTTCAGGTTCAAGAAAAATTTTCAAACGTTGACCATTTACCTTGAATACGTTACCTGAATCATCCTGAAGTGTGACCGCACCATGTGAAGCAACATCTATCACCTTGAATGGCCCTTCCCATTTGCTTCTAAGTTTTCCATGACCAAAGAGCTTGATTCTTGAATTGAACAGTAGGACTTTATCTCCAGACTTGAACTCCTTATGCTTGATTCTCTTGTCATGCCACCTTTTGGTTCTCTCCTTGTAAATCTTGGAACTATGGTAAGCATTTTCTCTCCATTCCTCTAGTTCTGAGACTTGCATTTGACGGTTCTTTCTAGCTAGAAGAAGGTCCATGTTCCATTTCTTGATTGCCCAATGAGCTCTGAATTCCAATTCAACTGGCAAGTGGCATGTTTTTCCATATACAAGCTGATAAGGTGACATGCCTATGGGTGTTTTGTATGCACTTCGGTATGCCCATAGTGCATCATGAAGCTTGTACTTCCATTTCTTTCCCATCTCATCCACAGTCTTCTGTAAGATGTTCTTGATTTGCTTATTTGATGTCTCAGCTTGACCGCTTGTTTGAGGATGGTATGGAGTTGCAACATTGTGTTTAACTTCATATTCTTCTAGGAACTGTCTGAAGGACTTGTCAATGAAGTGTGATCCTCCATCACTTATGACCATTCTGGGTGTTCTGAACCTTGGGAATATTATTTCATGGAACATCTTCTTGGCATGCTTAGAATCGGCGGCTCGACATGGTAATGCTTCTACCCATTTGGACACATAGTCAACTGCCACCAAGATATATTCAGCATCTCCAGACCTTTGGAATGGTCCCATGTAGTCAATTCCCCAGACATCAAACAACTCTATTTGGAGGTTGTTCTGGAGTGGCATAGCATCACGCGCATTGATGTTTCCATGTTTCTGACATCTAGCACATCTTCTAACAAACTCCTTCGTATCTTGATACATCGTCGGCCAATAGAATCCACTTTGCCAGATCTTTGCATTTGTACGGAATGCTGCATAATGTCCTCCATAAGGTGATGTGTGACATCTTTCTATGATTTTCATGGCTTCAGTCATTGGGACACATCTCCGTAGCAACCCATCATTGGAGACCCGATAGAGATACAGATCATCCCACAAGTGGCAACGAGCATCATATTTGAGCTTCCTCTTATCCGCTCCTGGTGGAACATAACCTGCAACCATAAAATTCACAATATCCGCATACCAAGGGTCTGAGTGTGTTACCGCGAGGAGAGTGTCATCCCTTAGATAGTCATTAATAGCTGAGTCATGTGTTTCCTTATATCGAAGCCTAGACAAGTGATCGGCTACTGAATTCTCTACTCCTTTCTTATCTCTTATTTCTATGTCAAATTCTTGGAGCAGAAGAATCCATCTTATAAGTCGAGGTTTAGCATCTTTCTTAGTGAGCAGGTATTTAAGAGCAGCATGGTCTGAATGAATGATTACCTTTGCTCCAACTAAGTAAGATCTAACCTTGTCTATTGCAAAGACAACTGCCAACAACTCTTTTTCAGTGGTAGCATAATTGAGTTGTGGCCCAGTCAAGGTTTTTCTAGCATAAGATATAGCATAGTGCTTTTTATCCTTTGTTTCGCCTAAAACGGCTCCAACAGCAAAGTCGCTAGCATCACACATGATCTCAAAAGGCAGCGTCCAATCGGGTGGTTGGATAATTGGAGCTGATATGAGTGCCTGCTTGAGGATTTGAAATGCTTCATGGCACTCACTATTAAAAATGAAAGGTGCATCTTTAGCTAGAAGGCTAGTCAGGGGTCTAGCAATTCGGGAAAAGTTTTTAATGAAACGCCTATAGAACCCTGCGTGGCCTAAAAAGCTTATGATTCCTTTCACATTTGTGGGAGGTGGAAGTTGTTCAATAACTTCGATCTTTGCTCTATCCACTTCTATCCCACGTTCGGACACCTTGTGTCGTAGCACTATTCCTTCCTGAACCATAAAGTGACATTTCTCCCAGTTCAGGACTAAGTGTTTTTCTTCACACCGTTGTAAGACTTTGTCTAAATTCTTAAGACAATTATCGATGGTTTTGCAATAGACGGTAAAGTCGTCCATGAACACCTCCACAATTTTCTCAATCATGTCAGAGAAAATAGACATCTTGCACCATTGGAAAGAAGCTGGAGCATTGCACAATCTAAACGACATTTGTCGGTATGCATAAGTTCCATACGGGCAAGTAAAAGTGGTCTTACTCTGGTCATCTGGGTGGATTGGGATTTGATGATACCCGGAATACCCATCAAGGAAACAAAAGAAAGAGTGGTTTGCAAGCCGTTCCAACATTTCATCAATGAAGGGTAACGGGAAGTGATCTTTTTTTGTAGCCTTGTTAAGTTTCCGATAATCAATGCACATACGCCACCTAGTGACAGTTCGTTGAGGGATAAGTTCATTATTCTCATTCCGAACAACTGTCATTCCTCCTTTCTTGGGGACAACCTGGACAGGGCTAACCCACTCGCTATGTGGCACGAGATAGATAATCCCGGCGTTCAAAAGCTTCAAGACCTCTTTCTTAACAACCTCTCGCATGGCATTGTTAAGTCTCCGCTGTGGTTCCCTTGAAGGTGATGAATCAGGATCGGTTGGGATACGATGAGTGCAGAGAGCAGGACTAATCCCTTTGAGGTCATGGAGTGAGTAGCCTATGGCTGATTTATGTCTTTCTAGGATGGTGACAAGCCTATGTGTTTCATCTTGGGAAAGCTTGTCACTTATGATGACAGGAGTTTCTCGATTATTATTGAGGAAGACATATTTCAGACCAGGAGGAAGGGGTTTTAGCTCAACTAAGGGTTGTGATGGCACCTCCCAAGGGTCTAGCTCAACAGGCTCGGCCAACTCTTCCTCTTCCTGAGTGAAGTGTTCATCATCAAGAGTTGGTTGGGCCAAGTCTTCTAGGGATGCTACCATGACTTCCTCAATAGGATCTTGTTAAGGCTTGGGTTCTACCATCGCGTTATGTGAGCGTAAAAGTGAGACATTGATGGTAGAGTTCCCTAGCTTTAAATTCAAGAGGCTTTGTTTTGGTCGCTCTCGAAAGACTGTTCCAAAAGGTACACCAATTAGGAGGGACGTTTCCGAGATGTCAAAGATATGAAAATCTAGAAAATACTCGGAGCCTCTTATGCGTAGCATAATAGTCCTTATGACCCCATAACTTTCTAGTGTAACTCCAGATGGACTTCTTAGAAGCTTATGAGATGGGATCACGGTCTCGTTGAGGCAAAGTTCCTCGGCCAGAGCCTTAGAAATTATGTTCAACCCAATGGTAGGACTATAGTGAGCCTCTATGGTGGTTCCCTTAAGGTTGCAAGATATAGTCCCTGAGGGGGCAGTGATTCGAGCTACCTCAGTGGATAACTCCGTTTCTCCCAACCACTCATGGCTCATGATGGCTGAAAGTCCTTTAATGTGCTCTAAAAAGAAAGCATCATTGTGTGGACCATCGTCATCCACAAGTGGTGTCGAGTGGACTCGAGGCTTTACTTGCACTAGTAGACTCGAGGCATTCCCAAAATCTTCAAAAAGATCTACCTCGATTTCAGAGAAGAACACCGAAGGATAGGGTTCATCATTTTCTAGAGTGTGGGGTGTTTTCTCTATAGAAGGTTCTGTGACAACCCAATTATTAGAAAGATTTGATGGAATTTCAAATTCGGTTGTGTGTTCCTCCTCGTGTTGGTCGGGGTTGGGCTCGACTTCTTCTTCTGGGAATTCATCAAAGATGCTAGTGTAAGGAGTGTTTTCAAGGATTTTCTCTTGGATGTCTCTTCCTTCACTAACAAGTTTATGTGAGAATGATCCTCCAGAAGCTAAATCGAGATGTAGAGCAGCTTCCTTGTTAAGACCACGATAGAAGTGAAAGCGTAGGACATGGTCTGGCAAGGAAAGGTTTGGGCCAGAATTGGTAAGGCATTTGAACCTAGCCCAAGCTGCTCCTAGTGTCTCCTTCTCTTTTTGTTTGAATGTAAGAATTTCGATTCTAAGATCAGCGATTCGAAAAAAAGGGAAGAAAGCAAGACAAAAGTTGTCTCGAAGTTCATCCCAATTCCCATTTACGCCCCTTACGGAATGGTCATATCATTTTCTCTCTTCCCAAAAGGGAGAACGGGTCCATTTAATGGTCTCTTGTGTCATGCCGGCAATAGTCCGACAAGAACACAACTGCTCAAATTCCCTAAGGTGGGTTTATGGATCTTCGTCTTCTAATCCAAAGAAGGATTTCTCCTGGACCATGGCTATAAGAGCAGGGCAAATCTCATAGCCATCTGTAAGAATGGGGTGTGATGATGGTGGAGGCTCCAACAAGTCGCCCTTTGGAGCAAAGAACTTAGAGATAGGAGTGAAATCCATGTGGTGATGGTGTGGTAAAAGAAAAAGGTGGTAAAAAGGAAAAGGTGGTAAAAAGAAAAGAAACACGAACGAACTTTGCTCGATTCTAGAACAGCTACCGTTCCCCGGCAACGGCGCCAGAAAGCTTGTTGGGTATTTTAAACGCACACAGAAAAATCCGCAAGCGCACGGATACCGATGTAGCTTTCGCCCGAGAGTATTCCAGGGTATCGATTTCCACGGGGAACATGAAGTGTACCAGAAGAATTAAGAACGCCCAAGAAAAGAATGGTAAAGTGGATAGAGAGAGATCTTAGGGTTTTCTAAGCGGGTCTATCTAATCAAAGGCTTACTATACTTTACTTACTTTGGACCAGCAGGTCCTTTCTAACTCTCGAGAAAGACTGGGAAGAAGGTAGTTGGGAGAAGGCTACCAAAAGCTCTACGAGAACACCAACCCTAACGTGGTGGATTACAAAGACCTGACAGAGCTGTCACCTCTGGGGCTACCACAACTATTCCGGAGGATTGGGTGTAAACTAAGGTAAACCCTAGTCTAGACACCAAGTCTACACTAACGCTTACTACTCTAATTACTGCAGATAACTAGAGCACTCAAAACGAGCGGAGATCCAGTAAATAAAATAAAGCAAGAACTGAAATTAAATATAATACTTAAAAATAGTAAATGAAGAACCTGGAGATTACTTGAAGACAAACCAGATGCTGCACCAATACAATGTCGAGGAAGATCCGACAGATCCGGCTCCTCCTCAGCTCTCTCCTCCTCCTCTCTCTAATCCGATCTCTAATTACAACTAGATGAACTAGACATCTAGAACAAGAACTAGAACTACATGTAGATGAACTAGAAGAGATTCATCTAGAGGGACCTCTACTTCTAATTGAAACCCTAGTTTCTGATGTGGAGATGAATACTGAAGATGGAGATGCCTGGAGAGGGGGGGTCTGGGGTTGCTTATATAGCCCGAGGTGGAGTAGGGGGCAAGGAATCGCCATGTCATCGATCCGCGTCACGTTTATCGCCCACCGTTGGATCAAACCGACTTCGGGGACGGTGGAGATGCATCCTAGGAGGCGGTGGAAGAATGTTCCAGAAGGCGGTGGCGAAATGGGCTCCGTGGCCGACCGGTCGGTCTCGAAGTGGGACCGGTCGGTCTGGCCGAGTGGGCCCACGTGGCGGGCCGCCTCGTGGTGTCTTCTGGTGTCTTCTGGATCCTTCTTTTGCAGATTTCGTTGCGAAGTTAATATCTTTTCATCCGGGACTCCGAATATAGCAAATGATATGTCCGTTTCGATCGTCTCGACGAGCCCTTCGCAATGGTGCACTCCAATTCATCACTTGAGATACTTTTATATGGTGAAATATTGATGTCCTATAAAACAAGTGAGAACACCAAAACTCGTGGAACTTGTTAGTTTCAAACCCTACAACTATGCTTTGTAATTCATTTAGTGTCATTTCATGCAATAGTTGATGGTTAATTATGAGCATTAGTGAGCGTCAACATACCAGTAGCGGGAGCAGGAGCTGGAGCTGAGGTCACCGGTAAAACAAAGTCTGGCAGGGTAGGCAGTCCGGTGAGCTCGCTGAACGAAGCCTCCAGACTCCGAGGGGTCACGAGAACCGACTCCGCCTGAGTAGAAGTGAAGCCTGAGTGGATTAGCGTGAACCCTGGCTGCTGCCCTGGCAGAGGTGAAGTAAACTACTAAGGGTACTGCGGAAAGGGCGAGACCGTCGACGAAGGAACAGACGTGTAGTACGAGGTCGACGGTCCGGGCTGCTGCAGCTGAAACTGAGGCGGCTGAGATAACTGTAGAAGAGCCGCCATCCTCTCCATGAAAGCAAGTGTCTATGTCTGGAGCTGAATCATCTGCCTCTAGAGAGCGTCCTGGCGCTCCTGAGCCTGTGCTGCGGCCACTGCCTGTGCCTCTGCCAGTCGGGCCTGCTCCTGTGCCTGTCGTCGCTGCTCCTCAGCCTGACGCTGAACCTCCTCAGACAGTCTGGACTACTGCTGCTCCATCCGAGAGAGAATAGCTAGGAGTGCTGGATCGGAGCCGGCCATGCGCAAGGAGGAGGTCTCTGAGTCGTGAGCTGCCGGTGGACGCATCCTCGGAAGAGGAGCGTAGTCGTCGTCGGTGCTGTCAGACGGAACCTCAAGGTCAGGGGCCTCTCCCTCTGCCTCAAGTGCTGCGAGCTCAGCCTCTGCCAACTGACTAACGACCTCGTCCTGCTGTGCAACTGTCTCTGTGACAACTGGCCTCTGACGCTGACCCCTGGGACGAGTGTCTGGACGATCCCCGGCAATCTGGCGAGTGTCGTACACGGGGAACTCTGTCGGGGACTGGAGAAGCTCGGGAAGCAGAGCCAGAATCATCCTCCTCAAAATGAAACAGATTAGGTGAGCATAAGGAAGCTGCCAGTGACCCTTGAAGCCCTCTGCCAGTGTGTCCTCCATCTCAGAAATAATCACATCCCAAATGTCAAACTCAAGCTGGGAGACCAAGTGGTGAAATAGCCAAATCTGAATCCTGGTCAACCCCTCTCTGTAGCCTGTCCGGGGCAGAAGAGTACGCCTCATGACCTCGTTCACGAGACGAGCTGTCGGCGTCAAGCCACGAGGACGCCGGCTGGACCCCTCGCCAAACGGCTCCCGAAGACAGGCACGGACTAGGTCTGCTGGTGGAATCTCTCCTGCGTGTGGTCGCCAAGGTGGCTCGGTGTCTCCATAGCACACTGTGTGGACCCTGGTCGCATAGGCAGTCAGACCAAGGTACTCTCTGGCACGGGAGCTGTAGAGCCTGTAGGACCTCCCCCTGAAGGCAAAGTGAAGGAACCTGTGGTCCGGGGAGATCCAGAGTGACGCGTAAAACTGCCGTACCCAATCCTCAACATACTGACCACTACGTCCAAGAAGATCCGCTAACCCTGGCAGATAGGATAGCATTGGACGAATAGCCTCTCCAGCATCTGCAACAATAGTCTCCAGCGGGCAGACTCTGTGGGGACGGATGTGGACACCGCTGTTGACATATGCTCTGTAGATGTCCTCCTGAATAACAGTGTAAAAACCCGCGGAGGCCTGAGGGTGCCGGGCAGCTGGGAACCAGTCCTCGTACGGGATCAAACGCAAGGCCTGCACCTGATGTGCTGTCGCAGCCCGCAGGTCCAAGTGCTCCACAGGTGGGGGTCCCTGTGGCCTCGGAGGGGGTCGACCACCCCGCCTCTGCCCCTCAGGTCTGGGAGACACCTGAGTGCGAGTACGGGTGGACCGACGGACTGGCGGCTGAACAGGCTGCTCCTCCTCTGGCTGACCCTCTACCTGGGTCTCTGTAGCTGAACTGAGCTTTGGAGCTGACCCACTGGCTGTGGCTGTTGCGAGAGCTGAGGCTGCCTCTGACAGAAATTGGAAGTCAGGATGGAGGAGTCAGCTGGGTCGTCGAGAGAGTACGCGTGACCCTGAATCCTGACACCGCCTCCCTCAGTCTGAAGCAGAGCCTGCACCTGCTTCTCTGTGAGAAGGTCGCGAACCCGCTGACCACTACCCGGACTGGCCTGCTCTGAAGACTGGTCGTGAATGCGGAGACCGCCTGTCGAACCACCCTGGTCGGCTCTCTCGGCTGCGCGAGCTGCGGCAAGTGCTATCTCTGAATCCCTATCAAGGCGCTTGCGCTTCTTAGAGACGAGCTTCTGCGGCCTCTTCCCCTTGTCACCAGAGGGAGGGCGCAGGGGAGGAGGATCGGCCCCGGGACCTCCGCCGACGTTCTTGCAGCAAGCCATCGCTACAAGAACAGAATCACAGCGACCAACTGCCACGGACAAGATCAACTGCCTCTGAGAACCACTGACACTGACGAGACCCACTGCCACTAAGTACCACGGCCACTGACACAAGAGAAGGTGGACTGAGTCTCAGAGGCTTGGCCTCATTCCGTATCAGCGAGCTTGGCCCCGGATTAAGCTGTCACTATCACACGACTCACTAACACGGTCCCAACTCGCTGCAATAGATAGATAGGGATATACATAAGCATATATAAGCTAGAGAAAAGAAGACCCTATCGGAAGCAAAGCAAAGGAGATGAGACGAGAGACATGGCTTTGCTACCTGACGAGACGTGACAAACCGACGAAGCGGGGAGAGGGGACCGACACGTTCGGGCACAAAGACGGCTCGCTGGAAGGATCTGCGCGAGAATTAGGACCAAAAAGCGTTTAGATAGGCATGAACGATGGTTGAGACATTGCGTCAAACACGTGGCATGCACAGGTTCGAGAGCGAGGTGGGGAGCTCACTGGAGGATGCTGCTGGCCGGGGGGAAGGCTTGCCGGAGACGAGGGCCGACGGGGACGAACGCCGGCGAGGAGGACGGTCCGGTGAGCGGTGAACGACGCCGGCGAGCGGCTCGGTCGGGCGGGTCAGAGCCGTGCGGGCGCGAGAGGGGAAAAACGGCGTCGCGGGCGCGGCGGCCGGGGTGGCGCGGGGGAGGAGCGGCGTGTGATAGAACCGACCAATTTATACCAGATTAAGCATCGAATCCCCGCTTTTAGAGAGATTTCAGATACTTAACCTCGTACAAACCCAGTAGTCCGAAAACCTCGAAGGATTTCAAATCATTCAAGTTTAGCCAAGATCGTAATAAATTAGTGTACATGTCCACGAGGTACATTCAGTTCACACATAAATCAAATACATCGGAGTTCGATAGTTATTACAACCATAGTTCGAATTTCGAAAGCGGAAGCAACATAGTTTTAACCATAAGTTCTTATTTCACAATACGGTACCAATGCCTGATCAGTCCACAAAAGCATTAGGGAAGGATAAGAGTTGACCATGCCATGGTCTAGTCACCACCCTCGACGGGGCCTGAGTAGTTCGAATAGCCCAAGAAGCATTGCCCATCTGCAACAACAAGGGAAATAGAACCCTGAGTACGAGAAGGTACTCAGCTAGACTTACCCGTCATAAACCAGAAATAAACGACACCAAGGAGTATGCAAGGCTGTATCTAGGGTTGGCTGTACTTACCTTTTGCATAAAAGCATTTTCATTATTAATAAACATCATTAGAGTATTAGCAGTCCATTTTATATAATCAACCTGATTAACTAGATTTGCACCCGATCTAGAGCAATCACTTGGCTAATTAATCAAGCAAGAGTGACTATCTCATCAATAGCCTTTCAGATTCAATACCATAACCATATTTAGTTCCGTAAGTTACTACGGTAACACATGCCCAGTCAAGTTACTCACTAACGAGGAGCGATGGCGATTATAATCGATTCCTACCAACTAGGGATAAAAATGTCGCACACTCGCCCGATCACACCTTGCCAGGCAGCCGTCGGCGACCACTTCAGGAAATTCGAGAACACAATGCGCGGGACGGTCATGGGCCCTTCTACACCGGGGTTATCTCAATGCCAGGTCGCTCAAGCTATAACTGCCCACGGTCATGCCAGGTCAGTCAGGCCCCGCCTGTCCATGGACCATGCCAGGTTGCTCAGAATAGTTGCCCAAGGTACATATAAGGCCCTGGGTGTTAGGCGTCAACATCTCCATCACCGGCTTGAATACCCTACTCGACTTCACGGGAGGTACTCCGACCTACTCCGTTAAGTGATTGACGCGTTCAAAATGACTGAGCTGTGCTTTCATCGGGTCCAAATCGACACAGACGGGAGACTACAAGCGCACAGAACCCATGTCCTGCTGCTCCTACACCCCGCCCGGTCTCAAATTAATTATCACATGGTTATCTCCATGATAGCACGAGGCTAGTCATGATCAGTATCCACCTATATGCGAGAGACAGGAAATCACCCGACTTTTACCGGTCTAAGCAGGCTAAGCAGAAACGAGCCTAGACTTAACAGGGATATCAAGATAATAATTGCAGGTGGACAAGGATAAGTAGTAATGCATCAGCGGTATCACTCAACTCCTATAACCTAATGCAACAAACAAATCAGATTAATTTCATAAATGCATTTGCAAACCGTAGGAGTGGGATGCTCCGGGGCTTGCCTCGCTCAAAGTCGGAGGGACGGTGGTCGAGGCACTCATGCAGGTCCTCGACGCCTTCTTCTTCGGTCCTCTGGTCCTGAGTCTCCTCCGGGCACAGCTCCTCCGGTGGCGGGTTCTGGGTCTCCACTACCGATCCTGGATGATGCATAACACGCATAAGTAATATGAATGCACATGGAATGCATGGGGATGCAACATAGAACAAGACAATTCAGGAGATAAGCACATGTCATCTACTGCGTTCTCTTTAACAAGGTAGTCAACATCACCCAGTGATCACAAAAGACCTTAACTAATCAATCAACCAACTAGCTCTCCTAATTTACTATTTAGGATTCTAATTACCACAGCAAGCACTCACTTTAATAATTTACCTTCCTTTAATTACTTGCTGAAATAAATCCAATTAATCAAGCTTATAACAGCAACCCATCCTAGACAGCTTCAGAAAAATCTACAAAACTTACTGGAAGTTAACAACACCTAATCTAGTCCCCAGTCCAAATTTCACCCCATTTGGACTCAAACTCCATTCTCTATGAAAAAGACAAATTCTAACATGAAAAGGTGCTTTGAACTACACACCCTAGCAAAAAGTGTCAAACAACAGATTTCTCATTTTTCTACTGAACTTCTTAGCACAAGAGCAGTGTATAAAAATTCTCATGTTCAAACTCCTCATATTTTAATTACTACAAAATAAACAAGAAAACAACATTTAACCACTTTAATTACTACTGGCAAAATATTCCATAGAATAACACCCTATATTATTTTTCCCTGAAACTATTCATCAACACAAACCTAACAAAACAAGAATCACATTTTTCTGAGCCATATACAGATTACTATGCATTTAACAAGATTTCAGTCAAAACAAGAATTAAATATAACTACACAAAAATTTATCACAAACTGGACATATTACATTTTTCATGCATAGAACTCATCACGACAAACTTAACAAAACTTGTTTCACCTTTTTAGCATTTACAAAATGCAAGATATGAATTAAACAAGTTAATCAAACATTCTGAAAACTATTTAAACAAAACCCTGAAAAAACTCCTTAACCTAAACTGCTACGCGTACCCAACTACTTGCACCCGGGCCACTGACAACTGGGACCCAAGCCACTGACCCGCGGGGACCCGGGTCAACATGACCCCACCGGTCATCCCCTCCAGAGCAGGGGAGAGTTTGACTGTGGCGAAGCTCGCCGGCAGCGACCTCTCCGGCGAAACGGACACCACCACCTTGCTCCCCTCCTTCTTCCGCTCCCGGCGGTACCACTATCTAGCCCGGCGCATGCTCGAATCGAGCTCGCCGGCGACCATGGCGGACACGGCGGCGCTGCTCTCGCTACGCCGGCCGGCTCCGGCCACGACGAGCTAGATTATCCCCTGAGATCTACTCCTCTGACCTCCACGAACTTAGCGCAAGGCTTGAAAGCTAGGGTTTTCACCCTAAACACCCTCGACCACGACTATGCCATCCCCGGCGATCCATGGCAATGGCGGACGGCGGCGTACCGGCACTACCGAACCCTAATCAGCCAAACCAACACCACCAACATCTCCGACGGGCCAAGACGACTCGCGAAAACCAGCAAGGGCGAATGGACAAGCCCAAAAAGAGGGTTGGCCACGGCGGACCGAGCCTGCCGGCCATGGCGGACAAAGCGGACGACGGTGTACCGCGGGCACCAAACCCTAATCGACTAAACCATCACCCCCTATCTCACCCTCGAGCCTCACTGACCCCCGAACACGAGCTAAAACGGAAAGATTTGCACGGAGGGAGGGCCGACCACGGCGGACCGAGCTCGGCGGTCATGGCGGCCATGGCGGGAACTCACCCCGTGACCTACCTAGGCGGTTTTGGCGAGCGCTGGCTAGAGCAGGCGATGCGGGAGGTGAAGGCGAGGTTGGCTGGGTGGTTGGATTGACGGTGCGGTGGCGGGACGGCGATGAACGGCGGCGGCGCCCTGCTTCTCCCCTTTTCCGCTCGGACGCCGGCGAAACAGCGAGCGAGAGCGAGAGAGGGGACAGAAAGGAGGGAGGAGCGGCGCGGCTCGGGCAGCGGGGCGAGCGGGCAGCTTATGCTCGCCACGCCGCGCGCGGGCGTTGCCTCCCCGGCCAGCTCGCGCCACGCGGCGAACGGCTTCTGGCGCGATCAGCACGTCACGGCCCGATTCAAACTGAATCGGCCGATTCAGTCACTGATGGCCGACTGACGGCCGAACTTTGGATGCGATTAACTCTTAATCCACTCGATGAAACGCTAAGCCACTTGTTCCATTGAGTAGAGCTACATGCCGACTACAACTTTGGTTACAAGATCGAGCTTTGGTTCGGCCTGGATTGCTCTCGAAAAAAGCTCCAAAGATCACCAGGCGAAACTGTTTTGGTCAGTTAGGACTTAGAAGAATTTTCTAAGTCTAAACTCCCCCATTTCTGCCTTGTGGGTCCTAAAACACCTTGTTAAACTCATTTTCATGAGTTGGCCCTTAAACACTTTTTGTTCTACTCTAAATTCTACACACTTTTGGTTAAGGGCCCACAGCCATTCAAAGCTTCTATCAAGGAGGTCTTAGTTAGTCAAACAAAAGGACTCCTAGGGCTCTACTAAGGCAATTAGGGTTAATGACTTGGTTAGCCAAAAAGACCAACACAACCCTAGCTTCAAACTGACTTCTCAACAAGGTTCAACTACTAAGGAGACTCCAACACTCCAAAAACAAATCAAACAAGCACCACACCAAGCATAACATAGCATGCCAACACATGAAATGACACTTAACAAACAAAATGCACATGGGATGATGATGATGCTTATGCTCATGAGATGTCAAGTTATGCATTTAAGGTTGCTTAACACCAGGGGTGTTACAGCCCTCCCCTCCTTAAAAGAATCTCGTCCCGAGATTTAAGTTACTAACCATTTCTTATAAAAGTGCGGGTACACCTCTTTCAGATAGTCTTCCGTTTCCCAAGTGGCATCTCGTTCATCTTGCTCACTCCAAGATACTTTGTATTGCTTTACTATTCTTCTGCGAGTTATTCTTTCTTTTTCATCAAGCACCCGATACGGTTCCACTGAGTAGGTGTGATCAGATTGCAACTTGATATTGGCTGGTTGTACCTCTTCTTCGGGAACTCAAAGACATTTCTTTAATTGCGACACATGGAATACAAGGAATATAGCCTTCAAATGTTCAGGTAGCTGTAGCTGATAAGCTACTTCTCCCCTCCTTTCCACGATCCTGTAAGGCCCCACAAATCTTGGCGCTAATTTCCTTTTCACGCCGAAGCGTCTAACACCTTTCATGGGCGACACTTTCAGATATACATAATCGCCTTCGCTAAATTTAAGCGGTTTCCTTCTCTTGTCGGCATAGCTCTTTTGTCGAGACTGCGCAGCTGCCATATGTTGTTGGATTATTCTAACTTGTTCTTGTGCTTCGTTAACAAAATCAATTCCATAGTATCGACGTTCTCTCGATTCCACCCAGTTCACAGGTGTCCTGCACCTTCTCCCATCAAGAGCTTCAAACGGTGCCATCTTTATGCTTTCTTGATAGCCATTGTTGTAAGCAAATTCTGCTAACGGTAACCATTTCTCCCAAGATCCCTTTGCTGAAATCACACAGGCTCTCAACATGTCCTCCAAGACTTGATTCACTCTTTCGGTTTGTCCTGAGCTTTGGGGATGATAGGCAGAGCTACGGATTAGCTTCGTGCCTAATTCCTTTTGTAGTTTCTCCCAAAATGGTGCAGCAAACTGTGTTCCACGATCCGAAACTATAACCTTGGGTATACCATGCAATCGAACGATTTGATTGATATAAATCTCCGCATAGTCCGGTGCTCGATAACAGGTTTTGACTGGAATAAAATGAGCGGTCTTGGTAAGACGATCGATTATCACCCAAATTGAGTCATTTCCTTTCTGAGTGGTTGGCAAACCGGTGATGAAATCCATACCTATCTCTTCCCATTTCCACTCGGGTATTGGTAATGGTTGAAGTGTTCCGGCTGGCTTCAGGTGAATAGCTTTTACTCGACAGCACGTGTCGCATCTGGCGTACGCGGCAATCTCTTTCTTCATCATGGTCCACCAGAACCTTGGACGCAAATCTTGATACATCTTAGTGCTTCCAGGATGAATGGATAACTTAGATAAATGGGCTTCAGCCAAAATCTGGTTTTTGAGTTCCCTATTCTTAGGCACTACTAGGCGTTGGTCAAACCACAACACTCCCTTATCATCAATCCGAAAATGTTTTACTGGTTCAGTTGCGGCCTTTAGCCTTTCCTTGATATGATAAATTCCCTTGTCGGTTTTTTGTCCTTCAAGAATCTGATCAACTAAGGTGCCTTGCAGCTTGATATTGTGTAAAATCACAGGGTGTACGAGACTAAACTCGTCCTCTGGTTGTAACCTCAAATTATTGCAGTGTGATTTCTGACTCAAAGCGTCGGCAACCACATTGCCTTTCCCTAGATGATAATGTATCTGTAGATTGTAATCCTTGATTAATTCAAGCCATCTTCTCTGCCTCATATTCAGTTCAGGTTGAGTGAAGATATACTTGAGACTCTTGTGATCGGTGTACATATTACAGATGTTACCAAGCAGATAATGTCTCCAGATTTTTAGAGCGTGCACCACAGCGGCTAACTCTAAGTCATGCGTAGGGTAGTTAATCTCATGCTTCCTCAATTGTTGGGATGCATAAGCAATCACCCTGCCTTCTTGCATAAGAACGCAACCTAATCCAACCTTCGATGCATCACAAAAGACATCAAAATGTTTCTCGATATCTGGTTGAGCTAAGACAGGAGCAGTGGTCAATAGTTTCCGCAAGGTACGGAAAGCTAATTCACACTTCTGTGTCCATTCAAACTTCTGATCCTTCTGGAGCAAACTTGTCATTGGTTTGGCAATCTTAGAGAAGTCGGGAATGAATCAGCGATAATATCCTGCTAATCCAAGAAAACTCTGAATTTCACCAACTGAAGTAGGAGCTTTCCACTCCATCACTTCTTGTACCTTACTGGGGTCCACAGAAATTCCTTCTTCTGACAGGATGTGACCAAGAAATTGTACTTGCTTCAACCAAAACTCACATTTGCTAAACTTTGCATAAAGTTTATGTTCCCGGAGCCTCGTCAAAACAACCCTCAAATGTTCTGCATGATCGTCCGGGTTTTCAGAGTATACTAGAATGTCATCAATGAATACCACTACAAACTTATCCAATTCTGGCATGAATACCGAGTTCATCAAACTCATGAAATATGCTGGGGCATTTGTCAATCCAAAAGACATGACAAGATACTCATATAATCCATATCTGGTCGAGAAAGCAGTCTTTGGGATATCCTGTGGTCGAATTCTAATCTGGTGATAACCGGACCTCAAATCGATCTTGGAAAACACCTTGGCTCTGGATAATTGGTCAAACAAAATATCTATCCTTGGCAACGGATACTTGTTCTTGACGGTCACGGCATTGAGCGGCCGATAATCCACACACATCCGTAGTGACTTATCCTTCTTCTTAACAAACAATGCTGGGCAACCCCACTCGGATATACTAAATTGAATGAATCCCTTGTCCAGAAGCTCCTTAATCTGAGTCTTGAGTTCAGCTAACTCGTTGGGCGGCATACAGTAGGGTCTTCTAGAGATTCGTGCAGTTCCAGGTAACAACTCAATTGCTAATTCCACTGCCCGCTTGGGCGGTAACCCTGGTAATTCATCCGGGAATACATCCGGGAAGTCTCGAACGACTGGGATTTTGGACAGGTCTTCTATAGATAAAGTGCACGATAAATAAACAAAGTCAGCACCTCGAGGAAGAGAGATGCATAGCTTCGTATTCGTCCTCCCATCAGATAAGGTAAGAGTCCTATTTGCAGTGTCTAACACCGCATTCCACATACTCATCCAACTCATACCTAGGACTACATCCATATTGAGTCCTGGTAGAACTACGAGATTTGCTCCAAATTTGTGCCCTCCGATGTCGATGGTTGCATTACTAACCATCTGCCTAGACAACACGCTACTCCCCACGGAGCTTACGCGAAACCCATAATCCATTTCAGACACCTCTTGACTATGTTTTTGTGCAAATGCTTTGCTCGTGAATGAATGTGATGATCCCGTATAAAATAAAACAACTGCAGGATGATGGCTAACAAGACACATACCAGCAGCCACGGGCTCTCCAGAACGAGCTTCTTCAATGGTCATGTTGTGCAGACGTGCGGGGTAGTTAGCTTGCTGCTTCTTTGGGTGAGGGCAATATCTTGCGAAGTGCCCCTCTTGGTTGCAGTTGTAACATGGCCCACGAACTGATGGTTTTCCTCCGGTCGAGCTGCCCTGACCTCCACGAGCTTGGTTAGCAGCTACTTTGTATGGCCTTTGATTGCGCTGAGCTTGCGGCTGATTCTTCTTCTGCGGCGGCCTGAAACGTGCCCCCGGCGCTGGTGGTCGATACTGGGTTCGTTGAGCTGGTGGTCCCCTAGGTTGAGATGGTCCGGAATCAAAGGTCCTCTTCCGGGCCTTACTTGCAGCATGCTTGTTATTGTTATTCTCTTGAATCAGGCAATCATTGATAAAGTCATTGAAGACTGTACGAGAAGAAGTCCCCACTGATTTTCCCATTTTGGTGTTCAACCCTCTCTTGAAACTAGCAATCTTTTTAGCATCTGTATTCACAAAGTCTGGAGCATAACGTGACAAGGAGTTAAACAAGTGATGGTACTCGGTAACAGATCGAGTCCCTTGTGTCAAACTCATGAATTCTGCCACTTTCATCTGAGTCAAGCCTGGTGGAATATAGTGCCCTCGTACAGCTTCAGTGAATACCCTCCAAGTGACAGGAACGTTGGCAAGATAGGTGGTGCGGTGATGCCCCCACCAAATCCCGGCTGGCCCCTGCAGCTGGTGCGTGGCATACTCTGCCTTGAGCTCCTCTATCAGCCTTAGCAAATGAAACTTTTGTTCCATGGTATGCAGCCATTCTTCTGCCTCTAAGGGTTCAGTAGCTTCCTTGAAAATGGGTGGCCTGGTATCCAAGAAATCCCTGAACGAACTATACTGATTTGGCTCGGGACGCGGCTGACCGTGCGCCAAATTCTCTCGCAACAAAGCTTCAATGTTGCGCTAGCTTCCCAGGAACTGAGCGAAAAGCTGCTCGGGTGTGGCTGGTGGAGGAGGTGGTGGATTACAGTTATCCTTGGGATCCTCATTTCCACCACTACCGCCAGCTCCACTACGAGTTGTCATCATTTGCATGTATTCATAGCAAGTGATCATTAGGTGGAATTGCAATTATTGTAGAGAACAATAGATCATGCCAACTGAATTTATTCGGAAAACGAATTCGCCAAACAATCACAGAGGCATAATAAATTTCAATCCACATCGCAGCATCACATAATAAGATCGCTTAATACATAACATGCAAAAACCAACATAAACATCCATAGTTTTGCCCATACATATGGGACTTTCCAAGGTCTTACACCACGTGCACATAAGTCTTACTACCCATGCTTACATCCAACCCAAACAAAAGCAAAAGATCGGGCTTGCCAACATACCCAAAAGATCACTAGGCTCTAAGCATACGATCTAGGCTACTCTCTAGCGATGTCACCAACGTCACCATCCTCACTAGACATATCTGAAGAACTGCTAGAAGACCTACTCGGATCCGGGTCCTCCTGTGGAAATATGGGGTTCCTCTCATTCTCCCTGCGACGAATCTCCTCGTGTAGACGGTCATTGTAGTCCTGCAGGTGGTGAAGTTGCAGCTCTAAGTCTCCTACTCGCAGCCTCAACAGCCTGTTCTCCTCTAAAGCACGTATGCCCTCAATACACACACCGTGGAGCGACTCCTCGGTCTCCCTCATGATCAAGGCTAAGAAGGTAGCCGCCTCCTGCTGAACACTGAGCTGATGAGCAGTCTCCTGCTCCCTCTGAAGCGCCTGGTCCCTCTCCACCGTCAGGTGAGCTAGCTGTGTGGTGAGGAGGTCTATCTCTGTGGCATGCTCCTCCTGCCTGTGTTGCTGTGCAGCCATCTCCTCACTAAGAACATGGTCCAGGTGGTCGTAGCTACGTGACAAGCACCCATAGGTAGCCATGAGTGCAGCCATAGCGCTCCAAGCTGGTCCTGCACTGTGCTCTCGCTCCAAGGAACTGGCCTCAAGCACAGTGGCACCTGGCTGTCGCCACACCGACTGGTAAGGGTCCGCCGTAGGAAAGATGCTAGCAGTGGCTTGCGCGACCACCTCCGGGTGATCCTCCATAATGTCCCAAAGAACAGTATAGGCAACCCTGTTAGCTCCGTCCCACGGGGTCCTACCTTGTAGTGCGAAGACTCGGCGGCACCATACATGATCCTGCGGATCACGGTTGGGCACGTCCACCTCAACTGTGTATACGTAGCGATCCTGGGAAAGCTGAACACGATGCCAATCATATTGCGGTTCCTGGCCTTCCTGGTATCCAACCAAGTGCAGCACCCTCCACAAAATGGTAGGCATGCCGAACTCCTCCAGAAAGTCCTCCGACCCCTCAGCAGTCCAGGGTCCCAGCATATAGTTAGGCCTCTTGCCTCCAGTTGACTTACGGGCGGTACGCTTGGTGCGGGCCATCTGAAAGAAGTTCATCCACATAGTTTTTAATTAGTTGAGAACAACTTTTATTTTAAAGAAACGGGACAGATAATCATAAGGAAGGAAGTAAGATTAATGCAAGATTGTATGATCATGATGCATGTGCGTAACATACGTCCTCACTGTCTATCAATCTAACGGCTAGACGGTGGCATACCACGTTCTCTCATAGCGTTAACTAACGTACTACACGATCGCAAGTTAGCATACCTGCAGAAAATTCATTTCAGCCCTGCCCACAGTATGAATATCATGCATTGCTGAAATTAAATCTAATATTGTCTTAGGTGCACACCCAGTATACACATAAGCAGTATATGCACCCATCAGAATAGTATTACTCCCACAATCAATACTTTCACATATACTTGGGTGTAACAGGTATACATGTCGGTACCATTCAAGCACTCCCCTAGATTGGCGGTTGTCCAATCATGCTCTCACAACTCACTTGTTACCTTGGCGTAGAGGCAATTGATCCATACATTACTATCCCAAAGAATAGCACCCATACAATTTCACCCTTGCCGTATGGACGACAGAAATAACAAAATTTAAATATGATGCACAACCCCCAAGTTAGTACTTAAATAGCCACCTAGAAACCTACTAGGCATAAGGACTTGATCATTGGCACACCTTAAACTTCATTTATAAGATTTTTCAAACCTTATTATAGCTTATAAGTTTTTGCAAAGAAAGTTTTTGATTTGAAAATACGATTTTCAAATACACTCATGACCAGTAACGCCAACCATGCTCCGATGCCAGCTGTGACAGAACCGACCAATTTATACCAGATTAAGCATCGAATCCCCGCTTTCACAGAGATTTCAGATACTTAACCTCGTACAAACCCGGTAGTCCGGAAACCTCGAAGGATTTCAAATCATTCAAGTTTAGCCAAGATCGTAATAGATTAGCGTACATGTCCACGAGGTACATTCAGTTCACACATAAATCAAATACATCGAAGTTCGACAGTTAATACAACCATAGTTCGAATTTCGAAAGCGGAAGCAACATAGTTTTAAACATAAGTTCTTAGTTCACAATACGGTGCCAATGCCTGATCAGTCCACAAAAGCATCAGGGAAGGATAAGAGTTGACCATGCCCATGGTCTAGTCACCACCCTCGACGGGGTACAGACAGTTCTCGCAATAGCCGAAGAAGCATTGCCCATCTGCAACAACAAGGGAAATAGAACCCTGAGTACGAGAAGGTACTCAACTAGACTTACCCGTCATAAACCAGAAATAAACGACACCAAGGAGTATGCAAGGCTGTATCTGGGGTTGGCTGTACTTACCTTTTGCAAAAAAGCACTTTCATTATTAATAAACATCATTAGAGTATTAGCAGTCCATTTTATATAATCAACCTGATTAACTAGGTTTGCACCTGATCTAGAGCAATAACTTGGCTAATTAATCAAGCAAGAGTGACTATCTCATCAATAGCCTTTCAGATTCAATACCATAACCATCTTTAGTTCCATAAGTTACTACGTTAACACATGCCCAGTCAACTTACTCACTAACCAAGAGCGATGGCGATTATAATCGATTCCTACCAGCTGGGGATAAAAATGTCGCACACTCGCCCGATCACACCTTGCCAGGCAGCCGTCGGCGACCACTTCAGGAAATTCAAGAACACAACGCGCGGGACGGTCATGGGCCCTTCTACACCGGGGGTTATCTCAATGTCAGGTCGCTCAAGCTATAACTGCCCACGGTCATGCCAGGTCAGTCAGGCCCCGCCTGTCCACGGACCATGCCAGGTTGCTCAGAATAGTTGCCCACGGTACATATAAGGCCCTGAGTGTTAGGCGTCAACATCTCCATCACCGGCTCGAATAGCCCTACTCGGCTTCACGGGAGGTACTCCGACCTACTCCGTTAAGTGATTGACGCGTTCAAAATGACTGAGGTGTGCCTTCGTCGGGTCCTAATCGACACAGACGGGAGACTACTAGCACACAGAACCCATGTCCTACTGCTCCTACATCCCGCCCGGTCTCAAATTAATTATCACATAGTTATCTCCATGATAGCACGAGGCTAGTCATGATCAGTATCCACCTAAATGCGGGAGACAGGAAATCACCCGACTTTTACCGGTCTAAGCAGGCTAAGCAGAAACGAGCCTAGACTTAACAGGGATATCAAGATAATAATTGCAGGTGGACAAGCAGAAACGAGCCTAGACTTAACAGGGATATCAAGATAATAATTGCAGGTGGACAAGGATAAGTAGTAATGCATCAGCGGTATCACTCAACTCATATAACCTAATGCAACAAACAAATCATATTAATTTCGTAAATGCATTTGCAAACCGTAGGAGTGGGATGCTCCGGGGCTTGCCTCGCTCAAAGTCGGAGGGACGGTGGTCGAGGCACTCAGGCAGGTCCTCGACGCCTTCTTCTTCGGTCCTCTGGTCCTGAGTCTCATCCGGGCACAACTCCTCCGGTGGCGGGTTCTGGGCCTCCACTACCGATCTTGGATGATGCATAACACGCATAAGTAATATGAATGCACATGGAATGCATGGGGATGCAACATAGAACAAGACAATTCAGGAGATAAGAACATGTCATCTACTGCGTTCTCTTTAACAAGGTAGTCAACATCACCCAGTGATCACAAAAGACCTTAACTAATCAATCAACCATCTAGCTCTCCTAATTTACTGTTTAGGATTCTAATTACCACAGCAAGCACTCACTTTAATAATTTACCTTCCTTTAATTACTTGCTGAAATAAATCCAATTAATCAAGCTTATAACAGCAACCCATCCTAGACAGCTTCAAAAAAATCTACAAAAATTACTGGAAGTTAACAACATCTAATCTAGTCCCCTGTCCAAATTTCACTCCATTTGGACTCAAACTCCATTCTCTATGAAAAAGACAAATTCTAACAAGAAAAGGTGCTTTGAACTACACACCCTAGCAAAAAGTGTCAAACAACAGATTTCTCATTTTTCTACTGAACTTCTTAGCACAAGAGCAGTGTATAAAAATTCTCATGTTCAAACTCCTCATATTTTAATTACTACAAAATAAACAAGAAAATAGCATTTAACCACTTTAATTACTACTGGCAAAATATTCCATAGAACAACACCCTATATTATTTTTCCCTAAAACTATTCATCAATACAAACCTAACAAAACAAGAATCACATTTTTTGAGCCATATACAGATTACTATGCATTTAACAAGATTTCAGTCAAAACAAGAATTAAATATAACTACACAGAAATTTATCACAAACTGGACATATTACATTTTTCATGCATAGAACTCATCACGACAAACTTAACAAAACTTGTTTCACCTTTTTAGCATTTACAGAATGCAAGATATGAATTAAACAAGTTAATCAAACATTCTGAAAACTATTTAAACAAAACCCTAAAAAAACTCCTTAACCTAAACTGCTACGCGTACCCAACTACTTGCACCCGGGCCACTGACAACCGGGACCCAAGCCACTGACCCGTGGGGCCCCGGGTCAAGATGACCCCACCGGTCATCCCCTCCAGAGCAAGGGAAAGTTTGACCGCGGCGACCTCTCCGGCGAAACGGACACCACCACCTTGCTCCCCTCCTTCTTTCGCTCCCGGCGGTACCACTATCTAGCCCGGCGCATGCTCGAATCGAGCTTGCCGGCGACCATGGCGGACACGGCGGCGCTGCTCTCGCTACGTCGGTCGGCTCCGGCCACGACGAGCTAGATTATCCCCTGAGATCTACTCCTCCGACCTCCACGAACTTAGCGCAAGGCTTGAAAGCTAGGGTTTTCACCCTAAACACCCTCGACCACGACCATGTCGTCCCCGGCGAACCATGGCAACGGCGGACGGCGGCGTACCGGCACTACCGAACCCTAATCGGCCAAACCAACACCACCAACATCTCCGATGGGCCAAGACGACTCGCGAACACCAGCTAGGGCGAACGGACAAGCCCGAAAAGATGGTTGGCCACGGCGGACCGAGCCTGCCGGCCATGGCGGACACGGCGGACGACGGTGTACCGCGGGCACCAAACCCTAATTGACTAAACCATCACCCCCTATCTCACCCTCGAGCCTCACTGACCGCTGAACACGAGCTAAAACGGAAAGATTTGCACGAAGGGAGGGCCGACCACGGCGGACCGAGCTCGGCGGTCATGGCGGCCATGGCGGGAACTCACCCCGTGACCTACCTAGGCGGTTTTGGCGAGCGCTGGCTAGAGCAGGCGATGCGGGAGGTGAAGGCGAGGTTGGCTGGGTGGTTGGATTGACGGTGTGGTGGCGGGACGGCGATGAATGGCGGCGGCGCCCTGCTTCTCCCCTTTTACCCTCGGACGCCGGCGAAACAGAGAGCGAGAGCGAGAGAGGGGACAGAAAGGAGGGAGGAGCGGCGCGGCTCGGGCAGCGGGGCGAGCGGGCAGCTTATGCTCGCCTCGCCGCGCGTGGGCGTTGCCTCCCCGGCCAGCTCGCACCACGTGGCGAACGGCTTCTGGCGCGGTCGGCACGGCACGGCCCGATTCAAACTGAATCGGCCGATTCAGTCACTGATGGCCGACTGACGGCCAAACTTTAGATGCGATTAACTCTTAATCCACTCGATGAAACGCTAAGCCACTTGTTCCATTGAGTAGAGCTACATGCCGACTACAACTTTGGTTACAAGATCGAGCTTTGGTTCGGCCTGGATTGCTCTCGAAAAAAGCTCCAAAGATCACCAGGCGAAACTGTTTTGGTCAGTTACGACTTAGAAGAATTTTCTAAGTCTAAACTCGCCCATTTCTGCCTTGTGGGTCCTAAAACACCTTGTTAAACTCATTTTCATGAGTTGACCCTTAAACACTTTTTGTTCTACTCTAAATTATACACACTTTTCGTTAAGAGCCCATGGCCATTCAAAGCTTCTATCAAGGAGGTCTTAGTTAGTCAAACAAAAGGACTCCTAGGGCTCTACTAAGGCAATTAGGGTTAATGACTTGGTTAGCCAAAAAGACCAACACAACCCTAGCTTCAAACTGACTTCTCAACAAGGTTCAACTACTAAGGAGACTCCAACACTCCAAAAACAAGTCAAACAAGCACCACACCAAGCATAACATAGCATGCCAACACATGAAATGACACTTAACAAACAAAATGCACATGGGATGATGATGATGCTTATGCTCACGAGATGTCAAGTTATGCATTTAAGGTTGCTTAACACCAGGGGTGTTACACGGCGGCGCGGGGGAGGAGCGGTCGTGAACGCGGGAGCGGCGGGCGGTGAGGGTAGGGCACGGCGGGGGTAGGGCACGGTGGCGGGGGCGGGTCGGGCTCGGGGTCAAGTCAGGCGGGTGGTGTGGGACAGAGCGAGGAAGATAGAAGGGGGACCCATGTGTCGGTTGGATAAGGTTATTGCGCTTGTTGAGTTGCAACCGGATGCACGAGACGTGACCGGACGCACACAGCCCCAGCGTCCGGTCACAAACACAGAGCTCCCGAAACGCGTTTCCCGCGATCGGACGCGTCCTGTCACACGCGACCGGACCCACCCAGCGTCCGATCAGTCTTCGACCAGCGACCGGACACACCCGCGAACTCCTGACCGGACGCGCCGATGACACTGTTCATCCAGCTCGCGAGATGCACTGACCGGACGCACCTGTTGAGTCCGGTCGCAGCATCTGGTCACAGGGAAAACCCTGTTTTGACTCGATTTTTCACGCCGACTTCTCCAACCACGTTCCAACTCAAATAAGATGCAAATAAACACCAGTTGGAACCTAGTGGAGTGACCTCTCTCAAACCCTCAAAAAAATTTAAATATTTTGCCATAGGCTAATTTAGTTCTCTAGATAAAATAGGCAATAAACCCCGAGGAGACAACATGTGGCCACCAAAACTAGGGGACTTAACCATTAGGAGCCTCAAATGCTCCCCCTAGCGGTGGACGAACACAGCGGTTGCTCAAAGCTTAACCGAAAAGAAACGACAAAGCAACACACATGCATATGTAATGCAATACGGAATTTGAATCTAGGTTGCTTGTCAAGTTTGCTCATGGGTAAGCTTCTTCACACGCTTTTTGGGGCGGTTATCTTAACCACGTCTGACAAGCCTATGTGCAAAGCATAATTTAAACATGGCACATGATACAATGCAATGCAAAGACAACCCCCTTTCACCTTTTGACAAAGTTACTTAGATCAAGCACATTAAGCTCACTTCGTAATCTACAAAGAGTGTTTTCATCTAGCGGTTTTGTGAAAATATCCGCCAATTGATCTTCGGTTCTAACTCCCTCTAAGGATATGTCTTTCTTTGAAACATGGTCTCTAAGAAAGTGATGGCGAATATCTATGTGCTTTGTGCGAGAGTGTTGAACCGGGTTGTTAGCAAGCTTAACCGCGCTCTCATTGTCACACAACAAAGGTACCCTTTCTAGAACTACACCATAGTCTAAAAGAGTTTGTTTCATGTAAAGGATTTGTGCACAACAAGCACCCGCGGCTATGTATTCAGCCTCGGCGGTAGACAAGGCCACACTATTTTGCTTCTTTGAACTCCACGAAACTAGTGATCTCCCATGCAAATGACACCCTCCGGATGTGCTCTTTCTATCTACTTTGCAACACGCGTAATCCGAATCGGAATACCCAACGAGTTGGAAGTTAGCTCCTTTGGGATACCAATGGCCAATGCTTGGGGTGTGCTTTAGGTACCTAAGGATTCTCTTCACCGCTATGAGATGTGATTCCCTAGGATCGGCTTGAAAGCGAGCACACATGCACACACTAAACAAGATGTCGGGCCTAGATGCGGTCAAATATAACAAGCTACCAATCATAGAACGATAGAGAGTTTGATCAACCGGGTTACCTCCCTCATCTAGGTCGAGATGTCTGTTTGTTGGCATTGGAGTCTTTATAGGCTTGCAATCATCCATGTTGAAGCGCTTGAGGAGATCTTTTGTATACTTCTCTTGAGATATGAAAGTCCCCTCCTTCAATTGCTTGACTTGGAAGCCTAGGAAGAATGTGAGCTCTCCAATCATGGACATTTCGAACTCCTTCGACACCAAGTCACCAAATTCCTTGCAATAAGCTTCATTTGTTGACCCGAAGATGATATCATCAATGTAGACTTGACAAATGAAGATGTCTCCATCAAGCTTCTTGTTGAATAGTGTGGTGTCGACCTTCCCAATGGTGAAGCCCTTCTCAATGAGGAAGTCCCAGAGGCGCTCGTACCATGCTCTTGGGGCTTGCTTGAGCCCATATAGCGCCTTGGACAACCTATAAACATGATTAGGATATCTAGGGTCTTCAAACCCGGGAGGTTGATCAACATAGACTAGTTCATTTATGAATCCATTTAAAAATGCACTTTTCACATCCATTTGATATAATTTAATGTCATGATGTGATGCATATGCAAGGAGGATACGAATGGCTTCTAGTCTTGCAACCGGTGCAAAGGTTTCTCTAAAATCCAAACCTTCAACTTGAGAGAACCCCTTTGCCACTAGCCTTGCCTTGTTTCTAACAACTTTGCCTTGATCATCTTGCTTGTTTCTAAACACCCATTTTGTTCCAATGAGTCTTGCGCCTTTAGGTCGCTCTTCAAGTGTCCAAACTTGGTTGCGGGTGAAGTTGTTTAGTTCTTCATGCATAGCATTCACCCAATCCGGATCACCTACAGCTTCATCTACAATGGTAGGCTCAACAAGAGACACAAAGGAGTGATGTTAAATAAATAAAGCAAGTTTTTGAGATCGAGTCATTACACCCCTTGTTGGACTCCCTATGATGAGTTCTTGAGGATGAGCTTGTAGTAGAGGAGTAGTCCTTTGATCGACCACTTGAGGGGCCGCTTGTGGAGCATCAACATCTTGAGCTTGTACTACCATTTGATCATGGGAGACATGAGTATCTTCAAATGGATCCCTCCCATCTTTGTCATCAACATGTGGTACATTTGATGAGGATGGCTTGTCAATGACTTGCACATCATCATCATCATCATCTTTAGGCTTGATGGCTCCAACCGGCATGTTCTTCATTGCTTCCCTCAATGGTTCATCACCTACATCATCAAGATTTTCATGCTCTCCTTGAGAGCCATTAGATTCATCGAATTCCACATCATATGTTTCTTCTACTATCCCGGTGGCATGGTTGAATACTCGATATGCTTTGGACTTCAATGAGTAACCAACAAGAAAACCAATATCACATCGGCGTTGAAACTTCCCTAGGTGTTGGCGCTTCCTGTAGATGTAGCATTTGCACCCAAACACTCTAAAGAATGATATATCCGGCTTCTTGTTGTTGAGTAGCTCATAGGGGGTCTTGCCAAGGAGACGATGGGGGAACAACCGGTTTGATGCATAGCAAGCGGTGTTGATTGCTTCCGCCCAAAATCTTTCCGGTGTAGTGTACTCATCTAGCATTGTCCTTGCTAGGGTGATTAAAGTCCGGTTCTTCCTCTCAACTACCCCATTTTGTTGTGGTGTGTAGGTTGCGGAGACTTCATGCTTGATCCCAACTTCATCACAATATTGCTCAATATGGGTGTTGTCAAATTCTCTTCCATTATCACTTCTAATTTTCTTGATCTTCAAGTCAAATTAATTTTGGGCTGTCTTGGCAAACTTCTTGAATGAAGGGGTTGCTTCGGATTTGTCATGAAGAAAGAATACCCAAGTGTATCTAGAGTAGTCATCAACAATCACTAGGCAATAGAGATTTCCACCCAAGCTAGCATATGTTGTTGGTCCGAATAGATCCATGTGAAGTAGCTCTAACTCCGTTGATGTTGATACCAAGGCTTTGGTTGGATGAGTGTTTGCAACCTGCTTGCCGGCTTGACATGCACTACACAATTTGTCCTTCTCAAATTTGACATCCTTCAAGCCCCTAACCAAATCCTTCTTCAATAGCTTGTTGAGAGTGTTCATTCCAACATGTGCCAATCTTCTATGCCATAGCCAACCAAGAGATTGCTTAGTGAACAAACATGTATTCAAGTTAGCATCTTCGGAGGTGAAATCCACTAGATAGAGATTGTTGTATCTAAAGCCCTTGAATATCACTTGTGTATCATCTTTCTTGGTCACAACCACTTCCTTGTCGGTGAACAAACATTGAAAGCCAAGATCACATAGTTGCCCAACGGATAACAAGTTGAAGCTCAATGATGCAACTAAAAGCACATTGGAGATGGTATGATCATTTGATATTGCCACTTTGCCCAATCCCTTGACATTGCCCTTTGAATTGTCACCAAATGTTATCTTTTCTTGGTCATTGACATTTTCTTCTAGTGAGGTGAACATCCGGGGATCACCGGTCATATGTTGTGTGCAACCACTATCAATCACCCAATGAGATCCACCGGTCTTGTAGTTCACCTACACACACAAGAAATCAAGCTTGAGCTTTTGGGACCCAAACTTGTTGAGGTCCCTTAACCTTCTCTACAAGTGACTTTGCAACCTAAATTTGCTTTGGCCTATTCTTGTTAGGAGGCCCCATGAACATAACTTTCATCTTGCCACTAGAATCTTGTCTAAGCATGCAGTGAGCATTGAAAGCAAAGGGCCTAGCATGCTTGGGCAAGGGTGTAGGTTTAGGCTCTTCACAATCATGAGCAAAGTGTCCTTCCTTTCCACACTCATAGCATCTTCCAATCTTCTTATTCTTTGGCTTAGTGATGCTTGTGCGTTTCTTCATCTTCTCTTCAAGGAAGCCAATACCATTTCTATTTGACTTCATCACGGTGTTCATGAGTAGCTCACTTTGAAGACATTGCCCCTTGGTGAATTTCTTCAACCCGGTGGTGAGGTGCTCCTTCTCTCTCTTGAGCTGGGCATTCTCTTGTTGAAGCTCTAATTGAGATGGTGTCATCTTGTAATCCCTCTCCATCTTCAATCTCTTGTTCTCTTCTTTTAGCATGTCTAGCTCAAGTGACATGCTATAATCATCATCTTGGGTCTCAACAATGACTTGCTTTGTGGTTGCAAGCTTCCCTAGATCAACCTTGAGCTTTCCATTCTCATTCTTGATCTTGACATAATCATCATAGTGATCGGCCACAACCACATTCTTGCCCTTGCCACTAGCTCTTTGCTTATTATGCTCACTAACCAAGTCCTCACAAGATGTTGCTATGTCACACTTAACAACAAGGTTAGGAGCATCAAGTGTCTCATGTGAAAGCATATCATAAGCAACGGTGAGGGTATCATAATCAACTTTCACTTGAGTGTATTGTTCCTTGAGCAAAGCATAACTAGTGGTAAAGTCACTATGCATCTTATCAAGTTTTTCATTTTTAGCTTTGAGCTCTTCGTTAGAGGACTTGAGCTCCTTGATAGTGGATGACATAGTAGCAAGTTCATCTTTTAGCTCATCACTAGCATGAATAGCATGATCATATTTCTCAACAAGAGATTCATTTTCATCAACAAGCTTTTCATTTTTTGCTCTAGTGTTTCTTATGATTTTAGAGTAGTTGTTTAGCAATTTAACAAGCTCATCATAGGTGGGTGACTCAAATTCACCATCACTATCACTATCACTAGAGTCATCATCGCTTTGTACCTTTCGATCACCTTTGGCCATGAGGCATAGGTGTGTAGATGATGATGGTGACGGTGGTGGTGGTGGTGTAGAGGAGCCAATGACTAGAGCGGCCACCTTCTCCTTCTCATCATCACTATCGTCATCGGATGAGCCACCGGAGGAGTCAATGTCGGTGAGCCAATCACCAACAATGTAAGCCTTGCCACCTTTCTTGTGGTATTGTTTCTTCTTCTTGCCATCCTTCTTGTGGTAGGGCTTCTTGATGAGCAAGATGGCCAAGCTCACCGCCATTGTAGCAATCCATTTCGGAGATTGGCTTCCTCTTGCTACTTGTGAAGAACTTCTTCTTTCTTGAGTCAAAGTTGACTCCATTCTTGTGAAGCTTCTTCAACATCTTGGTGGTTCTTCTCACCATGAGAGCGATGTTGGAGTCATCCTCTTCATCACTTGAGCTCTCATGATGCACCTCAATAGCCTATGACTTGCCCTTCTTGTCATGGCTTGCTTTGAAGGCCAAGTCCTTCTTCTTGTCGGTGGAAGAGCCACCACTTGGTGTGATGTGCATGTACATCTCATGCGCATTGATCTTTCCCAAGATTTGAGTTGGTGTAGTGGTGGAAAGATCACCTTGATGTAGCACCGTCACAATGTGTCCATACTTCTCAATTGGAAGGACACAAAGAATCTTCCTCACAACATCGGATGGTTGCATTTGTGTGAGGCCAAGTCCATTGAGTTCTTATACAAGGACATTCAAGCGTGAGTACATTTCATTTGCACTTTCATTAGCATGCATGTCGAAAGAATGAAGCTTTTGCATAACTAAATGATATCTCTCCTCACGTTCGCTCTTGGTCCCCTCATGGAGAGCACAAATGTTATCCCATAGATCATGGGCATCCTTGTGGTTTCAGACGCGGTTAAACACATCCTTGCAAATGCCTCTAAAAAGAATGTTTTTGGCCTTTGCATTCCACTTCACATTTTCTTCCTCATGTGGCGTGAGGCTAGTGCCCTCCTTGGGTTTGGGGAACCCGGTGATCGCGGCATTGCGGCATTTAACATCGACCGCTTCTAGGTACGACTCCATACGGATTTTCCAATATGGAAAGTCGTCTCCCTCAAACATGGGAGGTGGTCCATCACCTCCGGACATCTTAACTCTAGGCGGTTAAGCCTAAATCGAGAGAACGAGGCTCCAATACCAATTGAAAGGATCAAGATGCCCAAGAGGGGGGGGGGTGAATTGGGCTTTTCTAAAACTTCTTGCAAGAATAAAACCTATTAAGCCCCAATTAACCCCCTAGTGCCTAGAAGTGTGTTTCTCTTTATTCTACCGCACAAAAGGCCAAACCTATGCCACTCCTACTCTAGCAAAGCAATTCAATAGTGAATGAATAACAAGAGTAATGCAGAATTGAATTGCTTGAAAGTAAATGCGTAAGTAAGGGAGTAGAGATGACACGACGATCTTTTTGTCGAGGTATCGAGGTGTCGGCACACCCCCTAGTCCTCGTTGGAGCACCCGCGCAAGGGTATCGCTCCCCCTTGATCCGCGCAAGGATCAAGTGCTCACTACGAGCTGATTCTTCGCCACTCCGGCCCGGTGAATCACTCACTACCGGTCACAACTTGGCTTGGGTCATCCACAATGCCTCCGGATGATCACCAAGCTCTCCGATCGCCCCCAAGCCGTCTAGGTGATGCTGGTCACCAAGAGTAACAAGCAAGAACTCTCACTTGACCAACGCAAGGCTAATGAGATGGGTGGATGCACACTTGCTACTCTCTATTCACTAATGAGGTGTTTGATCACTCAATTATCAAATCTCTCAACCTCACTAGGCCTCTTGCACTCACTAGCAATCACAATGTGTTTGGCAACCTTTCAAATGAGCAAGAGTAACAGCATGAATGAGGGGCGCGTATTTATACCCCCCAACTCAAATCATGCACGAAGGGGTAAGTCCAGCCAGTTTGAACACTGACTGGACGCACTGTCGGGGTGACCAGACGCGTCCAGTCAGTGCCCAACGGCTACTTCATGTCTAGCCTGACACTTGTACGAAGTGCTGATCGGACGCTCCCGTGAGTCCTATCACCACTGACCGGACGCGTCCGGTCAACAAATTTCCTCTCTAGACGCGACCGGACTCACCCTCCTGGTTCGTCCAATTGATTTATGAGGGAGAGTCCGGTCGCAATTAGACTGACCCCTCAGCCAACACTACTGACCGGACGCATGCCCCAGCGTCCGATCACTAGGGTTCGAGCATCCGGTCGCAGATATAAGTCCAAAACGACTTCGGTTTGCGACGCTCCCTTCACGAACTTTCTTCCTTATGATCTTAGGGACCTTTCTAAGCTACCTAGGGCTTTGGTTAACAAGTGTGCACCACACCTAACTCAAAAGTCTCACCTAGGTCAAGCTACCCATTCAAACCCCTCTTTATAGTACCGCCAAAGGTAAAACAAAGACCTATGCTACTCTAAGTGTCCTTCAACACCAAATGACACTTAGAACTAGCCTATCATGTCTTCGTCGTCCATCCTTTGAAAACTAAACGAATTCCATCAATAAGGGGACTTGAATACCATAGCGTCCTCATGATCATTATTACCATGACCTAACTCAACTGTTTCTGCAAAACACACGTTAGTCATAGTAATTTACCGTTGTCATCCAATCACCGAAACCCACTGGGGGCCTAGATTCTCACACTAGGAAATGTCCTAGAGGTACAACGGAACTACCGAAGAACCCCCCAAAACCAAGCGCCAAAGCAACGGGGCAAAACTGCACAAGCAAGCTCCTAGAACAATCGAACCTCCGATAATGGAACACCCCACTCCTATGGAGAAGAGGAAAGTGTTCAGCCAAAACTACTTAGGACAACTAGTGGCAAAATCACCTTGGAAATATCTTATGAAGTTAGGAAACTAATGCAATACACGGATCTCAAATCGGAGCTCGAACGCAAAAGATACGGCCGCTAGAACCAACGAAACTCCGAAAGTGGAACACTTAACTCCTGTGGAGAAGAAGGAAGTGTCCGACCAAAAATACTTTGACCAATGATGCCAAAAGTACTTTGGAATGATCCTTAATAAGTTAGGAAAACAACGCAACAAATGGATCACAAATCGGAGCTCGTACGCAAAAGATACGGACGAAATCAGCAAAATTGTGCAATTCCGGACTGTCCGCTACTGACCCGCGGACTGTCCGCTATTGAACCCCGGACAGTCCGGGAATGAGTCCCGGACAGGTCACCGTTCAAAAATAAAAATAGCGACCTCGCTGCCTGTGAACAGCCCCGACCCCCGCACTGTCCAGGGATGAGTCCCGGACAGTCCGCCACTGTCCAGAAAGCCCAAAAACAGCTCGGGACAAAACCAAAATCGATTGGATCTTCACCAAATCGAATGGGGCTGCAACCAAACTTCTCCCAAGTGTTCTTCTACGTGTTGGGAAGCTAATCCTAGGATATCATCGCTCCAAACCAACTAATCCATGAGAAATCAACAGAACACTAGAAAAGAGGGAAGAACGAAGAACGAACACGATTTCGACCCGATCTATGTGCTCGTGAGGTTAGAGAGGAAATCCTACGGTGGAAAGAAGGAGCTCACGACATAGAACAAATTGATTCAAACGGAATCGCAAATTGTCGCTCGGAGAGGGAGAACGAGACAAATCTCCGGGAGGGGAAAAACCGAAACGCGAATAACAAAAATACGAATTCGATCCAAAATCGCAGCCAACAAGAGAAGGACGAATTTGATCCTTGGATTTGGGAAGATGATGATTTGTATTATCACTCGGTGTCGGGTTACAAGCCACTCCTCGCAATACAAAACGCGGATGGCGAAAAGCTCAAGAACAAGAGCCGGTCTCTCCTCTCACCCTAGCCTCCTCTCACCTAAACAAAATGAGAGTGACACCTCCAAGGATGGCTGTCCAACACAGCCCGTTCATCTATATATTGGCGCACGTCCAAATGACACAAACGCCCTAACATGAAGTACTAACCCAAATACCCCCTAGGGGTAAAACCGTCCAACTCTGGCAGTTTCCATCCAACAGCCATGCGCCTTCTCATCCTTCGCTTCGCCTCGACACAAGCTCCAGGATGTCGCCACGTGCGGTCACCGTCGACCGCCGCGCCTTCTCACCGATAGCTTCGCCGCAACGCAAGCCTCTCGGTGCCGCCACGCGTCGACCGTCCTTTTGGACCTTCCCCCGGTTCTGAGGCCCAAACCGGGAAACCTGCCAGCCCAGGTTTTTAAGCCCAAACCTGGAAACCATCCACCCCAAGTTTTGAGGCCCAAACTCGGAAACCCGCGAGTCCAGGTTTTGAGGCCCAAACCTGGAAACCGTCCATCCCGAGTTTTGAGGCCCAAACTCGGAAACCGGCCACTCCGAGTTTTGAGGCCCAAACTCAGAAACTGTTGTGGGTAGCTTTTTGAGGCTCAGCTTTCGAACCCGCACCGTAGACGAGATGTGGTTCGCACACCCCGACCACCGGCACCGATGCCGATGCATGTCCAGCCTCCACGCCGGGCACAATGCCTTCGCCTTCCTTCTTGACTCGGCCGACGGCACTTGCGCCGCACGCAAGCCCATGTCCGACCTCCCGCCAAGTGCCACGATGCCCTCGTCTTCGTCCCGACTCGGCCGATGCACCGCACATCCCCATGTGCTCTCGCTCACCGATGCCACATGCCAGCTACCACAGCTGGTCCTCTGGCCTCTTGGTCCGTCGGTCGAAGCCTCACGTCCGCCCTTCACCACTCTAGGTACATCGGCATGGCACGTCCACCGCACAGCATGCCCATCCTTCACCGATCCTGGTCCATCGGCACGACACGTCTCTACTTGACCTTCCCCTCGCCATCGACCACTGTATCCGAGCTCAACACCTACACATCAACACAGCCAAGAGACACATGTTGCACACGCACACCAACACAGAAACACCACAACTCAACGCCACCGGTTAGTCATAAACATTAAGCACATAGCGAGATAATGACTCAACCGGGAAAAGCCTCAAACCTTCCTCATCGAAGTCAATCATTCATCATATATGTTTTCAATCTCCCCCTTGATGAATGCATTGACTAAAAATAAACCACAAAGGAAGGGTTTGAAGGCAAGCCTCATTCAAGTGCCCAAAAGCTAAGCAAAAGCAAACACAAGGCCACTTGATATGAGGAAGGATCATGAAAACTCCAAATAAAAGCTCTCGGTCCCAAAAGAAACTGGAAAAGCGGGCAAAGCCTCCACACAACCGAAGAGTCAAGAGAAACAAGAGTTTCATGAAATCCCAAAAGGTACTCGAAAACCAGTCTCAAATAAATTGTCAAACAATCATCACAAAAGAAACCATGGTACTTATCCACTTGGGTTCACTTGGGTTTCAAAATTTCTCCCCCTTGATGATTGAATTGACAAAAGCTAGGCACAAGAGATGGTTTGAGATACCAAAACTGAAAACTTGGTCCCCAAAGATATGGGTAACGGCTCAACGCAACCAAGCAAAGGATCGGAGCAACAACTCATCAAAGAGCAAAACTCGATCACACAGAGCAAAAGACTTGGTTCCTAAAGACATGGGCAACGGCTCGACGCAACCAAGTCAAAAATGAGCTAGCCCTAAAGAAAAGACAGAAAAAGGGCTCAACACCACTAGCTCAAGGCTTGATACCAATTGAGGCTGAATCAACGAATAAGAATGCAAAACTGCTAGTCCCTCAAGATAGAGGCACAGATGCTCAACACAACTAGCAGACTCGATACCAATCACAAGCAGCCAAAAATTGGTGAAAAACAGCTAGTTCCTCAAGACAGAGGCACATAGGCTCGATGCAACTAGCTGAAGGCTCCATATCAATCGAAAATACCATGCAAAAAACTGCTAGTCTCTCAAGAGGGAGGCAACAACGACCCAACACGACTAGCAGGCTCGATACCGATTGAGAAAAACACAAAGAGAAGCTCAACACTAAATGGAGCACAAACACTCGGAGCACGCAGAGAAGCAGCAAGACAAAAACGACTCCCCCTGAAAGCAAGCCTACACACAAAGGCTATGCACCAACGCTCACAATGAAGAATACCAATTGAAACACATAAAAGAGCTATACCAATTGAAGAAGAACATAAAAGAGCTAAACTCCCCCTAGCTCAAAGCTCTCCCCAAGATGCATGACTCTCCTCTTTGTGCCAACACGCAAGCTCCCCCTTGCAAACAGCTTCTCCCCCTTGACAAAAGGGAACATGCTGAGGGGTTTTGATATTTCTCCAAAAAGTTGACACAAACACAAGACAAGTTAACAATCAAAAGCACATGGGGGCAATGAAAAGCATTGAAAGTGACCACAAAGTGTATCGAAGCTGGGGGTATGTACACTAAGCTAAAATGCATGATATGCACAATGCAACAGCCTCAAGTGTATAGCAATCAGAATGAAAAGATGCTCAAAAGGGTGCTGCCCTGAAAGTGTAGCAACCAAAACAAATGCTAGCAAAGGGTCAAACTAATCAAGTGAATACGAAATATGAACAATTTAAGCATATGAGCAGTTTTAAGCCATTTGAAAAGGAGTTCGCCACTAAAATAGCACTTGGCAAGAATAGACAGGAAATCGAGGAAGTTCTAACTCAAGTATAAAAGGTGAACTAACCCTAGCAAAGTTCAATCATCATGCCATAGAATGAAGCATAGACTTGTGTCATTATCAAATTTTATCGGAATTTGCAGCGGTGTTAACTCAAGTTCAAATTAAAAGCATGTGATTGCGAGAGGTTGAAAGCATGGTCATTGCCTAACTTTTCAACCAGGCTAAGCCTATGCAAGAAAAGCAATCGGATGCTTAAAGCACCAGTTTTGGTCTTACACTACACGGCTCAAGTTTAACTCAATTGTGCAATGAGAAACAGTCTTGATACCGTGAGGTGCTGACACATGCAGTCCCATCTCGATCTTTTCATTTCACTTAGACTTGGATCAAATTTTAAGCACAAGGTAAATATGAACAATCCAAGCAAGTGAATGACTCAGTGCAAGAGACATAGCAACCTAGCATACAAAAGATAGCACAAGTGATCTCAACACATCCTACCCATGCTAGTTGGCACTCTCAATGGTGAACAAATTAAATATTTCATAGTTGATTAGTCAAGTTCACCAATTGCAAAAAATAGCTTAGCTCATAACATGTACCAAGTGATCAAAAAGAGCCTAAGCTACAAGCGTCATCATGAATAAACAGGGCATACCAAAAAGAGCATAATCTCATTCTCATTACTATATATATGAAGCTCTAAAATGCACTAAATACATGATGAAATGCATGCAAAAGCTAGTCAATAAGAATTGAAACAAAAACTAGCCTAAAAAGAAGACCCAAAAGAAAAAGGGCATCAGAGAAGTCCAACTAAGATACAGCAAGCAAAATGCTTCCCCAACTAAAAGGGAAACACACACCAAACTCACAAGAAAAGAGCCAAGAAACGCTCAATCGAACAGCCAGCAAAATTCGCATTGGAAAGACCACACAGCAGAAAGGGGTCGGAGAAGAAGAGTACCAAAACCCAAACTCAGAAGTGTGTTAGAGGTACCTCATGAAGCACATGACTGCCTGCTTGTGTGATACCCGAGGGGACGCCTGAATCTGCTGAACTCCGAGGCGCCTGCCTCGCCGAAGTCGTCTCCCCCTCGCCTGATGTTGTCGCTCCCATAGGTGCAGCTAGTGCTCGCTGGAGAGCTGCTCATACAGAACCCCAAGTCGTGGAAGAAGTGGAATCGGGTCCGTGAGCCGAAATGCTCTCTCCAGGCTCTTGTTCTCCTTCACACTCAAAGGCAGAAGAAACACAAGGCATTGTCTTGTCCAGTGTGACCTCAAGGTCTCCACAAAGCGGTTAGTCACATAATAAGCATAAGGTGAACTCTCAACAAAAAGAGATCTACCTATGAATGATACCGCAAGGAGAACTAAACTCAAACTAGTCAAAACTACCATGCAACAGGATAAAGCACTATGGAGCAAAATGCAGCCTAGAGACATGATCAACACAAACACGGCCTAAACCTCAACACATGCTACAATGCAAGATAATGATAGCGATAGATCCAAAAGCATGTAACATGACAAAATTGTGGAAAGGCTAGTGCTCAAACTAATCATATCAACAGGGTACATGTAGCTAACCAAAACTAGCACCTGAAAAATGATACCTAATGAACATCATACCTCTACATGTAAAGCTCATGGAGAAATAAGGTAAAGCTTGGCATAATGTTCATGAGGATCACAGACTATCATGAAAAGTGGAATAGCCACCAAAACTATACATAAGGCTAGCACGACATGATATACAAGATGGCTCATGCTAGACTAAAACAAAACATTATACAAAAGAAAATGTACATGCGAAAACTATACAAGTGAGCACATGAAAGACCATCTCATACCACAAGAAATAGATCATGGATATACAAGGTATGAGTGCATAAGAAAGCTCACCAAGCTGCAAAAGCCTCTTTGGAGGCAATTCTAAGCGGGGTGTAGAGAACCATCAAATCTAGATCAAATCTAAAAGATGAAGTTCCACTCGGCACATGTTCTCCACCCCGCGTCCTCATATCTACACACAAGAGGACAAAGTAACCCGAGTCTTGGATCCTGAAGGGTTAGCAAGCATGTACTTGGGAACCCAAGACTTGGTCACAAAACTCAACTTATCTTGTGGGTTAGCATGATGCAAATGTTGGTTCAAATGCAATTGTGAAACACACTTGGAAGCATTCCTCAAAAGGACAACTCGAGGAGAAGAACGAGTCGTACCACGGGAAAAGAGGCAAATATCTTCCAAGGTTTTTGTAGAAGAACCAATAGAAGCACCATGAAAAGCATGACGTGGACAAAGGGAAGAAGCTCTAGAAGCATGTCCACGACCATGACCTATCCCACTAGAAAAGGAGTCATAAAACCCATCAACAAAAAGGGGCTTCTTACTAGGAACACAAGTTTTCATGCCATGAGAAGGGCTATGAACCACCAACTTCCAAGAAGAGTGAGCTTGGCGCAAACGTTTGGCACGCCGATAGCAAAAGCTTTCTTGATGCCCATCTTTCTCACAAAAAGAGCAACGGTACAAAGGCCTATCGGAAGGCACACCATTCTCTGGTAAGTGAGAAGTCCCTTGGGACTTAGAACAAGAAGCATCAATGTTCAACTTGGTGCCATCACTAGGAGCACACGTGCCATGGGAAAGGCTACGTGGCTTCCTAAAAGCCTTAGCTCGAATACGTCGCTCGTGTTTGACACGACAGAAACAAAAATCAAATGAGTGTCCATCTTTCTTGCAAAAGGTGCAATGGAATATTGGATTGGGAGCATGATTTCCAAAAATGTGAGAAGCACCCTTGTCATGAGAAGTCCCTTGGACATCACTCGAAGAAACAACAAGGTTAGGAGTAGCTATGAAAGAGCTATCCGAAACCTTGGCACTAATGCTACAGTCAAAAGACTCACGCACAACACAAGAACTCAACTCCGGTTGCAAATATGCAGACTTGGAAACACCAACATCGGAGTTGCATGAAATGCGTGAATCAAGCGACTTAGCACAAAGACTCTTGCATCTTTTGACTAAAACCTCATTCTCAATCATGAGGCGATCACAAGTACCACAAGGAGTGTTTCTCAAATTTTCCATCTCCTTTTCAATGCACTCGGCATATGTGGTACGCAAGAGTTCATATTCTTTTTCAAGGTTGGCACTCATATCATTGTGCTCAACCAACTTGGCGCTCATATCATCGCGCAAAACTTTCAAAGCCAAAACTTCTTTTTCCAAATCAATGCATGATGTGCAAATGAAATTCATTGAAGAAACATCACCATTCACATCAAGCAAAGAATCATGAATAGCACAAGAAGTAAGGCAAGCATTTTTATTTAAAGAGCATAAGGTACAAGGCCTAGAATTTATTTCAACAATTTCAGCCCTAGCATGCTCAAGTTCATCTACACATGTGATGTGAGTCAATTTTAGTTCATCAATTGCAGCATGCAAAGACTCACAAGAAACACATGGTAACAAAGCATTTGACTTTAACAAGGTTATTTCAGTTTTAGCAGAATCAAGGTCCTTGCGCAAGTCAATGCAAACTAAACATGGTTTGGAAGCATTTGATTTAAACAATTCATTCTCAGATTTTAAGCTAGAAAGAGAAAAGCCTAGCTCATCATTCTTCCTAACCATGTCACTACAAGAGGTGCAAGGCAAAGAGGCACTAGACTTCAACCTAGCAATGGAGCATTTCAACTTCTCAATCCTTCTAAGCAAGATAGCACAAAGCTCATCATTCCTAGTGCAAGCCTCATCATCACGTAGAAGGTTCATCAACTCATTCACCTCGCGATCCTTCTCATCAACTACACTCCATCTTCTTCCCAAGATCTCGTCCTTGGAAACATTCAAACCTAAAGACAAAGAAACACTAGAAGAAGAACCTGGTGCCATTTGCAAAAGCACTGTTAGTGTTAGCCAAACAAAAGCTCAACACCTCGACAAACAAAGTCGGAAGCAAAATCACTCTCAAAGGTCGCCTTCGCGGATCCAGAACCGGTTAAGGTAGAGAGATCATTAACTGGCTCCGATACCAATTGAAGGACCGAATTGGCAACCAGAGGGGGGTGAATGGGAGCCTCAAATTTCTTCTAGAGAAATGATGGCCCTTGTCCCAGAAAATCACCCCAAAAGCGAAGACTCAAACAACCGGTGAGTTCATGACCTATGAATAGGTGGATACCCTATGAGATGTCCTAGAGGTACAGTGGAACTACCGAAGAACCCCCCAAAACCAAGCGCCAAAGCAACGGGACAAAACTGCACAAGCAAGCTCCTAGAACAATCGAACCTCCGATAACGGAACACCCCACTCCTATGGAGAAGAGGAAAGTGTTCGGCCAAAACTACTTAGGCCAACTAGTGGCAACAGCACCTTGGAAAGATCCTTATGAAGTTAGGAAACTAACGCAATAGACAGATCTCGAATCGGAGCTCGAACGCAAAAGATACGGCCGCTAGAACCAATGAAACTCCGAAAGCGGAACACTTAACTCCTATGGAGAAGAAGGAAGTGTCCGACCAAAAATATTTTGACCAATGATGCCAAAAGTACTTTGGAATGATCCTTAATAAGTTAGGAAACCAACGCAACAAACGAATCACAAATCGGAGCTCGTACGCAAAAGATACGGACGAAATCAGCAAAACTGTGCAGTTTCGGACTGTTCGCTAGTGAACCGCGGACTGTCCGCTATTGAACCCCGGACAGTCCAGGAATGAGTCCCGGACAGTCCGCCGTTCAAAAATGAAAACAGCGACCTTGCTGCCCGTGAACAGCCCCGACCCCCGCACAGTCCGGGGATGAGTCCCGGACAGTCCGCCACTGTCCAGAAAGCCCAAAAACAGCTCGGGACAAAATCAAAATCGATTGGATCTTCACCAAATTGAATGGGGCTGCAACCAAACTTCTCCCAAGTGTTCTTCTACGTGTTGGGAAGCTAATCCTAGGATATCATCGCTCCAAACCAACTAATCCATGAGAAATCGGAAGACCACTAGAAAAGGGGGAAGAACGAAGAACGAACACGATTTCGACCTGATCTATGTGCTCGTGAGGTTAGAGAGGAAATCCTTCGATGGAAAGAAGGAGCTCATGACATAGAACAAATTGGTTCAAACGGAATCGCAAATTGTCGCTCGGAGAGGGAGAACGAGACAAATCTCCGGGAGGAGAAAAACCGAAACGCGAAGAACAAGAACGCGAATTCGATCCAAAATCACAGCCAACAAGAGGAGGACGAATTTGATCCTTGGATTTGGGAAGATGATGATTTGTATTATCACTTGGTGTCGGGTTACAAGCCACTCCTCGCAATACAAAACGCGGATGGCGAAAACCTCAAGAACAAGAGTCGGTCTCTCCTCTCACCCTAGCCTCCTCTCACCTAAACAAAATGAGAGTGACACCTCCAAGGATGGCTGTCCAACACAGCCCCTTCATCTATATATAGGCGCACGTCCAAATGACACAAACGCCATAACATGAAGTACTAACCCAAATACCCCGTAGGGGTAAACCGTTCAACTCTGGCAGTTTCCATCCGACGGCCATGCGCCTTCTCATCCTTCGCTTCGCCTCGACGCAAGCTCCAGGATGCCGCCACGTGCCGTCACCGTCGACCGCCGTGCCTTCTCACCGATAGCTTCGCCGCAATGCAAGCCTCTCGGTACCGCCACGCGTCGACCATCCTTTTGGACCTTCCCCGGTTTTGAGGCCCAAACCGGGAAACCTGCCAGCCCAGGTTTTGAGGCCCAAACCTGGAAACCGTCCACCCCGAGTTTTGCGGCCCAAACTCGGAAACCCGCGAGTCCAGGTTTTGAGGCCCAAACCTGGAAACCGTCCATCACGAGTTTTGAGGCCCAAACTCGGAAACCGGCCACTCCGAGTTTTGAGGCCCAAACTCAGAAACCGTCATGGGTAGCTTTTTGAGGCTCAGCTACCAAACCCGCACCGTAGACGGGATGTGGTTCGCACACCCCGACCACCGGCACCGATGCCGATGCATGTCCAGCCTCCACGCCGGGCACAATGCCTTCGCCTTCCTTCTTGACTCGGCCGACGGCACTTGTGCTGCACGCAAGCCCGTGTCTGACCTCCCGCCAAGTGCCATGACGCCATCGTCTTTGTCCCAACTCGGCCGATGCACCGCACACCCCCATGTGCTCTCGCTCGCCGATGCCACGTGCTAGCTACCACAGCTGGTCCTCTGGCCTCTTGGTCCGTCAGTCCAAGCCTCACGTCTACCCTTCACCGCTTTAGGTACATCGGCATGGCATGTTCGCCGCACGGCACGCCCATCCTTCACCGATCTCGGTCCGTCGGCACAACACGTCTCTACTTGACCTTCACCTAGTAAATGTGAAGTAACTTACGATTCAAAACTCTTAATTAATCTCCTGACTACTCTACTTGATTCATGTAGTTCGCTCTATCTCTAGAATTCCCATTATCATTATTATTCAATATTTATCTTTATCTTGTCTTACCCCTGTTTAGACATGTTAGTAGTTAATGAATGAATAGTATTAATTATCTCCACTGCCATTAGATCACACTTATGGCCAATTGTTTCTCACTTCACTGTTTCCCTTGGTAAAATATAAATAACGATACCTAGACAACCTGGGTGAAATGCTGCTACAACGGGTATATTTATTTGTGCGCTTGCGGATAAATATTTGTTCATATCTTATTGAGCTAGTGTCACAAATGAATTACATTTCTAGTATCATGTTGGGGATGACAACTTGACATTAAGTGATGCTAGGAGTGTCCCGTACATTTCTGAGGGCTTTTGCTAGAATCAGTTCATTAAAGTTTATTATGAGCAATTGCATTAAGAAGTGTCAACACAAGTTCATGAAGAAGAAGGGCTATGGTGCAAGAAAGAGAAGAGATGCAAACAAGAGCACAACCAAAAGGTGCTATAGATGCAAGAGCAAGGATCACTTCATTGTGGATTGTCCATATTCTAGTGATGAAGATGATGATGATCACAAGAAGAGCAAGAAGAAATACAAGAAAGAAAAGAAGGAAAAGAATGAGAAGAAGAAGGAAAAGAAGAAGGGTGGTTCCTACGTTGTGACATGGGATAGTGATGCTTTCTCAAGTGATGATGAGAGGAAGACCACCAAGAAGAAGGCTATGGCTAGTCTTGCTATCTCAAGCAAGCCTTCTATCTTCAACACTCCATCAACAAGCTTCATGGCTAAGGCCACTAAGGTGTCATCCGATGAGAGTGAGAGTGAGAGTGATGATGATGAGGAGTACTCAAAGGAGGACCTCATGAGCATGGTACAAGATGCTCACTCTTACATTGAGGCTAAGAGGAAGGAGTGCAAAGAATTGTGCAAGGCCAATAAGGCTCTTGAGCAATGCTTTGATGAGTCAAGTCTACTCATGAGAGGATAGAGGAAGACCATGAGAAGCTTGATCAAGCTCACACTAGCCTTAAGGAAGCCCACTCCTCCCTCCTTGATCAAAGTAAGATTGAGGATGCTGTAGAGACATGCAATGTAGGAGTTACATGTGATATACTTGATGAATCATTCTATGCTCCTATTATTGTTGGTCCTACAAATGCATCATCATCATCTAGCTCAACTAAAATGTCTACTTCTACTACTTGTGACTCATCATTAGTTGTAGAAAATGAGAACCTTAAGATGAAGGTTAATGAGCTCACTCATGCATTAGGCAATGCCTATGGTGGAGATGCCCACTTGATTAAGTGCTTGGGTAGCCAAAGGTGTCCACTCAACAAGGAGGGACTTGGCTATACCCCCAAGAAGGTCAAGGCGGCCTTTGTTACTCACAAGACTTGTTTTGTGAAGAGCAATGACCGGTATTGCTATAATTGCAAGCAATCCGGGCATATAGAGCAAAATTGCTTTAACAATAACAAGAACAATGCTCATGTTTCATCTATTAGACTTGATTCTTGTTATATGCTTAGAAAGGGGACTAATGGTGTGAAGGATAAGTACATTGGTGCACCCATGGTTGGCCCAAAGAAGAAGGCAATTTGGGTGCCCAAGAGCTTGGTGACTAACCTTCGAGGACCCAAAAAGATTTGGGTACCTAAAAAGAATTGATCTCTTTTGTAGGTGAACTATAATGCGGGAGGAAGGCATTGGGTGCTTGATAGTGGGTGCACTCAACACATGACCGGAGATGGAAGAATGTTCAAATCCATCAAAACTAGTGGCAATGATCATGCGGATGCTATCACATTTGGTGACAACAAGAAAGGCAAGGTCAAAGGTTTGGGCAAGATTGCAATATCCAATGACTTGAGCATCTCCAATATGCTATTGGTGGAATCTCTCAACTTCAACTTATTGTCCGTGGCACAATTGTGTGATTTGGGATTCAAATGCATATTTGGTGTTGATGATGTGGAGATTATGAGTGTTGTTGGAAGTGATTTGGTCTTCAAAGGATTTGGATATGAGAATCTCTATTTGGTGGACTTTTATGCAAGTAAATCTCAATTGACAACATGCTTATTCACTAAATCAAGTATGGGTTGGTTATTGTATAGGCGCTTGGAACATGTTGGAATGAAGCAACTTAATAGGCTAGTGAAGCATGACATGGTTAGAGGACTAAAAAATGTACACTTTGAGAAGGACAAGCTTTGCAGTGCATGCCAAATGGGAAAGCAAGTTGGAAATACCCATCCTAACAAAGGAATGATGAGCACTACACATGCACTTGTGTTGTTGCACATGGACTTCTAAGTCTCCCAGTTTTACAATTAAATTAATTGAGTATTTTATATTGTGATGCATTAGGTATAGGAGTTGATTGAATCTTACCTGCTGCATTACCCTTCCTTGAATATTGTTTACACCTGCCTTGTTATCCTGTTCCTTATTTATAATGTAGAATTGCTTAGTTTACTTAATAAAAGTAGCAGTTAAGGATGTTTCCGTAATACCCCTGGTGGGTATTTACCGGATCATGGTTCGCTATATTTTGCTATCGTGGAAAAGAACCTGAGTAGTAATGAAATACGGTCAACTGGAAGGCAAAGCACAAGTTTGGAAACTTCGGGCAGTCCGTCCGTTGGATCGTGTAGGTTTGTATCGATGTTGGCCCTCGTTCATTTTTGAATGCGCCCTTTTACTTAGGGATACGTCGGTGCCGTAATCATCGACCCCAAAGCCGGTTAGAAGCTGTTCGGCCAGTTTTGACCCGTGTCACGCCCTCTAGTATGGAAATGCGATCTGCCACGGGAGGCCATCGCCAGGTTCCAATTGGGCGGTCCGTGTTTGAACCGCGATGATTACCACCACGAACAAGCATCGAGCGGTTACCCAATGCATGGACCCGATGGGGAAAGTGTGGGTTAGTATTAAAGGTCTTTCACCAGCTGGTTTGGAGTTCGATTCGAGTCGTCGTCTCCCCCGGCTAGTGGGAAACTTTGGCGAGCTTCACCACGATACAACTCCATGTGATGTTTAAAGGTTCAACTAAAATATGAATAAGTCAACTCGATATGGTTATAATATTTGCTTGTTAGACTCAAGTGGATGTATTAGTTCAGGTGCAAAACCTAGTGTTGACGCAAAATTCGTCACCTCGCGTCAAGGCACACAGCAAGCTGAACGAGGCTGGCTTCAATCGGGTGCCCGGAGCGTACTGAATCCGGAAGCGTGCCAGTCGGTTTGACCTGAAAACCAACAAGGGACAAAAGTGTGAGAATACCTTGGAACATGCTGGGTGAGACCAGACAGTTCCATATGTACGGCTTTGAAAACCAATCACGATGGCACACAGCTATAGAAGCTGTTTGCCAAAACAGGTTTATAATGTCATTCGGCAAGTATAAAAGATAAATCTCATAAACATGTTGAATGCCGAACGCATATGTAACAAAAGGATAAAGACGGTAACTTGTAAATATAAATCTATACAGATGACATATGCATAGGCTAATCCAGCTAGTCTGCCGCACGTCTAGCCTTCATAAAACCCGTTAGGTGCAAACTCAAGCAAAGCTAATCCACCGCATGATACCACTTGCTATAAATCTACACCACTCCTTATAATTAGATTAATCCACCGCATGATACGATCTAATTATAAGAAGCTAAAAGCACACGTACATCTGGACAGACCTATATGTACTCATTACTCGTGTAAGCTTAACCAGAATTGGCAAACTAGCCGAACTGGGGTCCATGAAGAAGAAACATACAAGCCAAACATGATTAAACTAATCTAAAACCTGTACCTGCCGCACGGCACCCAGCTCTATCAAAGCCTAAACATGATCGACATGCACGAACCCACAACACGTAACAATCTAGATTGAAACTCAATTCGGCCATCGTGATCTTATAACCAGCAAAGCACAAACAAAACTCGTGCGACAAGGCCGAACGAAGATCAATCTAGATCGGGCAAAAGGTGTTGTACGAATTAAATGAATAAAATATATAACACATGATAACTTGATGAATCTATTAGATGTGTCAAATCTAACAGAGCCGATAACTATTTTTACTCATGGCTTAATCCGCCGCACGATACAAGGCATAAGCAAAAACTTCCCGTCATAAGCTTAAATCCGCCGCACGATACTAAGCTTAACATACGAAACTACTTGCATGATATCTAAATCCACCGCATGATACTAGACATGATAGCAAGGTTGTCGGTACTTACGGAGGTCGACGGATCGATGATTCCTCTCGAAGAACTCGACGACACGACTTAGGGACTCAAAGATGGCACGGGGCCGGTTTGTATTGATGTGGTTGTGAACAGTTTTACAATGGTCGAGGGTTTATATTTATACCGTGAACGAAGCATGAATCCTAGACGATTACGACTCACAATAAAATACAGAAAGATATAAATCTACATTATTTGGTGCCTTTCATTGTCACGTGTCTTCTCGTGCAAGCTAGCTTTACTCGCAACATGCATTTCCCGAATGGAGCCTACTACCTTGTGAAATAGCCGACCGCGTAGATAGTTACCAAAACTCTGAGGACCAAACAGCTGCCGATTGCTTGCCGAATCTTTCCTTTCTGCTAGTCAGGCCCATCTGTCATACCCTTACGCGTACGAAAATTTGGTGTTAACACATGCCCCCTAATTTTGGGATAAATGTTTTATTCCAAAATTCTTTTCCTTTTCGCATTGACACGGAAACTCCAGAAGCATCCGTCTTCTCATGTCATCATTACCGTACCTGCTGATTCATCTCCCGATGCACTTGGGGTCTTTTAAACTTCCCCTCTTACTTCATCTCGGCCTGTGCTTTTCGGACTCCTCTACTTCAGCCTCAAGACCAGAAAACCCTCTTTTCCCTTGCTACTTTGAATCAGCCAGAAGATGTCTTCCCAAGCGAGCCGCCATAGTCTCGAGCCCGGTGCTTCCAGTACTTCCAAGAGAAGGTTACTTCTTTCTTCTCCTCCCTCATTTCTAAAATGAAGTATCTAGCCTCATTTTATAACTTTTGCTTCAGGAAGACTAGCGACATTTTCACCGAGGACTTGACCCAAAAAATTACAAACCTTTAGCTTGATCTGGAAAGGAAGGATCAGGAAATCACCCGAATTTCCCAAGAACGTGATATTGCTCAAAAAAGAGCCACCGGTAAATGTTTTCCCATCATTTCTTTCTTTATTCTCTCTTTTTGCTTTTACTGACTTCTTCTTTTCTCAGCCCTGGCGGCCAAACTCCATGCTCTCGAGGTTGCCGTCACTAAGCTCGCCGTCACGGCCGATCTAATGGGCACAACACCCTTGAAGCGGGTAAACGAAGTCAACCACGTCCTCCCCATCATCTCCAGAGCTGGCATGGGATACGGTGCGGCACTCGCTTTTTCCGCCGTGAAGATTCATTCCGGCGCCGATTACCACAGATTTGATGTCTGTGAACAAGATCTAGAGGATAGAGTAGAACGCTCCGCAGAAGACATGATGGTAGCCGGATTAGATCTGGCTGATACCTTCGACCATTTCCTCCCGATTAGGCGTAGGATGAAGTGGACAAACTAACTCACTGTAATCTCGTTCCTTCTTTTGTAAATATGAAGTTCCCTCGTTTGTCCTTTTGAAATCAACCTATGACTGATCCTCCGAGATCAATGTGTGTTCTGCTTTTTGCATACTGATTTCGGTTTTCCTCTTCAATCGACGATGCATATACATCGGTTACGGTGATAATCGTACCAGAAAACTTTGCCCCGCAGACAACCATTGCAACTGGTTATTTCAGATCTGAAGTTTCAACCTTTTTTCCTCAAATTTCCAATGACGTCAGAACAGCCCTCTTCAAAGAACTCTTTCGTTTCTGCTTTCAGTGCTAATTGGTAATATGAGTCCCCAATCAACCAGTTGAAACTGAAAAACTTTTAGCCGAATCCCATCGACTTCCCGATTCTGAAGCTACAACTTCCTCTAATCGTTAAAAGATCCGGCCTAGCCCAATAACAGCCCATAAGCTGTGCACATCCTACTCCGACGCTTGGTCCTCCAATGTGCACGTCATAGTCCTATAAAGATGACCGTATACAAGCTGTGACTCCAGTTGAACAACTCGTCTTTGCAAAATCTCTACCTCTCAGCTTCCAACTCAAGTCAGAGAGAAAACAATGGCAGGGAATGGTGACCACAGCAAATATCCTGTCAGAAGCGAAGCAGGAGGAAGTCTAGCACTAACTCACCGGCGCCACAAGTAATAAACCAACTCTTTGCCTCCTTGTGATAGTTCGTCTTCTTGATCCGCTGTTCATCTTCTTCCTAGGACGGAGTCCTCCTCCAGCCATGCTTGGGCTCCTTCTCTAGAAACGGTAGATCTAAAAAACACTTCCCAACCTTTCTTCAACCCACCAGATTTTTGAGTCTAATGATTCTTCAACAGACCCGTTCGGATGCTCTTCGTTACTGCGAGGAAAGGGATAAAGCTCAAAAGAAACTGAAAGATGCATCCAAGAAACATGACACTGAGGAAGCGGAGTGGGCAGAGCAACAGAAGCAACTCTGTAGTATCATTATGGGTTAGCAGAGTCCTGGTCCTTCTCGTTCTTCTAACTGAGCCTGCTTTTGCCTAATATTCTTTCCTCTTGCCAGCTCTTTCTGCAGAGAATGACCGTTTGAAAGTAGCAGCAAACAGAGTCACTCTTCATGTAAATGCCCGTGGGGATTCAGTCGAAGCTCGTCTTGATGCCATGAGTGGTCGCATAGATCAGGCCGTCATCCAAGGTGTACGCACCGGAGTTTCCTTCGGGTTAGCAGCAATGAGTTCCTGGACCAAAGAAGACTACTCCTCCTTACCAGTTGGATTCGCATGTGACCCGGACGAATTTGAAGATCTTGAAGTTTATGATGGTCAAGCTGCCGCTATTGCCGAGATTACTGACTCGCAATCTATTGTGAACAAATTATTCCTGGGGTAGTCTTGCATTAAGATAGATCTGTGAATGAAGCTTGTAACCCGTAGAATCTGTTCTTCTCTGAATAATATCTATTCGTATGATTTCGATTTCTCAATGATCCTTCCAATTGCGATATCTCCATAGAAAAGTTTGCCGAATGTGTGACGTCAGCTTAGCCAACTAAATCCCATTCTCAACCTGTCATGTCACTCGGCATTGCACTTACTGCACTCCACCTTTCTCTTTCCCCGATAAACCTGCTAACTTGAAAAATGCTAGGGTGACCAAGGTCATGAATATCTGTACTGAAGGCGATGTAAATAAAACATCGGCTGTAACTTAACACATGCGAAGCATTTTTTCTGCTAAAGGCGATGCTTTTACATCGGTTGTATAAAACATTCCCTGAACTACATAATCTTCATGCGTTTGGCTTTTAACAAATAGTGCTGAAGCTTTAATCTGTCAAGCAACACACATGAATCAAAATCCTGTTACAGCCGAATACCCTTTCTTGGGTTCAACATTTTCGGCTAAGGCAATCTGCTACTCTTTTTTCCTTTAGGCTCCAAAAAATAAGGGCCGATCTTACTATAAGTACATCGGCCGTTACGTACAACCCGATACGATCATCAAGTCGTAGAAGTGTCTTTCATAAATTTTCAATTTCACCAAAGGCTTTCGTTGTACGCCACCTTGCATAAATCTCTTCTGATCCCTTTTCTAGTAATGGAGAAGCAAGAATCATTCAGAAATTCGTCAATTTAAAAAAATATACTCGAAACCCAAACTTGTGTACGCTGATCCAACTTCGGTTTCATTATCAACACTTTATTCCTTGTCAGCCAATACGAAACTTTGGTCTCGATCCCTCTCCCCATTATCATTAGTTGGATTCTAAAATTACTCTGAGAGCCGATCGTCTGAATCGGCTGTTGATCTTCGTCGAAGACATTCACAGGACCTGCCTCCCAAGCTCTTCCAAAGAAACACTCGACACCTTCATATTCCTAGTAGATGGGCTCTGTATGAGCAATACTTACGGAATCATCAGCATGGACGATCTCAATATCATCTCCAATCCACTGGATGAGGAACTGGTGCATAGTCGATGGCACACAACAGTTTGCATGTATCCAATCTCTTCCTAATAGCAAACTGTATGCCCCCTTGCCATCAATGACGAAGAAGGTGGTGATCAAGATTTTAGACCCAATCATTGACTCGACAAGGACTGATCCTCGTGTATCAGAGGAATTGCCTGCAAAGTCCCTCAACACCATGTCGGTTTTCAATAGATCTTCACTTGTCATGCCGAGCTTTCTGAAGGTGGTATACGACATGATGTTTATAGCAGCTCCTCCATCAATGAACATCTTGGTCAGTGGCTTGCCATTGACATATCCTCTCATATAAAGTGGCTTCAAGTGTCGATGCCTGATTGGTTTATCAAATACCGCCCTCTGAGCCAAGACGAGATGAACCAACAAGCCTTGAAACTCACTTTCATCGAACTCCGAATATGCCTCCTCCTGGATCTCTTGGTTCTCAGGGGCTATGAACTCTGATGGTAAAAAGAATGCCATGCACGTTTTAGCCGAACGATTACCCTCACTCGGCCCTTCTTTAGGACGCCAGACTTGTTTCGTCTTGGTGCCCGCTTGCTCTAACTCTCTGTTCCTCAAGCGCTGCACTCTCCTCTTCTAGCTCTTCCTTAAACCTGGCGGACACCACTGTCCTTTCTACCAGACATACTCACGGTACTTCTCTTCTTCAGTATGAACCCAACTTTGATCGGCAAATCTTCCCTGCCGATTCTCAGAGTTATTCATTTTTAAGCGCCGATTGTCCTCAGGGATTCGTGCCCCAAGCCTTTTCATGGACAGACCGGCGGTTGACTCGAGATTTCCTGTACTCAGAGTACTGATCACTGCATTCAGGGCAATTGTTCTTAACAGGCAGCTTCAAGCCTTCGTTCCAACAATACTTGAAGAACGAGCATTGCCAATGAGATTGTTCCTGCTCCCCCCATATCTTCTCGTTCTTTTCGGTACATCTCTGCTTTGTACCTTCGCTGCTCCTCCAGGAACTTCTGTTCTTCATAAAGCCTCTGCTTCTGGTACCGTTCCTGTTCCCGACGCCACTTATTCAACAAAATGCGCGTCGTGACCTTGGGCCTGGAGGTATTACCCGTCTCGATTCGGCTATCTTGGAACCGAACTCTCCGCTGAAGTTCTCCTTTCGTAATCTGCCGATCGGGATCAATAGTGCCAGCTTCCCTTGCTCCATTAGAGGTTAAAACTTTCATCTTACCATTACCCCTAGGATCGGCTACATTGATCATGTTAACAGAGAAAGACACAGTATTCTGCTCAAAAGGGCTACCATCAATCTTCATTTTTCCATCAAACCTCAAATGTCCACCTTGAATAGCCTTCTGCATCCGATCTCTAAACACTCGGCAATCATTTATGGAATGGGACTTAGTGTTGTGGAAACCACAATACTTCTTGTCTTTGATGACCTCAGGAAGCAGCATAGGATGACCTTCCGGCAACTTGATGCGTCCCTCCTTCAACAAGTATTCAAATAATTTGTCTGACTTGGACACATCAAAGTCATAAGTACCTTTGTGTTGCCTCAGCCACCGTTGATTGACTTGAGTCGGTTCTTTAGACCAGGTTATCTCAGCTGCAGCCACCTCATCTTTATCATCATATTCATCTGCTTCTTCAAGGAAAGCCTGATACATCTCGGCAGCTATGTCACCTTTCTGGAACTGATTGTTCCTCTTGAATCCCTGAGCTTGATTGCTCATTGCCGCCAATCTTTGTGATAATTGCCCGAGATCCTCAAACTCCATGCCGAACAGCTTTTACTTGATACTCGGCAACATGCCAGCTATGGCTATTCCTGGCAATTGGTCATCCGGCAAGTTCAAAGGATAGCAAAGATTTTTGGTTTCCCTGAATCGGCGCAGATACTCTTGTGGCGTTTCGCTAAGTTTCATCCTTAAGCTCATGAGATCGACCAACTTCTTTTCACAGGTTCCCGTAAAGAAATATGAGTGGAACTTCTGCTCCAGCTCTGCCCATGTATTGATAGAATTCGCCGACAGAGAGGCGAACCAAGAAAAGGTTGGTCCTGTCAACGACAACGGGAAGTATCGAATTCTCCAAGCTTCATCTGCCGACGCTTCACCAAGCTGCATCAGGTAATGGCTGATATGCTCTCTCGTACTGGTGTCGTCTCGGCCCGAGAACTTGGTAAGGTCAGTAGGAGGCTTGACTCTCGGAGGGAGAGCCACCCGATTGTACCACTCTGGGTACGGAGACTTATATGTGTATGTTTGATTCTTTGGCTTTAGGCCGAACTGATTCTGCATCATACCAGCCATTTTATGCATGATGAGGTCAACGTTTGAATCAGGAGCTGTTTGTGCTTGCCCCCCAGTATGTAATCCTGCTGAACTCCCATAGCCTGGATTCGGAAGAGCACTAATCGAGTTATAGTCCATAAATTCCCGATATCCGTCTCCAAACATATCTTTCTGTATCCTGTTTGCCACAGGAGACACTCTAGAGGTAGATGGTGGGACATTCCCTGTTGTGCCGAACGTGAGCTGGCCATTGGTCTGGGGAAGTTGTTGTGTTTCCTGAGACACCATTCCACCCGTGCTTGGGCCGGCTCCACTGTTTTCGGCAACTCTCCGGCGTTGAGGTACTTGGAACAACAATGGCCCCCGTATTGGACCAGCAGCTTGTTCAAAATACTTATCTGCGTTTAGACCGAAAGTATCGACCATGACAGCACGAAAGGTGTTCAGGAAAGCCGACTGATGACTGGTCACTGCCCCTGACATGATCCTATACATCATCTCCGCCATCCTCTGGAGAGCCGCTTCTTCGCTACCGTCAGGTAGCTCAAGTTGGTGATGAGGAACAACCTTCGGGAACGTCTGCTTCTGATAGACTTTGCCGCTTTTATTCTTGGAGAAGGTCTCCAAGCACTTGCGCTGGAATTCATCACAAGCTCGCTGTAACAGATCTTTTGATTCTAGCGGCAAATCGTCCATGGTCACCTCGAAGACTTGATCTTCGTTAATCTCGGGCATCTTGAAATGAAGAGTCCCACCGGGCGTGCCAAAAAGTGTGTTGACGCAAAATTCGTCACCTCGCGTCAAGGCACACAGCAAGCCGAACGAGGCTGGCTTCAATCGGGTGCCCGGAGCGTACTGAATCTGGAAGTGTGCCAGTCGGTTTGACCTGAAAACCAACAAGGGACAAAAGTGTGAGAATACCTTGGAACATGCTGGGTGAGACCAGACAGTTCCATATGTACGGCTTTGAAAGCCAATCACGATGGCACACAACTATAGAAGCTGTTTGCCGAAATAGCTTTATAATGTCATTCGGCAAGTATAAAAGATAAATCTCATAAACATGTTGAATGCAGAACGCATATGTAACAAAAGGATAAAGAGGGTAACTTGTAAATATAAATCTATACAGATGACATATGCATAGGCTAATCCAGCTAGTCTGCCGCACGTCTAGCCTTCATAAAACCCGTCAGGTGCAAACTCAAGCAAAGCTAATCCACCGCATGATACCACTTGCTATAAATCTACACCACTCCTTATAATTAGATTAATCCACCGCATGATACGATCTAATTATAAGAAGCTAAAAGCACACGTACATATGGACAGACCTATATGTACTCATTACTCGTGTAAGCTTAACCAGAATCGGCAAACTATCCGAACTGGGGTCCATGAAGAAGAAACATACAAGCCAAACATGATTAAACTAATCTAAAACCTGTACCTGCCGCACGACACCCAGCTCTATCAAAGCTTAAACATGATCGACATGCACGAACCCACAACACGTAACAATCTAGATTGAAAGTCAATTCAGCCAACGTGATCTTATAACCAGTAAAGCACAAACAAAACTCGTGCGACAAGGCCGAACGAAGATCAATCTAGATCGGGCAAAAGGTGTTGTACGAATTAAATGAATAAAACATATAACACATGATAACTTGATGAATCTATTAGATCTGCCAAATCTAACAGAGCTGATAACTATTTTTACTCATGGCTTAATCAGCCGCACGATACAAGGCATAAGCAAAAACTTCCCGTCATAAGCTTAAATCCGCCGCACGATACTAAGCTTAACATACGAGACTACTTGCATCATATCTAAATCCACCGCATGATACTAGACATGATAGCAAGGTTGTCAGTACTTACGGAGGTCGATGGATCAATGATTCCTCTCGAAGAACTCATCGACACGACTTAGGGACTCGAAGATGGCACGGGGCCGGTTTGTATTGATATGGTTGTGAACAGTTTTACAATGGTCGAGGGTTTATATTTATACCCTGGACGAAGCATGAATCCTAGACGATTACGACTCATAATAAAATACAGAAAGATATAAATCTACATTATTTGGTGCCTTCCATTGTCACGTGTCTTCTCGTGCAAGCCATCTTTACTCGCAACATACGTTTCCCGAATGGAGCCTACTACCTTGTGAAATAGCCGACCGCGTAGATAGTTACCAAAACTCTGAGGACCAAACAGTTGCTGATTGCTTGCCGAATCTTTCCTTTCTGCTAGTCGGGCCCATCTGTCATACCCTTACGCGTACGAAAATCTGGTGTTAACACCTAGATCAAGAGCTCGACGAACCACGTCAACATGTTCTCGGCGGGATCAATTTTTGTTTTTGGCTCGTGGACTTGCATCGCGGATGATCAAGGGAAGTTGCATCGACAACTTCACACTGAACCAGAAGCACAAGCCACGCCAAAGATGGATCATCTCACCCGGAACCTAGCAAACCTCGCAATCCAAGATTCGCAAGAACCTGAGGACCAAGGTGAAGCATCCGACTCCTACTCGGGCTCGAACTCTGAGACCAAAAAGGACTCGGATACCAGATAGGGCATCACCTTTGGACTGCGGAACTCGACTGAAAACTTTCAAGACTTGATTGGTGCAAAGCTCAAAGAGTTTCAACAGATCCCCTTGACCGGAGCCCAACAAGGACTCATTTTCAGTTCAACTGAGGAGGGTAACATCGTCCATTGGCCAATACAGCCAGCTCCGGCTAGGCTGGTTGGCACAATCGATCAGCAACTTCCATATCAACATGGACATCAGCTCCCCTTTGAGGAACACGACACCTCAACAGAACTAATCTCCAGTACCTCTACCTTGGAGTCGGTGACACCGGGATCAACCAACCAGGGTTACACTCGTGAAGTCTTCATGGCAGGGCATCAGTCATCCCTACGACCTCCAACCCCTCCAGACGTCTTCCGAGATGATGAAACTCTGAGTATGATATCCGACAACGACCCAGAAGGACCCGGAGAGACTGAGTCCATGAAGGCCGAGAGAATTAGGAAGAATCAAGCCAAGGATGCTCGTAGAAGGCGAGCAAATCATCAAAAGGAAGCCATAGAGCGCTACAATATACGACTTGAGGAATATAATAGTCGGAGGCATCTGGAAGAAGAAGCTGAGAATCAAGCTCGCACCCAACGTGATCAGGAGAATCAATCCCAGAATGATCACAATCGACGACAAGCCGATTGCTCCTGCAACCTCGAGCCTGAATTCATGAGGGTTGCTGGCCACAAGGTGTACCAGACACCCTACCAGAACATTATTGCTCTGGCCACAAAGATGGAAGCCAAGGACAACCGCACCCCCGACGAAGAGCGACGATTGGTCATGCTTCAGACTACTGCGCTACAACTCAAGGGACGGAACCTTGAGTCCTTAGCTGATGAACAAGCGTCATCCCATCCAAGCCAGAGGCGACCTGTTCATGAGCGACTCGGCCGGGCACCAGTAAGGAGTCGCCTGGGCAACCGAGAACCTGATCAAGGTGAAGGAGGAGCCGAATCATCATACCGAGGAGTCACAATCGCAGCATCTGACGCAGTCGATCGCTTTCCTTGCTTTTCCCAGAGGCTCCGAGCAGTCCCGTTTCCACGAAAATTCAAGCCCGGGAAGTACTCAAAGTACGATGGGAAGACAAAACCTAAATGGTGGCTCAGGCTATACGCTCAAGCAGTCGAGTTAGCAGGAGGAAGCAACGACGTCAAAGCACTTTTTCTCCCCATGGCTCTAGAGACAATGCCACTTGCATGGTTTGACAGGCTTAAGCCCGAATCCATTGACTCCTGGGAACAACTCCATCGTATCTTCATAGAGAACTTTGCGGGTGTCCCCGAGAGGTCAGATCCCCGGACTAAGCTCAGGACCTGCAAGCAACAGAAAAACAAGACAATGCGGGAATACTACAGATGCTTCTCGGAAATTCGCTCCACAGTCTCTGACATCACAGACAGAGAAGTAATTGACCTTTTTGGTAATGGAATTTGCGAAAGGTACAATTACAAATACTTTATCAAACATGACCCGACCACCGCCGATGAATTTCAGCGGGCAGTAAATTCCATGATGGCAACAGAAGAACGCACACAGGAACGCTTTCCCGAAAGGAACACGCAAGGTGATCGAGGCAATAATCAGAGAGGTAATCAGGATTGGGACAGAGTCCCCAGGTACTCCGCAAGGAAGGGCGAAGACCTAGTCCAACTAGGACTCTCCTTATAATCCTAGTAGTATTGCTACCTTGTAATCCTACTAGGACTCCTAAGATGTAACCGACTAGGACTCTAGCCTCCTGGACTATATAAAGAGAGGCAGAGCTCCCTAGATGGAGACAGCTAGACAAGAGACACATAAGGGTCATTGTACACAATCAGACACCCATAAGCGCAGGGCGCAATACTATTCCCTCAACTGGACGTAGGGATGCTATTCAGTAGACCGAACCAGTATAAATCCTTGTCTCTGCGTTTACCATCGAGTTCTGCATACGTCGATCCCCTCCGAACAAATCGTCTGAGATCCCTTAAGACGAGTTGCCGGTTAACAAACACCGACAGCTGGCGTGCCAGGTAGGGGATTTCGGCGCAATTGCGATCAAGAGCTCGACGGACCCTATGATCAAGACAAGAATTTCTTTGTCATCAATCGTCTGATACAATTCGGAGCAACAAGGAGAATCGTCGACATACTAGGCAGCTCTGTGTTCCCTAAAATCTGATCTGATCTACACACGACGAAACTCGACAACACCTGAGGCAAATTTGAAGCAACGTACAGGATGGTCTATGGAATCCAGTAGTAGCGATCCCATCACCTTGTCTGAGAAATTCGCTCGTAGCTAAATTCCTCTTCAATGGTGTTAAGACTCACGAAGATCAAGGGCACAACACACGCGCACGAGGGACATACCGGCGCTGCTTGGTAGCTTACCGATCTGGGCATGCAGAAGCTATCCCGTTGCTATGTCTACGTTTGGTCGAATTCTCAATGACAACCAACGTCAAACAGACAACAACAAGCAAGCAAGATAAAAAGTCATGCACGTTAATGACCAGCAAGCAAGCCAAAGTCATCCTGCATGCATATACGTGTGCCGATGCCAGACATGCGATTATTTGGGCCTTGATCCGACTCCTCACCGAATTCGATTATATATGCTATCGTGGATTCCGACTTCAACACAATGATGGCAAACCGCAAGATAGCATCTGGGCCGAAAGCGAAGCAAGTCATCTCGGATTCAATCCACGCGGATAACAAATAAGACTCTGCACATACTTCTGACTACCCGGACTCAACCGACTACTCACTCGGATTCAACGTATTAGTCGGGAACGAGATCCAAATGATCAAGAATTACTCAGCAACAACCCAGCTCGATCAAGAATCTGCTGAGGAGCTGTTCCGACTAATCGACTTCATCAACAACAAACTACTCGTATATCCACAATACCTGAGTACCGAGTCGTCGAGCTATCATGCTGTCGTTAGCCGCAAGTGAGCCATGAGCCACAAGCGAGCTGTTGAGCAGTCGTCAAGCCATCATGCTGCCGTAAAGCCGCATGTGAGCCATCGAGCTACTGTTGAGCTGCGAGCGAACCATCAAGCTGTCGATCAGCCCGCAAGTAAGCGATCCCTCAAGCTGCTGTTGAGCCGCAAGCAAGCCATCAAGCTGCCGTTGAGTCGCAAAAGCGAGCCTTCGAGTTGCTGTTGAGCTGCAAGCGAACCATCAAGCCGCTGTTGAGCTGCAAGCAAGCGAGCCCTCGAGCTGCTGTTGAACTGCGAGAAAGCCATCAAGTTGTCGTTGAGCCACGTGCTAGTCGTCGAGCCACAAGTGAGCTGTCGAGCAAGCGTTGAAGAATCAAGCCGTCATCGAGCTGCAAACAAGTCATCCGAGTAATTAGCGAGCCGTCCGAGTACCAAGTCATCCATTACTCGGATATCTCGACGGTGTCGACTACTCCACTCGGCGGTGCTGATCACTCGACTCGGCATCAATCAAGCTAAGTCACGCTTTAATATTTTTAATATCTTTAGATATTAATCGTGAGCCGCTACGGCCACATCACAATTGCATTCCCGGCTACTCATATAGCTCCGAGCTTGTAGTCGGGACAACACCTCATGGGTATACAATGTACACTCGGAGAGTGCTCTTTTTTCATGCAGCATGACTATTATAATCTTCTCTTAGCAAGTTGGTAAATTACTTGTGTAAGTGCAAGCCTTAATCCGTGAAGCCTATACCTCACGCTCGACAAAGCTAGACACGCAGGATAGGTGCTTAAATGTCACAGGCCCACTACTCGGGTGATTTAAACAACCTAACAAGAGCAAGATGCAAAAAATTTCATATGCATTTGTTAATGCTGGGACATGCTCCCGACTTGATATCATGAATATCAGTTACTACAAATTTTTGTATGTCTTCTTTGCAGGGAAAAGATATGGACTACAACACCAGTTGAGGTACGCCCCTGAGGGTTGCCTCACTCGGACATCACGCCGCTGGGTTAGGTACGCCCCTGAGAGCTGCTCACTAGGACACCATGTTGTTGCGACGAGCCTTCAAACATGGTTATGATGATTTGGGAGTCTCGAGGTGGGGGTGATACGGGGTCTCCGGTGAGGAGACTACCCACCCGAAGCCTTGAGCTCCCCAATATTCTACTTCCACTGCTTCGATCAAGCTCCTTCTCCTCCACGGCTTAGTCGGCATTAAGCTCGGGGGCTCGGTCGCTGCCCAGCTTAGTCGACTTCACTTCGACTACGCTCGGGGGCTGGATCAAGGATGATTGATGAAAGATCAAAATTACAAGCATTCAACCACTCGGCGACAAGCAGATGTTGATCCTTGTCTTCGGGAGATTACTCGGTTGCACCCTTGAGGATGTCTACAAGATCCTACAATCGACTCCGAGTAGTCGATTTTAGGGTCAGGGGTTGCGGGATACATATCCTCAAATGATGCATCCAAATTTCTTCGAAAGAAATTGAGCAATTTCAGACAAGACCCTCCAACTCTTTATGCTAAACAACAAGAGCCTCGGGGGCTACACCCAATGGGTGCGCTTTTCAGAAAGGGCACACCATTAGAAGACATCAAGAGCACTTTATGGTTTCTCTCAGAAGGTACTCGGATGACAGTTGATCAAGGCCAAGGTCTCAAGATGACTTCACCAATAAACCATGAAGACCTCGGGGGCTTGTGGGACAGAGTCCCCGGTACTCCGCAAGAAGGGCGAAGACCTTAGTCCAACTAGGACTCTCCATGTATCCTAGTAGTACTGCTACCTTGTAATCCTAATAGGACTCCTAAGATGTAATCGACTAGGACTCTAGCCTCCTGGACTATATAAAGAGAGGCAGAGCTCCCTAGATGGAGACAGCTAGACAAGAGACACATAAGGGTCATTGTACACAACAGACACCCAACCTAAAGAGCAGGGCGCAATACTATTTCCCCAACTGGACGTACGAATGCTATTCAGTAGACCAAACTAGTATAAATCCTTGTCTCTGCATTTACCATCGAGTTTTGCATACGTCGATCCCCACCAAACAAATCATCTGAGGTCCCTTAATATGAGTTGCCGGTTAACAGACACCGACACCAGGCTGCTCAGCAAAACACCCGCAAGAGAACAGGTGACAATTCTGTCGCAGCCATGGAGCCTCAGAAGAAGGGAAACAAGCCATCCACCTTTGATGACTTACTCGACGGACCATGCCCTTTCCATCCAAAAGGAGGACACCAGGCTAGGCATTGTCGACAGCTCAAAGAGCGAGGCTTGAACTCTGAGTTCAACAATAACAAGAAAGATAAGGGGAAGAAGACAGCTAAAGACCCTCAGCAGGAAGCCGACGGTTTTCAACACCCTAAAGGCACCATCAATGTCATATTTGGAGGTGTAACCACCAGCGACAGCAAGCGTCTCCAGAAACTCTCCCTACGAGAGATCATGGCCACTGAACCAGCGACTCCCAGATACCTCGACTGGTCTGAGCATCCGATAAATTTTTCCCAAGCAGACCAAAGGACCAGTGTCTCCAATGCAGGGCATTAACCGTTAGTCCTGGAACCCATGGTTGCCGGGTTCAAATGGGGAAGAGTACTCATTGATGGAGGAGCAGGACTCAATATCATCTTTGCAAGCACCCTACGCAAGATGAACTTAGATCTTGCAACCCAGCTCACACCTTCAAGTGCCCCCTTTTACGGCATAGTACCTGGAAAGGCGGCCGTACCACTCGAAAGGATCATACTACCCCTCACTTTTGGAACTCAGACCAACTACCGGACTGAATACATCAGCTTCGAGGTAGCCGACTTCGAATCATCATACCATGGCATATTTGGACGACCAGCTATCGCCAAATTCATTGCAGTGCCCCACTACCCGTACCTTCTGCTGAAGATGTCAGGTCCTAAAGGAATTCTAACCTATAGGGGTGACTTGAAGCGATCATTTGATTTCGACACAGAGGCTGTTCACATCGCTGAAAAGGCTCAACTCACCCTAGAAGTACAAGAACTCGCTCAGATGGTACATAACACCAAGCCTGGAGATTCTGAAATCCCAACCAAGAAGGCGGGTGCTATCCAACCATCAGCAGAAGTCTCTACAAAAACCATTGACCTGGAAACCGGTGATCCCTCAAAGACAGCGGTTATCAGTGCTCAACTATCTGAAGAATAGGAACTCGCGCTCACCGAGTTCCTTAGAGCAAACAAAGACATATTTACTTGGAAACCGGCTGATATGCCAGGAGTTCCTAGGAGCTTGGCTGAGCACAAATTGGAACTAAAAGAGGGCTCCAGACCCATCAAGAAAAGGCTTTGATGATTCTCACAAGAAAAGAAAGAGGCAATCAAGAAGGAGATAGCTAAATTACTCGCGGTTGGGTTTATCAGAGAAATTATTCAGCCCGAGTGGTTAGCCAATCCGGTACTAGTGAAAAAGAAGAACTCTGCAGAATGACGCATGTGTGTCGATTACACAGACCTCAACAGGCACTGTCCAAAGGATCTTTTTGGATTACCAAGGATAGATCAAATAGTTGACGCCACCGCAGGCTCTGCTCTTTTGTCCTTCCTGGACTGTTACTCACGGTACCATCAGATTGCTCTTAAAGAAGAAGACCAACCCAAGACATCGTTTGTAACTCCCTTCTGCGCCTACTGTTATAAAACCATGTCCTTTGGGTTGAAGAATGCAGGGGCTACTTACCAGCGTGCTATCCAAGATTGTTTGGGCGACCAAATTGGCCGCAACGCAGAAGCTTATGTTGATGATGTGGTCATAAAGACGAAGGACCCGACTACCCTCATATCAGACCTAGAGGAAACCTTTACCCGGCTACGCTCATACCAATGGAGGCTCAACCCCACGAAGTGTGTGTTCGGAGTACCCTCAGGATAGTTACTCGGATTCTTTGTTAGCCATCGGGGCATCGAGGCTAGTCAGAAGCAGATCATAGCTATCATCAATATGAAGCCACCTACTTCGGTAAGGGATGTTCAGAAACTCACCAGGTGCATGGCCGCGCTCAATAGATTTATCTCACAACTAGGAGAAAAGGGACTGCCTTTCTTCAAACTACTCAAGGTCGGCGATAAATTTCATTGGACGGAAGAAGCTGACAGGGCCTTCGAACAGCTCAAAGGATACCTCACCAATTCATCTATACTCACGTCTCCAGAACCCAGGGAGCCGATGATGCTTTATATTGCAGCTACCACACACGTTGTGAGCACAACAATTGTAGTGGAGCGCAAAGATGACAAGCACATCTATCACACCCAGCGACCAGTATACTACATCAGCGAGGTACTCTCGGACTCAAAAGTCAGGTACCTGCAAAGTACAGAAATTACTCTATGCTCTACTCATATCTTCAAGAAAGCTAGGGCACTACTTTGAAGCCCATGAGATCACAGTTGTTACGGATTTTCCATTGGGAGAAATCCTCCACAACCGCGATGCTACCGGGAGAATTTCTAAGTGGGCAGTCGAGTTGGGGGCGCTCAATATCAAGTTCACTCCAAGGAAAGCAATCAAGTCACAGGCTCTAGCTGATTTCGTCGCTGAGTGGACAGAAATACAGCAGGTCCAAGACAACGCTATTCCTGAGCATTGGAAGATGTACTTTGATGGTCCTTAAAACTCGGTGGAGCAGGTGCCGGAGTGCTACTTGTATCACCCACTGGAGAGCAGCTCAAGTACGTTCTGCAGATAATGTGGCCAGCTACCAACAATGAAGCAGAATATGAAGCGCTACTACACGGACTCAAGCTAGCAGTCACATTGGGCATCAAGCGACTCCTAGTCTATGGCGATTCCTCCGTGGTAATCCACCAAGTTAACAAGGATTGAGATTGCACCCAGGAAACAATGAACGCCTATTGCGCTGAAGTCCGCAAGCTACAAAAACACTTCTCAGGGTTAGAACTCATTCATATTACCCAGGATCTCAATGTGGCAGCAGACATCCTAGCAAAATTGGGATCCAACCAGGCTCTGGTTTCCAGCGGTACTTTCGTACATGAGCTATCCAAGCCTTCAATCCAAGAGAAGGATGAGGCTGACCCCACACCCTCCGGTCAGATTCTAACTCTAGCACCCGACTGGACACAGGTTTTTATCGACTACTTCAAGGAGCATAGACGTAGCAAAAATTATGTTCTAGTCGGAGACAGGCTATATCGACGCGGTGCCTCATCAGGAGTTCTCCTCAAGTGCATCTCACTAGAAGAAGGCAAAGAAATCCTGAATGAGGTTCACTCCGGGTGTTGCGGCAATCACGCAGCATCAAGGACATTAGTCGGAAAGGTTCAGATCAAGGTACTATTGGCCCTCAGCCTTGAAAGATGCAGAAGACTTAGTCCATCGTTGTCAATCATGCCAGTTCTTCGCCAAACAGCAGCATGTACCGGCCCATGAGTTGATCTGTATTCCCCCATCATGGCCCTTCTCATGTTGGGGACTCGACATGGTGGGTCCTCTTAAGCGTGCTCCAGGCAGATTCGAGTACGTCTACGTCGCAATTGACATGTTCACCATGTGGATTGAGTACATGCCGTTGTTCAAATTCATGCATCATCAAGTTACAATTCATTATATCTCATCAAATTCATGACAATCAATTCTGTACATCTCCATCGCTTTGGGATGCCAAACAGAATTATCACTGACCTTGGTTCTCCTTTCATAGCAATTGAGTTCAAATCATGGGGCCAGTGACTGTGGAATAAAGATAGACTACACATCAGTGGCTCATCCACAATCGAATGGCCAAGTTGAGAGAGCCAATGCCCTTATTCTCGTCGGTCTAAAGCCAAGGCTATTTGATCTTCTAAAGGACCATGGCGGGAAGTGGGTCGAAGAGCTACCTAAGGTAGTCTGGGGGCTACGGACGTAGCGAAGCAGAGCGACAGGCCAAACTCCTTTCTTCCTAGTCTATGGCACCGAAGCAATCCTGCCGGTAGACTTAATCTGGAGTTCACCATGAACAGAATAGTACAATGAAGGAGAAGCTGATGATACAAGGCGACTAGAAGTCGACAGTCTCGAGGAAGCCCGATTAGCCACTCTCTTTCAATCAGCAATATACCTTCAAGCGATGAGGCTCTACTATGACCAGAACGTCCATCACTGTACTTTCTAAGTAGGCGACATGGTTCTGAAGAAGATTCAGAACACCACAGGACGCCACAAGCTTATGAGTCCATGGGAAGGACCCTACATAGTATCTAAAGTAACAAGACCCGGGTCATTTGAGCTAGTCACTGAGGATGGTTCTCCATTGCCAAATTCATGGAATATTGAGCATCTGAAGAAATTCCATACCTAAGGGCTATGCTACAAATTCGACTCAGGACAAATGTACTTATTCCCCAGATATTAATAAAGTTTGGATTTCATCAGAAACAAGAGCTTTATGAATTGTCCTTTTATTACACTTTATCATGACTACTTAGTCGGATAAAGTCCTTCAATCATACAATAAGCATTAGCTATTGTATCCCGCCGATTAATATATGATATTACTCGGATGGATGGTCCAGCGGTAACCATACTCGAGTTACGAGCTCCGAGCTCAATACAACTCAAATGAGAGTACGGTTCAATACCCGGCTATCAGCCTATAGCGAATATGGTATCTACAAAGTAGATACAAGTTCCTATAAGGTATAACAAGGGGAGAGTACTCACCCTGTTACATATCAACTGGACAGAGGTCCGACGCACTTTTGCACTCAAGCTGCGACCACCAAGAAGATATGATTCACCCAGTAGGAACCGTCATCGGGGTCCTTCAGAGGTGCTTGATCAAAATTATCCCTTGAACAAGGGTACAAAGAGTAGTACTCAGGCAGACTAAGTTCTCTATAAGATCTGTAAAGACTAAGCACCCGGATAGACCCGTCTAAATAGACGTCTGGTCACACATCCACATCAGACAAAATGACCCATTGCCAAGACATTCCTTGCAATGTCGAGTCGACCATACACGAAATTCACAAGTCTCAAAAGTAACTAATACTTTGATTCTTTATGCTTAATAATAATTGTTTACAGGCGATACAAATCACGGTCAAAGGACCAAGGAGGGTGTAACACCCCTGGTGTTAAGCAACCCTAAATGCATAACATGACATCTCATGAGCATAAGCATCATCATCACATGTTGCATTCTTTCTTTAAAGTGTTATTTCATGTGATGGTAGTTACTGTGGTGACAGGTGTGATGCTTGTTTGGCTTGTTTTGGAGTGTTTGAGTCTCCTAAGTAGTTGAACCTTGTTGAGGGGTCAAAATGAAGCTAGGTTTGTGTTGGTCATTATGGCTAACCAAGTCCCTAACCCTAGTTGCCTTAATAGAGCCCTAGGAGACCTTTTGTTTGACTAACTAAGACCTCCTTGATAGAAGCTTTGCATGGTTGTGAGCTCTTAACCAAAAGTGTGTAGATTTTAGAGTAGAACAAAAAGTGTTTAAGAGCCAACTCATGAAAATGGGTTTAACAAGGTGTTTTAGGACCCACAAGGCAGAAATGGGGGAGATTTGACTTAGAAAAATTCTTCTACGTCCTAACTACCGAAACAGTTTCGCCTGGTGATCTTTGGAGAATTCTTGAGAGCAATCCAGGCCGAACCAAAGCTGGAACTTGTAACCAAAGTTGTAGTCGGCATGTAGCTCTAACCTAAGGAACAATCGGTGTGTTGTTTCATCGAGTGGTTAGCAAGTTAATCGCGTCCAAAATCCGGCTGTCAGTCGGCCATCAGCGACTGAATCGGTCGATTCAGTTTGAATCGATGCCGTGGTCGTGGCCGACCGCGCCAGAACATGGCCGCCGCGTGGCGTGCTGCGGCCGGCCGAGCCAGTGCTCACGCGTGGCGTGGCGAGCTCAAGTCGCCAGCTCGCCCCCGCACTGACCGAAGCCGCCCACTCCCTCCGTTCTGTCTCCTCCTTGCTCTCGCCGTTGCTCGGGCGGAAAGGGGGGGAAAGCACCGAGCGCCGCCGTCGTTCACCGCCGACCCAACCACCCAGCCAGCCTCGCCTTCACCTCTCGCATCGCCTGCTCTAGCTAGCGCTCGCCGAGAACGCCTAGGTAAGCCGCGGGGTGAGTTCCCGCCATGGCCGCCATGACCGCCGAGCTCGGTCCGCCGTGGTCGGCCCTCCATCCGTGCAAATCCTTCCGCTCTAGCTCACGTTTGAGGGTCAGTGAGGTTCGTGGAAGAGGTAGAGGGTGACGGTTTGGTCGATTAGGGTTTGGTGACCGCGGTACGCCGTCGTCCGCCGCTCGCCATGGTCACCGGGGATGGCATGGTCGTGGCCGCGGGTGCTCAGGGTGGAAACCCTGGCTTCGAAGCCTTGCGCTAGGTCTCTGGAAGTCGGAGGAGTAGGTCTCGGGGGTCGGTTTAGCTCGTCGTGGTCGGAGCCGGCCGGCGTGGCGAGGCCGTGCCGCCGTGTCCGCCATTGGCGACGGCGAGCTCGATCCATGCATGCGGTGGGCCAGATAGTGGTGCCATCGGGTGCGGAAGGAGGAGAGGAGTAGAATGGTGGTGGTGGTTTCGCCGGGGAAGTCGCCGCCGGCGAGCTTCGCCGCGGTCAAACCTTCCCCTGCTTCGATGAAGGCCCAGGGTCCCGCCAGTTAGACGCTCGGGTCCCGGTTGTCAGTGACCTGGGTGCAGTAGTTTGGGTGCGCGTAGCAGTTTAAGCTGTAGAGTTTTTCAGGGTTTTGTTTAAATAGTTTTAAGAAATGCTTATGTGGTTTGTTTAATTCATATCTTGAGTTCTGTAAATGCTAAAAAGGTGAAATAAGTTTTGTTAAGTTTGTTGTAATGAGTTCTATGCATGAAAAATATAATATGTCTAGTTTGTGATAAATTTATGTGTAGTTATATTTAAATTATGTTTAGGCTGAAATTTTGTTAAATGCATAGTAAACTGTGTATTGCTCAGAAAAATGTGATTCTTGTTTTGTTAGGTTAGTATTGATGAATAGTTTCTGGGAAAAATATAATATGATGTTGTTCTAAGGAAAAAAAGTGATTAAATGCTGTTTTCTTGTTTAAATTGTAGTAATTAAAATATGAAAGTTATGAGCATGAGAATTTTTATACACTGCTCTTGTGCTAAGCAGTTTAGTGGAAAAATGGGAAATCTGTTGTTTGACACTTTTGTTAGGGTATGTAATTCAAAGCACCTTTTCATGGTAGTATTTGTCTTTTTCATAGAGGATATAGTTTAAGTCCAAATGGTGTGAAATTTGTACAGGGGACTAGATTGCATGCTGTCAACTTCCAGTAATTTCTATAGATTTTTCTGAAGTTGTTAACTGAGGGTTGTTGTTCTAGGATAAGCAAAATGATTAAATGGTAGCAAATGGTTATGTAATAATCGGATGATGTCGACTACCTTATTGAAGAAAATAAAGTAGATGACATGTGCTTATCTCCTGAGTTATCTTGTTCTATGTTGCATCACCAATGCATCCCATGTGTATTCATTTTATTTATATGTGTTATGCATCATACAGGGTCGGTAGTGGAAGCCCAGAACCCGCCACCGGAGGAGCCGTGTCCGGTGGAGACCCAGGACGAGAGGACCGAAGAAGGAGACGTCGAGGACCAGCCTGAGTGCCGCGACCATCGACCCTCCGACTTCGAAAGAGGCAAGCCCCGGAGCATTCCACTCCTATGGTTTGCAAATGAATTACGAAATTAACCTGATATGTTTGTTGCATTAGGTTATAGGAGTTGAGTGATACCGTTGATGCATTACTTATTTATCCTTGTCCACCTGCAATTGTTATCTTGATATTCCTGTTAAGTCTAGGCTCGTTTATGCTTAGCCCTGCTTAGACCGGTAAAAGTCAGGTGATTTCCTGTCTCCCGCATATAGGTGGATACTGATCATGATTAGCCTCGTGCTATCATGGAGATAACCATGTGATAATTAATCTGAGACTGGGCGGGATGTAGGAGCAGTAGAACATGGGTTATGTGTGCTAGTAGTCTCCCGTCTGTGTCGATTAGGACCCGACGAAGGCACACCTCAGTCATTTTGAACGCGTCAATCACTTAACGGAGGAGGTGCGGGTACCTCCCGTGAAGCCGAGTAAGGTTATTCGAGCCGGTGATGGTGTTGACGCCTAACATCCAGGGCCTTATATGTACCGTGGGCAACTATTCTGAGTAACCTGGCATGGTCTGTGGATAGGCGGGGCCTGATTGACCTGGCATGACCATGGGCAGTTATAGCTTGAGCGACCTGGCATTGAGATAACCCCTGGTGTAGAAGGGCCCATGACCGTCCCGTGCGTTGTGTTCCCGAATTTCCTGAAGTGGTCACCGACGGCTACCTGGCAAGGTGTGATCGGGCGAGTGTGCGACATTTTATCCCCAGCTGGGTAGGAATCGATTATAATCACCATCGCTCCTGGACAGTGAGTAACTTGACTAGGCATGTGTTACCGTAGTAACTTATGGAATTAAAGATGGTTATGGTACTGAATCTGAAAGGCTATTGATGAAATAGTCACTCTTGCTTGATTAATTAGCCAAGTGATTGCTCTAGATCAGGTGCAAATCTAGTTAATCAGGTTGATTACATAAAATTGACTGCTAATACTCTAATGATGATGATTTAATAATAAAATGCTTTTATGCAAAAAGGTAAGTATGGCCAAACTAGATATAGCCTTGCATACTCCTTGGTGTCACCTTATTTCTGGTTTATGGCGGGTAAGTCTAGCTGAGTACCTTCTTGTACTCAGGGTTTTGTCCCTTGTTGTTGCAGATGGGCAGTGCTTCTATGGCTATTGCGAGAACTGTCTCTACCCTGTCGCGGGTGATGATTAGACCATGGGTATGGTCATCTCTTATCCTCTCCTGATGCTTTTGTGGACTGATCAGGCAATGGCACCGTATTGTGAACTATGAACTTATGTTTTAAAACTATGTTGCTTCCGCTTTGAATTCCAAACTATGGTTTGTAATAACTGTTAAACTCCGATGTATTTGAACTATGTGTGAACTGAATGAACCTCGTGGACATGTACGCTAATCTATTACGATCTTGGCTATTGTTGAATGATTGAAATCCTTTGAGATTTCTGGACTACCGGGTTTGTACGAGCTTAAGTACCTCTTATTCTCTGTGAAAGCGGGGATTCAGTGCTTAATCTGGTATAAATTGGTTGGTTCTGTCACAGAGGGTATACTACTCTACAAGATCAAGAATCTGTGAGTACTCCTCTGCCACGACCTTGACCTCCTCCTGCATCGCTGCAAGGTCCTCATCGCTCTTGCCTTCAGGAAGCGTCATGACGGACGACAGGTCGAAGGACGACATATGTAGTCGCAGTGTCGCCAGCAGACCATGCACCACTGAAGTCGCCATGTCCTTGATGTATTGAGTCAGCCGCCCGGGTGCAGCCTTGGCTCAATCAATCAAGGACTCGTCGGCTCCTTCAGGACGCGGGATCATATCCAGGACAGGCTCAACAGCAAGCTCCAGTGCCTTCAAAGAAGCCTGCGAAGTCTTCAGGGACTCTTGAGACTCCTTCAGCTGCGCTTGGACCGCTTCCAGAGCCTCCCGCGACTCCTTCGTCGACTTCAAAGCCTACAGGATGTCCCCGTCAGCACCCTCACGCATCAGTTTGGCCTCTTGAAGAGTACTTTGCGCATTAGCATATACCTCCTTGAGCTCCGCCTCCTTCCGGTTGAAAGCATTTTGCCACCCGGAAGCCAGCGCCTTTGCATCTGAAAAGGCATCAGTTGGATAAGTGTCATCAGTCTGCAAAAGCATTAAGGACTCGGGACAGTACTTTCAACTTACCAGCTAACTGCTTCTTGGAGGACTTCTTGAGCTCCTTTAACTTCTGCTCCAAGGCAGTATCTTTGGCAAGCAGCTCAATCTCCCGGTTGTTGGCTGCATCACGCTCATCAACCACAACCTTGAGATTGTTTTGCAACTCATTGATGCGGTTGTGCAGGAGCTGAGTGGCCACCTTTTGGCTAATCTGATCATGGGCGATGTAGTCTTTGAGTCGCTGATTCTCACCAGATAGCTCTCGGTGAATCCGAGTGATTTGCTCAGTGACTTTTACATCAAAGCACTGTACAGAAACAATAATATAAGTACTCGGATGAGACTACAACATACGAGAGGATCGGACTCCAAAAATTACCTCAACAAATTCACGAAGTGCCAAGGCAGGTGCCATCACTTGCTGGCTTAGCTCCTTCAGCCGGGTGAGGTCCTGGTTGTACCCCATGACGTCAAGTGTCGCTCCTTGGCGTGAGGACTCGGGAGCAGCCTCGGACTCTTCTTGCGGATGAGCTGAAGCTTTGGCATTTATCTCGGCCAGGACTATCTCCAGAGTTGGCTCGTCCGGCTGTCGAGTGTGAAAAAACCACTCATTCATCACTCGGTCAAACTCCAACTGAGCAGGAGAACAGAAGATTGAGTACGGAACACCAACCTAAGGCAAGGGAAGAACGTTCACTTCAGGTGCTGCATCCACTTGGATACTGGACGAGAGGAGCCGGGCAAAGGATCTACCTGGCTAAAGATCGGAGGCACGCTAGCTTCACTTTTGTCCCGCGTCTCCGACTCCTCTACCGCCCGGGTCTCGGGGACAGCACTTGACGAAGTTGCGGCCGACTTCGTTTTCCTACAACATACGAGTGTCCATGCTAGTACCAGAAACACGCGGGTATTCTAAAGAAAGTTTTGTGACTTACTTCACGAGCTTCAATGCCCGCGGCAGCTTCAAGAGCGGCTTCTTCAACTGCGGGTCTGGAGCCGGAGCTTCTTCAGGACCCGCACCACTTGAAGTCCCCTGGGCTGTTTCAACATCTGGATCAAACAAAGATATAAGACAAGGGTTTATTAAAGTCCAAACACAGAAAGACTACAAAGTACTCGGGTTTCCCCTTACCAGGAGCACCCGTATTACAGTGCTTTTCAGCCAATTCTGTTGACAAAAGTATTTTTTGGCAAGCACGGCGATTACCAGTGCGAGCCTTCTTTGGGACAGGTTCCCCAGCTTCTTGAAATGGAGTCGGAGACCTCTTCCAGCTACTCTCGGCTTCCGGATCTATGAGCATGACATCAGAGTCAGTTGATTCTGAGTCAAGCCAATCTAAGTCACCAGGAGAGCTTGACTCATTTCTAAGGTCCTCACTTCGGATGGGACCCCCGAGAGCTATGCATCCGCCTTCTTGAGTCACCGGGGGCAAGGGTGGACAATCATTGTTACTCCTCCCTTGGCCCTATAAAGAAGAAGAAATTCAAGTCAAGTCAGAAGGATATCTACCAAGAATCTCAAACACAAGACAACTCAACTACTTACCTCTAGAGGAGGGTTGATGGCGGAGAACGTTACCATCACCAAAACAAAGATGTTCACGGCTTTTCAACAACTGGTTCATCGTTCTAAGAATTTCATGGTTTGGCAATTGTTCGGCATCGTGACGACTCGGGTCCTTCACGCCCAGGTACTCGAAGCCAAAATTGGCTCGTTGTTGAAGTGGGTGGATTCGACGCGCGATGAAGTCTTGAATGACGGTGTAGCCATTCAGACCACTTTCTTTCAATGTTTCTATCATGTCAATCAGAGGTTGGACAGTCTCTAGCTCTTCCGCAGTGATCTTGTCCTTCCACTCCCGGCACTTCTGAGGCGGCCAACCATCATGGCGACGAAGGGCTAGCGGTGGGTTGGCTATGTAAAACCATCCGACAACCCACTCCCGGACAGACTCCGACAACACTACAGAGATATACTGAGTGGCTACCTCTAATCTAAGCTGGATGCTAGCCCCTCCAACTACCTCCCGGACAGACTGCGACAACACTACAGAGATATACTGAAGGGCAGATCCCAGAAAAGCCTCACAAAGATGAGTAAAGATAGCAATGTGGAAGCAGGCGTTGGGAGTAATATGGTTGAGAGTCAAACCATAGTAGTGTAGCAACCCCCGCAGGAAGTCAGATGTTGGGAGCCCCAATCCCCGCTCCACAAAGGACTTGAACATCTCGATCTCCGTCGTGTTGGGGGCCAGCGTGCGGTGATCAGTCGGCACCCTCCATCCATCAAGTGGTTGCGACCGGAGCAATCCTTCTTGTGCTAAGTAGGCCAACTCCGTCTCCCTGGTATCCGGCTGCTTCCAAGCCAGCACAACCATGGGTGGGCACGCATGGCGCGGTTTCCCGCCGGCGGTGATCTTCGCCTTCTTCTTCTCACCCGCAGACTGCTTTTTGGGACCCATGTTGATGACGAGGGACTTTCTGCGCATCAACTAAAGGACTGGCTACGAGGATTTGTTGCTCTGAAGGCAACCGCTAGAGGGAAGCGTGAAGAAAACATAGGCCCGATGGCGGCTTATTATAGACCTGTTTTCGACAACTGTTCATCTTTTTCAAATGGCGTTATGAAACCGTTCAAAACCCTAACGGATGGGGGAACGGTTCAGACGGCGTCAGAGTCAGTGAACAGAACCACCGCAAGCAGACAACGTTATTCTTTCAAAGACACATTTAGTACTCGGACAAGAAGACAAAGGACTCAGAAAATATTCCAAGTACCCGGATCTTATTGTTCATTACTCAGAATTACAATAGAGATACATAGATACATCTTGAGATACAACAGCTTCCAGTATAAGTACAATCAGTGTGTAAAACGCTACTCTAGTGTAATCAAGGTACAGAGTCTTGGTGCATAGCGCAACAAGGACCGGGTTCAGTGGGACGCAGTAAAGCAGACACAGAACCTTGGGTAGACACTATCTTTTCAGTGCATCCCAAGGTGGGTTTAAGGCACCGCCCTAGTGCCTAAGGAACTTGGAGGTAGGCCCTAACCCTAGCGCCCTTTTGACAACTTGTGACTCAGAGGCTGCCAATGATGCGGGAGTCACAAGAGTTCTTCTAGGCGCACCTCTGTATCCCTCTGCTCGCGACCACTTGGAAACCACCCCGGCGGATGGTCCCTTCAAAAGAGTTCTTCTGGATACATCAACTATCTTACATAAGAAAGATACCCGGGGGCTCGGACATCTCCGCTACGGATACTACAATACTCATGGGACTAAGAGAAGTCCTATACTCAAGAAGATATGAGTTCCTTGCTTCCCAGGCAGGGTATTTATAGGCAGTTCATCTTGGTCTATGGACATTGTCCACGGATGTAAGTGATCGGAGAATCAATAATTTTTCCTTATGTACTGTTGCACATGTGAAGCCTGTCACCAGTGATGGGTTTGATTCCCATGCATACTTCAAGAAGAAGATGACAAAGTTCTGCCATTGCAGAACACGACAAAAATCATCAATACGTACAGGTGGAACAGTCATTGATCAATTATTGTTGTCTTTACGGTAATTTTAATTCAGTGGGGGGTGAACAGGGATGTTTGATGAAAACATTACCCACCTGAAGCTGGATATTTATTACTCGGATGGATTAAGCGACAAATCAATGTCATGTTTTAACTTTCTTTATGGATTACCCGGTAATATATTGGAGACCCCAAGAACCGAGTACTTAGGTACTCGGAACTCAGGCTCGGGGGCTGCAGGGTATATACCATAAAGGAAATGTTTTTTCTTACCCAAGGATTACTCGGAAAGGGCTCAAAAGATCCTCAAAGTTATTATAAATAACAAGAGGCTCGGGGGCTACACCCTATGGGTGCACTTTTCAGGAAAAAGTGCACGCCATGGAAGTTTTTTACCTACAAAGCACTTCAAGATTTCTCAAGACATTACTCGGAGATTCTCCAAGAGGAACCAGAAGGTAACGTTCTAAAGAAATGATGAAGAGCTCGGGGGCATGACAGACCTGGATGTCAGAGATATCATCAGAAGATGAGTACTCGGACTAATTCTGGCAGCACAGGAGATCCTAGGACGTGATATGAAGTCTACATTGATTAGGATTCTCATTGTAACTTAGTCGAGTTCTTAAAGGAAGTCTTGTAATTAGAATAGGACTCCTCAAATGTAACCGACTAGGACTCGGTCTTCGCCGAGCTTCACCCGGATATATAAGGGGAGGCAGGCGCCGGCTCCAATCTTTGAATCTTGAATCATAACACAAGGCACACGCCGCACTAGACGTAAGGTATTACGCCATTAAGCGGCCTAAACCAGTATAAATCGTTGTCCTTGTGTACTCGCCGGGTTCTACGAACGCCGATCCCCACCGAACAAATCGTCTGAGATCCCTCAAGACGAGTTGCCGATTAACAAACACCGACAGACACTCTGTTAGTTCAGATTTACATGGATGATATCATTTTCGGTGGTTCTTCTCATGCTTTGGTTGCCAAGTTCGCTGATACTATGAGCAGGGAATTTGAGATGAGCATGATGGGCGAGTTGATGTTTTCCTCGGGTTGTTGTTGACACTAGTTAACTCTTATTATTAAAGGTCAATTAAACATGAAAATGGATGAATATATAAACTCCACCTTAGTATAGTGATTAAAACTAATGAATTCCATGAGTTTTGGTGAATTGTGAATCTACAGGGTTTAAACCGGGAAACAACCCTCAATTGCTTCCTCTAGAAGGAAACTGACGGGAGATAACACATTCGTCCAGTCAGGAACCTTCCAGAAGACTCTAGAGAACACCTAAAGACACCACGAGGTAGGGCACCACTGAAGGCTGACCTGTGGGACCGACCGGTCCCCTAGGCCCACCGGTCGGTCCCCCCTGGGCGCCGCTGGCCTCCCCCTTCTAGAATCTTCTTCCACCGCCTTTGAGGACCAATCTCAGCCCTACGTGGAGTTGGTTTGATCCAACGGTCGCGGTTGATCCCTCAGGGCTATATAAACAGGCCCCCAGGCCCTAGGCCAGATAGAAGGTCCCTCTTCAGAAGACTACGCTTCAACTAGAAACCCTAGAAGAGACTTCAGGAGTTAGCTTCCAAGTAGAAGACTAGATACCCCTCTAGTAGGATTAGAACCTAGTCTTATTCTAGAACTAGAAGAGAGAGAGAGAGGAAGAGATCAAGAAGGAGCTCCGGCCTGTTGGATCAACTTCTTCATCTCTGTACCTGTGGATTCAAGTTCTTCGTCAGCTTGCTTCAACGATTGTTTCGGTAATCAACATCTATATTAAGTTTTGAGCTATTGTTCTTATTATTCTTAAGGTTTACTGACTCTCTTTTGAGTACTTTAATTCTAGTCGCTCTAGAGTTCGAGTAGTTGGACAGTGTAAGCATGGTGCTTAGACTTGATAGCTCATATTTACCTCCTATAACGCCGGTAGTAGTGGTTGTTCGCAAGGGTGACTCTTATAGCCTTGTTGATTCTTCTATAGTCCACTTACCCATGTGTAGACTCGGTAGGATTATACATTTGCATAAAAGAATCATACTCTATTTGTGACCTTTTATGGCAATTTCCCCAACTAAGAATATATAAGCATATCACTCTTAGTTGGATTTAAATAACCTTGGTGATCCTCTCTATGCTTTTAGCTTCTCGTCCTTATTAGCTACTCAGGGGTTATTTTCTTTGAGACTTAACACTATCCGTTCCTTGGTTCGATATTAAAACTGGGTTACTCCGTGAAGTGCTACAGGCTACATCGGTAGATTTTACTGTGCGCTGTGATAAAGTAGAGTGTGCGTTAATTTATACAAACAGCATTCTGGGGCGTTTTGTCGGGGAACGGTAGATCATTTGAAGTCTTAATAACCCTGTATTATACTTTACCTTTTATCTTTATACTTTGCTTAATACTTTGGCTTTGCTTTTATCTTTTATATTCTATATCTTTTATTCTTATTCTTTTCACAATGGATTTCAGAGCCAATCACTAGCTCCACAGATTCCATTCCACTGAACCAGTATACCTATCACACTGTCGTAGATTTAGAGTTGCCAATCTGCTAAGCCTATCCTTTCAGACAATACGAGCTACGCCCATGCTTGATAGAAACGGTTAAGAATCAACTTTTTCTGGCTTAGAAGATGAAAACCCACACATTCATTTAAATGAGTTTGAACAAACCTGTGCGTGCCTACACATCGCAGGCTGTCGGACGAAACCCTTAGATGGAAACTTTTTTCATTCTCTTTAGAGAGAAAAACCAAACATGGTACCTTCAAACTGCACCAAGTAAAATGGGGATTGGAAAGAACTCTGCTCTAGCTTTTGCTTAGATACTTCTCTGTCTCCAAATTATTTGTCTTCGCTTAGAGATTTTGTCCTTCATCCAAGAAGATGATGAGTCCTAATTGCAGCCTGGAAAGATTCGATATCTTGTCCGCTCTGGTCCAGCTTATCTATTCCAGACCATGTCTTACTTCAACACTTTTGTAATAGTCTGAATAGAAAAACTTCTAATTACCTTAACTTAGCTTCAAACTGATCATTCCTACATACCCCAGCCTCTAAGGCAGGGGAATGTTGCAAACTTATCTCAAATTACTCCAACTCGTGAAGCTAAACCACAAGAACCACTAGAAGTAAATCCGGAAGCTGAGCCTATATCCATTCTTAATCATGAACAAACCTGTGGCAGAACCTCCTGAATTAAGTGGCCCACATGCACCCATCATTGTCCCAAAGACTTCTGATCGGCGTGCATGAGTTCCAAATGACTCAAGAGATCTGTCGGGTGTCCTCGAGAAACACGAATCATCCACGTTACATTCTTTTCAGGAATTCCCTCATCAAGCATTACAGTATTACAACATTTTTATAGATAAGATAAATCAGAGTAAAAGCGAAAGGTTATATATCATAGATTGAAACTTAAAAGTTTACAAACATCAGTACTTGATACATAAAAGGTTCGAACTTTATATCATGTATACCACACAACTTTTTGTTACTTGCCCAAGGTCAAAATCAGAGTCATCATCATCACTCTCCTCCACAAGAGTGAAGAAACATTGACCACCAAAGGATGATCAATAAACTCACCTGCAACAAGGTTAACAAACCCTGAGTACAAAAGTACTCACAAGACTTAGCCGACTAGAAAGAGGAGAAGACTCAGGTATGAAGGTTATAGGATTCAAGGTAAGCTTTAGCAAGATCAAACATTTCTTTTGCATAAAAGCTTACTAATAGAAAAACCCTACTTTCAAGTTTTAACTCAAGATTAAATTTCATGACTATCTAAAGATTCTCAAACCTTTATAAGCATCCACATCTTTAGTTCCCATCTCATAAAGATCCAATTATTACTACGGTGCGGGTCATGGATTGAGCTCCACATCCGAGGAAACACGGCGATTCGAATCGATTAAACCCAGCTGGGATTCAGTACCACACGACATATGTAAACTTAATCTTGCATATGTCAACCCTATCTATAGATCCTCCCATAAAGAACGGGTCCCAGCGTCACCCGAGAGTATAGCACCTCGAACCCGACTATCTCATAGCCCGAGGGTACACGCTACTCTCGCCATCTCTCTCCACTCCATAGTACGCGGTTGGCCGTTCTCAAGTATCAGAATAGCTATAGACGAGGCTTACCACCGCATGTGGGCTGTACTCAAAGTCTCAATCACAGCAGGCCAACAACGATAAGGTCCTATGTTGAGTACATTACAACAAGACTCCATTCTTGATGTAAGTTACTATATTATCATTTGTCTCAAGATTCATTATTTCCATAACATAGCACCCATTTTTAAAGCACCTACTATTATTAATAAGTAAAGCATGACTAAGCATACTAAGTATTTTCAATAAATGGGTATTAAGGTTAATATTGGAATCATCAAGGTCGGTAATGCATCAAATAGGATTCACTCAACTCCTATTCACCTAATGCATCATATTAACTCAAGTGATATAAATAACTTTATAAAAATACAAAATACAAGATAGGTTTAATGTCCGGGGCTTGCCTTGGGATCAGCGAAGTCCGGTGACTCGAAAACCAGAAGGATCCAACACTCAGGAGAAACCCACTGTGGATCAGATTCTTCCGAAACGAGATCTACACGTAGAAGTGCATATGCATGATCAATGAGATGCTCATGACATGATTAAGACAGGGTACATGTTCTTTGGATAATAACAAACAAACTTAACTACCTTGAGTACAACTTTCCTTCATATATAAAAATAAACTAACTTGGCTATCAAACCATATATTACTACTAAGCAAGTTTCATTATCTTATTAAGCAAGGTTATGTAGCTAACAAGCAACAAAAGATTATTTGCATAAAGGAATCCATAACCAGGGAGCAAATCATGCTAATTTCCACTGGTTGTCAAACAAACCAAAATCACACAAATCTAAAGTAATTAACTATTTCTACTTATTTTATAAGTCATTTTAAATAGCCTTTACTATGAACAGATCATACTTTATCAAACAGAGCTGAAATTAAACATGAAGGTAAATAACATAACATAAACTCACATGTCAAATTTCATTACTTTAGGAGAAACACAGAAAACTACATAATTCATCAAAGTTGCATTTATCAATTAAAGCATGGATTTAATTATCATAGCAAAGGTGCTCAAAACACAAAGTTCTATAATTTTTATATTAGCACAGTGATATATCATCATAAACAATATAAAATAACATAAATAAAACTGAGCTATAGAATAATTATAGCAAAAAGAACAAAACTAGCTACTGTGCATATATTTATAAAAAGAAAAACTCAAAACTAAGCCTAACTGGGCTTTCGGCCCAACTCCACTCGGCCCAGTGCGCGTGAAAGCCGCCCGGCCTGGCTCTCGCCCGCGCGCCCTGGCGCTTTTGCAGAAAGAACCCTCGGCTTCTACGAAAACAACCCGCGGTCCCGAGCACTATTCATATGTGCCACGGACTTCGCAACCCGCCCCGTGTACTTTCTTATCTTCGCAACTGCAAGTCCGACTCTGGCCAGAGAGGACGGCGACGCACAGAGCCGGCGAACTCTACGCTGGCCATCTCCGGCCATTAGAGACCCGACTGACGCGAGCACAAGCAACGCGCAGGCCACCCGCAACTGATAGAGAAGCCCCTAACCACCAACCGCTAAACGCTCCAATGAAGTCTGACCACACACGGCGGCGGATCGGATCACGGCGAGGATATTCCGGCGAACTTGGGCCCGTAGCAAGAGAACGGAGGGGCTAGGAAGCTCCAGTAGCTCACCCTGATGCTGGCTGCGTAGCTGGTTCGAGCGGAGGATGAACGGAGAGGAGAAGTCCACGGAGCAGTGACTTGCGGCGGCGAGCTCCGGCGAAGCAGACGACGTTCCGGCGAGACCTGAGCACCAAACGGAAAACCATCGAGCCGATGAGTATCCTGGGGTCAAGGCGAAACAAAAACACGACAAAAGGAGAGCAGAGGAGTGCCCGGATGGGCTGACCACGGCGAGGTCGAGCTTGTCGGCGTTTTCGTCCGGCGGGAAGGAAAACGGCAAGAACAAGCTCTCTGAGGCGATAGAGATAAAAGGGATTGGTTCTGGAGATGCGCAAGGAGGTAAGGAAGATATAACTGCGGTCAATTTTGGATGAGGACGATCGGTTGCAGTGAATTTTGGATTTGAACGGAGCTGAGCCCGTCGGTGCTTCGGTGACAAAACTACGGCGGCGGGCTCAGGAGAAAGTGCCACGGAGCAAAGGGAGAGCGCCAACAGCTGCTTAGCTTTGCCACGGATACAGGTGCGTGCCCAAATGGGAGAAAGCGGTGCCCTACGCGCTGGCATCGCTGATCAAAGATCAGTTGTCCACCGCCATGAACAGGAGAAGAAACTTATCCCCCTTTCCATTATACCCTTTCGGTTATTTTGAAATTACTTTAGATTTTTGAATATAAATTGAAAATATGTTAAAATATCAAATGCTCAGAATTAAATACTGAACATCTTTTATTTTTGCAACACATGCACAATATGCTTAGATTTTGAATTAGGGTTTGAAATCAAAAGGGGACATAGAAGGGCAAAGTGTATTTTCAAAATTACTTTTGATTTCGTATGAAAACTTGAAAAACTTTATACATCAAAGTTGATCCTTATCATAAATGGAGCAACTTTGCTTTTTAGAGCATATCCAAATCCTTTTCAGATTTTGAATTATGAAAAAGGGGACAAAATAGGATTTTATTTTTAAATTAATTAAATTATTTATTTGAATTTCAACCAAATTCGAATTATAACTCAATGGTGACTTGAAACATGTTCCAAATACACCTTTGAGACATAATACCAAGGTTTGGTCCAAAATTCAATTACTATATAAGAAATTACCAAATACCCTTTTATAGCATAAAAGCACTATTCACAACATAAGAAAGCATAAACTAGGGTTTCAAACTTAAGCACTCCTTATCAACTAAGCACAAACATGATGAATTAAACTTGTTTTTAGTGAATGCATATTTAGGTTATCAACTCAGATGAAATGCCAGTGCATATGATGACATGTCAGGTTTTAGTCTGCTTAACACCAGAGTGTTACAGCTCTTTCCCCCTTAAAGAAATCTCGTCCCGAGATTTAACCTGTAGGCTAACTAATGGAAAAGGAAACGTGCCAAGCACTTCCATTACTAACTTTTACATAAAGCAGGGGATAGGTCATCATACTACAGATTACAAGGACTAGACAGAAGTAAGAAACTCAGGAAAGCTTTCTAAGAGAAACTCTTCTGACTCCCACGTGGCTTCATCTTCAGTATGTTGATTCCATTGAACCTTGTAGAACTTGACAGTTCTTTTTTGAGTGACTCGATTTTTCTGGTCAAGAATCTTGATAGGATACTCTGAGTATGTCAGATCAGGCTCTAACTCAATCTCTTCAACATGAATGACATGATCAGGCACTTGAAGACATTTCTTTAACTGAGAGACATGGAACACATTATGAACTGATGATAGCTGTGGTGGTAAATCAAGACGATATGCCACCTTTCCACATCTTTCAAGGATCTGATAGGGACCTATATATCGAGGTGCCAACTTTCCTTTGATTCCAAATCGAGTAACTCCTTTCATTGGTGACACCTTGAGATAGACATAATCACCAACTTTAAAGGTAAGAGACCGACGTCTCTTATCGGCATAACTCTTTTGCTTGGATTATGCTATCTTCATGTTCTCTCGAATCAACCTGACTTTCTCTTCAGCTTCTTTGACTAAGTCAACCCCGAAGAGACTACGTTCTCCAGGTTCAGACCAGTTCAAAGGTGTTCTGCATCTTCTGCCATACAGAGCTTCAAATGTTGCCATCTTGATGCTCTCTTGATAACTATTGTTGTAAGAGAACTCTGCTAAAGGCAAACATTCATCCCATTTCTCTGAATAATTGAGCACACAGGATCTTAACATATCTTCTAAGATCTGATTAACTCTTTCAGTCTGACCCACAGTCTGTGGATGATAAGTTGTACTATGCAGAAGCTTGGTACCCAAGACTTATGTAAGTGCCTCCAGAAAACATTGACAAACTGTGTCCCTCTATCAGACACGATAGTCTTTGGAACACCATGCAGACTCACAATTCTGTCAAAATATATCTTGGCATAGCTAGATGCAGGATATGCTGTCTTGACAGATATGAAATGAGCTGATTTGGTCAGACGATCAACAATGACCCATATGGAATCAAACCCTTTTGATGTCCTGGGCAGACCCACTATGAAGTCCATACTAATGTCATCCCACTTCCAAGATGGAATTGGCAATGGTTGCAATTCTCCAGCAGACCTAAGATGAACTGCCTTCACTTTCTGACAAGTATCACATTTAGCTACATAGCTAGCATTTCAAGTTTCATCTTAGTCCACCAGAATCTCTGTTTCAGATCATGATACATCTTATTACTGCCTGGATGTACTGAAAATCTTGTTGCATGAGCTTCATCAAGAATCTGCATTCTGAGCTCAGGAACCTTTGGAACCACTAACCGATCCTTGAACCAAATCACTCCAGCTTCATCTATTTTGAAATTGGAATTCTGCTCAGAGTGAATCTTTTCTTTTAGATGGATCATACCCTTGCTTTCCTTCTGGGCTGCAATGATCTGGTCTTTAATAGATGATTGAACTGTCACATTTGCAAGATTTCCTTGTGGAATCATTTCAAGGCTTAACCTTTCAAACTCATGGCACAAGGTAAGATCTATAGGCTTGACTTCCAGACAATTGCAATGACTCTTTCGACTGAGTGCATCTGCCACTACACTGGCTTTACCTGGGTGATAGTGTACTTCAATATCATAATCTTTTATCAGTTCTAACCATCTTCTCTGACGCATATTCAACTCAGACTGAGTGAAGATGTATTTCAAGATTTTATGATCAGTGTATATGTGACAAGTATTACCCAACAAATAATGTCGCCAGATCTTCAGAGCATGGACTACAGCTGCCAACTCTAGATCATGTGTTGGATAATGTTCTTCGTGCCGCTTAAGTTGTCATGAAGCATAGGCAATGACTCTGCCTTCTTGCATCAGTACACACCCAATGCCTTTGCCTGAAGCATCACAATAAACATCAAAGGATTTTTCAATATCTGGCAGAGCTAATACTGGTGCAGTTGTCAATAACTTTTTCAGAGTCTGAAAAGCTTCTTCACATTCCAATGACACCAAACCCCCAGCAGCTCGCTTGAATTGGGAAATCATCATCCCGAGCTGTGGCTCTCCACTAGACACCCATGACAAGATGGTTCAAAGGTATGTGTTTTCCTCCTCGGATTGCATCTTGTCATGCTTCACGTTCGCGATGTCCATCTCCAAACCCTCACAAAGAACACACCTAGCCACACATGTGCTACCTGAGTTGGCCTCTTCAAGAGACACAATCTTGACATTCTTCTCTGCCAATTCAGATTGCAAGCCCGCACAGGACTTGCACGCACCCAACAGCGAGGATCTAGCTTTCAGCTCATCCACCTCTCCTACCAACACAACATACTTACCTCTCAAAGTGAGAAGGTCAGTCATGTGCGTGGTGCACATCTCGCACTCCTCCTCATCTGTGACAACTACGGTGGACTTGACAGATTCAAGTAACTTCACCGTATCCTCCCACTTCTGCCTAAACTCCTTGCGCTCTCTAGCAACACACCTAAGCAACTTATCCTGACTAAGGAGCGCGGCAGTAAGCTTGTCGACCTCAGCAGAAAGCTCATCGGGAGTTTGAGATACCTGGGAGGTGTCGTCGTCGTCGTCGTTCCGAGGGGTGTCCTCCAGCTCGCCATCGACCTCCTTCCCGAGGGCCATGGTGCAGAAGCCGTCGTCGTCGGTGAAGAAGCAGAGGCCATTCAGCTTGTCCTCGATCCTCTTCTTCTTCACGGACTCGTCGTCGCTTGAGGCAGTGGAGTCGTCATCCGAGTCGTCGACGTCACTGAGCGTGGCGAAGAATGCACGCTGCTCAGCCTGGGTCTTCTCCAAGTACTTCGTCTTGATGTACTCCTTGTCGAAGCCGCCCTTCCGCTTGTGCTTCGCGGGGACGTACTTCTCCTTGCGCTTGCCGGAGTCATACTTGTGCCCATGATCCGCCTTGCCGAAGACTTGCTTGTTCTTCTTCGGGCAATTGGTGATGAAGTGGTTGGGGTCGCCGCACTCGAAGCATCCCGAGCGTCCTCCTCCGTGGCGATGGTTCATGCGGTTCTTGTGGAACCGCGAGAACTGGTTGGCAAGCAAAGCCAACTCGTCATCCCCCATGAACTCAAGCTGCTCCTCTGTGACAGATAGAAGTGAAGACAAAGAAAAGCCTCCAGAGGAGTTAGCAGAAGAGCCAGAAAGCAAAGCCATCGATGGGCCAGAACGATTTTCATAAGAAGCCCTCGCCATGGCATCGATCTCACTGGACTTGAGCTTACTGAAGAGCTCGTCGCACGTGAGGGTCTCATAGTTAGGCGATTCGATGATCGCCTGGACCTTTGAGTCCCACACCGACCGATCAAGAGTATGCAAAAGCTTCAAAGCTCTCTCATGATCGTCGAAAGGCAACAGCTCCTTGTTAGCCCTCATCCTGTTGACAATCACCTAAGCGAGCGAATAAACTCTCTATGCTCTCGCCAGGCATATGTCGAAAGTTCTCGTACTCTCGCTTGTGCGACTTGTAGAGACGGGTTTTGACTTGAGAGGTTCCCTCATGGAAACGCATGAGGGATGCCCAAATCTCCCGTGCCGTAGCGAGGTGAGAAACGCGATCAAACTCAGTCATGCTCAAGCATGAGAAAAGAGCATTATGGGCTCGGCTATTGGCATCGTGATCATCGAGCAGAGTCACACGAGCAGCCAAGACCATGTAATCAGCAGAGTTGCAAATATCCCAGATGGAAGCACCCATACTTTGCAGATAGGCCGACATGCGTATCTTCCAATACGCATAGTTCGTCCCATCGAAAAACGGCGCTTTGCCCACGCCGCGATCCATGTCGCCTTCTGTGGATCTGGAACCAGCTAAGGTGGAAGATCCATAACCCGCTCTGATACCAATTGAAGGACCGAGAATGCAATAGCAAGGCGACCAGAGGGGGGGTGAATGGGAGCTCAAAAATTTCTCTCAAAACTTTGGCCTTTTGTCCCCAAAATCAACCCCAAGAGCTTCGATCGAAACCGTGATGCCCACGACCCTTGGAAGAGGGTCGATGATCCCTAGGGAAAAAGCGAGGCACAACAAAGCGATAGTGAACCAAACGTCAAAAGCACCAGCACAAGTTTGACCCTCAAAAATCAAGTCTCGAATGTAGATAGACGGCTACGTCAAGAAATCCACAAATACCTATGCTAACAAGTAGCAAAGATACCTAGAGAGGTTCCTTGATCAACTCTAGGGCCAAACGGAAAGTCCGGAAACCAAGCGAAGAAGCTGGAAGAGCAAACACACCAAACCGCAACAAACAGCCAACTCGCGGACTGTCCAGACCTGGGATCCTGGACTGTCCGCCCCTACTGCGGACTGTCCGCGAGGGGTTGGCGGACTGTCCGCCGGCCAAACACCAGAAACAACAACCCTGCTGGAACCTCCTTGAGTGATCCCGGACTGTCCGAGGATCACAACGGCGGACTGTCCGCCGGTCAAATTTTGGCATAGTTCACCGAGACACGCAGCCACTGAACAGGCTTAGTCCCGATGCGCGGACTGTCCGCGGTACCAGGCGCGGACTGTCCGCGACCTTGCGGAGAGGGCGATTTCGGTCGCCCTTCTCTCAAAACTTCTCCAAATCGATCCAAACCAAAATCCCTTGTTCCCAAACTTGGAGAGGATGTTCACGAGGTAGTTAGGAGACTATCCCCAACAAATCATCCGCTTAAATCGATTCAATCAATGAGAAATCGAAAGGGGAGAAGTATGAACAAAAAACTGCCACGTAAACGAAATCAACCCGATCTACTTGTTCGTGAGGAGTTAGATGAATTCCTTCGGTGGAAATGATCTCCTCACTATAAAGAACAAGTTGATTCAAACGGATTTCGCAAAGACGCAGTAGAGAGGGAGATCGAGTGACGGGAAAATCGCGGAGAAACGAAGAACCCGAAGAACACGAACAAAACGTGAATCAAGTCATCGATCTGCAACAGTGTGGCTACCACACGCTACAACAGTGAGGTTATGGCCTAACTTCCTCAAAATCTCCAGTACATAGAGGTGTGGTTCTCTACGGATCTCAGCTAGCTACAGCAGGGGATTGGGAGAGCAGGAAACCCTAGAGGCAAAGAGCAAATGACTGAGATGGAATGGGAGGAGGGTGTCTCCCTCTACTTATCCTAATTATAATTCCTACTCTACCCCTCAACTAATTACAGAGCGAACCAGCTAAACCCTAGGGTTATTCTGGACCAACTCATGGTAGGTGGTGATCCGACGGCCACGCCCGCACAACTGGTAGCGTTGCCTCGACGCAACCTCACCGATCGCCGCCATGTGCCGCCACCGCTCTGCTTGTCCTTTTCCCTAACGTCGCACTCCCGGTTTTGTGGCCCAAACCGGGAAACCAGCCTTCACAGCCAACCCCCGGTTTTAAGGCCCAAACCGGGAAACCAGCCATCCAAGGCCTGAGTTTTGAGGCCCAAACTCAGCAAAACCGCAGTACCCGGGTTTTGAGGCCCAAACCTGGAAACCGTCCTCAGCCCGAGTTTTGTGGCCAAACTCGGAAACCATCCGCGCCCAGGTTTTGAGTCCCAAACCTGGAAACCGTCCACTCGGTGGTTTTTTTGTGGCTCAACCAGCAAACCGAGCCGTAGAAGGGACGCACCGCCCGTGCACCCCGTCCACCCGCAAGTCTTCGCTCATCGCTGTCTCAGGCTGTCAGCCACCACAGCTGATCCTCAGGCCACCGGTCCCACAGTCCAAGCCTCACGTCCGCCCTTCGCCACTCTCGGTCCATCGGCACGGCACGTCTCTACTTGACCTTCACCTTGCCTTTGATCACTGTATCCGTGCTCGACACCTGCACAACACAAGCCAAAGAACATGCGCATTATCCCAATTGACAATCACTCATCACTCAGAGACTCGGCATACACCCATGTATCCGCAGAAAGCACTCACTTCTGCACCTATCATTCAACCTCCTGATTGGTCTCTACCTTTCGAGATCATGTGTGATGCAAGTGATTTTGCTGTAGGAGCTGTGCTAGGACAATATAAGGATAAAAAGCATCATGCAATAGCTTATGCCAGCAAAACTTTAACGGGACCTCAACTTAATTATGCTACTACTAAAAAAGAACTTTTGGCTGTTATTTTTGCTATAGACAAGTTTAGATCTTATTTAGTGGGATCAAAGGTGATTGTTTTTACTGATCATGCTGCATTAAAGTACCTACTCACTAAGAAAGATGCTAAGCCATGCTTGATAAGATGGGTTTTGTTACTCCAAGAATTTGATTTGGAAATAAAAGATAAGAAAGGAGTTGAAAACTCTATAGCTGATCACTTGTCTAGAATGTATTTTGAAAATCCTCAGGAATTGCCTATAAATGACTCACTCAGGGATGACATGCTTTTTCAAGTCTCTAGATCTGACCCCTGGTATGCAGATATTGTCAATTTTATAGTTGCAGGGTATGTATCACCAGGAGCAAATAAGAAGAAGCTGATCTATGAGAGTAGGATCCACATATGGGATGATCCATATCTATTCAGAGTATGCTCTGATGGGTTACTCAGAAGATGTGTGCCAGCTGAAGAAGGAATCAAGATTATTGAATGCTTTCCCTCTTCACCATATGGAGGACATTATGGGGCATTCCAAACACATGCAAAGATCTGGCAAAGCAGATTTTTCTGGCCAACTATGTACCAAAACACAAAAGACTTCGTCCGGAGATGTGGATCATGTCAGAGGCACGACAGCATCAACACGAGAGATGCCATGTCACTTACCAACAACCTTCAGATTGACCTCTTCGATGTCTGGGGAATTGATTACATGGGACCATTCCCTAAATCAAGGAACCATGAGTACATCCTGGTTGCTGTCGACTACGTCTCAAAATGGGTCGAAGCAGTGCCATGCAAGTTTGCTAATGCAAAAACCTCTCAGAGGATGTTCGAGGAGGTGATATTTCCAAGATTTGGAGTGCCAAGGATGGTAATTAGTGACGGAGGAACCCATTTCATTGACAAAGGCTTTCATAAATATCTGATAAATATGGGATCCATCACAATGTTGCCACTCCCTATCACCCTCAGACAAGTGGCCAAGCATAATCAAACAAGCAAATCAAGAATATTCTGCAGAAAACGGTCGACGAGATAGGAACACAATGGAAAGATAGACTACCCCTAGGTCAGGGGGGTGGCGCCCGCCACCCCTAGGTGGCGCCAGCCACTTGAGTTGGCCCAAATCTACTCCCTGCCATATCACCGATCCGTGTGACCTCCCCAAGGCCAATTCCTGGCCCTTGGTCACTAAGTCAGTTGAATCAGATGGCTCGGGAGGCGGGTGACGCGGATCGTGCCCTGGATTGGACAAGAGGCAGTTAGGGTTTGAGCCACCGACCTAACCACCGCCTTGGAGGACCCCCTGGATGCCCTCGGTTGAATGGCGGTTCAATCAGACGGTTAGGGGTGGCGGCCGCCACCTAGGGCTGGCGCCCGCCACCTGACTCAGCCCTAGGTCGGTTGCCTCCCCCCTATAAGTACCCCCCTCACTCCACAAGGCTATAAATACCCACCTGGAGGCATCACTTCATTTGAACCAAGAAAGCAAGAAAGGCAGAAAGCAATGTAGAAAGCAAGTGAGAGCTAGGATAGAAGCTCGGAGAGCTTAGGCAAGTAGGTTAGCTAGTAGAGAGAGCATAGCTCTAGTGCCCTCGCTGCAGCGCGGCTCTTAGTTTAGCACAGCTCAGCCCTGACCAGTGGTATAGTAGCGTAGAGCTTGCTAGGAGAGAAGCGGGTGCGAGTGACTGGCATCAGAGGTCGGTTGATTTCCCGGCATCTCTGGTCTGGTTTGCTCTCTTGTATCTTAGGTACGCTTATCATTATTCCAATATTACTTTAGTAATACTTTTAGTATTACTTTCAGTACTACTTTATCAAATGCCTTGAGTGTGACCTGGTTATCCTACACCAGTTCAATCACTTAGCCATAGTAGTTAATCTCTAGTTGCTTAGTGTTTGATCTTTGCCAATAGGTTGCTTAGTTAGTTTAGTGTTTATCTTATTTAGTCAAGTATTTGCTTGACGTCCGCAAGGGTGTCTCTATTCAAATCTAGGGTAGAGATAGTTAGAATATAATTAAGGCGTGGTGATTAGTTATAGACTTACCTTCAGATACGGCTGGACCCCCGGATAGCTGTGGTAGCAAGCAGGTGGTGACAGCCCTGTGCGCCTTGAATTCCACCACGTAGTTGGCCCCAGTTTAACAGTAAGGCTCGTTGTGCTAGCGTTCAAATAAAGTTAGTGGTAAAGGCTAGTACGCCTCGGTACTTGACAAGATAGGATTTAAAACTATACTTAACTTAATTGCTTTTATGACATTTCCTATCTTGCTTCGTAGATATCTTGCTTATAGCTATCGCTTCGTAGTTATCTTGCTTCATAGTTATCTAGGAGTAGTATTAGTTATTAGTTAGTTATTAGTTAGCTTTAGTTTCCCTTATCTACCTATCCATCCACCTTACCTTAACCATTCATTCATCCTTACTATCCACTCATAAAACTCTTTCTAGCCTTTCATCTCCGCTCTTCTCCTCTCCCCTTTTCCCTTTCTTATTCTGAAGGACCGAAAATGCTAAAGCAAGGCGACAGAGGGGGGTGAATGGGAGCCTAAAATTTCTTCTCAGAAATTATGGCCTTTGTCCCAACAAAATCAACCCCAAAAGCTTCGGACTCCAAGCGCGATGACCACGACCCTAGAAAGAGGGTGGATGATCCCTAGGATCACAGCGAGCACCGCAAGGGAGCAAAAAACAAAACTCCCAAAATATGAGTCAAGTTCGTGCCTAAAAGACCACTCCCAAACGTAGATAGAGGGCTACGTTGGGATTCCTCCAAATACCAATGCTAACAAGTAGCAAAGATACCTAGAGAGGTTCCTAGGTGAACTCTAGGAGCAAACGAGAAGTCCGGAAACGAATCGGAAAAGCCGGGAGAGCAAAACGCACCAAAAACACACCCTACAGGCAATTCCCGGACTGTCCGGCCTGCTGGTGCAGGACTGTCCGCGACAGGGGCGGACTGTCCGCGGTTCCTTCCCGGACTGTCCGCCGGCTAACACCGCAAAACAACAAAGCTGCTGAAACGTCACTGCTCGGGCCCGGACTGTCCGCGCCCTACACTGGCGGACTGTCCGCCGGTCACCCGAGGGGGAAAACCTGAGGCCAACAGCCACTGCTCGGCTGAAGCCCCGATGCCCGGACTGTTCGCGGCCTCTGTGGTGGACTGTCCGCGGCTACGGCGGACTGTCCGTGACCCCCACGGCGAACTGTCCGCGACGTCCTAGAAAGTGCAAAAACTGCACGGGACAAAACCAAAATCGATTGGATCTTCACCAAATCTAACAAGGCTGCAACCAAACTTCTCCCAAGTGTTCTTCTATGTGTTGGGAAGCTAATCCTAGCATATCATCGCTTCAACCCAACTATACCATGAGAAATCGGAAAGAACACTAGAAAAGGGGAAGAGGGAAGAACAAAAACGATTTCGACCCGATCTACTTGTTCGTGAGGGTAGAGATAAAATTCCTTCGGTGGAAATGTTTCCTCACATCAAAGAACAAGTTGATTCAAAAGAATCCCAAAAGTCGCAGCGTAGAGGGAGATCGGGGGAGGAGAAAATCAGGAGAGAGAAAAGAGAACGCGAAGAACAAATTCAAAACGCGAATTCAACCATGAATTTTGATCCTTGGAATCAGCAAGATGAATTGATTAAGCACTCGGTGTCGGGCTACAAGCCAATCCTAGCAACTCAAAGCTTGGATGGCAAAAAGCTCAAGAAGAAGAGCCAACTCTCCTAACCCTAGCCTTCTCTCACAGGAACAAAATGAGAGAGACACCACCTAGAACTCCCAAGGATGCGGCTGCCCTAGCAGCCCCCCTCATATATATAGGCGCACGTCCGAAGACCAAAACCCCTTACATTAAGCACTCAACCCAAATACCCCCTAGGGGTAAAACCGTCCAGACTTGACCGTTTCGATCCGACGGCCACGCCCGCACACCCGGCAGCTTCGCCTCGACGCGACCTTCCTGATGCCGCCACGTGTCGTCATGTCGACCACCGCGCCTTCCTCGTGGATAGCTACGCAGCCGCCGCGCCAGCTCTCCACGCCGCCACGTGTCGACCGTCCTTCGGACCACCCCCAGTTTTGAGGCCCAAACTGGTAAACCGCCAGCCCAGTTTGAGGCCCAAACCGGGCAAACCGTCCACCCGAGTTTTGAGGCCCAAACTCAGAACCGGCAAGCCCAGGTTTTGAGGCCCCAAACTGGAAAACGTCCCACCATGAGTTTTGAGGCCCAAACTCGAAACCGTCGATGGTAGCTTTTTGAGGCTCAGCTACCGAACCCGCACCGAAGACGGGATGTGGTTGCACACCCCGACCACCGGCACCGATGCCGATGCATGTCCAGCCTCCACGCCGGGCACAACGCCTTCGCCTTCCTCCTGACTTGGCTGACGGCACTTGCGCCGCATGCAAGCCCGTGTCCGACCTCCGCCAAGTGGCACGACTCCACGTCTTCCTCCCGACTCGGCCGATGCACCGAACATCCCCATGTGCTCTCGTTCGCCGATGCCACGTGCCAGCTACCCAGCTGGTCCTCTTACCCTCTGGTCGTTCAGTCCAAGCCTCATGTCCGCCCTTCACCGCTCTGGGTACATCGGCATGGCACGTCCGCCGCACGGCACGCCCCATCCTTCACCGCTCCGTCCGTCGGCACGGCACGTCTCTACTTGACCTTCACCTCGCCATTGACCACTGTATCCGAGCTCCACACCTACACATCAACACAGCCAAGAGACACATGTCGCACACGCACACCAACACAGAAACACCACACAACTCAATGCCACCGGTTAGTCATAAACAATAAGCGCATAGCTAGATATAGACTCAACCGGGTAAAAGCCTCAAACCTTCCTCATCAAAGTCAATCATTCATCATATGTGTTCTGAATCTCCCCCTTGATGAATGCATTGACTTAAAATAAAACCACAAAGGAAGGGTTTGAAGGCAAGCCTCATCCAAGTGCCCAAAAGCCTAGCAAAAGCAAACACAAGGCTACTTGAGATGAGGAAGGATCATGAAACTCAAATAAAAGCTCTTGGTCCCGAAGGAAACGGGAAAAGCGGGCAAAGCCTCCACACAACCGAAGAGTCAAGAGAAACAAGAGTTTCATGAATCCAAAAGGTACTCGAAAACCGATCTCACATAAATTGTCAAAAAAATCACAAAAGAAACCAAGGTACTTATCACTTGGATTCACTTGGGGAGAGATTTCTCCCCCTTTTTCTCCTTCTTTTCTCTTTCTCCTTGATGATTGAATTGACAAAAACTAGGCACAAGAGATGGTTTGAGATACCAAAACAAAAACTTGGTCCCCAAAGACATGGGCAACGGCTCAACGCAACCAAGCAAGGGATCGGAGCAACAACTCATCAAACAAGCAAAAACTCGATCACATAGAGTGAAAAACTTGGTTCCAAAGACATGGGCAAAAGGCTCGACGCAACCAAGTCAAAAATGAGCTAGTCTCAAGAAGAGGCCAGAAAAGGCTCAACCCACTAGCTCAAGGCTCGATACCAATTGAGGCTGAATCAAAGCATAAGAATGCAAAACTGATCACAAAACAGCCAAGAATTGGTGAAAACAGCTAGTTCCTCAAGACAGAGGCACATAGGCTCGACGCAACTAGCTGAGGGTCCATACCAATCGAAAATACCAAGCAAAAACTGCTAGTCCCTCTAGACAGAGGCAAAAATGCTCAACACGACTAGCAGGCTCGATACCGACTGAGAAAAACCACAAGAGAAGCTCAAACATAAATGGAGCACAAACACTGGAGCACGCGGAGAAACAGCAAGACAAAAGCGACTCCCCTGAAAGCAAGCCTATACACAAAAGCTATGAAACAAAGCTCATGACACCAATTGCATTCCATACCGAAAGATGGATACCAATTGAAACACATAAAAGAGCTATACGAGTGAAGAAGAACATAAAAGAGAACAAACTCCCCCTAGCTCAAAGCTCTCCCCAAAATGCATGACTCTCCCCTTTGTGCCAACACTCAAGCTCCCCCTTGCAACAGCTTCTCCCCCTGACAAAGGGAACATGCTGAGGGGTTTTAACAGTTTTCCACAAAGTTGACACAAACACAAGACAAGTCATCAACCAAAAGCATATGGGGGCAATGAAAAGCACTGAAAGTGACCACAAAGTGTATCGGAGCTGGGGGTATGTACACTAAGCTAGAAATGCATGAAATGCACAATGCAACAGCTTCAAGTGTATAACAATCAGAATGAAAAGATGCTCAAAGAGTGCTGCCCTGAAAGTGTAGCAATCAAACAAATGCTAGCAAAGGCTCAAACTGATCAAATGAATACGAAATATGAACAAGTGAGCATATGAGCAGTTTTAAGCCATTTGAAAAAGAGTCCACCACTAAAATAGCACTTAGCATGAATAGACAGGAAATCGAGCAAGTGCTAACTCATGTATAAAAGGTGAACTACCCCTAGCAAAGTTCAGTCATCATGCCATAGAATGGAGCATAAACTTGTGTTATTTTCAATTTTTTATCGGAGATTGCAGCGGTATTAACACAAGTTCATATTAAAGCATGTGATTGCGAGAGGTTGAAAGCATGGCATTGCCTAACTTTTCAACCGGGCTAAGCCTATGCAAGAAAAGCAATCGGAAGCTTAAAGCACTGGTTTCGGTCTTACTACACGGCTCAAGTTTAACTCAAATGTGCAATGAGAAACAGTCTCGATACCGTGATGTGTTGACACATGCAATCCCATCTCGATCTTTTCATTTCACTAGACTTGGATCAAATTTTAAACACAAGGTAAATATGAACAATCCAAGCAAGTGAATGACTCAATGCAAGAGACATAGCAAACCTAGCATAAAAAAGATAGCACAAGTGATCTCAACACATCCTACCGATGCTAGTTGCCACTCTCAATGGTGAACAAATTAAAGGTTTCATAGTTGATTAGTCAAGTTCACCATTTGCAAAAAATAGCTTAGCTCATAACATGTATCAAGTGATCAAAAGGAGCCTAAGCTACAAGCATATCATGACTAAACAGGGCATACCAAAAAGAGCATAATCTCATTCTCATTGCTCTAAACATGAAGCTCTAAAATGCACTAGAATACATGATGAAATGCATGCAAAAACTAGTCTATCAAAGACAAAACAAACTAGCCTAAAAAGGAAAACCGAAAGCAAAAGGGTATCAGAGAAGTCCAACAAGATACAACAAGCAAAATGCTTCCAACTAAAAGAAACACACACCAAGCTCACAATAAAGAGCCAAGAAAACGCTCAAGCGAACAGCCAGCAAAATCCACATTGGAAAGACCACACAGCAAAGGGGTCGAAGAAGAAGAGTACCCAAACCCGAACTCAGAAGTGTGTCAGGGGTACCTCATGATGCGCATGACCACCTGCTGGTGTGATACCCGAGGGGACGCATGAATCTGCTGAACTCTGGGGCGCCTGCCTCACCGAAGTCGTCTCCCCCTCGCCTGATGCTGTCGCTCCCACAGGTGCTGCTAGTGCTCGCTGGAGAGCTGCTCGAACGGAACCCCAAGTTGTGGAAGAAGTGGAATCGGGTCATGAGCCGAAATGCTTCTCCAGGCTCCTGTTCTCTTGCACACTCAAAAGCAGAAGAAAACACAAGGCATTGTCTCGTCTAGTGTTACCTCAAGGTCTCACGAAAACGGTTAGTCACATAATAAGCATAAGGTGAACTCTCAACAAAAAGAGATTACCTATGAATGATACCGCAAGGAGATCAAACTCAACCTAGTCAAGACTACCATGCAACAGGATAGAGCACTGTATAGCAAAATGCAGCCTAAAGACATGATCAACCCAATCACAGCCTAAACCTCAACACATGCTACAACGCAAGATAATGATAGCAATAGATCCAAAAGCATGTAACATGATAAAATTGAGGAAGGACTAGTGCTCAAAAAATCATATCAACAGGGTACATGTAGCTACACAAAAACTAGCACATGAAAAGTGATACATAATGAACATCATACCTCTACATGTAAAGCTCATGGAGAAATAAGGTAAAGCATGGCATAATGTTCATGAGGATCACATACTAGCATGAAAAGTGGATAATCCACAAAAGCTATACATAAGGCTAGCATGATATGATATACAGGATAGCACATGCCAGACTAAAACAAAAACATGTTACAAAAGAAAAATGTACATGTAAGAACTATACAAGTGAGCACATGTGATCCATCTCATACCACAAGACATAAAACATGGATGTACAAGGTATGAGTGTATAAGAAATCTCACCGAGTCTAGCAAAAACCCTTTGGAGGCAATTCTAAGCGGAGTGTAGAGAAAACCATCGAACTTGAATAATATTACAAAAAGATCAAGCTCCATCAGGCGATGTTCTCCACAATGCGTCATCATCTACACACAAGAGGACAAAGAACCCGAGTCTTGGATCCGAAGGGTTAGAAGCATATAATTGGGAACCAGACATGGTCACAAAACTCAACTTAACATGTTCTCCACCTTGCGTGGGTTCTGGATGATTGCAAACTTGTTGGTTCAAATGCAATTAGTTGATGATGAAACACCCTGGAAGCATTCCTCAAAAGGACAACTCGAGGAGAAGAACGAGTCGTACCACGGGAAAAGAGGCAAAACATCTTCCAAGGTCTTTGTAGAAGAACCAATAGAAGCATCATGAAAAGCATGACGTGGACCAAGAGAAGAAGCACTAGAAGCATGTGCACGACCATGACCTTATCCACTAGAAAAGGAGTCATAAAATCCATCAACAAAAATGGGCTCTTACTAGGAGCACAAGCGTTCATGCCATTGGGAAGGGCTATGAACCACCATCATTCCTAGAAGAGCGAGCTTGGCGCAAACGTTTGGCATGCCATAGCAAAAACTTTTTGATTGCCCATGTTCTCACAAAAAGAGCAATGTACAAAGGCCTACTGGAAGGCACACCATTCGACAAGTGAGAAGTCCATTGGGACTTGAACAAGAAGCATCAACCACCAACTTGGTGCCAATGCTAGGAGCACACGTGCCATGGGAAAGGCTAGCGGCTTCCTAAAAGCCTTAGCTCGAATACGTCGCTCGTGCTTGACACGGCGAAAACAAAAATCGAGCGAAGGTTCCATCCTTCTGCAAAAGGTGCAATGGTAAACCAGATTGGAGCACGAGTCCCAAAAATATGACAAGCACCCTTGTCAAGAGAAGTCCTTGGACATCACCCGAAGAAACAGCAAGGTGAGAGTAGTATGAAAGAGCTTGAACCTTGACACTAGTGCTATCGTCAAAAGACTCACGCGCAAACACAAGAACTCAACTCCGGTTGCAAAGATGCAGACTACGAAATATCAACATCGGAGTTGCAAGAAATGCGGGTGAATCAAAGACTTAGCACAAAGGCTCTTGCACCTTTTGGCTAAACCTCATTCTCAAACATGAGGCGATCACAGGTACCACAAGGAGTGTTTTTCAAGTTTTCCATCTCCTCTCTAATGCACTCGGCATATGTGGTACGCAAGAGTTCATTTCTTTTTCAAGGTTGGCACTCATATCATTGTGCTCAAACAAACTTGGCGCTCATATCATCGCGCAAAAGCTTCAAAGCCAAAACTTCTTTTTCTAAATCAATGCAGATGTGCAAATGAAATCGGTGGAAGAAAAACATGAAACATCACCATCACATCAAAGCAAGAATAGAATAGCACAAGAAGTAAGGCAAGCATTCTTATTCAAAGAGCATGAGCTACAAGGCCTAGCATTTATCTCAATAATTTCAGCCCTAGCATGCTCGAGAGTTCATCTACACATGTCCTGTGAATCAAACTTAATTCTCTAAGTCTAGCAACAAAAGATTGAACAAGAATCACATGGTGACAAGCATTTGACTTTAGCAAGACTATTCATTTTAGCACAATCAAGGTCCTTGCGCAAGTCAAGCAAACTAGACATGGTTCAGAAGCATTGGATTTCAATAAACAGTCTCAGATTTTAAGCTAGCAAGAGAAAAGCCTAGCTCATCATTCTTCCTAACCAAGTCAACACAGGAGGTGCAAGGCAAAGAGGCACTAGACTTCAACTTAGCGATGGAGCATTTTAATTTTTCTACCTTTCTACGCAAGGTATCACAAAGCTCATCATCCCTAGAGCAAGCCTCATATAGTTTTGCAAAGCCACAAGACCACAAGCAAGTGTACCTCTCTTGGCCTTGCCAAGTTGACGTAGGAGATCCTCCGGTGAAAGCTCGTCATGTCGTAGAAGGTTTAGCAGATCGTTCACCTCGTGATCCCTCTCATCACTGCACTCCTCCTTCTTCCAAGATGTCGTCCATGGAACCGTTCAAGCTGAAAGACAAAGACATACTTGAAGAAGAGCTTGGTGCACTTTCTAAAAGCACCGTTAGTGTTAGCAAAGCAAAAAGCTCAACACCTCGACTAACCACGTCAGAAGCCAAACCACTCTCAAAAGGTGCCTTCGCGGATCCGGAACCGGTTAAGGTAGAGAGATCCTTAACTGGCTCCGATACCAATTGAAGGACCGAAAATGCTAAAGCAAGGCGACTAGAGGGGGGGGGGTGAATGGGAGCCTAAAATTTCTTCTCAGAAATTACGGCCTTTGTCCCAACAAAATCAACCCCAAAAGCTTTGGACTCCAAGCGCGATGCCCACGACCCTAGAAAGAGGGTGGATGATCCCTAGGATCACAGCGAAGCACCCGCACAAGGGAACAAAACAAAACTCCCAAAACTCCGAGTCAAGTTCGTGCCTAAAAGACCACTCCCAAACGTAGATAAGGGCTACGTTGGGATTCCTCCAAATACCAATGCTAACAAGTAGCAAATATACCTAGAAGGTTCCTAGGTGAACTCTAGAGCAAACGAGAAGTCAAGAAACGAATCGGAAAAGCCGGAGAGCAACGCACCAAAACTCACCCTACAGGAAATTCCCGGACTGTCCAGCATGCTGGTGCCGGACTGTCCGTGACAGGGGCGGACTGTCCGTGGTTCCTTCCTGGACTGTCCACTGGCTAACACCGCAAAACAGCAAAGCTGCTGAAACGTCCCTGCTCGGGCCCGGACTATCCGCGCCCTACACTGGCGGACTGTCCGCCGGTCACCCGAGGGAAAAACCCGAGGCCAACAGCCACTGCTCTGCTGAAGCCCCGATGCCGGCTGTTCGCGGCCTCTGTGCGGACTGTCCGCGGCTACGGCGACTGTCTGCGTGACCCCCACGGACTGTCCGCGACCTCCCAGAAAGTGCAAAAACTGCACGGACAAAACCAAAATCGAGTGGATCTTCACCAAATCGAACAAGGCTGCAACCAAACTTCTCCCAAGTGTTCTTCTATGTGTTGGGAAGCTAATCCTAGGATATCATCGCTTCAACCCAACTATACCATGAGAAATCCGAAGAACACTAGAAAATGGAAGAGGGAAGAACAAAACGATTTTGACCCGATCTACTTGTTCGTGAGGGTAGAGATAAATTCCTTCGGTGGAATGTTCTCCTCACATCAAGAACAAGTTGATTCAAATGGAATCGCAAAAGACGCAGCGTAGAGGGAGATCGGGGGAGGAGAAAATCGTGGAGAAAAGAAGACGCGAAGAACAAATTCAAACGCGAATTCAACCACGATTTGATCCTTGGATTCAGCAAGATGAATTGATTAAGCACTCGTGTCGAGCTACAAGCCAATCCTAGCAACTCAAAGCTTGGATGGCAAAAAGCTCAAAAACACGAGCCACTCTCCCTAACCCTAGCCTTCTCTCACAGGAATAAAATGAGAGAGACACCACCTAGAACTCCCCAAGATGCGGCTGCCCTAGCAGCCCCCTCATATATATAGGAGCACGTCGAAGACCAGAACGCCTTACATTAGCACTCAACCCAAATAACCCCAGGGGTAAAACCATCCAGACTTGACAGTTTCGATCCGACGGCCACGCCCGCCACACCCGGTAGCTTCGCCTCGACGCGACCTTCCTGATGCCGCCACGTGCCGTCACGTCGACCACCGCGCCTTCCTCGTGGATAGCTACGCCACCGCGCCAGCCTCTCCACGCCCCACGCGTCGACCGTCCTTTCGGACCACCCCCGGTTTTGAGGCCCAACCGGTAAACCGCCAGCCCAGGTTTTGAGGCCCAAACCTGGCAACCGTCCACCCCGAGTTTGAGGCCCAAACTGTAACACCTCAAGTGTTTATATAATAAATGTTGTCATGGCATCATAAGCATTTCATAGCATCATGTGCTAGCTCACCTTGAGATGCATTCACTAAATGAGTTTAATTCCTAATTTGTGAGCATTTTTGTTTATGTGCTTGTGATGCAGCTCAAAAACCTAATTTAGAATGTCATTATGAAGTAACTTTGTTCATTCCCACTTGACTAAAGTCAGGTAAAAGGCCTGAATCCAAGTTCAACATTCAAAAGAACTAAAATCTATTTAGCTAAAACTGGGAAAAAAACATAAAATTCCTATATAAGTTAATTAGCCCTTTCTAGTTAACTCAAAATCTGTGCATATTTAGGGTTGACCCTAAAAGCTTTTTGGTAGACCTTGAGAAGAGTACACTTTGTATTCCAAGTTTTCAATGTTTCTGTGCACAATTTCAAGTAATTATGAATTTACTCAAACCCTGGAAATGGTTCCCTTTTGACTTTAAAACTTGCATTTCAAAAACTATTTGAAATCTGAGTTTGAGATCTACATCAAGTGGTAGAGAATTTCAAATGAACATTTCATACATTTACCATTTTTCAAGTGTCAATGCACAATCAAAAGTAATTTTGCTTTACTACAAACCCTATTTCTGTCCCCTTTCAAATTTCCAATTTGAAATGATTGAAACTGTTTGATCAAATTGACCTATTTCCAGTTGGAATCAGCCATAGGGTGTTAAGCAAAGTGTGTGCAACTTTTCAAACTCTACCTTTTATATTTGGCAAAATTTGAAGTTGTTCAGGAAATTCAAAAGAATTTTGAAATTCAGTTTGGTCCAAATTTGAAATTAAACTCTATTTCAATCTAGGAAGATTTGACTTTGATTCTTAAAGCAACTTGTAGAACACAAATTTTTGGAGCACTTTGTTTTAAAGAGTTTGGTGTGCAGTACAAAAATCTGGAGGAATTAGAAAAGGGGTAAACCTGATCCTGTAGCTACAGGAGGGGAGTGCACCTGCCGGAGCAGGCAGGCCGCCGCGTGCGCCGCCGCCGTGGCCTGCCGTCTCCGCGTCGTCTCCGCGTGTACGGCCACATAGCTACCTTCCTCTCTGCTTCACTCAGCGCGGTGGCAAGTCCTGAGAGCTCCCCCAACCACCCATCGTCCGCGTCCGCCACCTCCTTTTTCTCCTCCTCTGTTTTCCAGTCAAGCTCCGGCGAGCTCGTTTACCGCCGTCGCTGCGTCGCGGTCCTCTCCATCTCCCAAATAGCTCCGCCTAGATCTCTTGCTTCTCCTGAGCTAGCTAACCCAAGCCCTAGAGCTTGCAATCGCCGTCACCGCGGTCTTCTTCCTCGCTGTCGGCATGGAGCCGCCGCTACCCTGGTCGTGGTCACGGTAAGCCGGAGTTCCCCGGTCAACCGATTAATGTTTTAGCTTCATGATGTGTTGTGGCTCACGTTCGGCTCGCTTTTGAGGTCTCTACCCCCCTGGCTTGAGCAGTCCGCTGAGGTTGCCCGGTGCTAGCTTTGTCATCGCCGCCGCCGTCGTCCACCTCGTCCAGTGCTCCTCGAGTCAAGTAGGTGCGCATCGTAGTCGTGATTATTTCCTATGCGTGTTGCGCTCCCTAGTTCTCTACCACCCTCTACCGGGTCATCTGGGTCGGTTCGCGTGGCTCGCCGTCGGCGCAAGCGCCGCCATGGCCGCCATCATGACCATGTTGCTCGGCGTCATCTCCAGTGAGACTGGGTGCGCATCATAGTCGCAGAGTGCCTAAGTGCGGTGCTGCTCTTGTTTAGGTCTCTACCAAGTCCTAGAGGCCGAACGTTGAGTCGCCGCCGCGCTCGACATGGCCGAGCCGCCATGCTCGCCGGCGATGCCTTCCGGTGACCTAGAAGCCTAACCGTCTCCTCCAGTGGGTTCGCGGGGTCGAGCTTCGGGGTTTGGTGGCCTTGCCGTCGTCGTGGAGTCCACCGCCGGCAAGAGAGCCGACGGTCAGCGCGGCCGCAGCCGTCAAGGCCGGCCGAGCTCTGGTCTAGGCGTGAAGGAGAAGAGCAGAGGCTGACACCTAGGGCCCAGTCGTCAGCAACTCTGGCCGAAGTTGGGCCGAGCCCAGTAGGGTTAGAAAAGTTTTTTCTTCTGAAATGGGGAATAGTGTTAGGTTTTGTCTTTTTGATATGTTTTGTAGGGCTCCAAAAATTGTGAAAATTTTTGTGTAGCTTTCTCAAGCTGTCTAATATTTACGAAAATATGAAACTTGAGTTTTGAACAGATTTTGAAAGTGGTTTAAATAGGACTTTTATAATTAATAAATGGGCTTGGATGTTTTTTGTAGGCTTATTTAAATGTCCAAAATCATGAAACTATTTTTGTCACTGTTTTGAGCTGGAAATGTATCATCACAAATTTTGAGCTCTGTTGGAGAAAATAGATTTTATTCTTATTTCTATGCCGTAATTAATATTTAATGTTTATAATTTGATTTATTCTGCAGGTTTAATGGTTGTTAAAAAATTGTGATTTTGTTTTTACCACTGTTATTTGATATTATATCATCTCTAAAAGTTTGAACTAATTTGGCCATAGTTTGCTTCGCAACTTAATTTTTGCTAATTAAATTGCTTTCTTTATCAATAGTGATGTTGTTTAATGAAACCTAAGTTTCTTTATGTAGATTTTTGGGGTTAAGTTAGGTAATTATCTTGATCTGCTGAGGGATTATCTTGATCTGCTGCTTGATGCAGGCAGAGTCACTCCTGTACACCATGTATATTTATACAGTCGGTTTTTGTTGTTTGCAACTATACCGTGATGGAAAGTTGTTGCGAGCTAAATGTTTATAACTTAGTAAATTTCCATCTTACCATGATCATGACATGAACATCTCATGAAGCATGCACTCCTTTATCGTTAGTTTCCGAAGGGTCGATTGTCCGGACGAGGTTGCTCCAGAGAGTTCGGAGTGGTCCTGTTGATCCGGAATTCAGGAGTTCAGACTCTTTCATTCACGAAGGCAATCCCCGGTTCATTTACCATTTCCTTGGATTTACAATTACATTACTTTCGATAACCTAATGCATTAAATGATTATCAAATAAATGCTTTAAACTGTTGATGCATGATCCCTTGTATCGATCTATCATTCCTTGATACTCCTGCTTTATGCCAATGATAGAAAGGCTTAGCCTTGCTTTATGAAGCTTTGATAAATGTTTTTCGACACTTATCGTTTTGGAATGATCGAGAAAGAATAATGGTTAGAACCAACAGGCACATGCATCGACCCTTGGATCGATGTATGGTGACCGCGGATGTCAGTTTAGGGTTAACCGTTGTTCTCCTGCTAGATTGAGAAACTGTGCGGATACGTGGGTGTATGCCGAGTCTCTGAGTGATGAGTGATTGTCAACGGGTTTGATCGCAGGGTCTTTGGCTTGTGTTGTGCAGGTGCCGAGCACGGACAGTGATCGAGGGCAAGTGAAGGTCAAGTTGAGACGGGTCGTGCCGACGGACCGGGTGCGGTGAAGGATGGGCGTGCCGTGCGGCGGACGTGAGGCTTGGACTGAGGGACCAGAGTGCCTGAGGATCAGCTGTGGTGGCTGGCAGCCTGGGACAGCGACAAGTGAAGACTTGCGAGGCACGGTGTTGCTCGGGTCGAGGACCTGGGGACACGTGCGGTGGACGGGTGCACGGGCGGTGCATCCCCTCTACAGCTTCGGTTTGGTGGTAGAGCCAGGAAAAACCATCGGACGGTTTCCAGGTGGGCCTCAAAACCTGTGCTGGGGTTTCCGAGTTTGGCCACAAAACTCGGGCTGAGGACGGTTTCCAGGTTTGGGCCTCAAAACCTGGCGCTGCGGGTTTCTGAGTTTGGGCCACAAAACTCAGGCGATGGACTTGGAGGCTGGTTTCCCGGTTTGGGCCTCAAACCGGGGGATAGCTGGAAAAGGCTGGTTTCCCCGGTTTGGGCCACAAAACCGGGGGTGCAGAGCGAGGGCGGCACGTGGCGGCAATCGGAAGGTTGCGTGGAGGCAACGCGGACGAGTTGTGCGGGCGTGGCCGTCGTATACACCTACCACGAGTTGGTCCAGAATAACCCTAGGTTTAGCTGGTTCGCTCTGTAATTAGAATAGAGTGGGTAGAGTAGGATTGTACTTAGACTAGAATTAGATAAGTAGTCGGGGAACACCCTCCTCCCCTTATCTTAGTTAGTCATCTCAGTCATTTGCTCTTCTTTTCACATACGGTTTCCTGCTCTCCCCATCCCCTTGTAGCTAGCTGAGATCCGCAGAGAGACTTGCCTCTGTGTACTGTTGATTTGAGGAAGTGAGGCCGTAACCTCACCGTTGCAGTGCAGATCGATGACTTGATTCGTGTTTTGATTCGTGTTCTTCGCGTTCTTCATTTCTTCACGATTTTCCCGTCACTCGATCTCTCCTCCCCGTGCGTCTTTGCGAAATCCGTTTGAATCAACTTGTTCGTATTTGAAAGGAGATCATTTCCACCAAGGAATTCATCTATCTCCCTACGAGCAGTAGATCGGGACGATTTCGTTTTTGTGGCGCTTTTTCGTTCATCCACCTTCCTTTTTGATTTCCCGGTGATTTGGTTGATTTGAGCGGATGATTTCTTGGGGATAGTCTCCTAACTACCCCGTGATCATCTTCTCCAAGTTTGGGAACTTGGGATTGTGATTTGATTCGGTTTTGGAGGAGTTTGAGTAGGGCGTTTGAAATCGCCCTCTCTGGACATTGGCGGACAGTCCGCCGTCCAGGCGCGGACATTCCGCGCGTCGGGGCTGGTTCAACCAGCCCGGCCAGTCCCTGCTGTTCTTGGCTCGGGTCACCGGCGGACAGTCCGCCGTGCTAAAGCGCGGACAGTCCGGGACTGAGCAGTGGGACTCCAGCAACTATGTGGTTTTGCACTTTTGACCGGCGGACAGTCCGCCACCAGAGCGCGGACAGTCCGGCCTTGGGCGGACAGTCCGGGACTCCAGTCCGGACATACGGATCCTGCTGATAGCTCCGGTTTAGTGCGTTTGCTCTCCCGGCTTGTTCGCTTGGTTTTCGGACTTCTCGTTTGGCCCTGTAGTAACCAAGGAACCTCTCTAGGTATCTTTGCTACTTGTTAGCATAGGTATTTAGGAGTTTTCTCGACGTAGCCGTCTATCTACGTCCGAGACTTGGTTTTTGGGGTTGTATGTGAGCCGGAACTTCTGGAGTTTGGTTTGCTTCTTCTTGGTGCTCGCGCTGTGATCTTAGGGATCATCCACCCTCTTCCAAGGTCGTGGCATCACGTTTCGGTCGCCATTTCTCGGGGTTAATTTTGGGACATTTTGCCAAAGTTTCTGAGAAGAATTTTGAGCTCCCATTCACCCCCCCTCTGGGCGCCTTGCTAGTGCTTTCTCGTTCCTTCAATTGGTATCGAAGCGGTTAAGGATCTTCCACCTTAGCCGGTTCCTAATCCACAGAAGGCGACATGGATCGCGGCGTGGGCAAACCGCCATTCTTTGATGGGACGAACTATGCGTATTGGAATACGCATGTCGGCCTATCTTCAGAGGGCTCTTCTGTTTGGAGATTTGCAACAGGGACGATTACTTGTCTTGGCTGCTCGTGTCACTCAGCTCAGATCGATGAGCACGAGGCCAATAGCCGGCACGTAACGCCTTGTTCTCCTGTTTTGGCATGGGTGAGTTTGATCGCGTTTCTCACCTCTCTACGGCTCGGAGATTTGGGCCACCCTCATTGCTTTCATGAGGGCACCTCTCAAGTCAAAACCCGCTCTACAGTCGTTCAAGAGAGAGTATGAGAACTTTCGACATCTGCCTGGCGAGAGCATAGAAAGTTTATTCGCTCGCTTTCAGGTGATTGTCAACAGGATGAGGGCTAACAAGAGCAGTTGCCTTTCGACAATCATGAGAGAGCTCTGAACTTTTGCACACTCTTGATCGGTCGGTGTGGGATTCCAGGTTTAGGCGATCATCGAATCGCCTAACTATGAGACCCTCACGTGCGATGAGCTCTTGTAAGCTCATCCAGTGAGATTGATGCCATGGCAGGGCTTCTTATGAGAATCCTTCTGGCCCGACTATGGCTTTGGTTTCTGGTTCTTCCGCTACCCCTCTGCTGGCTTTGCGCTTTCATCTCTCTCTTTTCTTCACAGAGGACCAGCTGGAGTGTTTGGGGGACGAGAGTTGGCTTTGCTTGCCAACCGGTTCACGCGGTTCCACAACAACCGCATGAACCGTCGCCGCGGAGGAGGACGCTCAGGATGCTATGAGTGCGGCGATCCCGACCACTTCATCGCCAACTTCCCAAGAAGAACAACATTCTGGAAGGGCGATCATGGGCACAAGTACGACTCCAAGCGCAAGGAGAAGCACGTCCCCCCAAGGCGCAAGAAGAGGGCGGCTTCGACAAAGAGTACATCAAGAAGAAGTACTTGAAGAAGGCCCAGGCTGAGCAGCGTGCGTTCTTCGCCACGCTCAGCGACTTCGACGGCTCGGATGACGACTCCGCTTCTCAAGCGACGACGAGTCCGAGAAGATAAAGAAGATCGAGGACAAGCTCAACGGTCTCTGCTTCTTCGCCGACGACGACGGCTTCTGCACCATGGCGCTTGGTGATGAGGTCGACGCAAGCTGAGCACACCCCTCGAACGACGACGACGACGACGACACCTCCCAGGTATCTCTCACTTACGACGACCTTTTCCGCTGAGGTTGAGAAACTTACTGCTTCGCCTCCATAGCAATAAACTGCTTAGGCGTGCTGCTAGAGAGCGCAAGGAGTTAGGCAGAAGTGGGAGGACACGGTGAAGGAGCTTGAGTTCGCTCGTCCACCGTGGTTGTGTCGGAGGAGAGTGAGTGTGAGTCGTGCACCAAGCACATGACTGATCTTCTCACTTTGAGGAGCAAGTATGCTGCTTTGGTTGGAGAGGTGGATGAGCTCCGTGCTAGGCCGCAGCTGTTGGGTGCATGCAAGACTTGTCCTGTCTTGCAATCCGAGTTGGCAGAGAAGAATGCCAGATTGAGTCTTTAGAGAAGGCCAACTCGAGTAGCACTTGTGTCACGAGGTGTGCTTTGTGTGAGGGCTTGAATGGAGATTGCCAATGTGAAGCATGGCAAGATGCAAACCGAGGAGGAAAACACATACCTTCAGACCATCTTGTCATGGGTCTCTTGTAGTGAGCCGCAGCTCGGGATGACGATCTCCCAATTCAAGCGAGCTGCTGGAGGTCCTGGTGTAGGTTTTGCTCCGGTGTTGATCTTTCTGCTTTTGGGAAGATTGGAGAGTCGAGTGGTCTGAACTCGAGTGAGAAGCCCAACTCCACCACTACTCCCAAACTTACCAAGCTTCCACCCAAAGAGCCTGCAATCCTACCACCAAGGATGGGGTGTTTGAGGACCCCCGAGAGCTCCACCCAAGAACCAAGTGTGACACCCCAGCCCCACCACCTCAAGAACAAGCTTGACACAATGCCACCCATTCAGGAGGAGTGCTTGCCACAGAAGGCAAAGTGATCCACACCCACAGCCATGAGTACCAACAACCCCCTTTGCGTGCGGTGAGGTTCATTGTGATTTCTGTGGGAGAGATGGGCACTTGAGCGAGTTCTGTTTTCGGTGCAAGAGAGAGGCGCCGTGCTCGGGAGATGGACAACATGGCATGTACCATCCCCTTCCATGGTGTGCATGTCCGAATGTCCAAGGAGAGATGCTAGGCCCCAGAGGTCAACTCCCAGGCCTAGGGAAGGAGAGCTCCGAGGAGAGATGCTAGGCCTAGAGGCGCAGTGCCTCAAGTTGCTAGGCCTAGGCCTCGTAGAGAGCGTGCCCGACGGGGTCCTTGTTTTGCAGGCTACAGACCCCGTGGCGGAGGCTTTGGTGAGCCTTTCCCCCCACCGCGTTTGGAGTATCGTGGTGAGCGCTTCTTTCCCCAGCGGACCACGTTTTCCTGTGCGTGGTGATCGCTATCCTCGTAGACAGTCTAGGAATGGTTTTTACACTGACCGTTCTTTTGAGCAGCCGGCCCAACACTGGTATTCTTCCTACTTCACTAACCCCAGTGTTGGACCGTATGCTCACCCTATGTCTTTTTATTGATGTAGGTAAAACGGTTTGGAGGACATTTGGTTGGTGGATTCCGGTTGCTCGAGGCACATGACCGGAAACGCCAAGTGGTTCTCCAGCCTTAGCCCGTTGCCGGAAAGGAGTACATAACCTTCGGCGACAATAGCAAAGGTAAGGTATTGTCTCGCGGGTCGGTGCGAGTTAATGAGCACTTTGTGTTGCGCGATGTTGCTCTTGTTTCTAACTTGCATTTTAACCTTCTTTCTGTTTCGCAACTTTTTGATGATGACTATGAGATTCGTTTTCAACCGAATCTCAGTCGTATTTTGGATCCTCAGGGCAATCTTGTGTGTTTGATTTCGCCCTTTGGAAAAGTCTTTCGTGCGAATTTCTCGGAGTCTTTTGGCACTTCTCGTTGTCTTGTGGCTGGACCTTCCTCCTCCGATCTTTGGAAGTGGCATAGGAGACTTGGACATTTGAGCTTCGACTTGCTTGCAAGGCTTAGTTCACTTGGACTAATCCGAGGATTGCCCAAGTTGCATATGGAGAAGGATCTTGTTTGCCACTCTGTAGACACGAAGATGGTGCTGCTCCCCACCATCCAGTGACTCAGGTCATGACCAAGCGCCCTGGAGAGCTTTGCACATGGACCTTGTTGGTCCGGCTCGGTGAGCTCGTTGGGGGAAGTGGTATGTGCTTGTTTGTTGTTGATGACTTTTCGAGATATTCGTGGGTCTCTTTTTTAGCTGAGAAGACCGAGACTTTCTCCTTTGTTCGCAATCTGATTTTGCGTCTTCAGAACGAGTTTCCTTTGAACTCGATGCGAGCAATTAGGAGTGATAATGGTTCCGAATTCAAAAATTCGGATTTTGAGAAGTTTTGTAACTCTTTGGGTTTGGAGCATCAGTTTTCTTCCCCTTACACACCACCCCAAAATGGGTGTTGTAGAGAGGAAATCGGACCCTTGTTGAGATGGCCAGGACGATGCTCGATGAGCATAGGACTCCTAGGCGATATTGGGCCGAAGCTATGACACTGCGTGCTATATTTCCAATCGCATTTTTCTGAGAGCGTTCTTGAAAAGATTCTTATGAGTTGCGTTTTGGTAGACAGCCCAAGTGAGTTATTTTAGAGTCTTCGGTTGCCATTGTTTTATATTGAAGAAAGGCAACCTGGACAAATTTGAGTCTCGTTCTTCTGACGGTGTATTTTTGGGTTATGGCACCACACTCGCGCATATCGTGTACTTAACCTTGATACTACCGAGTCATGAGACATCAGATGTCACCTTCGACGAGACTCTCGTTTGTCCTTCTTCTCGTTTTGAGCGTGCAGGTGATCATGAGGTTGGTGAGCCTCTTTTTGATGACGAGGACGAGGGTGCTGAAGGTATGGATGATCCAGCACCCCCTCCACCTGCCGTGCCGCAAAGAGCGGCTTCTACGACGACTCACGGCCCCGACACCTCTTCCTCCTGGGGGCCGTGGGATCCGCCACCCCGAGCGGTACCATTTGTACCCGGGGAGGCACCAGCTGCTGTTGAGGGGAGGCTACTTCAGCTCGGGAGGCGCCACGACACATTCAGCGCCAGCACCCGCCTCAGCAGATGATCGGCAGCATCGACGAACGGTTACTCGGTCCAGTCACAGCACATCTCTCACTTCGCTCATTCTGCTTTTGTTGCTAATTTTGAGCCCCGAGATGTTGGACACGCTTTGACGGATCCGATTGGGTCAATGCCATGCATGAGGAGTTAGAAAACTTTGAGAGAAATCGGGTTTGGGTTCTAGTTCCTCCTCCTCCTAACTGTAATCCTATTGGGACAAAATGGGTTTTCAAAAATAAACAAGGAGAGGACGGCCACATTGTGAGGAACAAAGCGCGTCTTGTGGCCAAGGGTTATAGTCAGAAGGAGGGGATAGACTTTGAGGAGACTTTTGCTCCTGTAGCTCGTTTGGAGGCTATTAGGATACTCTTGGCTTTTGCTGCATCCAAAGGTTTTAAACTCTTTCAAATGGATGTCAAGAGTGCCTTCTTAAACGGCTACATAGAAGAAGAAGTGTATGTTGAGCAACCCCCCGGTTTTTGAAAATCCCAAGTTTCCAAACCATGTTTTTTAAACTTCACAAAGCTTTATATGGTTTGAAACAAGCCCCTAGAGCCTGGTATGATAGATTGAAAACTTTTTTGCTTGCTAAGGTTTTAAAATGGGATGTGTAGATAAAACGCTCTTTCTCCTCAGGCAAGGCAAAGACACTCTCTTGGTCCAGATTTACGTGGATGATATCATTTTCGTGGTGGCTTCTCACGCTTTGGTTGCCAAGTTTGCAGATATTATGAGCAGGAGTTCGAGATGAGCATGATGGCGAGCTGACATTCTTTCTCGGTTTGCAAATTAAGCAATCCCGAGAGGGGACGTTTTTGTGCACCAGGGCAAGTACACCAAGGACTTGCTGAAGCGGTTCGATATGGGTGAGGCCAAGCCTCTTCCAACACCCATGTCGACGACGACTGCCCTGGATGCGGATGTGGAGGAGAAGCAGTGGACCAGAAGGAGTACCGAAGCATGATCGGGTCGCTCCTCTACCTGACGGCGACACGCCCGGACATCCAGTTCGCGGTGTGTCTGTGTGCGCGCTTTCAGGCGTCGCCGCGCACCTCTCACCGTCAGGCGGTGAAGCGGATTTTCAGGTACCTTCGTTTCTCACCTGAGTTCGGGATTTGGTATTCTGCTTCCTCCACCCTCTCCCTTTGCGGTTATTCGGATGCCGATTTTGCTGGTTGCCGTATTGAGCGCAAGTCCACTTCTGGGACTTGCCAGTTTATTGGTTCTTCTCTTGTTTCGTGGTCTTCTCGCAAGCAGTCTAGTGTCGCTCAGTCCACTACAGAGGCTGAATATGTTGCTGCGGCTAGCTGCTGTTCCCAGTTGCTTTGGATGATGCCACTTTGCGTGATTTTGGTCTGAGCTTTACTCGTGTTCCTTTGCTTTGTGACAGCACGAGCCATTAGCGTTGCTAAGAACCCCGTGCTTCACTCGAAGACCAAACACATTGATGTGCGCTTTCATTTCTTGCGAGACCACCAGGAGAAGGGTGATATCGACCTTCGCCATGTCGAATCCTCATCATCAACTGGCTGATATTTTCACCAAGCCTTTAGACGAATCAACCTTTATCGGTTGAGGGGTGAGCTTGGTGTGTGTTTCCCCTTTTAGATGGGGAAACATTTTGGATCTTGTATAGTAGACTGACTTTCTTTCGTTTGTCTTTCTTTTCTCTTGCATTTTAGCATACGCATTTACATTCTGAGCAGCTTCATGTCTATATCACTAGAATGCTAACTATGCTCTATGTAGTATGCTCACATGCTTATGTTGATGCTAGTAGCTTATGCTCTTTCTGATCACTAGTACATGTTGTGGGCTGAGCTATTTTTGAAATGGTGAATTTGCTTAATAACTTAAAATCTGAAATGTTCACCATTGAGATATGCAACTAGCATGGTAGGATGTGTTGAGTTCATCGTGCTTTTCATATATGCTAGGTTGCTATGTCTCTAGTTCTGAGTCATTCACTTGCTTGGTCTGTTCATATCTTGCTTAAAATTTGAACCAAGTCTTAGTGAATTGAAGATCGAGATGGGACTGCTTGTCAACACATCACGGTATCGAGACAGTTTCTCATTGCACTTTGAGTTAAACTTGAGCCGTGTAGTGTATGACCGAAACCGCAGCTTTAAGCTTCTGATTGCTTCGGCATAGGCTTCGCTCGATTGTGAAAAGTTAGGCAATGACAAGCTTTCACCTCTCGCAATCACATGCTAATAATTGAACTTGTGAAATTTTCACCGCGTTGTAACTCCGATATTAATTTGAAATCACAAGTGTATGTTTCATTCCTATGCATGATGATTGAACTTTGCTAGGGGTAGTTCACCTTGTATACATGTTTAGCACTCGTTTGGATTCCTGTCTATACATGTGTAGTGCTATTTTGATGGTGACTCCCTTTTTGGCTAAAAAACTGCTCACATGCTCATATGTTCATATTTCGTATGTGTGATCAGTTTGAGCCCTTTGCTATTTGAGTGCCTAGTTGAGTCATTGGAGTTCTACTGTTTAGAGCATCTTTACACTCTGTGATATATGCCTGAAGCTACTAACTTGCATTTCTGACTTCATATGCATGTTGGAAGGGGGAGTTTCTTGCCTGATGCCTTTCTTGATAAGTGCATTTCAACTAAGGGGGAGATTTTTGCAAATCATATACTCCTGGATGTTCAACTAAGGGGAGTTTTTCCTAGTTGCTTGCACTTGTCGAGGGGGGAGTTTGCTAGTTGTGTTGAGCCTTTGCCTCTATCTTGAGGGACTAACCAACATTTTTCAGGGTTTTTCGATTGATTGGTTCTCTTTTGGTTTGGAGTCATTCCAATTGGTTCGGAGCATGTTTGGCCGAAAGGCATTGGTTTTGAGCTTTCTGTGCTAGTTGTGTTGAGCTTTGTGCCTCTATCTTGAGGGACTAGCATTTCGCTTCGATTTTCATTCGGCTTCAATTGGTTTTGAGCTCTTTTCTCTGGAGTTTCAATTGGTATCTGCTAGCGGTGTTGAGCCTGTTCTACCTCTTCTTGAGGGCTAGCTTTGCTTTGCTTGGTTGCGTCGAGCCGTTGCCCATGTCTTTGGGGACCAAGTTCTTTGCTCTTTCCACTTGACCTTCTTCGGCTTTGCTAGGCTTTTGGGTCATTTGGTCGAGTTCTCTCTCCTTCTTCCTTCTTCTTCTTTTCATTATGATTTGTGTGAGTAGTTGACAATGCACTCATCAAGGGGAGATTGCGGATACATGGGTGTATGCCGAGTCTCTGAGTGATGAGTGATTGTCAACGGGTTTGATCGCAGGGTCTTTGGCTTGTGTTGTGCAGGTGCCGAGCATGGAGACAGTGATCGAGGGCAAGGTGAAGGTCAAGTTGAGATGGGTCGTGCCGACGGACCGGTGCGGTGAAGGATGGGCGTGCCGTGCGGCGGACGTGCCATGCCGATGAACCGAGCGGTGAAGGGCGGACGTGAGGCTTGGACTGAGGGACCAGAGTGCCTGAGGATCAGCTGTGGTGGCTGGCAGCCTGGGACAGCGACAAGTGAAGACTTGCGGGGCACGGTGTTGCTCGGGTCGAGGACCTGGGGACACGTGTCGGTGGACGGGGTGCACGGGCGGTGCATCCCCTCTACAATCGGTTTGGTGGTAGAGCCAGGGAAAAACCATCGGGGGACGGTTTCCAGGTTTGGGCCTCAAAACCTGGGTGCTGAGGGTTCCGAGTTTGGCCACAAAACTCGGGCTGAGGACGGTTCCAGGTTTGGGCCTCAAAACCTGGGCGCTGCGGGTTTCTGAGTTTGGGCCACAAAACTCAGGCGATGGACTTGGAGGCTGGTTTCCGGTTTGGGCCTCAAAACCGGGGGATAGCTGGAAAAGGCTGGTTTCCCGGTTTGGGCCACCAAACCGGGGGTGCAGAGCGAGGGCGGCACGTGGCGGCAATCGGAAGGTTGCGTGGAGGCAACGCGGACGAGTTGTGCGGGCGTGGCCGTCGGATACACCTACCACCGAGTTGGTCCAGAATAACCCTAGGGTTTAGCTGGTTCGCTCTGTAATTAGAATAGAGAGGGGTAGAGTAGGAATTGTACTTAGACTAGAATTAGGATAAGTAGTCGGGGAGACACCCTCCTCCCCTTATCTCAGTTAGTCATCTCAGTCATTTGCTCTTTCGCACTTAGGGTTTCCTGCTCTCCCATCCCCTGCTGTAGCTAGCTGAGATCCGCAGAGAGAGACTTGCCTCTGTGTACTGTTGATTTGAGGAAGTGAGGCCGTAACCTCACCGTTGCAGTGCAGATCGATGACTTGATTCGTGTTCTTCGCGTTCTTCGTTTCTTCACGATTTTCTCGTCACTCGATCTCTCTCTCTCCCGTGCGTCTTTGCGAAATCCGTTTGAATCAACTTGTTCGTATTTGAAAGGAGATCATTTCCATCGAAGGAATTCATCTATCTCCCTACGCGCAAGTAGATCAGGACGATTTTGTTTTTGTGGCGCTTTTTCGTTCATCCACCTTCCCTTTTTGATTTCCCGGTGATTTGGTTGATTTGAGCGGATGATTTCTTGGGGATAGTCTCCTAACTACCCCGTGATCATCTTCTCCAAGTTTGGGAACTTGGGATTGGGATTTTGATTTTGATTCGATTTGGGAGGAGTTTGGAGTAGGGCGTTTGAAATCGCCCTCTCTGGACATTGGAGGACAGTCCGCCGTCCCAGGCGCGGACAATCCGCGCGTCGGGGCTGGTTCAGACCAGCCGCGGCCAGTCCTTGCTGTTCTTGGCTCGGGTCACCGGCGGACAGTCCGCCGTGCTAAAGCGCGGACAGTCCGGGACCGAGCAGTAGGACTCCAGCAGCTGTGTGGTTTTGCACTTTTGACCGGCGGACAGTCCGCCACCAGAGCACGGACAGTCCGGCCTTGGGCGGACAGTCCGGTACTCCAGGTCCGGACAGTCCGGGATCCTGCTGATTGCTCCGGTTTAGTGCGTTTGCTCTCCCGGCTTGTTCGCTTGGTTTTCGGACTTCTCGTTTGCCCTGTAGTAGTAGACCAAGGAACCTCTCTAGGTATCTTTGCTACTTGTTAGCATAGGTATTTAGGAGTTTCTCGACGTAGCCGTCTATCTACGTCCGGGACTTGGTTTTTGGGGTTGTATTCGAGCCGGAACTTCTGGAGTTTGGTTTGCTTCTTCTTGGTTCTTGCTGCTCGCTGTGATTTAGGGATCATCCACCCTCTTCCAAGGGTCGTGAGCATCACGGTTTCGGTCGCCATTTCTCGGGGTTGATTTTGGGACATTTGGCCAAAGTTTTTGAGAATAATTTTGAGCTCCCATTCACCCCCCCCCCCTCTGGTCGCCTTGCTAGTGCTTTCTCGGTCCTTCAAACTGTGAAGTACCGATCATATGCTACGGTAAGCCCTACCTTGGTGGTTCTTAAATGAGAACGGCTAATCGCGCACTGGGAGTGGAGAGATGGCGAGTGTACTAGCTACCCTCGTGGGTTAAAGTCCCGGATTAGAGGTGTACAAGTACTCTCGGGTGGCGCGGACCCGGTCTTGTTTGGAGGATCCAAGGATGGGTTGGTATATGTGTGATCACGGGTCTACATATATCGTATGATCTTGGAAAACTCCCAGATCTGGTTGAATCGGTTCGAATCGTCGTGCTCTCGGTTGAGGGAGACTCAATCTTCTGACCCGCACCGTAGAATGAAAACGAAACTGGTTTTAGAAAGAATGATAATGATCTTTCATTAATGTTCACTTTCAATTCTTACTATGTACTTAAATGATTAAGTAAAATTGGATCTAGGATTACTCTAGTAAGCTTTTATGCAAATGAAAGTACTGTTGAGCCATCCCAAGCCAGCATATCTGTTCCTTCTCTTCTCGTGTCGGGTAAGCCTTGTTGAGTACCTTTGTACTCAGGGTTTGTTAATCCCCTATTGCAGGTGACGTTCACAAGCAGCTTGCTTTGAGGCTTGTTGCGTGACTGTCATTGAGGAGGACGTGTCTGGGGAGGAGTAATGCAACCCTTAGGCGGGGTTGTTTGTGTGATATACAGTTTTAGTAATGTTGTTTCCACTACTTAGGGTAAGGTTTGAAACTCTGGTTTGTAATAATAAAGTAAGTTTGAACAACTGGTTTGTAAAACTTATGGTGTAATACTTCCGCGCTTTTATCTCTGATGTATAATTTTTGTGAAATGTTGTAATACTGCATTGACTCTTGCAATGATCCTGGGAAGTGTAAGGAAACGTGGATGAGTCGGGTTACCCGATGACACGTGGTGGGTCTTTTGGATTATCGGGCACAGTGTATGACTGTCTGAGGTCTGTTGGACAAGGACGGGTACACGTGGGCCCTAATAATTCAGGAGGTTCCGTCACACAAACTCAGAAACCCGCAAGCCCAGGTTTTGAGGCCCAAACCTGGAAACCGTCCACCCCGAGTTTTGAGGCCCAAACTCGGAAACTGTCGATGGTAGCTTTTTGAGGCTCAGCTACCGAACCCGCACCGAAGACGGGATGTGGTTCGCACACCCCGACCACCGGCACCGATGTCGATGCATGTCCAGCCTCCACGCCGGGCACAACGCCTTCGCCATCCTCATTGACTTGGCCGACGGCACTTGCGCCGCACGCAAGCCCGTGTCCAACCTCCGCCAAGTGGCACGACTCCACGTCTTCCTCCCGACTCGGCCGATGCACCGCACATCCCCATGTGCTCTCGCTCGCCGATGCCACGTGCCAGCTACCACAGCTGGTCCTCTTACCCTCTGGTCCGTTAGTCCAAGCCTCACGTCCGCCCTTCACCGCTCTGGGTACATCGGCATGGCACGTCCACCGCACGGCACACCCATCCTTCACCGCTCCTGGTCCGTCGGCACGACACGTCTCTACTTGACCTTCACCACGCCATTGACCACTGTATCCGAGCTCCACACCTGCACATCAACACAGCCAAGAGACACATGTCGCACAACACACAACAACCAACATAGAAACACCACACAACTCAACGCCACCGGTTAGTCATAAACAATAAGCGCATAGCTAGATATAGACTCAACCGGGTAAAAGCCTCAAACCTTCCTCATCAAAGTCAATCATTCATCATATGTGTTCTCATATTCTTCGACTCTCATCCCCTCCTTGACTTGACTCATACACCACTCTAGCCTTCCTTTGGGATCAAATAAATCGACACCTGGTACTCCCAGGGAAGTGCTACTACGATAGTTCTGTGCGCTTGCAGAATCTCCTCTAGGTAGATTGCAATCTCTCTAGCTAGCTCCTACTAGTTTTGGGATTGACAACCACATTTGACATTAGTAGATAGCTGCTTTAGCTTCACTCCTTTAGGTATAGTGACTGGACTTGCTACAAGCATTTCTGGCGCCGTTGCCAGGGGTAGATTCCATAGTCTACTCCTAGTCACGACGTTGGCAAGTGTCAACAAGCATTTCTGGGCCGTTACCGAGGATAGTTGCCTAGCTCTATCTTAGTGAAGTTAAGAACTACCAACAAGCATTTCTGGCGCCGTTGCCGGGGAAGGCATCGGTGTATCCTTCGAGTCCTTGTCGAATTTATCTTCGCTTAAGCTCCGCTTAGCGAATCCTCTTTACCCATTCTTTCTTTCCTTAGTCCTTCTTATCTTTTTCCTTCATCTTCTTCAACTTCTTTCTTTCTTATCTCGTTCTACCTTCACGATGGCCAACAAGACCATTCGTGAGTTTTCTGCTCCTTCTGCCGCCAATGTAGCGACAGGACCAGACGTGATCGATGCCAACCTCAATTTTGAGTTGAAACCGGCTCTGATCACGATGGTCCAAGCTAGCCCGTTCTGTGGCAAAGCTCATGAGGATGACAATGCTCACCTCCAACAATTTTTGGAGATTTGCGGCACCTTCTTCACCATTAAGGGGATAACCAAGAAGCATCCGTCTTCGTCTCTTTCCCTTTCTCTCCTAGGAAAAGCGAAGGCATGGTTCTATACCGATCGCAACGCTGTAGACACATGAGACAAGTGTTCCAATGCTTTCTCGCCAAATTCTTTCCGATGGGCAAGACGAACGCTCTTCACAACAAAATCTCTAGCTTTACGCAACAAGCCGAGGAATCTATTCCCGAGGCTTGGGGGAGAGAATGAGAGTACGTCGCTGCTTGTCCGCACCATGGTATGGAGGACTGGCTATTGATCCAAAACTTTTACCATGGCCTAACCCCACTCTCTAGAAGCCATTTGGATGCCGCCGCCGGGGGTGCATTCTTTTCTCTGAATATTGCAGATGCTAAGGCTCTCATAGAGAAGATGGTGTCGAACCAATGATGGAATGACGAGAGACTGCAGCCCGTAAGCGAGGTATGCATTCCTTAAGGAGGCCGACATGATCGTGGCCAAGATGGACCTGCTGGCAAAGAAGCTGGACAGCTGTGAGAAGATGAACCAACAAGAGAGTGTCCAATCTCTGGAATCCTACATGACTTGTGAAGTCTGTGGAGAAATCGGACATTCTGGGAACCACTGCCCCGAGTACATGAAGATTTGAACTTCATCAACACACAACAACAACAACGGTTTCCCCAACAAATCAAGGATGGAATCAGCACTCCAACTCTCAAGGTAATAATTCATTCCCTCGCTCTAATTTCCAAAGTACTCATAATTTCTCGTTCTTAAAGAATCTAGTCTACTCTCAAGGTAGAACTACTAAATTTTTGAATAAGAAATTAATTCAAATGCTAAAATGCTTGAGAACATAAATGCTAAATCTTAAGTTGGATTTAGATAACCTTAGTGATCCCCTCTATGCTTTTAGCTTCTCCGTCCTTATTAGCTACTTAGGGGTTATTTTCTTTGTGACTTAACACTATCCGTTCCTTTGGGTTCGATATTAAAACTGGGTTACTCCGGTGAAGTGCTACATCGGTAGATTTTATCTGTGCGCTTGCGGATAAAGTATAGTGTGCGTTAATTTATACCAACAGTTGCAAATCAAGCAATCCCGAGAAGGGACGTTTGTGCACTAGGGCAAGTACACCAAGGACATATTGAAGAAGTTCGATATGGGAGAGGCCAAGCCTCTTCCAACACCCATGTCGACCACGATGGCCCTGGATGCGGACAAGGATGGAGAATCTATGGACCAGAAGGAGTACCGAAGTATGATCGGGTCGCTGTTGTACCTGACCGCGACACGCCCGAACATTCAGTTCGCGGTGTGCCTTTGCGCGCGATTTCAGTTGTCGCCGCGCACCTCTCACCGTTAGGCGGTCAAGCGCATTATGAGGTACTTATGCTTCACACCAGAGTTTGGGATTTGGTATTCTGCTTCTTCTACCCTCTCCCTTTGTGGTTACTCGGATGCTGATTTTGCTGGTTGCCGACTTGAGCGCAAGTCCACTTCTGGGACTTTTCAGTTTTTGGGTTCTTCCCTTGTATCTTGGTCTTCTCGCAAGCAGTCTAGTGTCACTCAGTCTACCACAGAGGCTGAATATGTTGCTGTGTCTAGCTGCTGTTCCCAGTTGTTGTGGATGATGGCCACTTTGCGTGATTTTGGTCTGAGCTTTTCTCGAGTTCCATTGCTTTGTGACAGCACGAGTGCGATTAGCGTTACTAAGAACCCCGTGCTGCATTCTAAGACCAAACACATTGATGTGCGCTTTCATTTCTTGTGAGGCCACTATGAGAAGGGTGATATCGACCTTCACCGTGTCGATACTCATCTTCATTTGGCAGATATTTCACCAAGCCTTTGGACCAATCAACCTTCGCTAGGTTGAGGAGTGAGCTTGGTGTGTTTTTTCCCTTTTAGATGAGGGAAACATTTTGGTTCTTGTATCATAGTCTGACTTCTTTTATCTTGTTTTTGTTTAGTTTTTGCAGTTCATCATATTTGCATCTTTATCTTTTCGAGCTTCATGTCTATAATCTGTAGAATGAATCTATGCTCTGATTAGTGTATGCTCCGATGATACATGATGATGTGTAACTTATGCTCTTTTTGATCACTGATAGATGTGTGAGCTGAGCTACTTTTAGAACTGTGAATATGCTTAATTCAACATAAAATTTGAAACATGTTCACCATTGAGATTGGCAACTAGCATCTGTAGAATGTGTTGATGTCACTTGTGCTTTCATATATGCTAGGATGCCATGTCTCTAGTTCTGAGTTTTTCACATGCTTGGTATGTTCATTTCTGTAAAATTTGAACCAAGTCTAAGTGACTTGAAAAGATCGAGTTGGGATCACTTGACATCACATCACGGTATCGAGACTGTTTCTCATTGCACATTGATTTAAACTTGAGCCGTGTAGTGTAATACCGAAACCATTGCTTCAAGCTTCTGATTGCTTATGCATACGCTTAGCTCGGTTGAAAAGTTAGGCAATGTCAAGTTTTCAACCTCTCGCAATCACATGCGGAAAATTCAAACTTGTGTAATCACCACTCCGATAAAATTGGAAAACAAAAGACTATGTTTCATTCTATAGCATGATGATTGAACTTTGCTAGGGGTAGTTCACCTTGTATTCATGATTAGCACTTTGTGTAACTTCCTGATCTATACATGTTGGTCCTATTTTGATGGTGAAACCCTTTCTGAATGCCTTAAACTGCTCACTTTGCTCATATGTTCATATTTGTATTCTGTGATCAGTTTGAGCCTTTGCTGGCATTGTGCTTGTTTGTTGAGTAGTTGGATCAGCACTTATTAGAGCATCTATTCACTCTATGGAATATATACCTGAAGCTACTAACTTGCATTTGTGACTCATATGCATTTTGCCTTGCTGTGTGCATTTTCAACTAAGGGGGAGAAATCTTGACAAATCATGTCCCTAAGTTGTATGCACTATTGAAGGGGGAGTTTGCTCGGTTTCTGCTTTGACGGGTTGTTCAATTGGTTTGGAGCGACTTTCAACCTATATGTTTTTTCAATTGGTTCGAAGCAGTTTTTCAATGGGTTTGGAGGCGATTCTGCTAGTTGTGTTGAGCCTTTCTGGAGGGACTAGCCTGTCTTTGTCTCTTTTGCTCCGACTACCTTCTTGCTAGTGGTGTTGAACCTGTTCTATGTCTTCTTGAGGGCTAGCCTTGCTTTGCTTGTTGCGTCGAGCCGTTGCCCATGTCTTTAGGAACCAAGTTGTCTCGTTCACTCCATTCGACTTTTCCTAGCTTTGCTTCGCTTCTAGTCGATTGATTGAGTTCGCTTCTTTCTTCTTCCTTCATATGATTTGTGTTGGTAGTTGACAATGCCCTCACCAGGGGGAGATTGCGGATACATGGGTGTATGCCGGATCTTGAGATGATGAGTGATTGTCAACTGGGATGATGCGCATGTTCTTTAGCTTGTGTTGTGCAGGTTGTTGAGCTCGGATACGGTGATCAAAGGCAAGGTGAAGGTCAAGTAGAGACGTGTCATGCCAATGGACCCGGAGCGGTGAAGGGCGAACGTGAGTCTTGTATTGACGGACCTGTGGCCTGAGGATCAGTCGTGGTGGCTGACAGCCTGGGACAGCGACAAGTGAAGACTTGCATGTGGACAGGGTGCACGGGCGGTGCATCCCCTCTACGGCTCGGTTTGGTGGTTGAGCCACAGAAAAACCACCGAGTGGACATTTCCAGGTTTGGGCCTCAAAACCTAGGTGCGGCCGGTTTCCGAGTTTGGGCCACAAAACTCGGGCTGAGGATGGTTGCCAAGTTTGGGCCTCAAAACCTGGGTGCTGGCGGGTTTCTGAGTTTGGGCCACAAAACTCAGGCGACGGACAATAGGTTTCCTGGTTTAGGCCTCAAAACCGGGGATGGCCCAGGTTTCCCGGTTTCACCTCAAAACCGGGGGGGAGGTCCGTGAAAAGGACGAGCAGAACGGTGGCGGCACGTGGCGGCAATCGGTGAGGTCGCGTCAAGGCGAAGCTACCAGTTGTGCGGGCGTGGCCGTCGTCACCATCAACTTCGAGTTCGTCAGGAATACCCTTAGGATTAGCCTGCTCGCATCATTAGCAGTAGGGGTAGAAGGGGAATAATTGTATTAGGCTATATAAGGAGAGGCAACCCCTCCCTCCAGATTATCTTAGCCATTGCTATTTTCATTCTAGGGTTTCCTGCTCTCCCCTCTCTGCTATAGCTACTGAGATCTGCAGAGATGGTTTAATCATACCTCTGTGTATTTGCTTTTTGAGGAAACGAGACCGTAATCTCGTTGTCTCCTCGTGTGGAGAAGTTTCGGCTGGAAATCAAGATCGATTCACGTTTTGAGTTGTGTTCTTCGTGTTTTGCTTTTTGTTCTCTCGGTGATTTGCTTCGTTCTCCAATCTGAGGAATGATTTTTGATTCCGTTTGAACTGAGTTGTTCTAGATCGTGAGGCGCATCTTTCCACCGAAGGAATTCACCTCTAATCTCACGAGCTAGTAGATTGATTGATTTTCATTTCAAATCGGTTTTTGTCTCCCTTGCCCGAAATTCTTCCGATTCACCAATTTGGAGTTAGGTTCGAGCCATGATCTCTTAGGGGTAGCTCACTAACCTCCTTGGAACTCCTCATACCAAGTCTCAGCCTTAGAGCTTTTCATTCGGAGTAGATTGGGTTGAATCCGTGGAAGAACAGTGCAGTTTCGGGGGCATCGAACGCTGGACTCGTCACATCGGACGCTCAGGTGCCATGTGTCAAAGAACAACGTTTTTGAAGGAGCATCGGACGCTGACCATCGGACGCTCCATTGCCATCGGATGCGTCCGGGGGTTGAGCATCGGACGCTGAACTGTCACTGTACCCAGCGTCTGATGGCTATGCAGTAAGGTTCCAGATTGGGTCATTTTGCGTCGGATGCGTCCGGTGCTTCTACATCGGACGCTGGCCAGCGTCTGATGTAGTGAGTTTTGCACTGTTTCGTACGGAGTTTGCTCGTTCGACTTCGGATTAGATTTTGGGTTTTTGCATTGGATTTCCGACTTTGTGCTATACAGAAATCAGGCCTCTCGCTCTGCAAAATAGCCTGAATGAGAAGGTTTTTGTGGTGTCTCGTTGTGTTCCTAGGGAACATCCACTCATTCTCTTGGGTCGTGGACATCACTCGCATCAGTTTTGCTCTTGGGATTGATTTTTTCTGGGACAGAGGCTAAAAGTTCCTGAAAAGAATTTAAGGCTTCCATTCACCCCCTCTCTGGTCGCTTTTGGTACCATTCTCGGTCCTTCTGAAGGACCGAGAAGCAACCAGAAAGCGACCAGAGGGGGGTGAATGGGAGCTTCAAAATTTCCTTTCGAAAACTAGTAGCCACTGTCCCGAGAATCACCCTAAAAGACAAACCCTAGAACTTGCTACTGTCCACGACCCTAGATGTAGGTGGATGCTTCCAAGAAGCACAGCGGGACAATACACAACTCTAGAAAGTCAACGCAAAAGACGGAAACCAAATCCGACAACGAACGAACCACCGGCGAACGAAAACGAGCAAACCAGTCACGACCGGACTCTGGGCAGCGTCCAGTCAGTGAGCACCGGACGCGTCCGGTCGTGTCAAATCTGTTCTGGGACCTTACTGTTCCCAACCGGACTCTGGTGAATAGAGCGTCCGGTCACAAACTGTGCGTCCGGTCACAAAAGTCAAGCCAAGTGAACAGTGCGATGAGTGAGTCTGGTCGAACAAGAAACCCAGCGTCCGGCCAGCTAGAGAAAATCGCCACGCGACATTCAACCACCGGACGCGTCCGGTCAACGCGAGGACAGCGTCCGATCACCCCGACAGCAGCCTGTTCGTCCACCGATTCGACTCGATCTCACCCAAACGAATCCTCTAGGGATCAAACTTGGTGAGAAGAGTCAAAAGGAGTATAGTGAGCTATCCCTAAGAGATCATGGCTCGAACCTATCTCCAAATCGATGAATCGAAGAATTTCGGGGGAAGGGAGAAAACTTGACCCGAAACGAAAATCGATCGATCTCCTAGACTGTGAGGTTAGAGGAGAATTCCTTCGGTGGAAAGAAGTGCCTCACGATCTAGAACAACTTGGTTCAAACGGTTTTGCAAAAGATGAACCGAGCAAAGAGATCAAGCGACGGGCAGAACGTGGAGAAAAAGGATTCCGCGAAGAACACGAACAAAACGCGAATCACACTCACGAATCTGCAACCGTGTGGCTACCACATGCTACAACAGTGAGGATACAGCCTCACTTCCTCAAAATCAACAGTACCAGAGGCAAGTCTCTCTGCGGATCTCAGCTAGCTACAGCAGGGGATGGGAGAGTAGGAAACCCTAAGTGCGAAAGAGCAAATGACTGAGATAGGAAGGGAGGAGGCTGTCTCCCTCTACTTATCCTAATTCTAACCTAAGTCTAATTCCTACTCTACCCCTCACTATTCTAATTACAGAGCAAACCAGCTAAACCCTAGGGTTATTCTGGACCAACTCGGTGGTAGGTGTATCCGACGGCCACGCCGGCACAAACCGAAGCGTTGCCTCGACGCAACCTCCAGATCGCCGCCACGTGTCGCCCTCGCTCTGCACCCCCCGGTTTTGTGGCCCAAACCTGGAAACTAGCCTTTTCCAGCCAACCCCGGTTTTGAGGCCCAAACCGGGAAACCAGCCCACCAGCTTCTGAGTTTTGAGCCAAACTCAGCAAACCCTCAGCGCCCAGGTTTTGAGGCCCAAACCTGGAAACCGTCCTCAGCCCGAGTTTTGTGGCCAAACTCGGAACCATCCGCACCCAGGTTTTGAGGCCCAAACCTGGAAACCGTCCACCCATGGTTTTTCCCTGGCTCTACCACCAAACACGACGTCGTAGAGGGGATGCACCGCCCGTGCACCCCGTCCACCGACACGTGTCCCCAAGTCTACGACTTAGGCAACACATGACCGCAAGTCTTCGCTCGTCGCTGTCCCAGGCTGCCAGCCACCACAGCTGATCCTCGGGCCTCTGGTCCCTCAGTCCAAGCCTCACGTCCGCCCTTCGCTACTCTCGGTCCATCGGCACAGCACGTCTCTACTTGACCTTCACCTCGCCTTTGATCACTGCATCCGTGCTCGACACCTGCACAACACAAGCCAAAGAACATGCGCATCATCCCAGTTGACAATCACTCATCACTCAGAGACCCGGCATACACCCATGTATCCGCACCTTCAATAGAACAACAAAGAGGACTGCTTTTTCCTTTTTCCTGAATTTTCCAAAAGTTACTAGTAGGAATCAACCTTTTTTATTTTTTCACATATTTTTTTATATTTTTCTCTGACACGGATCACAAAAGAAGCACAAGCCACAAACAAAAGGGAAACCAATTGCACAAATCAGATGTTTGGCCGTTTACAAATCATGCATTCTAGTTTGTGGTACTCTAAGAATCGAAGTAGTATGGGACCAGTTCAAATTATTTTCCTTCGAATGAGACAGTTGGCAGAGTCCATGACTCAAATTGTCATAAGCTACCGAACTCCTGATATTTTTTGAAATTTTAAAGTGATCCAAATCAATTAATTCACTTATTATCAACACTGAGATCAAGATAATATATCCATGAAGTAGTTCGAATTTAAAAATGTTGCAGTATTTTCTCTACGAATCGAAACAGGAAAAACAGAGCAAAACAGCGACGAACGTGGGATGCCAGAAATCAGCATTTCAGGAGCGTGCAAACCTTGACAACTTTATTTTCCTGAATTTTTTTGCATTTTGGGGGATCAAACAGGGCGAGCTCCACAAAAAATTTCAGAATGTTCTGACAAACGACAAGTATGCCTTTTTACGAAGTTATCTCTAGTTATGTTTCTGGAGGCACAACACAAAAACAGCAGTTACGGCAAGCTACAGCGACAGTTATGGCAAAGCGCCCTAAACTCCCACACCGATCATAAGAGCAAGCGTCCTTGTGATTACAACATAGTAGATGCCAGATGTGTAAGGAGGGCTGCGATGCAGACAAAAATTAGAGCGGTTGGCAACCTATCTAGGTTTGCGCGGCAGCGAGAATTTACACAAGGCGGCTAGCGAGCAAGTCGAGTAAAGTGGTGGCTTCAACTTGTTGTCAGAGAACGGTGGATGGGATAGCGGGCGGAAACAAAGAAATAGCAACGGGCACGTTAACTACAATGATGAAACAACCCTAAACCAGCAACAAGACTCGACCACGGACACAAATTCAACAGAGCGAAACTGAAATGAAATTGCAAAGGCACAAAGGGCGATAGGACAGCGGAAATTGAAAATTTTTTAGGCTTTTTGTGGACTGTAGGTAATGAACCTAAGGGCAAACGAGATTATAACCTCGCGGCCTGAACCAATCCAGAAACGACAAACCTGATGCGGGACGCCATCTTCCGAGAGTATTCGCGATAGTGATCGAGTTATGGTGGAGATCTCGACGTTGGTGATCCGGCTTCAAATCAGCAGAATGATTTGAACCCTGCCACATTCTCACCAGCTGTCTCCGTTATCTGTAATCATCAAGCAACACAAATGATTGACCTCGCCAAGGAAGGCTACTCATCTCGCAAGCGAATCGAAGAACACAAGCAAGAAGGTAAAGCACGCAATCTAAATTGCAAAAATGAATGATACGAATTTCAATAGAGGGTTCAAAAACTCGGTTCTAAAGGACTAATCGACACAGTGGAGGAAATCAAGAACGGGGGCCCTAGATCACTGTAAAAGGATCTGACACCACAGTTACAATGAACTATTCAGTTCCTCGATGGAAAACTAAACTCTAAACAAAACCCAAGACCTACGACGACGACGGTAGCTAATTATAGGGTTTAGGTCGTTGCCCCTAGCTGGACGTGCCCTCTAATTGGGCTCTAAGACGATACACGGCCCATCGGACCAAAAGACGGTATCGCAGCACCCTGACAATTCTCGATGCTGACTTGTGTTCGATGATTCCCGTTGACTCCGGATGTATTTTGACGTGATTCCAAAGCCATTGGTTAGACTATCAAATTATCTTTCCAAGCTATGTGGTTCGTCAAAAACGGAGTCCGTATGCGTCCGGGGCGTTGATTTTACCCGGGAGTTCTCCTGAATTCCTAGGGTGACGAGGTAGCTGAGTTGGAGACGGATTGCAAACTTGGGGAAGACCATGGCATCGATGTGTCCAGGGTGCGATGTCCTCATCATCGAAGAAAAAGAGTACCAAAGTCCGAACTCAGGAATGTATAGGAGGTTCCTCATGATGCGCTTGACCGCTTGCTTGTGGAAGTCTGAGGGGATGCCTGAAAGCGAGCGCACAGGCACACAGAGAACTGTCTGTCTGGCCTCGTCGCCGTCAGGTATAGGAGTGAGCTGATCATGCTCCTGTACTCCTTCTCGTCAACTGCCTCTCTCGTCCTTGGTCCACGTCCATCACAACAGTCATCGCCATGGGCGTTGTAAGAGGCTTGGCTCGCCCATGTCGAACTTCTTCAGGATGTCCTTCGTGTACTTGCCTTGATCCACGAACGTCCCGTCTCAGGTTTGCTTGATTTTGCAACCCGAAGAAGAAGGTTTCCTCGTAATCTATTCCCTCTTTCTGGCAAAAACCCTGAGCTACTAGCCTAACCTAGTTCCTCAACTACCATCCCATCCTCACCATGTTTGTTTTTGAAAACCATTTGGTACCTATAGGGTGGCATTCTGGTGGTGGTGGAACTAGGGTCCAAACTTGGTTTCTCTCAAAGTTCTCTAACTCCTCATGCATGGCATTAACCCAGTTAGGATCAGAAAAGCATGTCCTACATCTTTGGGCTCAAAAGAAGCAATGAATGCAGAATGAGCAAAGTGTGAGATCTCATACGCTCGCGACCGCGTAACTCGCTGGTCGATGCGCCGCCGATCATCTGCTGTGGGGGATGAGCCTGCTGAACGCTTTGGGGTGCCTGCCTCACCGATGTAGCCTCCCCCTCGCCAGATGTTTGTCGCTACCTCAGGTGCAGCCGGTGCTCGCTGGAGAGGTGGCTCAAGAGGACCCCAAGAAGAAGAAGTAGTGGGATCGGGTCCTTGAGCTAAGTAGTCGTCGCAGGGTCGACATGGGCAGCTAGTGGAGTTGGCTCGGGATCACCCCAATCAGCATCTTCCTGCTCCTCCTCCACAAAGATGGTCTCTCCCAGCTCCTGTTCCCCTGAAATATCAAAAGCAGAAGAAACACAAGGCATAGAGGTCTCGTCGAATGTGACCTCGCAGGTCTCCACTATCCGGTTAGTCTCAAGGTTAAGAATTCGATAAGCACGCGAATGTGAAGCATAACCATGAAACACACCATAAGCAGAGCGAGATTCAAATTTGTCCAAATTGCCTTGCTTAAGGATAAAGTACTTGCACCCAAAACCCTAAAATGAGACACCTTGGGTACCCGTCCAAAACGTAACTCATAAGAAGTCTTCTTCATGAAAGCTCGAAGAAAGATGAGATTTGAAACATGGCAAGCAGTGTTGATCGCCTCGGCCCAAAATGCCTAGGAGTCCTATGCTCATCTAGCATCATCCTAGCCATCTCAACAAGTGTCTGGTTCTTGCGCTCAACAACACCGTTCTGCTGGGGGACGTAAGGAGAAGATAATTGATGCTCGATTCCATGAGAAGAACAGAAAGAGGTAAACTGCGAGTTTACAAACTCAGTACCATTATCGCTACCGAATAGCTCTTATAGTATTAGGGGAAACTCAGTTTTCAACCTCAAGATCAAATCACGAGCAAAAGAAAAAGCTTCGTCCTTAACCTCCAAAAAGAATACCCAAGAGTACCTCGAAAAATCATCAACGATCACTGGAACGTACCACTTCCCACCCACTGAGCAAACCCGAGCTGGACCAACAGTGTCCATGTGTAAAATCTCACCGCATCGCTTGGTCATCACCTGATTAACAGGTGGGTGAGAAGCAGCAACCATCTTCCCATGACGACAAGGATGGCAAACAAGGTCCTTCTGAAACTTAAGCTTGGGCAATCCTTGGATTAGGCCAAGTGACCTAAGCCTTGCAAGCAAGTCGAAGCTCAAGTGACCAAGCCTCCTATGCCACTTCCACAAATGAGAAGAAGGACCAGCCATCAAACATCTAGAAGAGCCGAAAGAGCGAGAAAAATGGCTCTGAAAACACGACCAAAAGGAATGACCCAACAAACAAGGTCTCCCCGAGAGTCCAAAACGTGACTCAAACCCTTCTTAAAGCGCACCTCAAAATCATCCTCAAGAAGTTGTGAAACAGAAAGCAAATTGAAATGCAAGTTAGAAGCCAAAGCAACATCTTTGAGAACGAAATTCTCATTGAGCCGCATAGCTCCATGAGAAACAACCTTACCTCTACCACTATCCCAAAAGTGATGTAACTCCTTGTGCATCACGGGTTTAGGCTGGAGAACCATTCCTTCCTTGCGTCATGTGGGGCAGAACACCTAGAACTATCCATTTTCACATGTGTATGGCTCCAACCTGAATTCCTGCAATCAATAGAAAGGTAGGAAGTGAGCGTGTGGCACAACACTAAGTTAGTATACTGAGAAGGATACCAGTGATGTCATTAGGCCCAAAAAAAGTGTTAAGAAGCAACACAAAATTGTCCTCGTCCCATGGTGGATAGAGATCACCACCAAACTGAAAGGTGGTCCGCTATGGAACGAAATCCTCCAAACTCGCCTCCTCTTCCCATCTGAGCAAAGCGATCACCACCATGATGAAAAGGTGGTCCGCTAAAGCACGGTGCAGAAAAGCCTCTTACACCCGGCTCATGATCGTATTGAGGACGACCGGAACCGCGACGGGCACGACCACCACCCCGTGGTCTAGCTGGCTGGGGCCTAGCAGCCTGAGGTTGTGTACCTCTAGGCCTAGCACCCTGCCTCTGAACTCCCCGACCTTGCACACCATGGAGAGAGTGGTGCTCGGCCTGGTTGTTCAGCTCCAACTCCTTCCTAGCATCTCTCTTTCCTCCGAAGCAGAACTAGCAGCTCGCTAGGTGACCCTCACGGTGACAGTACTCGCACTCAAACCTCACCACTCTCTTTGGTTGTTGGTTCCTATGGTTGCGAGGGTTGTTCACTTCGCTGGCTGCTTGCCTCTTGGAGGGGATCACTAGAGATGTCAGGAAGGGTGTCAAGTGTGTTCCTAAGATGGTTAGGTTTGGGAACCCACACTTGCTTACGAGGTGGAGCCTTGGGAGGTTCATCAATGATGTCATCCTTGGCGATAGGCTTGGGAGGCTCAGGTGGGGTGATCTTGGTAAGCTTAGGGATAGCGGATGGCTTCTCACTAGGGTTCACTCCACTAAACTCATCGATCTTGATAAAGATGATAGCGCCCTTTCCACCTAACGCAAACCCTACTACTGAGCAATCAGTTCCTCCCCTTGAACTGACTGATCATCAAACTGTCATGCCGACAGTTGGCAATCTCACTGCATGACACCCAACTTAGGATGGACCGAAGGTATTTGTTTTCCTTCTCGGTTTGCATCATGTCATGCCGACAGTTGGCAATCTCAAGCTCCATCCCCACGCATCGCTCACATGGAGCAGACAAGGTGCTAACTGTCCTGGCCTTCACGGCTTCAGCAAACTTGGCACTAACTTTTGCCACTCAGATCGCAAGCCTGGACAGGACTTGCACGCACCCAGCAAAGAAGGCCTCGGCTTCACCTCCTCCAGCTCCTTTTCAGGAGGGGACACTCTTTGCAATCACCAACCAAGTGAAGCCTACTCTTCAGCTCATCATACACCTCAATCAAAGAGCATACTTGGTTTGTATGGTGGCAAAGTTGGTCATATGCATCGTGCATTCCTCACACTCCTCCTCATCGGTCACCCTCACCTCGGACTTAGTGAACTCAAGCTCCTTAAGCACCTCATCCATCCTGGCCTTAAACTCGTTGCGCTCTCGGATAGCACTCTTGAGTTGCTTGTCCTGGCCAAGAACTATGTCGATAAGAGAATCGCGCTCACTGGTAAGACGATTGACAAGAGAGCGTCGTCGTCGTCATCGGTGGTGTCGGCGTCCTTTGCCTGGCACTTGTGGTCCTCTTCATCCAGGCCATGGTGCAGAAGCCCTTGGAGGAGTTGCCGAAGAAGCAGAGTTCGTTGAAGCGTTCTTCCATCTTGTGCTCGGACCCATCGTCGCTGGAGTCGCCGTCGGAGCTCTTCTCACAGTCACTGATGGAGGCGATGAAGGCACGCCGACCGGCGTCGAAAGCCTTCCTCCACGTCCTCTTGGTGGAAGGTGCCCTTCTTCTTCTTCCCGGCCTTGTTCTCCGGTTTGGGCTTGCGCCTGGAGTTGCGGTTCTTGTCGGGTGTTGACACCTCGGGTGGCACGCAGAAGAAACCGCAAACGCACGGCTGTCAGTTGTAGCTTTTCACCTCAGAGTATTCCGGGGTATCGAATCCACGAAACATGAATTGATTTTGAGAAAACTAGGGGGACAAGGATATCTAGGATAGATGAAGGGGAACGAGCACTATCTACTGGGGTAGATCGTAGTTCTATTAGACTTCTAGTGATTTAAGTTCTTTACTAGTGTACTGTGGGCGTACTAGCCTTTACCACTGACTTAGGTTGAACGCTAGCACAACGAGCCCCACTGTTAAACTAGACCAACTACGTGGTGGAATTCAAGGCGCACAGGGCTGTCACCACCTGCTTGCTACCACAGCTATCCGGGGGCCTAGCCGTATCACTAGCAATATATAGCCTAAGTACCACACTTAAACTATATATTACTACTACTAGCCCTGTACTAGAACTAGAGCACTTGAAACTAATATCAAGCAATGAAACGAGTACACAAGTACTGAAAATAAATACTTGAAGATAAAATAAATACTAAGTTACCAAAGTTGAAGCGCAGAGCAAAGAGAAGCAGAGGTCTCCGACAACTCCAGAACTCTCCAGACTTCTACTCTTCTCCTCTCCAGCTCCTCTTCTAGTGAGGCACTCACACTCTCTCTAATCTCTCTAGCATAGCAAGTGTGCTAATCTAACCAAATGGTGAAGACTGATGTGAGGCTCTCCGAATGAGAACTCTAGGGGCCTATTTATAGTGCTAGGAAGCTAGGGGGGTACTTATAGAGTGAAGGGGAGGTCGGTTAGGGTTTAGGGGGTGGCGCCCGCCACTAAACCCTGGCGCCCGCCACCCCTCTGCCGTCCATTGCAACCGCCATTTATCCAACGGTCTTCACTTTCTCCCCTAAGTCAGTTTGAGGGTTGGTTAGGGTTTTTAGACAGGGATTTCCACGTGTCCAAAGCCCACTATCCAGGTGATACTCCTCTTAGCCCTTGGATCAAACCGTCTTAGTGTGCAATGGCCTGGATTTGAGCTTGAGGTGACTCCCACGGATCAATGACATGGCCTGGGCCACTTTGGCAAGATGGCCCTGGCGGCCGCTAGTAATAGGTGGCAGCCGCCACCCTACTTAGGTCCAAATGTGCCAGAGTGGCTTGGCCTTGCTCCTGGTACACTTGTTTGGCCCAAATTCCATCATTTCCTGCATTAAGATAAGAAACTATGCGCATGTGGAAATAGGTTAGTTATAAACCAAATCTTCTACTACTTTTTATGTTATTTTACCTTGGTTTTGGGTGAAATGTTGATAGTGAAATGATGTTTTAAGCACCATCAACAAGCTCCCCCACACTAACCTCTTGCTCGTCCCGAGCAAGCATGGACTTTAAGAATTGCAATAATTTATTGAACTAAGCATTCACACAAGATGTTCAACTACCTATACTCATGTTAGTAACCTTTCCAAGTGGCTAATAAATCATACCTATGGCGGTTGAAAGATAGAATAGCTTGCAAATAAGAGAAACACATTTTCCTCTTTTACATACCTTGGGGTTTCAGGATATTTCAAAAAGAAAATCATGGTTCATTGAATCTCTCTTTAAATCTCAAGGCACTCATGGTGTATATCCTTACTTTATGGCAAAAGAAATGCCAGAGTCTATCCTATGGTTTATGTGGAGTTTTTAGGGAAAGGAAAGAATGTAAGGCACTTCAATCTCTCTTTTATTGCTAAGTCAAGTTTAGGATCATGGGAGAGTATAGTCATGCAATAGCCAAGGTATAGGGTGGACTAACTCAACTCCTTTGTTCTTTTTGAATCTCTTCTCTTACCAAGGATCATGGCTATATGCATCTCTCTCTTTGTTTTTTTTACTTTGACACTTGTCCTTTTTAGAGCATTTGCTCCTTTTTTAATACTTGGACACTTGTCCTTTTTAGAGCATTTGCTCTTTTTTTTAGACACTATATAGCCATGTCCTTTGAAGGAATGAGAAAATTTATTCAATTCTTTTAGAACAAAATTTTGGAGGAGAACTACATGAGTATACTCTCAGTGTGAGAGTTGTCTCAAAAGGCATGGTTTGCCTTGGCTTTTAGAGCATGACTAAACTCTTCTACCTAGATCAACTATTCTTGACAAGGCTCAAAGATTGATTTAGAAGGCTTTATGGGCCATTCTCCTATACTCTAATATTTTGGCTTTGGTAGGTGAATAGGAAAGAAAGATAATGAACCATGGTGATTTTGGTTTTCAAAATAAAAACTCCCAAGGTTGTAGCAGAGTACTAATGCAATTTCAATCTACTTCTATATCTTATCAAGCAACAACCTAGGTTGATTTCCCTATCAAAATGAGTAGCGTGGTTTCTGAGTTTGGGCCACAAAACACAGCCGAAGGACAGGTTTCCCGGTTTCAGCCTCAAAACCAGGGGGAGGTCCAAAAAGGAAGATTGACACGTGGCAGCGTGGAGAGGCTGGCGCGGCGGCGAAGCTATCCACGAGGAAGGCGTGGCGGTCGACAGGACGGCACGTGGTGGCATCCTGAGGCTTGCGTCGAGGCGAAGCTAAGGATGAGGAAGGCGCGTGGCCGTCGGATCGCGACTTCGCAGAGTTGGACTAGAATACCCCTAGGGTTAGCCTGTTCGCTCTTGTATCTAGGGGTAGAAGGGGACTATTGTATTAGGCTATAAATAAGACAGGCGCCCCTCCTCTCTCCGTATCCTTGCAGCCACAATTGTCTGAGCTCTCACTCTCTAGCCCTTGCTTAGGTTCTAATCATACCTCGCTGCCTGTGATCCGCAGAGACGGTGAATCATACCTCTGTGTATTTGGATTGAGGAAACGAGACCGTAATCTCGTTGTCTCCTCGTGTGGAGGAGTTTCGCGTGTTCTTCGCGTTTCGGTTTTTCCTCTCCTGGAGATTTACCTCGTTCTCCCTCTCCGTGAGATGATTTTTGATTCCACTTGAATCAGATTGTTCTATGTCATGAGCTCCTTCTTTCCACCGTAGGATTTCTCTTCTAACTTCACAAGGACATAGATCGAGCTGAAATCACGTTCGTTCTTCTTTCGTCCCCCTTTTTCGGTGTTCTTTGGATTGCTCTAGATTGTCTTGGTTTGGTGCGATGATTTCTTAGGATTAGCACCCCAATACATAGAGGAACACTTGGGAGGAGTTTGATCAAAGCCCCTTTTGATTTGGTGAAGATTGATTCAAATTTGTGTTTGAGTCGTGCTGTTTTTGCCCTTTCTGTGTGATCGCGGACAGTCCACCGTCAGACCCGCGGATAGTCTGGGCATTGGGTTTTGTTCAGGTCAGTCAGGCACAGCCCCCTAACTGTTCACTATCAAGTGAACAACGAACAGTCCATGGTACAAACCCACGGACAGTCCGGGGTTGCAGAACTGTTTGGTTTTTGTAGTTTTGTCGGCGGACAGTCTGGCACCCAGGCGCGGACAGTCCGGCCTTCAACTGTAGATAGTCCGGGACCCTAACCCCAGACAGTCCGCGAACCTGCAGACTTTGCAGTTTTGCTCCACGGCTTTGGCACTTGATTTTGGGGTTTCTCCGGTAGTTCCGCTGTTCCGCTAGGACATCTCCTAGGGTATCCACTTATTCGTAGGTCATGAACTCACCGGTCGTTTCGAGTCTTTGTCTTTGGGGTGATTTTCTGGGACAAGGGCTATTGATTTCACGAGTTGAAATTTGTGGCTCCCATTCACCCCCCTCTGGTCGCCAATCCGGTCCTTCAGTGCAAAAAGCTTCGCCATTTGTTATACAAATAGTGTTTGCCTAAGCGATTTTGTAGATTTTTAATTAGGCTATCCACCCCACCCCTCTAGCCAATTTGGACCTTTCAAGGTGCTGGTCCTCTCCCTCAAGCCATTGCACCTTTCCTCAACTCCTCAGCTTACAATGGATGGTTTCTAGTTATGGATTGGTGTTGATGGGATGTCTCAAAGGTGTTGAGAACCTATTTAAGGGGAGGAATCAAGTGGATTTGGAAATCCACTGTCGGAGTGAACAGGGGCAATCGGCACTGCCGATGCCCTGGTCGGCAGTGCCGACTAGTGAAACTTCACTAGTTGATGTCTCTGTTGTTTCCTCGGTCAGTGGGTATCCAAATCTGCTGGATTCTTCAATCAAAACTTGTTTCCAATAAATTTTGTTTTATGACCTAATCCATGGCTTGTAACCCTAGGTTAATGTTTTCGATCAGTTTTGTAATTGCACATATGGTGGAAAGAATGGTGTGTTGCAGGGAGAACTAGTGAGAAGAAGTAAAGTCAGAACAAGGGCTGTTGTGCTGGTCGGCAGTGCCGACCATACAGATAAATTTCATTCTCTGCAGCAACCTGTGTTCTGAGTTTAACTCTTTTCCCAAGTTATTCCTGTGTCACAGAAATTCTTTTTAACATGTAGTTGCTTATATGATTCTATTTGTGCATAGATGGAGGGTAGTGATGACGTGGCAAGAGGAAGTTGACCGGAATGTGCTCGCCGCGGAAGGGGAAGAGCAGCATACACAGTAAGAACCCAAGAGGAGCAGCGTCAATTCAACTTGGAGCAAGCTAGGCTGCAGCAGGACGGTCACAATGCAAGATTTGTGCTTTCCACTCCAATTCACATCTCTGAGTTTGATGATAGCTACATGAGGGATAGCACAAGTGAATTTGAGCTGATGAAGCCCCAGAACAAGAGAAGGATTCCTGTGACAGATTATTCCAGGAGTGTGATAGAAACCACCAGAGCTAGGCAACAAAATCCTTATTTGGTGCAGAAGGATCATGATTTGGATTACAGGTTTTGGAATGCTTTTCATTCCAAATTTTACACCACCTGCATCATTCGGAGAAACAAAAGCAAGGTGATAAAGATGCAATACATTGATTTCTCTGATATGCGGGATAAGAATGATCATGATTTTGCCACAGCTGTTACTATTTGTGATAAATTTGAGCTGACAGATATTATGAGCTCCAGATATGATTGGAAGTAGGAGGTCCTTGCCCAGTTCCATGTAACTTTCTACAGGGACAGGGATGCAGATGAGATTCACTGGTTGACTGATGGTGTTCACTATCGGGTCAACTTTGTGACCTTTTGTCGCAATCTTGGTTTGGGCAGCAGCATAGATCCTACAGCCGCATTCATGATGATCATCGCATCATGCCACATGAGGTGAGCTTTCTGTGGGAGAACCCAGGTGCAGCTGATGGTAGGAGGACAGGGTTAAAGAGCATCTACTATATCATGAACAACCTTATCAGAAGTACAATCAACCCAAAGGATGGTGTAGCCACTGATCTCAATGGGTACATTACGAATGTCTTATCTCGGTTTCCTGATGGTAACAAGTTTAATGTACATAGTTTTATTTGGGTTGAGTTGAGGTCTGCTGTCGAGGATGGTAGGAGGGGGCTGCCCTATGCTCCCTACATTATGTTCATGATTCAGAGAGTGACTGGTTTTAGATATCCCAAGGATGGGTCTCACACTAGCTACAATCAAGATCAGAAGCAGTGTCAGATGCCACTCACGAGGCAAATGCATAGGAGTGCATCATATGCTCACAGAGAGCACCTGGACTTCAGAGGTGGTGGTAGCAGTGGCAGGAAGAACAAGAAGTTCTGGAAGCTTGGTTCTTGGATCAAGGCAATCTTCACCTCTTGCACCTATCAGAACGATGCAGTGTACAAGACTCATAGGTCCATGTAGGAGATGAGGCAGTTACAGGGTCTTGCACCTCTTTCTCCCCTGAGATCTCCACCGAGGTTTAGTCTTCCGAACCTCTCTGACACTGATGATGATGGTGGTGGTAATGATGAGCCTCAGCAGCAGCAGCAACAGTATCAGGATGAGCCTCGGTACAGTCACCATAGTTCTTGGGAGTATCAGACCCTCGCCGGCTACCAACAGCAGTACCAGCAGCAGTAGCAGGAGCAGCAGCCTCCTAGGAGGTCCGCTAGGCTGTCTACTCGCTACACGATGACTTCTCACTGTGGTGGGCGGGCTCGCATCATGAAGGACCGAATTGGCGACCAGAGGGGGGGGGGTGAATGGGAGCGTCAAATTTCTTCTTGAGAAATAGATGGCCCTTGTCCCAGAAAGTCACCCCAAAAGCAAGACTAGGACTTGCTAGTATCAACAACCCTAGAAGTAGGGTGGATGCTTCCTAGAAGCACAGCGGGATACTACGCAATCCAAGAAGTCCAACGTAAAAGCCGGAAACCAAATCCAAAGTTAGACGAACGAACCGCGGACGAGAACTTGCTAATCTGCACTGATCGGACTCTGATGTGCGTCCAGTCAGATGCGATCGGACACGTCTGGTCAATCCAGGACCGTTCTGGTTCTTCTTTGTATTTGACCGGACTCACGGGCTCAGAGCGTCCGGTCAAAATACAGCAGCGTCCGGTCAGCGAAGTCCAACGGTGAACAGTGACGCCTATGCGTCCGATCAGGCAACGCTCGAGCGTCCGGTCAAGTCTGCTCAAAATAAGGCGCACGACCTTCAATGATTCGACGGATGAGTCAGCGTCCGGTCGATTTGAGACATGCGTCCGGTCACCCTGAAACTTCGCAGTTCATCCACTGATTTGACTCGATCTCCCTCAAATCGAAGACTCTAGGTCTCAAACTCAGTGAGGGGAGTCACAAGGAGGATAGTGACCTTCTCCTAAGAGATCATGGCTCGAACCTATCTCCAAATTGATGAAAAGAAGAAGTTCGGGGAGAGGTGGAAAGAAAAATGATCCAACGAAGAAATCGACCGATCTGTTGACTCCAGTGATTAGAGATCAATTCCATCGGTCAAAAGATTGCAATCACATTCGTGCACAAAGTGGTTCAAATGAAATCGCAAACCAACTCTCAGAGAGGAAGAACGAGGCAAATCTCCATGAGGGCAAAAAAGATGAAAACATGAAGAACACACAAGCAAAACACGAATTGATCGGGATTTCAACCTGAAGGACCGAGCATGCAATAGCAAGGCGACCAGAGGGGGGGTGAATGGGAGCTCAAAAATTTCTCTCAAAACTTTGGCCTTTTGTCCCCAAAATCAACCCCAAAAGCTTAGATCGAAACCGTGATGCCCACGACCCTTGGAAGAGGGTGGATGATCCCTAGGATCACAGCGAGGCACCACGAAGCAATGGTGAACCAAACTCCAAAAGAACTGGCACAAGTTCAACCCTCAAAACCAAGTCCCGAACGTAGATGGAAGGCTACATCGGGAAATCTCCAATACCAATGCTAACAAGTAGCAAAGATACCTAGAGAGGTTCCTTGGTCAACTCTAGGACCAAACGAGAAGTCCGGAAACCAAGCGAAGAAGTCGGGAGAGCAAACGCACTAAACCGGAGGCTTCAGCCGATTCCCAGACTGTCGGGGTTCAGTCCACGGACTGTCTGCCCAACGGCGGACTATCTGGGCTCTGGTGGCGGACTGTCCGCCGGTCAAAGGTGCAAAAACGCACTGCTGCTGGAACCTCCCTGGACGACTCCCGGACTGTTCGCGAGTCCCAACGGTGGATTGTCCGCAGTTCAAAAACGCTTCCCCAACAGCGCGGAGTCAGGCCACTAATCTGATCGACCCCGACGCGCGGACTGTCCGCGGTTCACCTGGCAGACTGTCCGCGGATGAACAGAGAGGGCGATTTCGGTCGCCCTTCTCCAAAATCCTCCCAAAATAGATTCAACTCAAAATCCCTTGATACCAAACTTGGAGAGAATGATCACGAGGTAGTTAGGAGACTATCCCCAAGAAATCATCCGCTCAAATCGATTCAATCAACGGGAAATGGAATGGAAGGTGTATGAACCGAAAAAGCGCCACAAAAACAAAATCGACTCGATATACATGCTCGTGAGGAGTTAGATGAATTCCTTTGGTGGAAATGATCTCCTCACTGTAAAGAACAAGTTGATTCAAACGGATTTCAAAAAGACGCAATAGAGAGAGAGATCGAGTGATGGGAAAATCACGTAGAAACAAAGAACACGAACAAAACGTGAATCAAGTCATCGATCTGCAACCGTGTGGCTACCACACGCTGCAACAGTGAGATTACTGTCTCACTTCCTCAAAATCTTCAGTACAGAGAGGAATGGTTCTCTGCGGATCTCAGTTGCTACAGCAGGGGATTGGGAGTGCAGGAAAACCTAGAAGGCAAAGAGCAAATGACTAAGATAGAATGAGAGGTGGGTGTCTGCCTCTACTTATCCTAATTCTAATTCCCACTCTACCCCTAACTAATTACAGAGCGAACCAGCTAAACCCTAGGGTTATTCTGGACCAACTCATGGTAGGTGGTGATCCGACGGCCACGCCCGCACAACTGGTAGCGTTGCCTCGACGCAACCTCACCGATTGCCGCCACGTGCCGCCACCGCTCTGCTTGTCCTTTTCCCGGACGTTGCCCCCGGTTTTGTGCCCAAACCGGGAAACCAGCCTTCACAGCCAACCCCTGGTTTTGAGGCCCAAACCGGGAAACGAGCCGACCACTGCCTGAGTTTTGTGGCCCAAACTCCGCAAACCCGCAGCACCCAGGTTTTGAGGCCCAAACCTGGAAACCGTCCTCAGCCCGAGTTTTGTGGCCCAAACTCGGAAACCATCAGCGCCCAGGTTTTGAGGCCCAAACCTGGAAACCGTCCACTCGGTGGTTTTTCTGTGGCTCAACCACCAAACCGAGCCATAGAAGGGATGCACCGCCCGTGCACCCCGTCCACCGACACGTGTCCCCAGGTCCTCGACCCAAGCAACATCGTGCCCGCAAGTCTTCGCTCGTCGCTGTCCTAGGCTGTCAGCCACCACAGCTGATCCTCAGGCCACCGGTCCCTCAATCCAAGCCTCACGTCCGCCCTTTGCCACTCTCGGTCCATCGGCACAGCACGTCTCTACTTGACCTTCACCTTGCCTTCGATCACTGTATACGTGCTCGGCACCTGCACAACACAAGCCAAAGAACATGCGCATCATCCCAGTTGACAATCACTCATCACTCAGAGACTCGGCATACACCCATGTATCCGCACAACCGTGTCTCGAACCCACGAGACAATAGTGAGATTACGGTCTCACTTCCTCAAAATCCCAAGTACACAGAGGTATGATTAACCGTCTCTGCGGATCAAGGCCACGAGGAATGATTGGAACCTAAGCGAGGGCTAGAGAGAGCTCAGGGATGGTGGCTGCCAGGATGGAATGAGAGGAGGGTCGCCTCTCTTATTTGTTGCCTAAGTACAATAGTCCCCATCTACCCCTAAGAGCGAAGCGGCCAACCCTAGGGGTATATCGGTCCAACTCAAATGAGTTTTGATCCGACGGCCACGCGCCTTCCTCATCCTTAGCTTCGCCTCGACGCAAGCCTCAGGATGCCGCCATGTGCCGTCCTGTCGACCGCCGTGCCTTCCTCACGGATAGCTTTACCGCAACGCAAGCCTCTCCGCGCCGCCACGCGTCAACCGTCCTTTTTGGACCTCCCCTGGTTTTGAGGCTGAAACCGGGAAACCTGTCCTCCGGCTGAGTTTTGTGGCCCAAACTCAGAAACCTGCCAGCCCAGGTTTTGAGGCCCAAACCTGGAAACCGTCCATGCCGAGTTTTGATGCCCAAACTTGCATACCCGCCACACCGAGTTTTGATGCCCAAACTCGGAAACCGTCGAGGGTAGTTTTTCGAGGCTCAACTACCAAACCCGCGCCATAGACGGATGTGGTTCGCACACCTCGACCACTGGCACCGATGTCGATGCATGTCCAGCCTCCACGCCGGGCACAACGCATTCGCCTTCCTTCTCGGCCTCCCGCCAAGTGTCATGACGCCATCGCCTTCCTCCCGACTCGGCCGATGCATCGCACATCCTTAGCTTCACCTCGACTTAAGCCTCAGGATGCCGCCATGTGTCGTCCTGTCGACAGCCGTGCCTTCCTCACGGATAGCTTTGCCGCAACGCAAGCCTCTCTGCGCCGCCACGCGTCGACCGTCGTTTTTGGACCTCCCCCGTTTTTGAGGCTGAAACCGGGAAACCTGTCCTCCGGCTGAGTTTTGTGGCCCAAACTCAGAAACCCGCCAGCCCAGGATTTGAGGCCCAAACCTAGAAACTGTCCACGCCTAGTTTTGAGGCCCAAACTCGGATACCCGCCACACCGAGTTTTGATGCCCAAACTCGGAAACCGTCGAGGGTAGTTTTTCGAGGCTCAACTACCAAACCCGCACCGTAGACGGATGTGGTTCGCACACCTCGACCACCGGCACCGATGCCGATGCATGTCCAGCCTCCACGCCGGGCACAACGCATTCGCCTTCCTTTTCGGCCTCCCGCCAAGTGTCATGACGCCATCGCCTTCCTCCCGACTCGGCCGATGCACCGCACATCCCCATGTGCTCTCGCTCGTCGATGCCACGTGCCAGCTACCACAGCTGGTCCTCAGGTCTCCGGGTCTGTCGATCCAAGCCTCACGTCCGCCCTTCACCGCTCCCGGTCCGTCGGCACGGCACATCTCTGCTTGACCTTCAACTCACCTTCGACCACTGTCTCCGAGCTTCACACCTGCACATCAACACAGCGAAGAGACACACGTCGCCTCTCACCCCTTCTGGTGAGCCTATTGATCGATCGCTCATCACTCAGGAAGGGAACCACAAGGGCACATATCAACCTTGTGTTCGCAATCTCCCCCTTGATGAGTGCATCGTCAACACATCGTAACCATAACATGAAGGACCAAGAATGCAATAGCAAGGCAACCATAGGGGGGTGAATGGGAGCTCAAAAATTTCTCTTGAAACTTCTGCCTTTGTCCCACAAATCAACCCCAAAAGCTTCGATCGAAACCGTGATGCCCACGACCCTTGGAAGAGGGTGGATGATCCCTAGGATCACAGCGAGGCACCACAAAGCGATAGCAAGCCAAACGCCAAAAAGCACCGGACAAGTTCAACCCCTAAAAACTGAGTCCCAAATGTAGATTGAAGGATACGTCGGGAAATCCCCAAATACCAATGCTAACAAGTAGCAAAGATACTTAGAGAGGTTCCTAGGTAAACTAAAGAGCCAGCCGAGAAGTCCAGAAACCAAGCGAAGAAACCGGGAGAGCAAACGCACTAAACTTCAACACACAGCCGATTCCCGGACTGTCCGTGGGTACGGTCCCGGACTGTCTGCAGTAGTCCCAGGCTGTCCGCGAAGAAGGGGCGGACTGTCTGCCGGCAACTTCACCAAAACAGCAAGTCTGCTGAACCTCCCTGGTCGGCTCGCGGACTGTCCGTGACCGACTACGGCGGACTGTCCGCCGGTCAAACCGAGTCAGCACAGCCGAGCCGCGCGACCACTGCCTCGGTCGGAGCCCGACGCGCGGACTATCCGCGGGCACAACGGCGGACTGTCCGCGAGTGCCCAGAGAGGGCGATTTCGATCGCCCTCAACTCAAATCCTCCCAAATCGATTCAAATCAAAATCCCTTGTTCCCAAACTTGGAGAGGATGATCACGAGGTAGTTGGAAGACTATCCCCAAGAAATCATCCGCTCAAATCAACTCAAACACCGGGAATCCGAGAGGGAAGGAGTATGAACCAAAAAAGCGCCACGAAAACGAAATCAACCCGATCTACTTGTTCGTGATGAGTTAGATGAATTCCTTCGGTGGAAATGATCTCCTCACTATAAAGAACAAGTTGATTCAAACGGATTTCGAAAAGACGCAGTAGAGAGAGAGATCGAGTGACGAGAAAATCACGGAGAAACGAAGAACACGAAGAACACGAACAAAAACGTGAATCAACACATCAATCTGCAACCGTGTGGCTACCACACGCTACAACAGTGAGATTACGGTCTCACTTCCTCAAAATCTCCAGTACACAGAGGTATGGTTCTCTGCGGATCTCAGTTGCTACAGCAGGGGATTGGGAGAGCAGGAAAACCTAGAAGGCAAAGAGCAAAATGACTGAGATAGGATGGGAGGTGGGTCTCTCCCTCTACTTATCCTAATTCTAGTTCCCACTCTACCCCTAACTAATTACACAGCGAACCAGCTAAACCCTAGGTTATTCTAGACCAACTCGCGGTAGGTGGTAATCCGACGACCATGCCCGCACACTGGTAGCGTTGCCTCGACGCAACCTCACCGATTGCCACCACGTGCGGCCACCGCTCCGCACGTCCTTTTCCCGGACTTCGCCCCCGGTTTTGTGGCCCAAACCGGGAAACCAGCCTTCACGACCAACCCCTGGTTTTGAGGCCCAAACCGGGAAACCAGCCGTCCATCGCCTGAGTTTTGTGGCCCAAACTCAGAAACCCGCAGCGCCCAAGTTTTGAGGCCCAAACCTGGAAACCGTCCTCAGCCCGAGTTTTGTGCCCAAACTCAGAAACCATCAGCGCCCAGGTTTTGAGGCCCAAACCTGGAAACCGTCCACTCGGTGGTTTTTCTGTGGATCAACCACCAAACCGAGCCGTAGAGGGGATGCACCGCCCGTGCACCCCGTCCACCCGCAAGTCTTCGTTCGTTGTTGTCCCAGACTGTCAGCCACCACAGCTGATCCTCAGGCCACCGGTCCCTCAGTCCAAGCCGCACGTCTGCCCTTCGCCACTCTCTGTCGATCGGCACGGCACGTCTCTACTTGACCTTCTCCTTGCCTTTGATCACTGTATCTGTGCTCGACACCTGCACAACAAAAGCCAAAGAACATGCGCATTATCCCAGTTGACAATCACTCATCACTCAGAGACTCGACATACACCCATGTATCCGCATAATGTTGGCGTGGTACCCCAATCGTAGGGATCCCGCTTCCGCACAAAAGCATTTTCGACGAATCCCTTATCGAACGTTAGCAACTGTGAGCCGACTACTTTCGAGCGATATGAACGCTAGACGATCAGGAACGAATGTGGTCACTCGAGCAATGATGCTTTCAACCGAATATGTTCTCGAATGAATACAATGCTATTAGTCGGTTTCAATCAGCTGTGCAGCGATAGTCTCCTTTCCGGGCGAAAGCGCCTTCGTCCTCCAAATTTGGTGGAGAGATGACGCTTTCGTCCGAAAGCACTTTCGGTCGAAGCGATAGTTTCCCTTTCGGGCGAAAGCGCCTTCGTCTTCAAAAGTTGGGGAGAGGCGACGCTTTCGTCCAAAAGCACTTTCGACCGAAGCGATAGTTTTCCCTTCCGGACGAAAGAGCTTTCATCTTCCAAAGTTGGTGGAGAGACGACGCTTTTGTCTGAAAGCACTTTCGTCCATAAGCGATGGCTTCAGAATGTGTTCGTGCAGGTCTAGAGTCCAAAACTTGCAGAGGACCCACTTGTCGGAAGGAGGCTGCTCGACGGATGGAGAGCAGATGGGGGCCACCTCGACGTTGGTGTACGGAATACCCTTCGGATGACAGAGGTGCCTTATCCAAAAGAGTAGTTACAAGGGCATTGTAGTACATGTAAACAAAGAGTAGTTGGAAGGGCATTTCCGTACTTGTAAAGACTGCATGATTAATATAAATAGGCTGACCTCCCCTATGGAGGGGAGAGAGGAGGATCACTGTTCAATTGGCTACTTCTACTATTGGCTCGCGTCCGCGAGTCTGCCATTCGTCTCCTTGTGTGTTCGCTTTCGTGCGGGTAGCGACCTGCTGTTTTAGGGTTTCGGCCCTAAAACAACATTGGCGCCCATCGTGGTTGTTGCCCGAGCTTGTCATGGCACCAAGGAAGGCATCGAAGACTGTTGATCCTCAAGAAACCGAAAGGGTGGTTGTTGCAAACACAAATGCCCACAGCACAATCGCAGCACCCGCTCCCACAGCCCATATTCCACAAAGCATAAACCCAAATCCCTCAGCTTTCGTCGCACAGTCACAGTCTGCACCCAGAACTCTGCTACCGGCGAGGGCATCCTCAAGCCAAGACATGCCACCTCTGGGCCAGCAGCCTTTCGGCAGAGAGGAAACACCGGAAGGCCATGTCCAGAACGCGACTGACAAAAATGAAGATGACGATGCGGAAGTAACTAGGCACGCTCAGGCGCTCAAGATATTGACGCAGTACCACGAAGAGATACAAAAGTTGTTGCAACAAAGGGATCAGCTTCAGCAGCAAGTTGCAGCTAGAGCAAGAGAAGACAAAACTCGCGACGCCATTCGTCAGGCGGAAGCACAGCGAAGACGGTTGCAAAGAGAGGTGCAGGAGTTGCAAAGAACCAAAGGGGGCCCACTTCCAAGAATTCCAGAAAACATGTTCATACCACAGCGCGTGAGCAACCGCAAGCTTTTGGCGATGTCATCGATGAAACTTCCCCGCTCTCGAGGGAGTTGCAAGTACATCCTTGGCCGCTCAACTACAAGCCTCGAATCCCAACTTTCGATGGCAAGGCCAACCCGCGCAAGTTTTTGAAGGACCGAGAAGCTAACCGAAAGCGACCAGAGGGGGGTGAATGGGAGCTTCAAAATTTCCTTTCGGAAACTAGAGCCACTGTCCCAAAATCAACCCCGGGAGCAAACCCTAGAGCTTGCTAATGTCCACGACCCTAGATGTAGGGTGGATGCTTCCTTGAAGCACAGCGGGACACTAGACAACCCTAGAAGTCCAACGCAAAAGACGGAAATCGAATCCGTCAACGAACGAGCGAACCGCGAACGAAACGGCGCGAAACAGCAACGACCGGACTCTGACCAGCGTCCGGTCAGCAGGGACCGGACGCGTCCGGTCGGCAAAAACTGGCTCTAGAACCTTACTGTTCGCGACCGGACTCACTAGTACGGAGCGTCCGGTCGTGATCAGAGCGTCCGGTCAGATCAAACAAACACGTTGAACAGGAACCTAGGCGCGTCCGGTCGATTGATAAACACAGAGTCCGGTCAAACCAGAAAACCCTGTACGCAGCGCTCAATGACCGGACGCACTGGTCAGCGTCCGATCACTTCGCGACCAGCGTCCGGTCACCCCGCAGCCCCCCCTCTGTTCTTCCACCGATCCGACTCAAACTCACCCAAAACGCATCCTCTAGGATCAAACTTGGTGAGTGAAGTCACAAGGAGGTTAGTGAGCTATCTCTAAGAGATCATGGCTCGAACCTAACTCCAAATCGGTGAATCAAAGAATTTCGGGGGAAGGGACGAAAAGTGACCCGAAACGAAAAATCGATCGATCTCCTCCTAGACCGTGAGGTTAGAGAACGATTCCTTCGGTGGAAAGAAGTGCCTCACGATCTAGAACAACTTGGTTCAAATGGATTTGCAAAAGATGAACCGAGCAAAGAGATCAAATGACGGGAAAATCGTGGAGCAAAAGGAGCCGCGAAGAACACAAGCAAAACGGAAATCACAGCCACGAACTCGAAACAAAGACGCAAATCAAGCCATCGATCTGTGCTCCAAGGTGAGGATACGGCCTCACTTCCTCAAATCAGCAGTACACAGAGTGGAGTCTCTCTGCGGATCTCAACTAGCTAAAGCAGGGGATGGGAGAGCAGGAAACCCTAGCAAATGAAAGCACTAACTGAGATGGGGAGAGGGTGTCTCCCCTGGACTACTTATACTAACCTAGACTAAGTCTATTTCCTACTCTACCCCTCTCTAAACTAATTACAGAGCGAACCAGCTAAACCCTAAGGCTATTCTGGTCCAACCCACGGTGGTAGGTAGATCCGACGGCCACGCCCGCTCGAACCGAAGCGTTGCCTCGACGCAACCTCTGGATCGCCGCCACGTGCCGCCCTCGCTCTGCACCCCCGGTTTTGTGGCCCAAACCGGGAAACCAGCCTTTTCCAGCAACCCCCGGTTTTGAGGCCCAAACCGGGAAACCAGCCCACCAGCCTGAGTTTTGTGGCCCAAACTCAGAAACCCGTAGCGCGCCCGAGTTTTGAGGCCCAAACTCGGAAACCGGCCCATCACCCGAGTTTTGTGGCCAAACTCGGAAACCATCCGCGCCCAGGTTTTGTGGCTCAACCTGGAAACCGAGCACCCAGGTTTTGAGGCCCAAACCTGGAAACCGTCCACCCGTTGGTTTTTCTCTGGCTCAACCAACAAACCGGAGCTGTAGAGGGGATGCACCGCCCGTGCACCCCGTCCACCGACATGTGTCCCCAGGTCCTCGACCCGAGCAACACCGTGCCCCGCAAGTCTCCGCTCGTCGCTGTCCCAGGCTGCCAGCCACCACAGCTGATCCTCAGGCACTCCGGTCCCTCAGTCCAAGCCCCACCGCCCTTCACGCTTCACTGCTCGATACATCGGCATGGCACGTCCGCCGCACGGCACGCCCATCCTTCATCGCACCCAGTCCGTCGGCACGGCACGTCTCAACTTGACCTTCACCTTGCCCTCGATCACTGTCTCCGTGCTCGACACCTGCACAACACAAGCCAAAGAACATGCGCATCAAACCCGTTGACAATCACTCATCACTCGAGACTCGGCATACACCCATGTATCCGCAATCTCCCCCTTGATGAGTGCATTGTCAACTACACACAAAATCATAATGAAATAAGAAGGTAGGAGAAGGAGAGGAAGAGAACTCAACCAAATGACCCAAAAGCATAGCAAAGCCGAAGAAGGTCAAGTGGAAGAAGCGAGAACTTGGTCCCCAAAGACATGGGCAACGGCTCAACGCAACCAAGCAAAGCAAAGCTAGCCCTCAAGAAGAGGTAGAACAGGCTCAAACACCGCTAGCAAAATACCAATTGAAATCAGAGCTAAAAATGGCAAAAATGCTAGTCCCTCAAGATAGAGGCACAGAGGCTCAACCAACTAGCACGAAAACCACTCCGAACCAATTGAAAGACAAACGAAAAGTCTCCGAACCAATCAAAATCCATCTTGACGACAAATGAGGAAAATGTTTGCTAGTCCCTCAAGACAGAGGCAACGGCTCAACACAACAACTAGCAAACTTTCCCTCGACAAGTGCAAGCAACCAGGGACTCCCCCTTAGGTCCAACAAGAGAAGAGCATAAAGATCTGAAAATCTCCCCCTTAGCAAAAGCTCCCCCTTAATCGAACGCCAGGAGACATATGATTTGCAACAAAACTCTCCCCCTTAGTTGAAAATGCACTTATCAAGCACAAACTCTTCCCGTGAGTCAACACAACTCCCCCTTCCAAAATGCATATGAAGTCAGAAATGCAAGTTAGCAGCTTCAGGCATATGAGCAAAAGAGTGCAAAGATGCTCTAATCGGTACAGCTCCAATGGCACAACTAAGCACTCACATAGCGAAGGCTCAAACTGATCACACATACGAAATATGAGGCATATGAGCAAGTGAGCATTTTTTAGCCAAAAAGATAGTCACCATCAAAATAGCACTACACATGTAGTAGATAGGAATCCAGACAAGTGCTAAACATGTATACAAGGTGAACTACCCCTAGCAAAGTTCAATCATCATGCATAGGAATGAAGCATATACTTGTGATTTCAGTTTTATATCGGAGTTGCAGCGGTAAAGAATTCACAAGTTCAATTATTTAGCATGTGATTGCGAGAGGTTGAAAGCTTGTCTTTGCCTAACTTTTCAACCGAGCGAAGCCTATGCCGAAGCAATCAGAAGCTTAAAGCTACGGTTTCGGTCATACACTACATGGCTCAAGTTTAACTCAAACGTGCAATGAGAAACAGTCTCGATACCATGAGGTGTTGACAAGCAATCCCATCTCGATCTTTTCAATTCACTAAAACTTGGTTCAAATTTTATACATGATATGAACAGACCAAGCAAGTGAATGACTCAGAACTAGAGACATAGCGACCCAGCATATATGAAAAGCAGGAATGGACTCAACACACCCTACACATGCTAGTTGCATATCTCAATGGTGAACATTTTCAGATTTTATATACATTAAGCAAATTCACCATTCAAAAATGGCTCAGCTCATAACATGTACTAGTGATCAGGAAGAGCATAAGCTACAAGCATCCATATAAGCATCGGAGCATACTAGATAGAGCATAGTTACATTCTAGTGATTATAAACATGAAGCTCAGAATGTAAATGCGTATGCTAAAATGCAAAGAAAAGAAACTCAAAATAAAAGAGCTAGTCTATACAGGATCCAAAAAGTTTCCCCCATCTAAAAGGGGAAACACACACCAAGCTCACCCCTCAACCGATTAAAGGTTGATTCGTCTAAAGGCTTGGTGAAAATATCAGCCAGTTGGTGATGAGTATCGACATGGCGAAGGTCGATATCACCCTTCTCCTGGTGGTCTCGCAAGAAATGAAAGCGCACATCTATGTGTTTGGTTTTCGAGTGAAGCACGGGGTTCTTAGCAACGCTAATAGCACTCGTGCTGTCACAAAGCAAAGGCACGCGAGAAAAGCTCAAACCAAAATCACGCAAAGTGGCCATCATCCAGAGTAACTGGGAACAGCAGCTAGCCGCAGCAACATACTCAGCCTCCGTGGTAGACTGGGCGACACTAGACTGCTTGCGAGAAGACCACGATACAAGAGAAGATCCAATAAATTGGCAAGTCCCAGAAGTGGACTTGCGCTCAATGCGACAACCAGCAAAATCGGCATCGGAATAACCGCAAAGCGAGAGGGTGGAGGAAGCAGAATACCAAATCCCAAACTCAGGGGTGAAACGAAGGTACCTGAAGATGCGCTTCACTGCCTGACGGTGAGAAATGCGCGGCGACGCCTGAAAGCGCGCGCACAGACACACCGCGAACTGAATGTCCGGGCGTGTCGCCGTCAGGTAGAGAAGCGACCCGATCATACTGCGGTACTCCTTCTGGTCCACTGCTTCTCCGTCCACATCCGCATCCAGGGCAGTCGTCGTCGACATGGGTGTTGGAAGAGGCTTGGCCTCACCCATATCGAACCGCTTCAGCAAGTCCTTCGTGTACTTGCCCTGGTGCACAAACGTCCCCTCTCGGGATTGCTTAATTTGCAACCCGAGAAAGAATGTCAGCTCGCCCATCATGCTCATCTCGAACTCCCTGCTCATAGTATCTGCAAACTTGGCAACCAAAGCGTGAGAAGAACCACCGAAAATGATATCATCCACGTAAATTTGGACCAAGAGTGTGTCTTTGCCTTGCCGGAGGAGAAAGAGCGTTTTATCTACACATCCCATTTTAAAACCCTTAGCAAGCAAAAAGGTTTTCAACCTATCATACCAGGCTCTAGGGGCTTGTTTTAAACCATATAAAGCTTTATGAAGTTTAAAGACATGGTTTGGAAACTTGGGATTTTCAAAACCGGGGGGTTGCTCAACATAAACCTCCTCCTCTATGTAGCCGTTTAAGAAGGCACTCTTGACATCCATTTGAAAAAGTTTGAAGCCTTTGGATGCAGCAAAAGCCAAGAGTATCCTAATAGCCTCCAAACGAGCTACAGGAGCAAACGTCTCCTCATAATCTATCCCCTCCTTCTGACTATAGCCTTTCGCTACAAGCCGGGCCTTGTTTCTAACAACGTGGCCATCCTCTCCTTGCTTGTTTTTGAAAACCCATTTTGTCCCAATAGGCTTACAGTCAGGTGGCGGTGGAACTAGAACCCAAACCCGATTTCGCTCAAAGTTTTCTAACTCCTCATGCATGGCATTGACCCAATCCGGATCCGTCAAAGCGTGTCCAACATCTCGGGGCTCAAAATTAGCAACAAAAGCAGAGTGAGCGAAGTGAGAGATGTGCTGTGACCTGGAGCGAGTGACTCGCTCGCCGATGTCGCCGATCATCTGCTGAGGGGGGTGCTGGCGCTGGATATGTCGTGGCGCCTCCCGGGATGAAGTGACCTCCCCCTCAACAGCAGCTGGTTCCACCCCGGGTACAAAAGGTACCGCACGAGGTGGAGGATCCCACGGCCCCCAGGAAGAGGAGGTGTCGGGGCCGTGAGTTGTCGTCGAGGCCGCTCTTTGCGGCGCGGCAGGTGGAGGGGGTGCTGGATCATCCATACCTTCAGCACCCTCGTCCTCGTCATCAAAAAGAGGCTCTCCAACCTCATGATCACCTGCACGCTCAAAACGAGAAGAAGGAGAAACAAGAGTCTCGTCGAAGGTGACATCTGATGTCTCCATGACTCGGTTAGTATCAAGGTTAAGTACACGATATGCTCTAGTGTGAGTGCCATAACCCAAAAATACACCGTCAGAAGAACGAGACTCAAATTTGTCCAAGTTGCCCTTCTTGAGTATAAAACAATGGCAACCAAAAACTCGAAAATAACTCACCTTGGGTAGTTTTCCAAAACGCAACTCATAAGAAGTCTTTTTCAAGAAAGCTCTCAGAAAAATGCGATTTGAAATATAGCATGCAGTGTTCATAGCTTCGGCCCAATAGCGCCTAGGAGTCCTATGCTCATCAAGCATCGTCCTGGCCATCTCAACAAGGGTCCGATTCTTCCTCTCTACAACACCATTTTGGGGCGGTGTGTAGGGGGAAGAAAACTGATGCTCCAAGCCAAGGCGGTTACAAAACTTCTCAAAATCCGAATTTTTGAATTCGGAACCATTATCACTTCTAATAGCTCGCATCGAGTTCAAAGGGAACTCGTTCTGAAGACGCAAAATCAGATTGCGAGCGAAGGAGAAAGTCTCAGTCTTCTCAGTCAAAAAGAAGACCCACGAATATCTCGAAAAGTCGTCAACAACAACCAAAACATACCACTTGCCACCAACCGAGCTCACCCGAGACGGACCAACAAGGTCCATGTGTAAAAGCTCTCCGGGGTGCAAGGTCATGACCTTAGTTACTGGATGGTGGGGAGCGGCAACCATCTTCCCATGTCTGCAAGAATGGCAAACTAGATCCTTCTCCATTGAAAGCTTGGGCAATCCTCGGATTAGGCCAAGTGAGCTAAGTCTTGCAAGCAAGTCGAAGCTTAAATGACCGAGCCTCCTATGCCACTTCCAAAGATCGGAGGAAGAAGGACTAGCCAAAAGACAGCGAGAAGAACCAAACGACTCCGAGAAATTCGCGCGAAAGACTTTCCCAAAGGGCGAAATCAGACATACAAGATCGCCCTGAGGATCTAAGATGCGACTAAGGTTCGGTTTAAAACGAATCTCATAGTCATCATCAAAAAGTTGCGAAACAGAAAGAAGGTTAAAATGCAGGTTAGACACAAGAGCAACATCGCGCAACACAAAGTGCTCATTAACCCGCACGGAGCCTCGGGATAAAACTTTACCTTTGCTCTTGTCGCCGAAGGTTATGTACTCCTTTCCGGCGACTGGACTAAGGCTGGAGAACCACTTGGGGTTTCCGGTCATGTGCATCGAACAACCGGAATCCACCAACCAAATGTCCTCCAACCGTCTTACCTACATCAATAAAAAGACATAGGGTGAGCATACGGTCCAACACTGGGGTTAGTGAAATAAGGGGAAAACCAGTGTTGGGCCGGCTGCTCAAAAGAAGGGTTAGTGTAAAAACCATTCCTAGCACGTCTACGAGGGAAGCGATCACCACGCTGAGGAAAACGTGGTCCGCTGGGGAAGAAACGCTCACCGCGGTACTCACACTGCGGTGGGGAAAGCGCTCAACAAAGCCTCCTGCCACGGGGTCCGTTACCTGCAAAAGCAGGACCCCGTCGGGCACGCTCTCTACGAGATCTACGCCTAGGAGCCTGGGGCTCAACTGCTCTAGCGTCTCTCCTCGGAGCTCTCTCCTGCCTAGGCCTAACAAACTGAGGTGCTGGACCTCTAGGCCTAGTCTCCCTCCTAGGGGCTCTCATCTCCTGCCTAGGCCGGGGACCTTGACGTCCGGACCTAGCAGCTCTCCCCTGAGCCTTCGGCACATGTCCACCATGAGCTGGATGGTACATGTCCGGGTTCTCCATCTCCCGAGCACGGCGCGCCTCTCGCTTGCGCCGGAAACATAACTCGATCAAATGTCCATCTCTCCCACAGAAGTCACACTGGTACCTCACCGCACGCACAGGGGGTTGTTGGTACGCAGGACTGTGGGCATCGGTCACTTTGCCCTTCTGAGGCAAACACTCCTCTCTAATGGGTGGCATAGCATCAAGCTTGTTCTTGAGGTGGTTTGGCTTGGGTGCCCAAATTTGGTTCTTGGGAGGAGCTCTCGGGGGTTCCTCAAGCACACCATCTTTGGTGGTAGGCTTGGCAGGCTCTTTGGGTGGAAGTTTGGCAAGCTTGGGAGTTGTGGTGGAGTTAGGCTTCTCACATGGATTCAAACCACTCGACTCTCCAATCTTCCCAAAAGCAGAAAGATCAACACCCTGAGCAAAACCTACACCAGGAGCCCCAGCAGCTCGCTTGAATTGGGAGATCATCATCCCGAGCTGCGGCTCACTACAGGAGACCCATGACAAGATGGTCCGAAGGTATGTGTTTTCTTCCTCGGTTTGCATCTTGCCATGCTTCACATTGGCAATCTCCAGCTCCAAGCCCTCGCACAAAACGCACCTCGCCACTCCAGTGCTACCTGAGCTGGCCTCCTCAAGAGACACAATCTTGGCATTCTTCTCTGCCAACTCAGATTGCAAGACGGGACAAGTCTTGCACGCACCCAACAAGGAAGGTCTAGCCTTCAGCTCATCCAGCTCTCCTACCAACGCAGCAAACTTACCTCTCAAAGTGAGAAGGTCAGTCATGTGCGTGGTGCACGACTCGCACTCCGTCTCCTCCGACACAATCACGGTGGACCGAGCGAACTCAAGCTCCTTCACCGTGTCCTCCCACTTCTGCCTGAACTCCTTGCGCTCTCTAGCGGCACGCCTAAGCAGTTTATCTTGGCTAAGGAGGGCAGCGGTCAACTTCTCTACCTCGGAGGAAAGCTCGTCGTAGGTGTGAGATACATGGGAGGTGTCGTCGTCGTCGTCGTCGTTCCGAGGCGTATGTTCCAGTTCGCCTCCGACCTCATCTCCGAGCGCCATGGTACACAAGCCTCCGTCGCCGGCGAAGAAGCACAAGCCGTTGAACTTGTCCTCTAGCTTCTTCTTCACGGACTCGTCATCGCTGGAGCCAGCGGAGTCGTCATCCGAGCCGTCGACGTCGCTGAGCGTGGCGAAGAAGGCACGCTGCTCAGCTTGCTGCTTCTCCAAGTACTTCTTCTTGATGTATTCCTTGTCAAAGCCGCCCCGCTTTTTGTGTCTTGGGGGAACGTGCTTCTCCTTGTACTTGGAGTCGCGCTTGCGCCCTTGATCGCCCTTCCCCGAATGCTTGTTCTTCTTGGGGCAGTTGGCGATGAAGTGGTCGGGGTCTCCGCACTCGTAGCATCCCGTGCGTCCTCCTCCACGACGGCGGTTCATGCGGTTGTTGTGGAACCGCGAGAACCGGTTGGCAAGCAAAGCCAACTCGTCATCTCCCAACGTCACTAGCTGGTCCTCTGTAACAGAAAAGAGACAGGAAAGAGCAAAGCCAGCTGAAGGGTTAGAGGAAGAGCCGGAAACCAAAGCCATGGACGGGCGAGAAGGATTTTCAAAAGAAGCCCTCGCCATAGCATCAATCTCACTGGACTTGAGCTTACTGAAGAGCTCGTCGCAAGTGAGGGTCTCATAGTTCGGGGATTCGATGATCGCCTGAACCTTAGAGTCCCACACCGACCGATCAAGAGTATGCAAAAGCTTCAAAGCACGCTCATGATCATCAAAAGGCAACTGCTCCTTGTTAGCCCTCATCCTGTTGACAATCACCTGAAAGCGAGCGAATAAACTTTCTATGCTCTCGCCAGGCTGATGTCGAAAGTTCTCATACTCACGCTTGAACGACTCGTAGAGTCGGGTTTTGACTTGAGAGGTGCCCTCATGGAAACGCATAAGGGTGTCCCAGATCTCCCGAGCCGTAGCAAGGTGAGAAACACGATCAAACTCACCCATGCTCAAACAAGAAAAGAGAGCATTACGGGCTCGGCTATTGGCATCGTGCTCATCGATCTGTTGCTGAGAAACACGAGCAGCCAAGACCACGTAATCAGCAGAGTTGCAAATATCCCAAATAGAAGCACCCAAACTCTGCAGATAGGCCGACATGCGTATCTTCCAATACGCATAGTTCGTCCCATCGAAAAACGGCGGTTTGCCTACGCCGCGATCCATGTCGCCTTCGGTGGATCTGGAACCGGCTAAGGTGGAAGATCCTTAACCCGCTCCGATACCAATTGAAGGACCGAGAAGCTAACCGAAAGCGACCAGAGGGGGGGGGGTGAATGGGAGCTTCAAAATTTCCTTTCGGAAACTAGAGCCACTGTCCCAAAATCAACCCCGGGAGCAAACCCTAGAGCTTGCTAATGTCCACGACCCTAGATGTAGGGTGGATGCTTTCTTGAAGCACAGCGGGACACTAGACAACCCTAGAAGTCCAACGCAAAAGACGGAAATCGAATCCGTCAACGAACGAGCGAACCGCGAACGAAACGGCGCGAAACAGCAACGACCAGACTCTGACCAGCGTCCGGTCAGCAGGGACCGGACGCGTCCGGTCGGCAAAAACTGGCTCTAGAACCTTACTGTTCGCGACCGGACTCACTAGTACGGAGCGTCCGGTCGTGATCAGAGCGTCCGGTCAGATCAAACAAACACGTTGAACAGGAACCTAGGCGCGTCCGGTCGATTGATAAACACAGAGTCCGGTCAAACCAGAAACCCTGTACGCAGCGCTCAATGACCGGACGCACTGGTCAGCGTCCGATCACTTCGCGACCAGCGTCCGGTCACCCAGCAGCCCCTCTGTTCTTCCACCGATCCGACTCAAACTCACCCAAAACGCATCCTCTAGGGATCAAACTTGGTGAGTGAAGTCACAAGGAGGTTAGTGAGCTATCTCTAAGAGATCATGGCTTGAACCTAACTCCAAATCGGTGAATCAAAGAATTTCGGGGGAAGGGACAAAAAGTGAGCCGAAACGAAAAATCGATTGATCTCCTAGACCGTGAGGTTAGAGAACGATTCCTTCGGTGGAAAGAAGTGCCTCACGATCTAGAACAACTTGGTTCAAATGGATTTGCAAAAGATGAACCGAGCAAAGAGATCAAATGACGGGAAAATCGTGGAGCAAAAGGAGCCCGCGAAGAACACAAGCAAAACGGAAATCACAGCCACGAACTCGAAACAAAGACGCAAATCAAGCCATCGATCTGTGCTCCAAGGTGAGGATACGGCCTCACTTCCTCAAATAAGCAGTACACAGAGTGGAGTCTCTCTGCGGATCTCAACTAGCTAAAGCAGGGGATGGGAGAGCAGGAAACCCTAGCAAATGAAAGCACTAACTGAGATGGGGAGGAGGGTGTCTCCCCTGGACTACTTATACTAACCTAGACTAAGTCTATTTCCTACTCTACCCCTCTCTAAACTAATTACAGAGCGAACCAGCTAAACCCTAAGGCTATTCTGGTCCAACCCGCGGTGGTAGGTAGATCCGACGGCCACGCCCGCTTGAACCGAAGCGTTGCCTCGACGCAACCTCTGGATCGCCGCCACGTGCCGCCCTCGCTCTGCACCCCCGGTTTTGTGGCCCAAACCGGGAAACCAGCCTTTTCCAGCAACCCCCGGTTTTGAGGCCCAAACCGGGAAACCAGCCCACCAGCCTGAGTTTTGTGGCCCAAACTCAGAAACCCGTAGCGCCCGAGTTTTGAGGCCCAAACTCGGAAACCGGCCCATCACCCGAGTTTTGTGGCCAAACTCGGAAACCATCCGCGCCCAGGTTTTGTGGCTCAACCTGGAAACCGAGCACCCAGGTTTTGAGGCCCAAACCTGGAAACCGTCCACCCGTTGGTTTTTCTCTGGCTCAACCAACAAACCGGAGATGTAGAGGGGATGCACCGCCCGTGCACCCCGTCCACCGACATGTGTCCCCAGGTCCTCAACCCGAGCAACACCGTGCCCCGCAAGTCTCCGCTCGTCGCTGTCCCAGGCTGCCAGCCACCACAGCTGATCCTCAGGCACTCCGGTCCCTCAGTCCAAGCCCCACGTCCGCCCTTCACTGCTCGATACATCGGCATGGCACGTCCGCCGCACGGCACGCCCATCCTTCATCGCACCCAGTCCGTCGGCACGGCACGTCTCAACTTGACCTTCACCTTGCCCTCGATCACTGTCTCCGTGCTCGACACCTGCACAACACAAGCCAAAGAACATGCACATCAAACCCGTTGACAATCACTCATCACTCCGAGACTCGGCATACACCCATGTATCCGCAGTTTTTAGCAAGCTACGAAACAGCTGTGTTTTTGGCAGGTGGAGACAACCAAGCATTGGCTAAATCCCTCATTCTGGCACTCAAAGATGTAGCGCACGATTGGTACACGTCTCTCAAGCAATTATCCATCTATTCCTGGGCTCAGTTGAAGGCCGGATTGCTCGCCACTTTTCAAGGCTTTCGAGCGGATGTCAAAACCACCCGAGATCTCATGAATTGCACTCAACAAGATGATGAACCACTGTCCGAATATCTCAGACACTTTATTCAGCCAAAGGCTCAAGCCTCGAATGTACCGGAAGCAGCAATGATCGCCGCGGCCATCGAAGGGCTAGCGACGAGACAATGTGCAGCGCATTTTTCCAGGCAGCCACCTAACTCGGTCAAAGAACTATTCGAGATAACGAATGGTTATGCAAGGTCAGATGCTGACTTTCGGCGTCGTAAAGCAACACGTTTTGCGCAAAGGCAAATGATGAAATCGGTGCATTCGCCGCAAGCGCCAAACCAGAGAAATGCGAGGCCCTTTCGCTCAATCAACACATCGCACGAAGAATCTACCCAGTCCACTATGGATCCAGAGGGAGTGGCCCCGAATAGCTACCAACAGTCCAGAGAGTTCGAGCAGCCGACTCACGGGAGCGACAACGAAAGGGGACAAGGTAGAGGAAGTAAACCCCCATATTGTGTGATCTGTGACAGAAATGTCGGACACAACACTATTGATGCTCACTAATGCTCAAAATTAACCATCAACTATTGCATGAAATGACACTAAATGAATCACAAAGCATAGTTGTAGGGTTTGAAACTAACAAGTTCCACGAGTTTTGGTGCTCTTACTTGTTTTGTAGGACATCCATGTTTTTACGATATAAAAGCATCTCAAGTGATGAATTGGAGTGCACCATTGCGAAGAGCTCGTCGAGACGATTGAAACAGACATATCATTTGCTATATTCGGAGTCCCGGATGAAAAGATATTAATTTCGCAATGAAATCTACAAAAGAAGGATCTAGAAGACACCAGAAGACACCACGAGGCAGCCCGCCACGTGGGCCCACTGGGCCAGACCAACCGGTCTATGGGCAAGACCGACCGGTCGGCCACGGAGCCCGTTTCACCTCCGCCTTCTGGAACATTCTTCCACCGCCTCCTAGGATGCATCTCCACCGTCCCTGAAGTCGGTTTGATCCAACGGTGGGCGATAAACGTGACGCGGATCGATGACATGGCGATTCCTTGCCCCCTACTCCACCTCGGGCTATATAAGCAACCCCACACCCCCCTCTCCAGGCATCTCCATCTTCATTATTCATCTCCACATCAGAAACTTGGGTTTCAATTAGAAGTAGAGATCCCTCTAGTTGATCGTCTAGTTCTAGTTCTAGTTCATCTTCTAGTTCTAGATCTAGTTCTAGTTCATCATCTAGTTGTAATCTAGGGAGAGAAAGGAGAGAGCTGAGGAGGAGCCGGATCTATCGGATCTTCCTCAACATTGTATTGGTGCAACATCTAATTCGTCTTCAAGTAATCTCCAGGTTCTTCATTTACTACTTCCAAGTATTATATTTAATTTCAGTTCTTGCTTTATTTATTTACTGGATCTCCGCTCGTATCGAGTGCTCTAATTATTGTACGTAATTAGAGTAGTAGACGTTAGTGTAGACGTGGTGTCTAGACTAGGGTTTACCTGAGTTTGCACTCAGCCCCACGGATAGTTGTGGTAGCCCCAGGTGGTGACAGCCCTGACGGCCAACGTAGTACACCTCGTTCGGGTTGGTGTTTGTAGGACCGTAGTCAAAGCTTCCTAGCCCCTTTCTCATCCCTTTCTTTGGCTAGTGTTCTGATGTCCCGAAGTAAGTAAAGTATAGTAAGTCTTTGATTAGATAGACCTGCTTTGAAAACCCTAAATCTCTCTCTACCCATTTTACCATTCATTTCTTGGACGTTCTTGATTCTTTTAGTACACTTCACGTTCCCCGTGGAAATTGATACCCTGGAATACTCTTGGGTGAAAGCTACATCGGTATCCGTGCGCTTGCGGATTAATCTGTGTGCGTCTAAAATACCCAACAAGCTTTCTGGCGCCGTTGCCGGGGAACAGTAGTTGTGCTAGTTTCGAACCAAGTCGTTCGTGTTTCTATTCTTTTACCACCTTTTTCTCTTACCACCACCTTTACCTCACCACCACACTTCTTATCACATGTATTCAACTCCTATCTTTAAATACTTCGCTCCAAATGGTGAATTGTTGGAGCCACCACCATCGTCACATCTTATTCTTACAGATGGCTACCAAATTCGTCCCGGCTTTATAGCCATGGTTCGGGAGCAACTCTTCTCTAGGGTAGAAGACGAGGATCCTTACACCCACCTTCGTGAATTTGAGCAATTGTGTTCTTGCTTGTCTATTGCTGGCATGACACAAGAGACCATTAAATGGAAATTGTTTCCATTCTCCCTTTTTGGAAGAGTGAAACAGTGGTATGCTCATAACGTAAGAGGAGTAGATGGAAATTGGGATGAACTTCGGGAAAAATTTTGTCTTGATTTCTTTCCTCTTTCTCGAATCACTGCCCTTCGAATAGAAATTCTTACCTTTAAACAAAAAGAGAAGGAGACAATAGGAGCAGCTTCGGCTAGATTTATGAACCTTCTCAACAATGGCCCAGATCTTTCTTTGACTGAGGACGTTATTTTACAACATTTTCATTATGGTCTTAGCAAAGAAGCTGCCCTTTTTCTTGATACCTCTTCGGGATGATCATTCATTCATAAAACTGTTAGTGAAGGAAAAGCCATCCTTGAGAAAATCCTTGAAAACACTCCTTACACTGACATTTTTTATGAATTCCCCGAAGAAGAAGTCGAGCCCAATCCCGACCAACGCAAGGAGGAACACACAACCAAATTCCAAATTCCTTCAAATCCTTTTAATAATTTGGTTGCCATAGAACCTTCTGTAGAGAAAACAACTCACACATTAGAAAATGATAAACCCCATCCTTCGGTGTTCTTCTCTGAAATCGAGGAAGATGATATCAAAGAGCATGGAAGCTGCTTCATAAACACCTCTTTAAATCCATGCTCATATGAGACATCTCCTAATCCAATTGGTCTGTCTAACATTGCCACACTTTAGATTTTCAACCCCCTCACACTTTCTATTTACAAAAACTTCAAAAGGGTGGTTGTAGATGCATATGTTTATCACAAATGTTGTAGATCTCGTTGTGCTCTTAAAGTTGGTGTTGGAGGGGAAACCACTCACCAAATCATCTTGAAGGTTTCCCAAAGACAAGCTTAGTGTCCTAAAACAAGCATTCTTTTCATATCTGTGTTCACCTTTCTGTTGCCTTTGTGTAATGAGCATAGGGATATAATTGTTAAAATATTCGTTTGGGTATTCTTGTCACTAACCTTTGCAAGTCTGGAGCAAAAAGTTTGAAGGAACAACAAACACAAGGTATGTCCAACCAATCATCATGCAACATTGAATTACAATCATTCAATCTTGATTTTTGCAAAATCTAAGCTTGAGGGATACACTTTGTAAGAACATCTCTTACCATGTTGCTATGTTGGTTGCCCCTACCTTTAAGACATGCTCATGTGCTATACACTAATCATGCTCTCTCATCACAATTTGGGTAAATCTCTTTAATGCTTTAATGCTACCTTCATTTGCTATAGTATATGTTTAGGTTTGAAGTACTTTCACACATCTCTTAAATGAAGCATGGTGCCTAGTTTAGGAGTGGTGTTCTTGCTTTCAAAGGCCTTTTAATTTAAGCATGCTTAGGTTAAAATGCCCTCTTAAATCAAATTAGATGTGGTGTCTGGGTTGATTTCTGAGCCGATAATATGCTATAGTGGATGTTGGATATTTTATTGGACTAACTCCTGTAGGAAAACTTTCAATACCAATTTGAGAAAGTCCTGAGATGAACTCACTTTGGAGAAGAAGAGACACATGAACTTCAACAACTTGCGCAAGGGAGACATAGCTCACTGATCATGGAGAAATAAGATCCGTAGAACAAGACAAAAGATGAGTGTCATAAAACAATACCTACAATCAAAGCACTCACTCCATGGAAATAGGTGAACAAGTCTAAGCTGGGCCACTAGAAGACAAAGACCATCATGGGGGCACTCGTCTCTGAACCCTCAGATCAAATAGTACAAACACAAGCAGTGGGAAGTTATTCTCTGTTCTAATCAAGGGCTAGCTTGGGGATGAGGTGGAACGACTTCAACAACAACAAGGTCTACAAATTCAACACATGAACATGTTGTTGAAGAAATTTGGGCATCCACCTTCCTCACAAGCCAGCTTGGGGGAGACACAATTTCGTTGTCTAGATCTGCTTAAAGGGGAGAACAGAGAAATCCAGCTTCAACACTTTGATCAGTACAGGCCACTAGACGCTATCCCAATCAAGAAGAAGAATATGATCCACCACTCATTCATGGAAGATCGTTCTTGAAAACCTTCAATGTTGTAATCTATGTCGGAACTAGAGAAATCCACTTTTGGATCTTTGACCAAAAAGTTCACTGCCTCTTCAACAATTACACCATTTATGAGCAGCCAAAGAAAACCAAGAGAAGACGTTGACTCAACCGACAAAGGAAGAACTAACTGCCAGGAATTGAGGGGATATCATAAAGGATGAAGCCACTGCACCACAAGAAGTAGAAGATGGAGAGACAATACCTAAGCCTACAAATCAAGAAAATATTTAACAAAGTCTCCATCATCTGGATCTGTTGAAGACAAGATTCAGCTGGCCCACTGTGAGATAAGCAAGAGAAGACAAGTTATTCGTGAGCAACAACCAGCTAGACAAGAGAAGCATCCACAAGGTGGTTCGACACAATCAGTCTTCAATGATAAAGCAACACTTCAAGGTAAGTGACCATCACTTAAAAAGCTTCTTCTTAATTCTGGCATGCGCATAAATAAAGAACCAAACATGTTTAAGTTGCATCTCACTTGATCCAACCTAATCAACTCAACATGTTCAGTTCTTTACTTTTTGTTCTTAGCTTTACTCTCTTGATCTCACTATCTTAACTAAATGAGCTAAAATGTTGTGCATCCAACCTTTGGAAGATGATATATCACAATCATGAAATGATCGATATACTATGCATAGTTTATCCTTCCATGGGTCAAGTAATCTTATCTGTTAAATATTTTAAGATGCTACTTTTCATGCTCATCTTTTGATTCTATCACTCATGTTAAGACTGAATAGAACACATAAACAATAAGTTTATCTTGTGCAATGTGCCTAAGGTTAGAGGGAAATAAACAAAACTTTTGGTTATGTTGGTGTTTTTCCACCAACAGAGACCATGCACTTGATCTCTACCTTGTCTTTATGAGCAGGACACACTCTTGAGCAAAACATGGAGAAGTCACTCCCAAATTCTACAGAGTGAAGGTCCTAAATCTACAAGAACATGCACACTGAGCAAGATGCTGCCGGCGTCCACAATTAACGCTTCACTTCAAACCGCTGGACGAACAAATGACATGAGTGACACCATATCAAGAGGTGTAGTTATCAAGGTCTACCTATCAAGATCAAATGATGCACCTCAAGAACGAACATGGTGAGAAGTCTTGTTCAGAGGACTTAAAACATTGAACCCTCGCCGAAAAGTAAAATCGGTAGTTATCCATATTTATCTTTTCTGCATTAGTTTCTCTTTTTTGCATGTTTACTTTGCGTCATCATCTCTCCATAGCATATTTACTTTTCTGCATTAGCATTGCATAAAAAACTAAAAATAAAAATATTTTACTTTTTGCACTGCATCATAAAAAAATGAAAAAAAAATATTGAGAAGAGATCTTACAGAAACTCTGGATAACTAGGGCTTAAGTGGCCAACCACTAACGCTTAATCTGTTCCACAAGTTTTGTTGTCTATTTGAGTTTCACAGGATTGAAAGGATAAGACAAGCTGAGAAGCAAGTGGATCTTCCATCCAGTGTCGGAGCACTGTCCAACAACCATCAATATCAATCAAAGCTTCGATAAAGGAAGAACATTTTCACTGTCAGTCCGCTGCATTACAAGATCGAACGACTATGTCAACATCCAACTTGGGGGAGGCACCCTCACGTGTATCCAAGTAAGTATCCTTATCCTCTAAAGTTTACTTTCTATACATAAATAAAAATAAAATAAAAAAACAATATACAAAAAAAATGTGAGCACATGAAGGCTCACCATTAAAATTAAAAAGAAAAAAAATATATATGGGCACATGAAGGCTTAACGCTATTAAGGGAACCGGCTTGGGGGAGACGTAACCCCGTTATCTTCGTGATCCAGGTATGTCTTATTCACTATCTTAGTTATTTATAATAAGTGTGTTAGGTTAAATATAATAATTTTATTAGGTTAAATAAATACTATGTTAAGTTTTCTTAGTTTGTTTTAAGAGGTTAATAATAAAAGAAGAACTCTCTCTCTAATCTATTACATGGAAATGATGAATAGTTGCTCTATCTAATTTCTTCCAAGTACCTAGACTTTAAAACATAAGTTCTTCTAATTAATAATGATGTCTTAAAATGAAATTAAATGCAAGGGTAGCAAATTCTTGATCTAAAGTCTAGGTAATTGATGGATATGATATGTGATGATCTGAGCTACTGTTATCTTATTCTAAAACAACACTAGAGTTCTAGAGAGTTTCTAATATTAATATGACTAATAATTGCATTGAGTTAAATTAAGCTTTGTTGACCCTATGAGAAGTTACTATGCTATTGGATTGAGATCACTTACACATTTCATCCATCTTCCGCATAAATGCTCATGATTATCTGTTGCTATCTTCTCAAAAGTTTGTTGGAAGCATGTGGCTATTGAAAAAAAAGAAGAAAAGAAAAAGTAAAAAAAATCTGAGGAAATAAAAAGGGACAAGTGTCCGAAACCTCAAAAAGAAAGATCCCAAGGAAATAAAAAGGGACAAGTGTCCAGAACCTCGAAAAAAAAGAGAAGAAAAATGAATATCAGAAATAATGGGCACGTGCCCGACAATAAAATTAGCCTGATATCCATGTGTCTCTGATAGACAAAAGAGAGTGATATATTCAAAAGAGCATCCGCCTCCATTTTTCATACACATGCACTTGTCGATTCAATGGTGTGGTTGACTTTCTCTTTGGATCCATTGTTTAATTTGACAACATATGTTTTTAAGCTTTTGAAAATTCATAAAAACTCCGGGATAAAGGTGAAATGAAAGAACTAGAGACATAGTGCTTGATTTGATCATTTTATCTTTCAATTACTCAAGATTCAATGTAAAGTACTAAGCCCCGTGATGAATAATATGATTTTTTTCCTTTAATCCATATGAGAACTTTTGTTTGAATACATGTGTACTTGTTGGAAGTGAAGATATTGGAGCAACTCCTGATCCATTGTTGAGATTGGCTTTGCTCGGGACTAGCAAAGGGTAAGCTTGGGGGACTTGTTGACGCTCACTAATGCTCAAAATTAACCATCAACTCTTGCATGAAATGACACTAAATGAATCACAAAGCATAGTTGTAGGGTTTGAAACTAACAAGTTCCACGAGTTTTGGTGCTCTCACTTGTTTTGTAGGACCTAAATGTTTTTACCATATAAAAGCATCTCAAGTGATGAATTGGAGTGCACCATTGCAAAGAGCTCGTCGAGACGATCGAAACGGACATATCATTTGCTATATTCGGAGTCCCGGATGAAAAGATATTAATTTCACAACGAAATCTACAAAAGAAGGATCTAGAAGACACCAGAAGACACCACGAGGCGGCCCGCCACGTGGGCCCACTGGGCCAACCCGATCGGTCTATGGGCAAGATCAACCGGTCGGCCACAGAGCCTGTTTCGCCTCCGCCTTCTGGAACATTCTTCCACCGCCTCCTAGGATGCATCTCCACCGTCCCTGAAGTCGGTTTGATCCAACGGTGGGCGATAAACGTGACGCGGATCGATGACATGGCGATTCCTTGCCCCCTACTCCACCTCAGGCTATATAAGCAACCCCAGACCCCCCTCTCCAGGCATCTCCATCTTCTTTATTCATCTCCACATCAGAAACTAGGGTTTCAATTAGAAGTAGAGATCCCTCTAGTTGATCGTCTAGTTCTTGTTCTAGTTCATCTTCTAGTTCTAGATCTAGTTCTAGTTCATCATCTAGTTGTAATCTAGAGAGAGAAAGGAGAGAGCTGAGGAGGAGCTGGATCTGTCGGATCTTCCTCAACATTGTATTGGTGCAGCATCTAGTTCGTCTTCAAGTAATCTCCAGGTTCTTCATTTACTACTTCCAAGTATTATATTTAATTTCAGTTCTTGCTTTATTTATTTACTGGATCTCCGCTCGTATCGAGTGCTCTAATGATTGTACGTAATTAGAGTAGTAGATGTTAGTGTAGACGTGGTGTCTAGACTAGGGTTTACCTGAGTTTGCACTCAGCCCCACGGATAGTTGTGGTAGCCCCAGGTGGTGACAGCCCTGACGGCCGACGTAGTCCACCTCGTTCGGGTTGGTGTTTGTAGGACCGTAGTCAGAGCTTCCTAGCCCCTTTCTCATCCCTTTCTGTGGCTAGTGTTCTGATGTCCCGAAGTAAGTAAAGTATAGTAAGTCTTTGATTAGATAGACCTGCTTAGAAAACCCTAAATCTCTCTCTACCCATTTTACCATTCTTTTCTTGGACGTTCTTGATTCTTTTAGTACACTTCACGTTCCCCGTGGAAATCGATACCCTGGAATAATCATGGGTGAAAGCTACATCGGTATCCGTGCGCTTGTGCATTAATCTGTGTGCGTCTAAAATACCCAACAACTAGAGAGTGCAAATACAGTAAAATGGCTAAGGAGCTAAAAGAAAAAGACCATACTTCTACTTCTGGCGAAATCACCAAGCATGTCTTCCACAATACATATGATCTTGTAACTGGAAGCGCCTTTCATGGAAACTACACAACCTTTCCGCAACATTTCGCGCCATACCTAGCTGCTCCCCGAAACTTGCCCTGGTTCAATCCAACTTCCCAGCACTACCAGCACCCACAGTATTTGGTCCAATCTGTGGCAGCGTCTTCACCAGCGTAGTATCACCATCAGCCAACGCAGCCACCGGTAGTCTTAGTTCAAGCTCGACCACAAAGCCAGGCGGCGTCACAGCCATACAAGCAAATGCAAGATGGCGAGCACGAGCCTAATGCAGTCAACAACATCCTTCTGTCTTGAGGTCACATATTCGTCATAACCGACGGGTCCAATCTGGAGCACGAAAGCAAGAGATCAAGACAAGATTACCATAGAAGTGTGAAAATGGTATCACCAAGGTTGCCTTTGAGTAGGCCGACATGGTCATTGTTGCCGATAACTTTCGATGAGTTTGATTTCAGAGTCCGAGATTATCCCCACTACGATGCATTCGTAGCTATCGCCAACATAGCTGGGTTTATGCTACACAACATTCTGATAGACACTGGAAGTTCAGCTGACATTTTGTTCATCAAGGCTTTCGAAGCAATGGGCATGGACAGGAGGGGGTTGGACCCAGCCGGTAACTCATTATACAGTTTCGGCAGAAGAAAGGTAGACGCTATCGGCAAAAAGCAGGTAACGGTTTCTTTCGCCCAGGATGAAAAGGTGCAAACCGAAATGGTGACATTCGACATAGTCAACATGGACTATCCCTACACAGCCATTTTTGGCAGGGGATTCACCAATAGGTTCAATGTTGTCATAAAGCAAAGTTATCTTAGCATGAAGATGCCCTCTCCTTTCGGCATAATCACTATACACGGCGAAGCAAGGAAAAGTTGTCATCACAGTGATGTGGTCCTTTCGTCGTCGCAAGCATGGCAAGGCCAGGAGTGTTCCGCTTAGTGAACAAAAAAAGAGAAGAGACAATTCACACCTGGAACGCCAACAACTCGAGTAGCTTCGATCCTTAGAATAAAGTTTCTTTCACCTTTTGTTTTTACCTTCACCATTTTTTTAAGGGAGAATTAGCTCTGGGACATTCCGAAAGGCCTAAATTGGCCGGTGCACACATCCACTTTGAATATTTGCCAGAAGACACTATGGTTTCGTGTAATTGGGCCAATAAACATCGACCCTCATCCAATATGTTTATAAAATAGATATAAAATTATATAAGTGCCAAAAAATTATAATATAATTTTTTCGACACTCTACATGATAAGAACTACATACTAAAAATATTATTTTGCACTAAAATGATAATTTTGCCTCTCTTCATGAATAGACAAAGATAACCATGATTAATTAGTTAATTTATTTGTAATATATTAAAAATACTGACAAAATCACAGAATGCATACATCACCAAATCTTGTCTATCATAAAAATATCATATCAAAATAACAAAGTTTAATATATCAATTAAGCTCCACAAGAGATAAATCTATAATTCAGTCATGCTAAATATGTCACTATAAACTTTATTATTTTGAGCTAATATTTTTAGCATTGTCAAGATTTGTTGATGTATGCATTCTATGATTTGTCCCAAGATTTGTAGTGACCTACAATCATATAAGCAAATTAACCATGGTTATCTTTGTCTATTCATGAAGAGAGGCAAAATGATCATTTTAGTGCAAAATAATATTTTAAGTATGTAGTTCTTATCATGTAGAGTGTCAAAAAAATTATATTATAATTTTTTGACACTTATATAATTTTATATCTATTTTATAAAAATATTGGATGAGGGTCGATGTCTATTGGCCCAATTACACGAAACCATAATGTCTTCTGGCAAATATTCAAAGTGGATGTGTGCACCGGCTAATTTAGGCCTTTCGGAATGTCCCAGAGCTAATTCTCCCTTTTTTTAATCAAGTAGCTGCACTCTTTTTCCTCACTGGGAAGCCCTCAAAAAGGTTGTGAGGTTTTTTAATGAGGCAACCAAGTGTAACCTTAAAAACATTAAGGTATCAAAACTTCCCCATATTCGATCACGGATCCAATGACGAAAACAACCAAAAAGGGTTGAGACATTCGACAAAATTTGCATTATTAGAGAATGTCGGCCCGTCAGACGGAAACCTTCTTCGACGAGGCTCGACAATCTCGACAGCCTACGGGCATGAACATTCTGACCCTCCGAAAATGCGAGGGCGGAAGACAGCCTGCGGGCATGAATATTCCGGCCCTCCGAAAATGCGAGAGGGCGGAAGACAGCCTACGGGCATATGCATTCCGACCCTCTGAAAATGTGAGAGGGTGGAAAACAGCCTACGGGCATAAAGATTCTGGCCCTCCGCAAATGCGAGAGGGTGGAAGACAGCCTACGGGCATAAACATTCCGAACCCTCCGAAAATGCGAGAGGGCAGAAAACTGCCTACGGGCATAAACATTCCGACCCTCCGAAAATGAGATAGGGTGGAAGACAGCCTACGGGCATAAATATTCCTACCTACCGGGGTGAATGCGTTACCTCCTCTCATCAAAAAACAAATGGGGCGGGCGTTTTACATTACACGCCGAGGGGCTAGCGACGAAAGCACCCTCGGACGAATATGTTATTGCCTCTCGTCAAAAAACGAATGAGGCAGGCGTTTTATATTACACGTCGAGGGGCTACCGGCGAAAGCACCCTCGCGCGAATACGTTTGCGCCTCTCGTCGAAAAACGAATGTCGGCGGGCGTTTTACATCACACGCCGAGGGGCTAGCGACAAAAGCACCCTCGGACGAATACGTTACCGCCTCTCATCAAAAAATGAATGGGGCGGGCGTTTTACATTACACGCCGAGGGGCTAGCGACGAAAGCACCCTCGGACAAATACGTTACCACCCCTCATCAAAAAACGAATGGGGGCGGGCATTTTACATTACACGCCGAGGGGCCCTCGTGCGAATACGTTATCGCCCCTCGTCGAAAAACGAATGGGGCGGGCATTTTACATTACACGCCGAGGGGCTATCGACGAAAGCACCCTCGGACGAATACGTTACCGCCCCTCGTCGAAAAACGAATGTCGGCGGGCGTTTTACATCACACGCCGAGGGGCTAGCGACGAAAGCACCCTCGGAAGAATACGTCACTGCCCTTGTCAAAAAATGAATGGAGCGGGCGTTTTACATTACACGCCGAGGGGCTACCGACGAAAGCACCCTCACGCGAATACGTTATCGCCCCTCGTCGAAAAATGAATGGGGGCAGGCGTTTTACATTACACGCCAAGGGGCTAGCAACGAAAGCACCCTCGGACGAATACGTTAGTGCCTCTCGTCGAAAAACAAAAGAGGCAGGCGTTTTACATTACACGCCGAGGGGCTACCGGCGAAAGCACCCTCACGCGAATACGTTTGCGCCTCTCGTCGAAAAACGAATGTCGGCGGGCATTTTACATCACACGCCGAGGGGCTGGCGATGAAAGGACCCTCGGAAGAATACATCACTGCCCTCGTCAAAAAACGAATGGGGCGGGCGTTTTACATTACACGCCGAGGGGCTACCGACGAAAGCACCCTCGCGCGAATACATTATCGCCCCTCGTCGAAAAACGAATGGAGGCAGGCGTTTTACATTACACACAGAGGGGCTAGCGACGAAAGCACCCTCGGATGAATATGTTAGTGCCTCTCGTCGAAAAACGAATGAGGTAGGCGTTTTACATTACATGCCGAGGGGCTACCGGCGAAAGCACCCTCGCGTGAATACGTTTGCGCCTCTCGTCGAAAAACGAATGTTGGCGGTCGTTTTTCATCACACGCCGAGGGGCTAGCGACGAAAGCACCCTCAGAAAAATACATCGCCGCCCTCGTCGAAAAATGAATGGGGCGGGCGTTTTAAATTACACGCCGAGGGGCTACAGACGAAAGCACCCTCGTGCGAATACGTTATCGCCCCTCGTCGAAAAACAAATGGGGGCAGGCGTTTTACATTACACGCCGAGGGGCTAGCGACGAAAGCACCCGCGGATGAATATGTTAGTGCCTCTCGTCAAAAAACGAATGAGGTAGGCGTTTTACTTTACACGCCGAGGGGCTACCGGCGAAAGCACCCTCGCGCGAATACGTTTGCGCCTCACATCAAAAAACGAATGTCGGCGGGCGTTTTACATCACACGCCGAGGGGCTAGCGACGAAATCACCCTCGGACGAATACGTTCTAGCCTCTCGTCAAAAAATGAATGGGGTGGGCGTTTTACATTACACGCCGAGGGGCTAGCGACGAAAGCACCCTCAGACCAATACGTTATCGCCCCTCATCGAAAAATGAATGGGGCGGGCGTTTTACATTACACCCCGAGAAGCTACCGGCGAAAGCACCCTCGGGGTGAATGCGTTACCACCTCTCGTCAAAAAACGAATGAGGCAGGCGTTTACATTACACGCCGTGGGGCTAGCGACGAAAGCACTCGCGCGAATACGTTATCGCCCCTCGTCGAAAAACGAATGGGGCGGGCGTTTTACATTACACACCGAGGGGCTACCGACGGAAGCACCCTCAGACAAATACGTTACCGCCCCTCGTCGAAAAACGAATGTCGGGGGGCGTTTTACGTCACATGCTAAGGAGCTGGCGATGAAAGCACCCTCAGAAAGATACGTCACTGCCCTCGTCGAAAAACGAATGGGCGCGGGCATTTTACATTACACGCCGAGGGGCTACCGACGAAAGCACCCTCGCGCGAATACGTTATCGCCCCTCGTCGAAAAACGAATGGGGGCAGGCATTTTACATTACACGCCGATGGGCTAGCGACGAAAGCACCCTCGGATGAATATGTTAGTGCCTCTCGTCGAAAAACGAATGAGGCAGGCATTTTACATTACACGTCGAGGGGCTACTGGCGAAAGCACCCTCGCGCGAATACGTTTGCGCCTCACGTCGAAAAATGAATGTCGGCGGGCGTTTTACATCACACGCCGAGGGGCTAGCGATGAAAGCACCCTCGGACGAATACGTTCCAGCCTCTCGTCAAAAAACGAATGGGGCTGGCGTTTTACATTACACGCCGAGGGGCTAGCGACGAAAGCACCCTCGGACCAATACGTTACCACCCCTTATCGAAAAATGAATGGGGCAGGCATTTTACATTACACGCCGAGGGGCCCTCGTGCGAATACGTTATCGCCCCTCGTCGAAAAACGAATGGGGCGGGCATTTTACATTACACGCCGAGGGGCTACCGACGAAAGCACCCTCGGACGAATACGTTACCGCCCCTCGTCGAAAAACGAATGTCGGCGGGCGTTTTACATCACACGCCGAGGGGCTAGCGACGAAAGCACCCTCGGAAGAATACGTCACCACCCACGTCGAAAAATGAATGGGGCGGGCGTTTTACATTACACGCCGAGGGGCTACCGACGAAAGAACCCTCGCGCGAATACGTTATCGCCCCTCGTCGAAAAACGAATGGGGGCAGACGCTTTACATTACACGCCGAGGCGCTAGCGACGAAAGCACCCTCGGACGAATACGTTAGTGCCTCTCGTCAAAAAATGAATGAGGCAGGCGTTTTACATTACATGCCGAGGGGCTACCGGCGAAAACACCCTCGCACGAATACGTTTGCGCCTCTCATCGAAAAACAAATGTCAGCGGGTGTTTTACATCACACGCCGAGGGGCTAGCGATGAAAGCACCCTCGGACGAATATGTTACCGCCCTCGTCGAAAAACGAATTGGGCTGGCGTTTTACATTACACGACGAGGGGCTACCGACGAAAGCACCCTCGCGCGAATACGTTATCGCCCCTCGTAGAAAAACGAATGGGGGCGGGCGTTTTACATTACATGCCGAGGGGCTACCGATGAAAGCACCCTCAGACGAATACGTTACCGCCCCTCGTCGAAAAACGAATGGGGCGGGCGTTTTACATTACACGCCGAGGGACTAGCGACGAAAGCACCCTCGCGCGAATACGTTATCATCCCTCATCGAAAAACGAATGGGGCGGGCGTTTTACATTACACGCCCAGGGGCTAGCGACGAAAGCACCCTCGCGTGAATACGTTACCGCTCGTCGTCAAAAAACAAATCGGGCGGGCGTTTTACATTACATACCGAGGGGCTAGCGACGAAAGCACCCTCGGACGAATATGTTACCGCCCCTCGTCGAAAAACAAATGGGGCGGGCATTTTACGTTACACGCCAAGGGGCTAGCGATGAAAGCACCCTCATCGCGAATACGTTACCGCCCCTCGTCGAAAAATGAATGTGGCGGGAGTTTTACATTACACGCCGAGGGGCTACCGACGAAAGCACCCTCGCGCGAATACGTTATCGCCCCTCGTCGAAAAACGAATGGGGGCGGGCGTTTTACATTACACACTGAGGGGCTACCGACGAAAGCACCTTCAGACGAATACGTTACCGCGCCTCGTCGAAAATCGAATGGGGCGGGTGTTTTACATTACACGCCGAGGCGCTACCGACGAAAGCACCCTCGCGCGAATACGTTATCGCCCCTCGTCGAAAAACAAATGGAGGCGGGCGTTTTACACTAAGCGCCGAGGGGCTACCGATGAAAGCACCCTCGGACGAATACATTAGCGGCCCTCGTCGAAAAACGAATGAGCGAGCGTTTTACATTACATGCCGAGGAGCTACCTGTGAAAGCACCCTCGGGGTGAATACGTTAGCGGCCCTCGTCGATAAACGAATAGGGGCGGGCGATAAACTTAGCGAATTACTTAAAAATATATTATATAAAATTAAAATAATAATAATAATATATATAAGTAATGTAATAATAATAAAAATAAATAACATAGAATAAGGCTTCGTCAAAAATGCTTCAAGGTATGGCAAATATGAAATCAACCTTTCGCCAACCTTTAGCGGGCGGGCGTATAGTCTTTAACAAGGGCACCGTCGACCCGCGACATTGCACGGATCGATGGTAAGGGGCTATTGTTGGGGTGGTACCCCAATCGTAGGGATCCCACTTCCGCACAAAAGCATTTTCGACAAATCCCTTATCGAACGTTAGCAACTGTGAGCCAAATACTTTCGAGCGATATGAACGGTAGACGATCAGGAACGAATGTGGTCAACCGAATATGTTCTCGAACGAATACAATGCTATTAGTCGGTTTCAATCAGCTGTGCAGCGATAGTCTCCCTTCTGCGCGAAAGCGCCTTCGTCTTCCAAAGTTGGTGGAGAGATGACGCTTTCGTCCGAACGCACTTTCGGCCGAAGCGATAGTTTCCCTTTTGGGCGAAAGCGCCTTCGTCTTCCAAAGTTGGTGGAGAGGCGACGCTTTCGTCCGAAAGCACTTTCGACCGAAGCGATAGTTTCCCTTCAGGACGAAAGAGCTTTCATCTTCCAAAGTTGGTGGAGAGACGACGCTTTCATCTGAAAGCACTTTCGTCCATAAGCGATGGCTTTCGAATGTCTTTGTGCAGGTCCAGAGTCCAAAACTAGCAGAGGAGGACCCACTTGTCGGAAGGAGGCTGCTCGGCGGATGGAGAGGAGATGGGGTCACCTCGACGTTGGTGTACGGAAATACCCTCCGGATGACAGAGGCGCCTTATCCAAAAGAGTAGTTACAAGGGCATTGTAGTACTTGTAAACAAAGTGTAGTTGGAAGGGCATTTCCATACTTGTAAAGACTGCATGATTAATATAAATAGGCTGACCTCCCCTTTGTAGGGGGAGAGAGGAGGATCACTATTCAAGTGGCTACTTCTACTATTGGCTCGCGTCCGCGAGTCTGCCATTCGTCTCCTTGTGTGTTCGCTTTCGTTCGGGTAGCGACCTGCTGTTTTAGGGTTTTGGCCCTAAAACAACACATAATCAAATAGAAAAAGAAAATAGAAGTGGATAGAAGGGAAAGCTCACTCGAAGTGTCCAAAAGCCAAGTTAAAAGCTGAAGAAGGACAAATCAAGATAAGCGAAGCTTGGTCCCCAATGACATGGGCAACGGTTTGACACAAACAAGCAAAGGATCGGAGCAACTACTCAATAAAGAGCAAAAACTCGATCACTCAGAGCGAAAGACTTGATTCCCAAAGACATGGGCAATGGCTCGACGCAACCAAGTTGAAATCAAGCTAGTCCTCAAGAAGAGGCAGAAAAGGGCTCAACACCACTAGCTGAGAGCTTGATACCAATTGAGGTTGAATCAATGCATAAGAAAGCAAAACTGCTAGTCCCTCAAGATAGAGGCACAGAGGCTCAACACAACTAGCTGAAAGCTTCATACCAAAAGAGGGTCGAAACAAAACAAAGCAGAAAAACTCCCCCTCACTAAAAGAACTCCCCCTCAACAAGTGAAGCACAAAAATTGCAAATTGTCACCACACCGTGAAAACACCCAAAAGATTCTCCCCCTTGAAAATTCTCCCCCTTGGGGGCTATTTGCAATCAAAAGAGATGGGAAAAGAGTTCAATAAGCGAAACGGAGCTAGGCCATGCCTATCGAAGTATGCAAATGCATATTAGCCTAAAATGCAAGTCAGTAGCTTCAGGTATATAGTCAATAGAGTGAAAGCATGCTCTAAAGAGTGCGGATCCGACTACCAAGCAATGAGCAAAAATGCTAGCAGAGGCTCAAACTGATCACAAAATACAAAATATGAACATTTAAGCTTAGTGGGCAATTTTAGCCTTTCAGAAAGGGGTTTCACCATCAAAATAGCACTAAACATGTATAGACAGGAAGTCAAACAAGTGCTAAACAAGTATATCAGGTGAACTACCCCTAGCAAAGTCCAATCATCATGCTATAGAATGAAACATAGACTTGTGTTTTTCAGATTTTATCGGAGAATTTGCAGCGGTTTTTAACACAAGTTCAGATTTCAGCATATGATTGCGAGAGGTTGAAAGCTTGTCAAAGCCTAACTTTTCAACCGAGCTAAGCCTATGCAGAAGCAATCAGAAGCTTGAAGCATCGGTTTTGGTCTTGCACTACACGACTCAAGTTTAACTCAATGTGCAATGAGAAACAGTCTTCATACCATGATGTGCTGACAAAGCAATCCCATCTCAATCTTTTCAAATCACTTAAATTTGGTTCAATTTAAGCAGAATATGAACATACCAAGCAAGTGAAAGACTCGGAACTAGAGACATAGCAACCTAGCATATATGAAATAGCACCAGTGATCTCAACACATTCTAAACATGCTAGTTGCCAATCTCAATGGTGAACAAGTTTCAATTTTTAGGTTCATTAAGCATATTCACCATTCATAAAAATAGCTCAGCTCACAACATGTATAATGTGATCAACAAGAGCCTAAGCTACAGGCATCATTATATAACATCGAAGCATACACTAATCAGAGCATAAGTTCATTCTAGAGACTATAGACATGAAGCTTAAAAATGCAAAGTGTATACATGATGAGATGCATGCAGAAGTCAGTATCGGAGCAAAGACACTAGACTAAAAGAATCAGAGCAGAAGATAACACAACCCAAAATAAAAAGGTATCGAAGAGTTAGTCTATGATACATCAAACAAAATGCTCCCCCCCATCTCAAAGGGGAAACACACACCAAGCTCACCTCTCAACCTAGCAAAAGTTGAGAGATCCAAAGGCTTGGTGAAAATATCCGCAACCTGGTTATGGGTGTCTACATGCCTAAGGTCAATGTCGCCTTTCTCGTAGTGATCACGAAGAAAGTGAAAGCGAACATCGATGTGTTTGGTCTTGGAGTGAAGAACAGGGTTCTTTGCTACACTAATGGCTGAAGATCTATCACAAAGCAATGGAACCCGACTGAAATCTAGACCAAAATCACGCAATGTAGCAACC